>CM063502.1:10905351-10945351 GCA_032207245.1 Pardosa pseudoannulata
TATATATATATATATATATATATATATATATATAATATATATATATATATGTATATATATATATATGTGTGTGTGTGTGTGTGTGTGTGTGTGTGTGTGTGTGTGTGTGTGTGTGTAAACCAACACAAAAATTGAATCTGCCGGATACATAGAGTTGTAGTCTCTATTGTTTTCACTTACTTGGCCAAGGGCTAAGGGACAAGGAGAAGCCTAAGCAACTAGACTATTGAAGTAAACAGTCATGGCACATTGAAGACAATGGTGAGTCCGTAAAAAAATTAAACTTTATTTTAGATCTATGAAATTGACATGTGGCTCTATCATAGGCAGAAGATAGAAAAATCATGAAATAGGTAGATTACATAGTTTGACCCGAGAGCGAGACGCGGAGACGAATTCTTTCCCAGAGAAAGTAGCTTAGTCAGAGCTCTCAACAGTAAAAAGGAACTGAAATCATTAAAAAAAAGTGAGCTATTTTATTGGCATCTGGAAAATGTGGCGAATGGGCAGAAAATTATCATGTAATGCAGAGCTAGCTTTGGGAGACGACAAAAAGAATTTTGAGGAGAATTTTTAAGAGATATTTTAAGTGTAATAATTTTGATATATTACATATATACATCGCTATCGTTTTCATATATATATATATATATATATATATATATATATATATATATATATATATATATATATATATATATATATATATATATATACTGTATTTACTGTGTATAATGCTCACCCTATATTTTACATGAAAAAATTGCGAGAATTTATATATCCCGTATAACACTCACCTGAAATTTGATCTCTTTTTAAATTGCAAACCAAATACTACGTGGTTCCAATGAATTAATGTCCAACGCTCTTTCTTCACTCACAAAAGTGACTTACTATAAATTAAGACATTCACACTTGTTATCGGTTGTTTCAAGTGATTGGGATTGTTTGAGGTACTATGAAACCACTCTGGGAATCTGAAATTGGAGATTTCGATTACTCACATTTTTAAAGGGGTGTTACACGAGGGACTGTACTTTCTTTACATTTACTCTTAGATTTACTTTTAGAAAAAATTGTTTTGTGAGAACGAGCGAGGAAGATAGAGAAAATATATGGATGATGGAGTTAATATGTCATATATAATAGAGTTAATATGATGTCTGATGGAGTTAATATGTTAACAAAAATAAAGAGGGCAATATTTTGAATGTTAGTTTGTTATCTGACCAATATTTCGCACAGTTATTCATCATTAGTGATCTAAACGTTTGAGCCGCATCAGCCAAACTAATTTAAAAGTCACATTTTTTTTATAACTTTTGATATTAATTAGAATAATCAATAATGTTTTGAGTACCGTTATCATGAAGAAGGGAAAATGGGAAACGTGAGAGCTCATTTCCTCCTCTAACTGTAGAGGGAAAATTGCGTTTCACATTTTTTTTAACGCATGATTTATGTGAATCTCAGAAATAAAATCGCTTTATGATAGATAAGCAAAACGGGCCTTAAGAATATTTTAAATATATGTTCCTAGCTGTAATAGTTAGCCAATATTTTCAAAACGCCATAATCATTATCGATCTAAACATTTACGACACATCACCGTCACTGAAAAAAAAAGTCACTGTCCTTGAAAGGTTTATTGTTTCCTTTACACCACAATAAACTTCCGCATTCGTTTTATTGCGGCCGTCAGTACCGTTTCCCGCTTCGGAGGTCTTGCGCGGTCATATAAAACATTCAGTCTGCGTTATTCACGTATGTTTTCCGTTCTGTTAAATAACCTTTTGAAGACCAGTCGTGGGGGAATTTCGTAATTTGGGCTGTACTTCTCATAAATACATTAAAGATATCTGCAGCAAAATTCTTCGAGTACTTTGAGACGAAATAGCTGGATAAAGTACGCACTTACAAGCTGAGAATATTGGTTCTACAATATTTGATGATATATTTATAGTCGAATTATTAAAGCAAATATATATATATATATATATATATATATATATATATATATATATATATATATATATATATATATATATATATATATATATGTATATATGTATGTATATATATATGTATATATATATGTATATATATGTATATATATATATATATATATATATATATATATATATATATATATATATATATATATATATATATATATATATATATATATATATATAATCTACCCTCATATAAAATGTTTTCAGAGAGTCATTGTTTCAAATTGAGTGCAGTATATCTGATTTAAAATTAAATGAAAGAAATTTTTATTACATTATGAATGAAAAATTGGGAGGGAGTTGACAAAATTTTACTATCGACGCGTTATGAAAGTGCTGTTGTTTGGCATTGACTCTACACTTTTTCTTGAAATTCTGCATCGTCTGAAAATGATATTTATACGCAGTTTTGTTATGTTTCAAATAGTATATCTGCTGTGCAATTTTACTTGGATATGTCAATTGTATATGAAAATATTTTTAAAAATGGAGGTGGAGGATGATATTTGAAGAAGTTTTACTATCGCATCATTCCAAATATAATGTTGTTTGGCACTTACTCAGTATAAATTTTTCTTCCTATTGTTCATTACGTGATCTGAAAATGATTTTTTTCAGATAATTTTTATTACCTTTAAAATAATGCATTCAATGAGCAATTTTCAATATTTCTGTGGTGTATGCATATATTAAAGGAAAACAAATTGGAGGATGGGAAGGCGGTTGATGAAATTTTATTATCTCATCATTGGGAAAGTAATTTTCCTGGTATTTACTCAGCATCACTTTTTATTGAAATTGTTTACTGCATGAAAATAACTTTTACACAAATTTTATACCAGAGTCTGGTTATTTTATTTAGATAGCTTAAATAGCTGGTGCTTTCGTTTCAGTTCCGATATTTAAAAGTCATATCACATTATGTTTGAAATGTTAGAGGCTTCGATAAACATATTCGGGTAACAGTTCTTATAAACTTTTCTTATACTTTACCTTAATGAAAAGAATTCCTTTTGGAAACAGAGGAAAGGAGAAGAAGAAGAAAAAGAAGAAAAATAAAGAAATTCATTGCGACAAAAGCAACAAACTAGAGCTTTGATCATGTTCGATCTTTTCAAGTGAGCGGCCGTTTGGAGTTGGAAAAAAATAGATAGAAAACTCCTACAGTTTTATTGGTCTCTAGCGAAATAAGATGAAAAATTGAAGTTATTAAGGGTATCAACGAATGATTCATCTAACATTTTCTAAAATATTAACGTATTGCTTTGTTTCGGCATTTTGTCTATTATGGAAGTTCCTATAATATTTAGCAAACAACTTTATTTTATGCGTCAAGCTTAACTATATATTTATTTTTGATAAAATTATATTCCTGTGCTTAAGTTCTACATTGTGAAAATAGCGAAAACTAAATTAATTGAAGAGTTTGAATGCTCATTTTCATCATTAGTAGAAATTATTTGACTAGGTGTTAGCAACACAAGTGTATTACGATACACAACGATATATTGGTGTCCTAAATGGCTAGGATGGATTTCTAAAATTTAGTCATGGTTTTTTAGAATAATGGGCATTTTAAAGCTTTTGAGATTGAGACATATTTCAGCGTTTCATTCAACACAGCATATTACTTGGATTGTCTACTAGACTGAACACATTGTAGGAATTATCGATGTGTTCTCGTTTACAGATAATATAAAATTTAGCTGAAATGAATCTTGTCTGTGGTACAAGGTTGATTTCAGCTAAGTATAATATATGAATGGACCTTTTATCTAACGTAGTACAGAGAAATACAAAGAAAAAGTAACATTTAAAAATTAAGTGATTTAGAAATAAATATATGGGCTGATTAAAATAAGTTTCAATTGTAAAAAAGTATATCGGTGTTACTCTATTTTAATTAGGAAATAACAAACTGCAATTCAGACTAATAATTAAATTATTTCTTCTTTATGAACATATTTTTGATAGACAGTTGTAGAGAAGTTTTCTTTACCATTCTCCTACAATAAGATAAAATCTATTTATCTCAGGCAGATTTGTGAATGATATTGATTTCCTACATCTTTCTTGACATTTCACAATCGTTTGTTTGAATAACAATTTCTGCAAGTTTTAATTGCCTCTTCATAGCTGTTTCCGTTAAAATAAACCAAGTACGTTTAGAAATTATAAATTATAAAAGTATAATTAAACTATGAAATGTATATATAAAATTCCTTTATTAAGAGTTATGAACAATATGTCTACATGCATATCACAATTATTTATTTCCCAATTAATAAACGCTCGTAAAAAGTTCTTGTCGGTTCAAAATATATTAGTTTGATTTATATTTTAGCCCATGAATTTATTGTTATTATTATTGTTAAAATATTAAATTAAAACAAATTTTTAAGTTCAAAATTGCAACATCTCTTTATTCTGTATTCAAATACATTCACGTTGATTTTACTGTTCTCAAATTTGTAAATAAGTAATTCTTGATACGAATTTTAGGTGCTCTAGAGCGTGAAAACAAAGATATGCAGAGAAAATTTCGTATCTGGAAGAAAGGAGTAAATCATGCATCCATGCTTTGAAAGCAAAGCCTATTGGGAATAACGATATCATGGAATAAAGGTCATCTTTTGATGAGTTCTCTACTTAAAACATCTGATGTGATCTGATAGCCTTGTATGTTCAGATTAACACTGAAAGGATTCATGTTGATAGATAATATGACTACAGTAAAAAGGGAAATAATTAATAAAGGGAGATATTTCATTATAAAAAGTTTTTTAAAGTTAGAAACCTTTAGTGGTATTTTCGTTCTCCGACAAAATAAAAATAAAAAATAATTTATATTTTTAAACAAAACTTTACTAATAAACAGCACTTGCTGATATTAAATTTCTTTAATAAGATTTAACATACTTCAACTTAGTTACCTTTAAAAACTAAATAAACTAACTAGTTTTCTTAATATTAAAATACAACTTATAAATGTTGTATTTTAATATTAAGAAAACATACCTCTAACGTGTTTACGTGTACATGCATACCAATTATTTTGGTAGGAATATCATAGAAAACAGGATGACCTAAACAAGACTAGGTGATTGAAATGGTTCTTATTTTTTAACAATTTTCGTCTGTTTATATTTTTTCCTCTGGATGTTTACACATTCTTTATCAATTATACAATGATCAAAATATAATTTTTCCAAACTTTCATACATTTTTTTTAAATCGTTCTTCTATAGATTATTCCCTTATTGATTTCGAAAAATTAACGTAACTTTTAATTTTAAAATTATTTTATCTGAACTGTTCATTTAAAACAAGATTCTATGTTTATTACCCAATATCCAACCTCATGACTTCAAGTACTTTAATATTTATATTTGAAAAACACTACATAAGTATTGAAAAACATAGATAAATTGTAAAAATTAGTTTGTAAAAAGTTATAAACAATACTGGTGCGTTGCACAAAGTTTGATGAGCAAATATATAGTTAAAGAATTAATATATTATAAAGAAGAATGAGGTTAGTTGGAGGACAGTAATTTTTCATTATATAGTGTCATTTTTGACATCTTCATTCTTAAATCTCCATGTTCCAGTACTGATAAAATCCTTTAATAATACTTTTTCTTGAAAAATTCCTTCGGTTATTTATTTTTAGCATTAGAGCCTCAGTCGGTAAAGGTAAGAATCTCTTAACCGGATGGTTACGTGTTGGACAAAGTTCCGCCATGTTCATGAAGGGCGACGGGGGCACGTAAAATACTTTCGTGTCCGCAATGTACTCAGATGATACGCAGCAGAACAAGCCTCGGCCCCTGCGTGTAAATTACGAAGAATCACTTTGTTTGTTTTGTTTGCCACCTATATGGTGTTCCCATAATAAAATAACCAACATCATTGAAGGCGTTGTAGCAATAACTCTTTAGTTTACTTAGTTAAATATACCTTGGACCAAAAAAAGGCCTCTTTCTCAATGCTTATAGGTGGGAAGTACAGATCCTATTGGGAGCCACTATTCAAACGTATAATAATCTGGGACACAAATAACATCAGTGTAGAAAATAAGAATGATTAAAGCCACAGTACTAACTCGACACACATTCAATTTTAAGGGGTTTTGAAATCAAATACTGTTTAAGAACATTTCAGAAAGAGTCAGAACTTCGCATCATTTGTTATTGACTGATTAAAAAGCAGTAACTGAGCAACTTAGGACTCTTGAATAAACATTTAATTTTAGTAATTAATGTGTACTGAATATTTAATTAATTTAAGAATCTTTTTATTGCACGTAAATAGATTTATATAACTTGAAACTTCATTGTTACTTATAACCTTAAAACTGAATTTTCATAAAATGTTCTAGAAGGACATTATCTTAACTAAGGAAGTGAGTCAGTTCTTCAAACTTCGAGAAACTATATCAAATGATTATCTATTGTTATCAATCGATTTTAGATAAAGTTGTTTGCTGTTTGGTTAAATTGTAGAGAGCTGACTGAATAATAAATATTTGGAATGTTCATAAGGAAAGTTTAATTTTTAATTCTTGAATGATAAGATCCTTATTTCCGAAGGATGCTCGTGTCAAATTTGCTGGCACCAAAGATATTGTGTACATTTTCAACTTCCCGTGTGTTATGATTTCGAGAAATAACAGCTAATATAGATCCTATTCTCATATCAATACAAATTTTAAAAGAAATTGATGACTAATATCTATTTTCTAATACTGAACGTTTTCTCCCTTATTTAGATATAACGTTTAATATAAATACTGAATTTATTCCAAACATGTTTGAAATACTACAAAAAATCATGACATGTATTAAATAAATGTTCTGCATTGTGAAAATACATTAAATAAATTAGATAACGCCATAGGTTTTATTAATAACAGTAGTTGTAAAACATACGGAGCATTGCTATCCAAATTTCTTTCTTTTTAATTTGTAAATTTAATAGACAATTACACATCATTGTTTCTAATTTTAATTCAATTACATATTATTATCTTAAAACGCATTATAAGATTGCTAATACGGTTAATGTTAGCTTGCAAATTACTATCCAATTGTCTGAAGATATTTTCCCTTTAATATCTTTAAATCATGAAATTTTCATGAACTTCCATGATTGCAATACGTCTGAATGAATTTAACAACATTCAAAATTGATTATTCGCAAAACCAATGTAAAGTGTTTGTGAACTGTCTTTGATAAGATTACCCCTTCTCAAAAATCCATAAATGTCATTTCAAAATTAAAAAAAAAGACAGAAACAGGAAAGAGTTTAAATTCCGTTTTTTTCCCATGCGCTTGACAGATCTTTTGAAATTAGAAAGAAAAAAACTTATCCTCTCAAAAGTATTTGTAACAATAGCCTTGATAGCTTTTAAAAATGAAGCAGTCGCCAGAGTTTTTCAGTCAGTGGTTGGGGTATCTTCAAGAACTCTCCCGTATTTTACTACCCTTTCTTCTACGATGGATTTAAATTAACAAGTATTAGGACTTTGATATATCACATGTATCTGAATATCACTGTTACTCCGGTGTACTTTTTTAAATGTGCCGTTTTGTGCATTCAGGATTAAGGTGCACTAGTATTCTACGTGTATACATGCATAGGTACAATCAATCCTACATACACACACATACACACACACACACACACACACATATATATATATATATATATATATATATATGTATATATTATGCCTAAAATATCTATCTAAAATTCTCCTTTTCCCATTCTCCTTTTTAATAGCAAATTTCTTAGTCGTGAAGTGTCAGATATAAAAGAATGTTCGCCGACTTCAATTCTTTTACCCGTCTCCCAAAACTAATGCTAGAATCCATTTTCTGTTCACTGGCGACATTTTTCAGCTGTCCCAGGAAAATAGTTTCACTCCTCCAATAAATAAATTACTGCGTATGTCGTTTTTGAAGCTAACTTATAGTATCAAAGTTCATTCTGGACTCGCCAAAAATGATGAATAACCTTTATCTCTTGGGGAAAAATCACGGGATCACTCGCTCTTGGATACTACAATTGTGCATTCTTTAACATTCGACGTAAAGCACTTGCCTTGTAAAGACGGTCGGTTGAATGGTACGCTTTAAAATCCAATAAAAGCGAATTTTCGCAATGATAGACTTTTTTTACTGATGATAACATGGCTGCAAATTACTTAGATATTCTTACTGCCCAGTAAGTCTGGGCAATTCAAATAATAAGGTCCAATTTCCCGAGAAAATTTTTTCGCTGGTTGCAGACACACACACACACACACACACACACACATACATACACACACACATATATATATATATATGTGTGTATGTGTGTGTGTGTGTGTATAAGTTACATATTTTATGAGTGCATGTTTCAAATTCCTAAGGGTATTATAAACAAGTAGGAAATAATTCTTAGGCGGCTGATAAAAATATTTGTAGAATAGAATGACTCCCTGAAGTAAACTAGTGAACATGTTCATATTTTCCATAGCTTGTAAATTTTCTTATGAACAACTGAAAGAGAATTTTAGCATTTTTAAAAGTTATAATGATTAAAATGTAGTGTTTAATTATGCATTAAAAAATATCGTTATTTGACTAAGGTTGTGAACATCTAACTTTCCCTATTGCTTTTCACTAATGATGCTTAGGAAAAGAAATGATGATTATGTAATATTATAACAGTAGTAACTTAGTGAAAACTACATACGAATCTAGGCAAAAAACAGTTATGACAAATAAGTATTTATAAAAGTAAAATTTTAAAAAGGTCTTAAGATAGCATGGGACAATCACAACTAAACATTTATTGCTTGCTGTTCAACACTCTTTCGGCCGAACGCTGGCCGATTGGTTAGGGCGCTGATCGTCGGTACCGGAGTTCGTGGGTTCGAATCCCACTATGGCATGGTTGTTCGTAGCCGTTCGGAATCGGCTTTAAGCAGTAGGTCCCGGTCTCATTAGCCCTCGTGTGCAAAACAGTAGACCGCAGCGCTCCAAACCAAACCAAACACTCTTTTGTTACATTTCACATAGAGAATGCATGTTGTTTATGTAATGCTTAATTCCAGCCTCAAATATTAAAAAAAAATTACTGCACTTTTAGAGTCGAGTAAAAGGTTAGAATAGCAGAGTAATATAGATATTATCAGTGAAATAAAGAGATGCTTAACGCAGAAAATCTGTCAAATAAAAAAAAATTATTAACTTTAAGTGCTTCGAAAAAAACATAATAAGGATCATGTCATAAAGGAAAGAGTCAAAATTCCTCAGCAGCTATAACTTTGGGTGTTCAGACGTGATAACTTATTGACCACAGATCGGCAGTTAAATTTTGAGCAAGCTTACATATAATGCAGTAAAGCACTTAAGATAATTTGTGAAAAGATAGTTTACAGGAAGAATGTCTTGTATCATTTTATGACCATATGACCCACTTCAGGAAATTAACGTCAACGAACCAAGAAACACATTTTGAAATACTTGGCAGCCATCGTAAAACTGTTGATCCCAAAGCTTACTTAAACAACCAACTTCAACAATTTATGCTTTTGAAACTAAAAATGGGTAGCGCAGCTCTAATTTTTCTTGAAATTGGTGAGGGGGTAGAATAACTGAACAGACTCAAAACATTAAAAATTTTACAGAACACAGATTCCTCAACTGAGTTATCTAGTGCTGTCAAAACATTTTCTTAGGTTTACTTTGCTGGTTTCAGAACTTACATAAAGAGTTTTTAAGTAAAATTCAAAGTACTTGTTCGTTCCAAACAATATTTATGAAACATTGGGTTGCAATTATCACGTTTTTTGCATATACTTCTATATAGAATAGAAGTATTACTTGTAGAAAAGAATTCCATCACTCAATAAGAATAACCAATCTCCAATATTGAAATAAATATAAAATATGGAAAGAGAAAATAATTATTTTAGGGGCTAGAAAGAGCAAATTATTTTTATTTTTTTTACAAATTCAATTCTGCGTTGTCTAATATTGTTCCACTCTCCTAAATAACAATAATAAAATAATGATATCTGTCAGAATACGATGCTAAGCAGTAACTCTCCATGTTTAAAAATTAAAACCAGTGACGTAATTAAATTATAGAAAAACGAAATAACTAACATTCTGAGTTCATACACATGCTTTTAAAAATAATGTACCGCTTTGGGTTAATTTATATTTGTAATATGGACTTTCACTTCACAGCTAAAAATGCATTAGATTAATTATTGATTAAATTTCACTTCCTTTTTCGCATTTCTTCGTAAATCACACTATTTTCTTTATCTTTGAAGGCATCTAAATTCAAGTGTATAAATAGAGTCTGTGTGTAAAACTACTTATCAGGCAAAAAGTATCCTAAATATTTCTCTACACGTCCTCAAATTAACAAAATATATGAATCTAAATTCATCTGAATGTTTTAAGGGGTTATATTAGCTTTTGAACCAAAAAATACTGCATCATAGCAACGTTTCTACTCATTAATCACAAATTAAAAGGTTCTGCTCATTTTAGAATAATCTTTACACAAATTCATGAAAAAGAGTGTAGGTCTAAAAATGATTTAGTTTTGTCATTTCAAGCAATGTACACTTGAAAAAACTTAAAATAAATGAATCAAACGTTAAAAAGGAAAAAAACTTTTTACCCACATGGTAGATTTTTAACATATTAAATTAGAAACGGAATTTTTCTATCTACTTAGCGTTTAATTCGTAGAAACAACTCACTAGCTTTATAACAAATAATATTAGTAAAATTTCTGCACAAGGATAGGGTTTTAAACGATGGTAATTGTTTTTGGTAAGTAGTTACTTTTATTTTAAATTTGTAGATTGTCTTAAACTTAACGGTATTAAACTTCTAATATTATAGAACTGTTTCTATCAAAAGAAAAATAGAATTTATAACCTCTCAAAAAATTAACCGCAAACAAGTATTTTCCGATTAATGTCTCGAATTTGAGCAGTCTACGTTGGCATTATCACTTTTAAAAGCATAATCGCTGACAGTTATTGTTTATATGTGACAAAAAAAGAACTGAACCCAAACACTATTAAAGAAAACTTGCTCTTTTCCTTTTCATGTCAAGTGGAATTTCATTTTTTTTATTGTTACTTTTTTATGACAACTAATAAAAAGTATTAAAATCGTGCAACAAAGAAAAATGAAATTTATTATCTATTACTTTTTAAATATTAATATTCATATTTGCGAAATACTTTATTTATTTTGATTATGCCTACTTGAAAAGAAATAATTAGAGAAAGAAAAAAGCTTTTTATTGATTTATATGCATCTTTATACCTAATGAAAGGAAATTTTAATTACACTGAAATAAGAAACAATTAAATGATATAGTTAATAACGACAACCTTTTCAAAAGTAATCAATTTAATGAGGTTAATGAGGATTATCAATGTGGAGTATTAATGAAGTTTAGTTTGTATATTAAGTGCCTTTTGCTGTTATCTGTCAGAACATCATTAATTCACGATTAAATACATTTATTGGCTAACATTAAATCATCTCGTATATGAAGAATACACAGATTATTGTAATGTTAAAAAAATTGATGAGTTTTAACATTTTACACCTCTTTAAAACTGAAAAATAAAACATTTTTGAAATTATTCCCGTAAGTCTGAATTTATTACTCAGGGAACTGGAGGATTGAAATTTGTTACGACGTTTTTGATTTTTTTTCGCTTACTTACGATATGAAAATCAAATAAAAAAGTGATTTTTTTTATTTGCTATATTTACTTTTTCAGATTCGAATTCTACTTTTTGTTAATTTTTTTTAAATTTATTAAAATTCATTTATAGCTTTTTCTGAAAAGGTCGACGAACATTTTGGATTTTTTTAGAACACATCTTCAAATACACTTAAATCTCAAATATAACTATCTTTTAAGTTTTAAACTACATCTAACGTTATTTAAAGTAATGTTCTTAAAGCCAATATTTTTAAATAATATTAAAATTATTTATAATATTAAAAATCAGACTCAACATAAGTGACTTTCCTGTTATTTGTGATGGACGTTGGAATCTTACATGAAAGACAAGCTCGCCTTAAACGAGTATTTTCACACAAGTATAGCCATATTTTAGGAAAATCATAGAATGCATGTATTAAATATGTCATTTTATGAAAAAAAAAGACGTGATAGCGGAACATTTTGTAAAGTTTTTTGAATAAAGTAGCATCAAATTTGATATACTATTAGTAGAACGCTAGACCACAAAGAGCTCTAATGGCAATCTAAATTAAGCAGTAAAATCATTATTAACAGGAAAGTGAACTTTATAGAACTTCGTATGAGTCTGGGTAGATGTGAATACGTGTACATTTAAGAACAATTAAAACAGTCAGTGCATTTAGATGATAGTTTTCATACTTATATTAACATGTTACTGTCTTATTGAGCATGCAAGGAGAAAAAATCACTAATTTTGTACAATTTTATTCAAGAAATCTCTTATTCTGTTGGTCAAAGATTCATAAAATTGAAGAAGATTCAACTCTATTTAAAATCTTAAAAGACTTTTACAAATCTAGAATTTTTTAAAAGATGCCAATTTCTTACTGTCTTCAAAGCATAAATCTAGGTCCGTACTTCGATGATATTATAAATTTTTGTTTTCTAATGATAGTTTTACTCCAATAAAACTCTTTTTTGTTGTATTTCCTTTCTTTGATATTCAATATTCAATTATTTCCTCTTTTATTTCTCATTTTATTTTATCAATGAGTACAAAACGTTCGGGGTACGTTATTTTAGAAATTTATTTCAAATTTCTTGACTTTGTTGAAGCGTGTGTCATAAATTTGGGTATGCTCTTTTAAAACAATAATTATTTTATTTAGAGATTATGGAATATGGAGGAACAATGTCAATAATTTTTAAAAATAGTACGAGCAGGAAAAATTGATTTCTAGAAATTGTACTAAGCGTAAGTAAAATTCTATATTCGGTTATGCTTTCAATTCTAAACTAAATACGAAAATTAATTTATGTAAACTAAATACTAATGAGCAAAGATGTTCTGTAAAATCTGAAAAACAATACACATATTTATAAAAGTATAAAAATCTTCAAATATGCAGAAAATTTAAAATAAGGAAAATGATTGAGGTGAAATTGTAATTTTTAGCATACTAATAAAGTTATTTCTTTGAATAAAAGAAAAAAAATTATCGAATCTTAAAATTTAGAGACAGAACACAAACATTCATTTAATAAAGAATACAAAAAACGCTAAAATATGCCATTATTTTGGAATATATGTTTTCAGTAGTCTTTTCTAGTAACAGAAAATAAAAAAAACTTTTTCTGAAAGTAAATAAAGATAACATCTGAAAAAAGACTTTACTTTCTAGATATTTATAGTTTTTCTCTGTAATTAATCGTTATTTCAAAAATCAGTTAAGTTTATAATTGAGAAAAGGAATTCCTTTGTAATGGCCCACAATTCTATGCATACACCAAAACGCATTTCACACATGATCAAAAACATGGCTACATTTGTAGGAAAAAAACTGTCAGATAAACAAAACAATGTTTCTCTTTTCATGTCAGGAATAAAGGCAGAGGGGTTAAAGGACACGTACGTCAACTAAAAGAGACTGGAATGGCAAAAATCGATTCCGCCTAAACGGAAACTGAATAATAACTTGTTGTAGGGCGAGGTACTGGCATTCCACTATAGGAGCATCTGGAAACTCCCACAACTATAGATTCGTGCGAAAACTAGCAAAAATAAAATGGATATCAGAGTTCTGGTCTCTAAAGATGACAATTGAATTTCAAATTAGCGTTGAAAAGTTTTCCGACACTGAAAAATGGTTAGAGATGATAAAAATTGTTCAACTAATTCAAAATAAATTATATGTTGCGTGCAACAACGAGACAGTCTTGACATAAAATCGTGTGGATGTATCGAAAAAGACAGAAAAAATTGGAAGAGGAGATGGGCTCCTGCAAAGGGGTTTTTAGGGGAACAAGTCATGACTGCTCCCTGTAAAATCGGGGATACTAATTTGTGAATTCAGTAAGAACTGGGAGAAATAAAGTACTGGAATTAGAAAAACTGATGAAATATAGGTATTGTTATATAACAAACAAGCTTTGAAAAATCTCTAATTATAAGAGTAACTAAATTAATTCATCGAATCTCAAACAGATTGAATGCATATATTTTCCTCTTATGATATAGGATAGGTCAATGCAAAGAAGTTTCATTTTGATCATCGTTTTGATCTTTCTTTCTTGAATACCATTCATTCATGCAATCACGATTTAATATTTGCTGAAGTGGTTTAATATCCGATTAGAAGTTTTGCATATATATATATATTATATTACATATACATATGTATGCATATATATGTATATATATTCGTATTAGGAAGTTTCTTAAAAGGTTTTATTAGAAAAAATAACTCTCTACAGAGTTAATATGTTGAGGAGAGGATCGTAAGAAATGCATAAAAAATAAGATATTAAAACTATAATACAGATTGATTTTATAAAATAAAAAATTGAAGTTCCACGTTGTAACTCACGTTGTACTACGAGACGATTCATATACAGGAGTTTTACTCAATTTTTGTGGTTTAGATAAGAATAGTTATAGAAGGGATTCTATTAGTTTAAAGTTTTTAGGCCTGAAATCACCTGTATATATATATAACTCGAATTCAGCAAACTCAAAAGATCTTGAATCTAATAACTAGAGGAGTAATTATTAGCACATGCAACGCTTTTAGCAGGAAAAGGTGGATTTTAAGTTTGTATGCACTTGCTCATGAATTTTAAATGAATTTGCAGATGACGTTATTATCTTCATTTTTACCCTACCAGACTAATTAAATCTTTAATCTAAAATATGGGATATAAATAATTTAATTACTTTTTATTATGAAAGGTAACGTTAAAAGGAATTTCGAGTTTATTTCTATAGTTTTTTTTCATTTCATATAATAACAGACAATTTGTTTAAATTTGAAATTTATTTTTAGAATAAAATTCATATAAAATTATTAAATGATCATGATACGCTTTCAAAGCATGTTTTACTTTATTATAGCGAACATTGTAATTGTTTTGTATTGTATAATGTATGTAAATATAATATAATATAATTATATTAGTATTAGTTTAGCATACAATTATAGTTTGCAATTTAAAGCAAATTAAGGAAAGTAAAATCTGAAAAATTCTCAATTTTTTAAAAAGCTTTTTAAAATTTTTATAAAAATCTTCATAGTTTTTAAAATCAGTCTTATTTTCCAAAATGTTTTTGAGATCTATTAAAACCTTCTGTATAAAACTGCACGAATTTTCAGACACAATTAGAATTGTTTTTATAAAGAATCTGTACGGATGCTAACAGTGTACAACAATGAAATTTAACGAAAAAAATTTCGATATTTTGAGCATTTTGGGGGTACTGGGTTCTCTTAATTATATTTAAAAAGGAAAATCAGCATCAAAATAACGAATTTTTAAACAAGGAAAGAGTTTTTTTTTCAGAAAAATAGAAAAGCCCTAGCTGATGATGTCTGCGCCTTGTCTTGCCACTTATCCGAGGAAACACAATGTTGATCACCCAAATGCATTGTGCACAAAGAGTTGCGTTTCAAAGACAGACTATAAAAAATGTTCTTTAGATTCAATGAAACGCTTTAAAGTTTCGTGAGAGATGCTCTAGATTCGAGGATGTGTGCATCTATTCACTGCATCAAGGTACGCTGCTTTTATTTATCTAAAAGGCTTATAAATGCGTTTTCCCCCACCTTTTTGTTATACTTGAGTAAACACTGTGGGGTTATATTCTTTCTCTTGCTGCATAAGGGGTAATTTGAAGGGGAGTTGTAGAAAACTTATCTATTTTTAGTAATTGAGACTCTTCAAAGCAGCAAAAAGATTTCTTTTCTACTGAATCCTTATCCACACGGAAAAATACCCTTTGTGTCTACATCAACTTGAGGGTTATGCGTCAGAGTAGCTTAAATCAAGTAGAATCTTAAAAAATATTTCTTGTGAATTAAAGTAGAATGAATGGGAAAGTGGTAACATCAGGACAATTGTATTTTTTTTTTAGATTTTTTTTAAAGTAGCGCAATTAAATGAACTGAATGTTTGGACATCAAATCAACATAAAAACGATAATAGTTGTAAATATAGTGAAACGTCGAAATAGAGGACACCTCAGTTTTGCCCCCTATTTGGAGGTGGTAGGAAATACTGAATTCTCTAGTTCAGATATGCGTATATATATGTGTGTGTGTGTATTAATGTTTGATAGATAAGTCAATATACGTTTTCTCAAAATTAAAATTTCTATCCATTAAAAATTGTAATGAAAAATGTGTATAGTATTCCATGGTGTTATTTTATACAGGCTGATTTTATAATTTAAAAATAATTGGTTTCACAACATATATTACTTGTTCCACCAACATGAATTTCAAGAGTTTAATACATCGGGGTCACGATTTTCCAGAAAATTATTATACAATTATTTTGTGTACAATGCCTCCCTTTGAAAATTTCTCATTAGTAGGACTAGATTTTTTAAAATTATCTAGTAAATATCGCATTTTAGTAATTTTTATTTCCTACATTCAATATTGTATTGATTTAGATATTTGTAATCAAAATGCACGTTGATTTAATAAAGTTTCTAGACTGTTTTTCGTTAAGACAAAAATATGTTAAGGCCTTTCTCTGTAATCTAAAGACGATCTATGAATGAAGAAATAAATCCACATTAGCCGTGGTGAATCACCCAAAAATGTCAGCAATTTTATATGGCAAGATACTTTGTTAAATATCTTTCATTCAAAAATAAAGTAAATCAATGCGTGATATTTTTACAGAAATGTTAGAATAAAGAGAAATTTTTATAATTTATGGTAAAACAGGCAAGCTATGCAATACAATATCATGTTTATTCTTACACGTAACAACAAATAAACAGTTTGATTTGAATTTTGACTAAAAAATTTAATTATGTAAGTTGTGCTTCTAGTTTGAGAATAGACAAAATTTAGGGAATTACATATTTTTACGGTAATTAAACTACAATTTTAAATTTTATGGACAGGTAAAAAAAGGCTTAAAGTTTAAAATCTTGGTTTAAAAACTAAATTATCAATTTTGTGTGTTTTAATATCAATTCTATAAAAGCATTTACATTAATGAAACTTTCACTTCAAAGAACTGTAATTGTACGAGTGAAATGTATTATTTTACAATAAAATCTGCTTTCTATTTTATTTATAAGCACACAATATTTAAGCCATGTCATGTATTTTAACTAAAATAATGAATTAGACTGCATTTCTAGCTTTCGTGGTCTATTGATAAAATTTAAAGAAGTGACTGAGAAATGGCCAGACAAAACATTTTTTTCTTCCCAAGACAATGAATGCATGGTATCATTCTTTTATCTTTCCGTCTGAGTGCGTTTGACAACCAACAAAACCACAACATACAACCTGTATCTATTTCCCCAAATCTGGCGCCGTTTTTCTGTTTACTCCAGTTCAAAAACCACCTAAAAGAAAAAAAATTGAACCGAGTTAGTGTCTGCTGAAGAGCATAATGGAATCTTTTGCCAGCGTTACAATTCACCGAAATTTATGTGGAAGCAACACTAGATTAGTTGCCAGAAAAATAAGATAAATTATACTTTTATTAAAAATGTGTCATATTTCTTTCACGTATTTAATATCCATCAGCCTATTTTGAAAAAATAGTAGACTTTAACTCTCTTCATTAATATCTTCTAAATATAAAAGCTATCTCTATGCAAGAGTTGTAAAACATCCTGTGTGAGTGAAGAAAGCCCCCACACAAACACATTCCGAAAAAGAAAAATAGTAGAAAATACCTACAGTTGAAACCAAAACCACCAAGTTTACAAATAAAGGAGTCTGATAGCTGAAAAAAAATGTTTATTTTTAAGCTCCAGTTTTAAGAGAATATAGTCGTATTAATAGTATATAGTTCAGGGGTAGCTAGTATGTGGCCCGCGGAGGAATTAGCGAAATGCATAACTAAAACAAATACCACACTGACAAGCACCAAGTGAACAAATATATAACTCTTATTAGCTGAATAAAAACTGCTAATTTTTAAAGTTTTAGTTTTAAGAAGATAGAGCATACCAATAGTGTATAATTCAGGGATGGCTAAGCTATGGCCCGGAGTGGAATTCACAAAATTCACAACAAAAACAAATACCTCACTGTTTATAGCAAATAGATAATTTGATTACTTTTTACTTATTGGAAGTGCTTAATGTTTTATAGAAAATTTATATTTACACTGATACAACATTTAAAAAAATATTTTGTAATTGAAACCTGTCTTGTTCCAGTGGTTTTCTTGACTGCAATGATCGGGCGTTCTAGCCCCTGTGCCACTGAAAGTACATTTTCGCTGCCACTGAGAGCTTATATAAAGGGTTTAAATTTTGACAAAGCTTCATTTGCTTCAAAAAACCTTGATACTGAGTTAGATTCGATTACGTCATCCTCCTCCTCTTTTTCGGGATTTTATTTCTGGTCAGAACATAGGTTCTCCACTGTTGTCAACCTACTAGCTGTTTCGTTACTAACCGTTTGGTGGTCTAAAAATCCCCTGGTGAGTCAGAAATCATTTTGCTGTCTAACCGATCTTAAAACTTTACCTGCATTTTCCACGTTCTCCTAAATTCTACAAAAACGATATTCCTGAAAAGAGAAAGCATCCGGATCGAAATTTAGTGAGGATAGATGCGGGAAAACGAAGAATCCGGAAACGATGATGCGGATAATATAACACTGTTTTTTTAGGATTACAGAGAAGGGAGAGAGAGACAAAATAAGAGAAGGAATCCCTGCGAGGCACAGAGCTTTGAATCACGCACATATAAAGATTTTTGTGTGGGTCATCAGTTTCTAAAACCCAAATTATGGTAGCAACGATGAACAATTCATCAGATGATGTTTGCTAAAGCTCAAAGAGTGAAATCTGATATTAATGGAGTCAATGATACCCACGTTACCATTGAAACATTTCTTTACATTCAAAATAAAAATCTTTTTACGGACACATTGATGTCTTGAATGTAACGGCTTTCATATACCGTGATTAAGGAAAATTCGAATTTTCCTCCGATTCTGATAATACATTCCATATCACAAGCTCTTACAACCATTTCACGCTGGATATCACTTAGATCTTGATAGCTAAATCATTGTCACGGTGAAAACAGCTCTAACAACATCCTTAGATTTTATCGCTTTATATACATACAGGTTAAAATGCGCAATCATGTGTATCTGTGGAGTTTCTATGTATTTTGCTTAACAGCGTCAGTTCCAATTTTTCTTACACTTCAGTGCATGTAAATATATGGTATCGGTACTCAGTGGTGAAACTTAACACTATCATCTCGTATGAGTGCAGTCATGCCTTCCATATGACAATAATAGGATCCCAACTATTTGCAACAGTTTAAACCTTATTCAGAACAGTCGGCTTTAATTGATTATTAGCATTTCCTACCTGGTAGCACAGACAAGATATCATATCCGAATTCATCAGAGTCTAAGAGACAACGACATTCGTGCGAGACTAAATAAATAAATTATCTTTTTCACAGACTCTTAAGACGATACTTTAGCGGGGTTACTACAGGGTAGCTCCTTATATTTTAACCCTCTTTTTTATTTGTGATGAAGGGGGTTAGCCTCGCTTTGAGATCCCAAAGAGTTATTGACTTTTATGAATTTTTAATTTTAGACCAGGTGGTGGTTTGTGTTATCTTGATAAGGATAAGATTCTTTACGATTTCCGTTATGCTGAGCTTGCATGATTTTTAATTCAACCTAAAGGGGGACAAGAAGTTATCACCAACCATCTGAATAAACATCAGACTTTAGTGTGGCCCACCGCTTGAATTTAGAATAGGGGATAATTCTTAGGGGGTTATGCTAGTGAGTGTGTAATATGCTAAAAATTAATGCAAACTTAAAAGCATCGAAACTATTTTTCCCAATTTTATTCCACATCATTATCAAGAAAAGAACCTCAATACAAGAGAGCAATTATTTCCGTATTTCCATCAATAAAATATCAACTTTACTCTTTTGATTTTTTACTCTTTTGTTCAAGTAGCATCTGATGGGATACGTATGACTCAATTGGAACTTGAGCTCCTTTAATTACCACAAAATTGTTTAAAAATTATCATTAATCATTTTATAACTTTAAATGTGTTTTAAAAGTAAACAATTAATTACCATTATTATCGACAGCGATTAATTTAAATTTTACCCCTAAAACAGTAGGTAAAGGTGTTTTCAGATATCCGGAATCATTGCCATGTTCCATGTGATCGACATGTTAATAGTTCCGACAAACTTCTATTGTTGATGTTTTTATTTGTATTAATTCGGCCCATTCTCAATTAGCTATCCTGTGAAAAGAAAGGAAGAAGAAACAGGTCTAATATATGTGCTTAAAAATAAAACAAAATTATGCCTTAGAGCAAAGAAAAGCGACGACGCGTTTGGGGAGTTAACACGGAGCATAGAGCGGAGCTAAACGACTGTCACTCTTCTAGTTTTTCCCGTCTTGACATTAAACTTTATTTTTGCCTCTTTTTTTTTCATGGTCGAAACCAATTAAAATTCTGTGAAGTATGCTAATCACTTATTTTTGCCCTCTAGATATAAATGAATCCAACGTATTTGCTTCACGTATTATTTGTTGCTTTCGTATAAGGTTATTCTTGGATTATAAATGCCTTTTTGTCTAACTAGATTTTCAATGAAACAGTGTCTTCATTAATTCAGCCATTTTTTTATGACTAAAAAAAAGCTTTGCTCCTTTTAACACGAATTTGATGCAAGCTCATTAATAACGTTGTAGCTCTAAAAAATAAATTAAATTTGTAGCTCTAAAAAATAAATTAGTCATTTCAAGTTGTATTGTTTATATAAATAATAGCATAAAAATATACTCTAAATAAAAAAACTGAAATTCACTTACTCGCAGATATCTTTTGAATTATGTATATTAGAAACTAAATGATTATATTTGAATTACAGTGAATTATCCGTTTTATTCTATAAATTAAAATTTTAGAGTTATCTGATATTTTAAAATTTATTTATATTTTTATTTTTAATGTAGGGTTCTCGCTTATATAGCATTTGCGATTACCAAACCGTAGATATGTGTTGACCCTTGTATTATGTGAGCACCTTATAGCTGGACAACATTACTTCTAGGACAACACAAACAAACAAAGTGGGTCCTCGTTATTTCGAAGCAGCGATCAAGCAGAAAATTCCACAAATAATTGAATTTGAATTAATGAATATTGAATTTTAAAGCAAGGAAATACAACAAAAAAGAGTTTTATTGGTGTAAAACTAAAGAGTTTTATTGCAGTAAAACTATTATTAGAAAACAAAAATTTATAATATCATCGAAGGACGGACCTAGATTTATGCTTTGAAGACAATAAAAATTCGCATTTTTTTACAAATTCTAGAATTGTAAAAGTCTTTTAAGATTTTAAATAGAGCTGGATCCTCTTCAAATTTATGCATCTTTGACCAACAGAATAAGAGATTTATTCAATAAAATTTTACAAAATTAGGGATTTTTTTCTCCTTGCATGCTCAATAAGACAGTAACATGTTAATATAAGTATGAAAATTATCATTTAAATGCACTGACTGTTCTATTTGTTGTTAAATGTACACGCATTCACAGCTACCCAGACTCATACGAAGTTCTATAAATTTCCTTTTCCTGTTAATAATGATTTTGCTACTTAATTCAGAACTCTTTATGGTCTGGCGTCCTACTAATGGTACATCAAATTTGATGTTGCTTTATTCAAAAAACTTTACAAAATGTTCTCCTATCACGTCTTTTTTTATAAAATGGCATAATTAAAACATGCATTCTATGATTTTCCTTAAATATGGCTATACTTGTGTGAAAATACTCATTCACGGCGGGCTTGTCTTTCATGTAAGATTCCAACGTCCAAAACACGTTCACAAATAACAGGAAAGTCACTTATGTTCAGTCATATTTTTAATATTATAAATAATTTTAACATTATTTAAAAATATTGGCTTTAAAAACATTACTTTAAATAACGTTAGATATAGTTTATATCTTAAAATTTTATTTGAGATTTAAGTGCATTTGAAGATCGATCAAGCAGAAAACCCCAGGATTGGATTGTTACTTCCAAAGGTATCACTTGGAAACTTGTTGGGTATTGCGACCCCCAAAACTATTTTACATTCCCCAGTCGCCATTAATAAACACAACCTATCTTTGTCTAGCTTGAGCCTCTAACTCGAAACCCTCCGGTTATGAGGTCGATGTATTTGTTAACGGAGATATCAAGGCTCAAATTTAAAAATTAAATAATTAAAAAATTTCTAAAAATAGGTTTTTATTATGCTATAAAATGAAACATATCGCTCCTTTTAATGTGTTTGTGGTCTACAGAACAGAAATGATAAGTAGGTTCTATTTGATATAAAAGTTAGTTGCTAAATTTATACATAATTTAAGCATAATGTTTTTAATCGTATTACATATTATTTAGTTTCGCACATTTTATTGTTCGCAATAGCTTTATGATCGGTTGCTAAACTGACACCGACTGCTTCAAGGAAATTTCCAACAAATACGAACATCCATGCCAACAGTAGTTTTTACCCATGGGTTCTGTCACAGCCTTGTACCCATTCTTTCACTGATATTGAGCAATTAGTGAAAGAGATCTTAAAACTATTTTTAAAATTAAAGTACCGACTGCGTTTAAGTAGCAATTAACAAGATTCAGAAAGTTTCACAGAGCTGTCAGTTTTTTTTTTTAAATCACCATCACCGAGAAGAATAAAGATATATATATATATATATATATATATATATATATATATATATATATATATATATATATATATATATATATATATATATATATATATATATATATATATATATCTTACAAATTGGGTGGGAGAAGGAATTCAGGTTGCTGTTGGTATAGCAAACTAATAAATTCATGCATCAAAAACGAGTTGTACTAAAAAAAATTTAGTTTTTTTAAGTATTGAACAAAATTTTAGCCGTTTGTTTTTAATGATATTAAATTCATAGAGTTAAAAGGTTTGCAATGTATTCATTTACAAAGGAATTATTACTATCACATTATGCCATAAAGTAAAATAAGAAATAAAAAAAGAAAAAAGTGGTAATCGAGTTCATTTAAAGCTCCATTTTATTCACATGAAAACTTGAAAAAAGAACGGCTTTTGCTGCATGTTCACGTAGTAAGACAGTTTCCAACAAACTGATAGAAACTCAATGAATCGAGAACGGATTTTCCCAGGCAAATTCGTAAATTCAGCATTCCTGTTTCTTTAAATTTCAATTTCATTTCTTTCTCTTAAGCTATAAATAAAATAAATTATTTTAGGCATAGAAATCATGTCAAAACTCTCTAAAATATTTTTACTTTAACCTTGAGTTTATGGTTTTACATACATGTAGCTGCGGTGGGAAATTGCAGAGTTAGCATTCCTAGTTTATAAAAGCTTGTCGGGGCAGAGATTTTTTTCTACTCATTTGGATTGACTTGTGATGTCGTGTCTTGCCTCTCTGTGGACGTAATGGAAAATGACGAGAAGACAAAGTTTAATACTGGGTTCTAATTGCTGCATGATGATCATCTAAGAAGGAAAGGAAGGATTTTGCTGTTACCACTCTGTGTGTTTCAATACTCATTTTTGATGCAACTATTATAGTTCCTCTTTCTCTGTCTCCTGTTTTTCCTTTATCTCTCTCTGTCTCTCTACCTATCTAGCACGCACACACTCACACACACACACATACTCTCTCTCACACACACATGTGTGTGTGCATATATATAAATGTATGTATGTGTGTAAGGATATTTTAACACAATTAATTGATTTTAACTTCCAATTACATTCTGTAATATTTTTTTTGGATTTTATACCTAAAACAAACTTTTCCTATCATAGAAAAATCCCTTTCTTTTCCACACTTTCTAGTAACCTTATGGCGAGTATCAAGTTGCCAAATTATTCTGCGTAAGTCAGCATTAATTGTATAACCATGGTTAGAATGGCCTTTCGCGTGTGATAGCGTCACCCCGGGATCAAAAGACTAACATCTAATTGGCTAACATTTCTGTCCCGCCTACCGTTTTTCTCTTTGTAACCTGGCCTTGATTGGCAGTATAAAGATCGTCATGCAAATAAAACGGATGAAAATATGTCTCTAAAAATTTGTGTGCTTTTTTTTAGTACCAAATCGTCATAACTGTACCTAAGTGCAATGATCAAACAGTATATCTCATATGTACTAAAAGTGTTCATATTTTTTAATGTTTTCTAACTTAATCTCATGATACAATGCTGATGATTTTATAAGCACTAACACTGAGACATTGGATGATTGCGACATTCTTTTAATTCCGAAGTGTTTTTTTTTTAAATTCCATAACACTTTATGCAAAAACTTTGGCTTTACACGTAATGCGTTACCTTAAACTACATTTATTTTAATAAACATCAAAGCAATTTTCAATTATCTTTATTGAAAATTAGCTTATCAAATTAGAAAAGTATGCATATTTTAGATTTACTAAATATTCGAGAAATTTAAAAAAAACTATCGTTTTTTTCTAATGAAATACTAGTTATCAATTGCCGTGTTATATTACATATAAAATTTCAAATAAAAAGGCTAGTTTTGCAGTTTTTATAATCTTTATTTACCTTTTGAGTATCTTCAATCATGATTCTGTGGTTGAGAATGCTGTCGAATGGTTTTAATCGATTCAAAATAGTAATTGAAATTAAAAAATGGAAGAATACGGATACCATTTTTTAAAATTTGTTTTTCTTAGTATACGTGACATTTAAATGGAAATAATGATACTTAAAATTGCTAAATGAATGACTTTCTATGAAATACTAGCAGCAAAAATATCGAAGAGCGAAATGCATGCTTATTTTCTAACTTGTTTCCTGAAACGTAGCAAATAAAGTGATATATGGGCTTCCAAAAATAAAAATCTAAGCATTATTAAATTGCGCAAACAGGAATGAGTTGAAATAGTTCCACTACATCAAAATAATCTTCCTTCGGGGAGAAGGTAGGAAATATGTTTATGAGAGAGTATGGCTTATAATTATGCAACAGTTATGGAAAAACTTCGGATGAATCTCTACATCTGGAACGCCAGAAATTCTAATCATCACAGAAAAAGCCTCATCAAAGAAAATTTCCATATGTTCAGAGATCGAAAAGCGTCCACAAGCTGATTAATATTTTCTGGTGAGTATTGGGAAACCATCTCTAATATCCTATTTTGTTATTCGCGAGAATTATTTCTTAACTCATATCTCAAAGACATACCCAAAGAAATATTTAACATTAGTTAGTAAATATTAGATTATGACAAATACACACAGCTCACATATGTTTGTGTGTAATGTATAATATAATGTAGTTTAAGGGGTGATCATAAAGTTTCCGTTTGAGGGTGTGGCTGCAAATTATCGAGAAGCGATGAGGGTATAGAAGCATCATAATCGAAACGATTAATTACTGTGGCATTCGTTTATTTCCGAAGTGTGTGAAAAAAATGTTGAACCATTAAAAATGGCGACATTGCTACCAAATGCGTTCTAACAGGGCTAAGTGTTATTATCCCATTTTTACGTTACCGAAGGACAAAACACAGTAGGCCTTCAACGTAAAATAAAGAATGGACATGAGGAAGCATGTTTGTCAAAGACCACTAAAGTGGAATGGTGCTCAAAGTTCAGTGCGGGTCATGATTCGACTCAAGATGCAAGCCAGTCTGGGAGGCTATTCACATACAATATAAATATTAAAAGTCCTGATACAGACTTTTTCCCCACTCGCCCTTGGTCTGGGCTGCTAAAAACCTTATAAACTTTACTGTTAGCAGCAAGTGTGAGTTACTTCAATCTTGTTACAGACTACAGTCCTGATTTCGCCCCATGCGATTTTCATGCTTTATGTCCCACTAAAAAGGCCATGAAATGTTGGAAGTTGTAGCTGGCAGTCTCGTACTTTTTCGAGCAGCAGAAAAAAAGAGGTATATTAAAGCAGTGGGATGATTGCTTCAATACTTTAAGATATTTGGCATGAATGACATACCAATTCAGTGTTAGGGATCAGCGAACGGAAACTTTTTGACCACCCCTGTTAATGTGTGTGTGTGTGTGTGTAAAGAATAGAATTTGAATTTTCGCAGATGTACTTAATTAATCCGAGATGCAAAACCAAAATAATAATATTGATTATTATTTTGGTAGATCCGAAAGGCCCATCAACTGACGGAATCGAGATCTCTTGACCCGATAATCTTTTATTTCCCAGAACAAAAACATTTAATCAATTGCAGTTTAAATTCCCCAGCTATACATAATTAATCCAAAATGCAAAAACAAAATAATAATAATGATGGTAGATCCAAAAGGCCTATCAACTGATGGAATCGGGTACTATTGGACAAATAATCTTTTATTGCTCGGAACATATAACATTCGATCGTTTTGCAGTTTAAAAATATGTGTTAGCCATTTTGAGATACGCATCCGAGGGCAGTAAGTTTGCGTCTACACTGCACCCGTATACAAGTAAAAAGACAGAGCTATTTCTCAAGGTCCAGATATATGTATAAACTGAAACTGCCGGTGTTATAATTTATACATCTGCGACGATACATATGCAAACCCACAGGATCATAGCTAAAGTATTTAGAAATTCTCGTGTGTAAATTCTTTTAGACTAAGAATAAATTTGTGTGCTGAAATAAGATAAAAAAAATAAACTTTAGAGCTAATTTTTCAGCATTACAGAGAAACATTACACATCAGGAGCACTGGATTAATTAATATTATACCCGTGAACGTACTAGCAGAAAGATGTTTCATAAGCGAACCAGAAAGATGTTAGAAATCTGAAAGATTTCGACCTTGCATTTATTGAAATGGAAAACTAGAAAAAATACCGGCTTCAGGAATAAATTTTCTCTATTTACTTAATAAGGGATTTTAAATATTATTACACTTTCAATATAACTAGAACCTCTAGTTTAACCACTAGAACTAGATTTTTATATATCTGTGAGTACCTTACGAATAATGCTCCAGCCGATTTTTCTACGTTAGAATAAATTAATTAATGTACTAAATATATCTATAAAAGTTATTTTATATAAATCTCCTCATATGTACTTTATATGCAAAGGCCTTCAATGCAATTTTAAAACAGTTAACTTTTTAAAGTCCTTACAGTTTGTGATAATTAAAAATAATTCTACATTATAACAATTACCCGTTTCATAAGCAAAATAGTAGAAAATTTAAAGAGACTTTAGGAATCATGAGGTTTCCTGCCTGATAATCATCGGTAAATTAGAAAAAAAAATCACTATTTCTGCAATAGTTATTTTTTCTATTTGCTTGATAAGATATTCGAAATAATATGCTTTGAATATAACTAGATCATCATAATTGTTTATACCTTATGAATAAAGCCCCAGTCAATCTTCCTGACTTAGAATGTATTTAATTAATGAACTAATCTATAAAATCTATTAATAGATCACCATTTTACGCGAAATATACTTCTCCTGGTGATTTCACTATTTACCCCTTGTGCCTTACTAAATAAATCGATATTAGATGCTTTATACAGTTCCTCTATTTGCATTTTGTACAAAGCTCTCAATGTAATCTAATTACAGATTTTTAGAATCATGATATTTTGGGATTTTTTAATCAAACTAATTATATTTCATTTTTGCAAAATATTATACATTCTTTATGGGATCAAAATCGAAAAATAAAAAATAATGAAGATTTTAAGAGATTTTTAAAAATATTTTTTATAAGATTTGTATTGTTTCTTTAAATGAAAGAGTCTGAGATATTTAAATAAACATTAAAATAATATATTTAGGGAGAGAGATAAATGGATGCAATTTCACCTGTAGTTCTTAAAACTTTGACTAGTAATGATTAAAATTGAGTCATTGATAATTAGACCCAAATTTACTAATGGTGCATTTATGCAGTCTTTAAATTTGTCTTCGCGTAGTATCGCCGGATGTTTACATACAGATATGTGGTTTTTTACACTTTCATAAAAACTCTAAGTTTTTCTGATTACCTTTCTTGTCTTTATTTTTAAGTCTAAATTTCACGTTTCTGGATTTAATTAAGATTTGCAGAGATACAAGTGAACGTTTTTCTTTGAAAACTATAAATCTAATTAATACTTAAATTTGTTTAAAAATCTCAGATACCGATTGACCATATAACAACTTGAAATCATAAATGAATGAAATCGGATCATTTGTAGTATAAGACATTTGACATATTTCGGCCCTTGTTGACCAATTTGGTTGACAGGGACACGTTTTTACACTGATAAATCATTTTACTACCATACTAAGTTATTAGATTTCAATACCAAGTGTATATTGATATAACGGTATATTGATTTGGAACCGAAATTAATACTAATGGAAAAATTTTAAAGTAAGTATCAGTATCTATTTCGTTTTTATCAGGATTATAAAATGAAAAAATCATGTTTGAATCAGTAAAACTTGTCTAAAATAAATCTTGATTACATAAAAACTAGTTAAATTCAAAAACCATACACACCAGAAAGAAATGAAACGTAACCAGAATTTTTTTAAATCCCCAAAAAGCTGATATCGGTCAATGGTATAATCAGTTGTACCAAAAGAATTTTATATCAAGGGCCATATATTCCGATGAAAATAAGACTAAGGGTCGGATGCATAAATTTTCGAAATTTTTCACTTTGTTACAAAGTTGGTCAACTTAAAAAATTTAAACAAATCTCATTGCTAATCACCTTGAAAAGTAAAATCTTGGAGATTCCTGAAGAAACTTTTCTTTAATTGTAAACTTAAACTTAACCCAATGTTATCTTTTAAAATATAGAGTGAAATCTTAATAGAATTTTTTTGTGTTTACAGAAACTGATTGTTCTTGTTATTGTTATTTCCATAGTGAACAGACTGTCTTAATCTTTCTATTTTTCAAATTTTTATGACCGAAATTTACAATAAACTCTTTTCGTAACTTTGACTATGGTAGGTGGCCTTAAATTAAAATTGTGTACAATAGTTAGAAAAGAAAAAAAATCTGTTTTCAAACTCTAAAACGCCCAAAAGAGCAAAATCTGGAATTAAATGCACCGCCTGCAGGAACTGGTTGTTATTGTTATTATTGCTCTGGCTTCTGCGCGCAGTGTGCAGACGTATGATTTCCAAAACTGGAATGCTCTATTTCGAGAACGATGCATAACAAAATCGTGCAGACTCTGCTTGCTCACTGTGGTAGGTGAGGGTTGCGGTAACGGATGTAAATCGAAGGTGATCTCGTATCATAGGAAAATGAGATTAGAGTACAAAGAAGAAAGACGACCGTCTATTAATATCGTATATTCGTCTGAAGGCATCAGAGCATAACAAAATTATTGGGAAGGAGATTTCGACTTTTCGTATTTTCGTGGAAATTAAAACTGTATTCAAGGTTCTCCGGATTGCACAAATGAATTCTTCGAAAAGGGAAAAAATAACTGTACTGAACAGTCGTAAAGTTGTGTTTCATATATTAGTCAGCGTAATATATTTTGAATTATTTTTGTTTATATGACTATTTTTATAGCCACTTCCGTCTTCGTAGAAAATGAACACTATACTTACATCTCACTAAAACTATAATTTTTTTTTATATATTTACGTACATGATAGCCGTTATTTGTGGATCTGTCACGTACACATGTGGGCGGATCACATCAAAAAAGTCTAAAAGGCATCAATCTTTTTCTTGGATGTGAAAGGAAAGTGCAATGAAAAGGAAAAATGTTATTTTAAATTTATTTGAGTTATAATTATGAGTTTTTTTAGGTAGGGATTTATTAATTTGTGAATTATATTCGTTAGTATAACATTTGAAAAGTACTGACCCAATTAAAACACCTATTACTGATTCTGGAAAAGTAATATCACAGATAAAATCAGAGAGGTTCTTGATCATGCAATAATTTTTTCAATTGTAAACATAAAATTTACCTAAAGATTTATTGAAAAAAGAATATTTTGCGACAGTTATAATACCAACGGCAATCTAAAGCAATATATTTATTTTGTTTTTGTAATAAATTAATTTAAAAATGATTCATTCATTAGGATGTCAGTGAATGCATATATCCAAGAATGTTACATTTGTTGTCTGTGGGCTGCATGTGGCTCCCAACAAATATTTTTTGTGGTTTGCCCAACAGTGTCATGTGTAATAAAAGTGTCAATATAAATTTCATATCTAAAATACAAATTTCTGGCAACATCTTCGATTTCCCAGTTCTAGGCCTGTTATGTCCACTACACTCACTCTTCTGATGCAAAAGAGTAGACCATACTTTTGTGAAACCAAACCAAATCTAGGCATACTTGACAAGCATATTCAGATGTTTTCATATACTGTACAGGAAATTTGCTGTCACGATTTTTCCTGAAGTAGGAAGGATGATGGCAGATACGAGAAGCCAAGTTTCAGGGTAAAAACATTTATTTATCATGTTATTCCGTTCTTACATTACCCAATTTCATTAAAAGTTTGTTTTTTGTATATTACACTGCTTGTAAAAAACCTACACTTTTATAAATACTAAATATTTTAATTTTCGGCAAACAGAACTATATGTCTTCTTATTTTGGGCCCGTATATGTCTTTGAATTAGACATCATTGCTGAAAGTTTCTCAACCTTTTCTAGACTACTGCCCATTTAACAAGAAAAAAAAATATTCGAACGTCCCTTTTTCAATAATAGTTTATTACACCAAATAATTATAAATATTTTTATATATTATCAACCTATCTGCCTACTAAGAATCACAAAGTTGAAATGAATTCAAACGGCTGTCAAATGTAGTAAAAAATTGTACATTAAAAACTTAAATATAAGAATAAAAAAAGTAAGGAGCTACCTGAATCTGATTGAATTTTAGCAATTTGTTAATTTTGGATTCCAATTTCCTGAATATCATTTGTAAATTTCCACGTTCACAGATGTTTCTTTTCTTTGACAGTTAAATAAGTTCTGCACTGAGCTTATTTTCTTACGATGAAGGACATGAAATTAAAATTACTCTTGCCGAGGAGTGCCCACTATTGTCCCCCGTAATGGAATTAACTAAATCAATAATTTAAAAAATTGCATTTATTATGGTAAATATTATTTACTGATAATTTTTATAGATGTCATGAATATTTTTATAGATTTATGTGACTGGCCGCCTTCCCCTTGAATGGCCCACATTTAACTGTGAACCCGATCGAAGGTTTCAGCGCCCACTATGGGGAAGGAGCACTTTACAGTGTCCACTCATCTAGAATACAGCAAATTTTAAATCTCATAAAATATTTTCATTACACGCACACACACACATATATGTTTTATACATACATACACTGCATACAATAATCCGTTATAAAATGGATTAGCAACTCTGTACGTAATTTCATTGTACCTTAAAAAATATATTTGAAACCACATATTGTATTTTAATTTTTGCTTTAAGTGTTTACCAGGTTTAAATTATAGTGGTTTTATGGTGCCAGTTTAATTTACGCTATAATATTTACCAGATCAGTTTAAACTAAAGTAATTTTATGAATATCTAGGAAAATAAAAACTACCGAGTAAGAAATTATGACATAGCCATATATTTTACTTTTACGAAATAACCTTCCTTGTATAACAAAAAAATCCTAAAAAAGTATTGATAATCAGTAATTTATAAACTATCGTTTATAACAGTATTAAGTCTTCTACCTTTTTAGGCTAGTGTGTTCAAACTTTCATCTGCATTCATAGTCATGTCCCGAAAGTGATGCTAAATATGTCAAACTTTTGTGACCAGTTCAATTTCGAAGAAACAATTTTACACTTTTCGTGTTAAAACGATATTTCAACAGTTACACTAAAAAAGTAATGTACACACATTTGAATAAGTTTAAAAATTTTGTAATGTATATATTGCAAATATTTCAGTGAGGGTCTAGAACACTCCGATCCACACACACACGCACACACATAATATATATATATATATATATATATATATATATATATATATATATATATATATATATATATATATATATATATATATATATATATATATATATATATGTGTGTGTGTGTGTGTGTGTGTGTGTGTAATATGGGCGAGACTCATTCAATTTCACAACACAGTTTATTTCTGGTAAGAAACATGAAATCTGTACAACAGGCAAACACCTTTACAACTTCGTACCCACAGACAATGTGATCCCGCCCATACGCTTTTCAAGTATGGATTCCTAAGGTAAAAAGACTACAATAATCCCTAAGCACAATTGATCACGTGATACAAAATACCCATGTTTAAAGAGAACGCGCTAACTATTGGCTAAAGTAGTACAGACAGAGGCTGAATTAAGTCTATAGCGTGTCTGGAGGGAAAACCCCGAATGTACATTATGTTAAATTAATATTAAATTTTAAGATAAATTAATATTAAATTAATATTAAAATACGTAAATAAGGATTTTAATATCATACACACACACACACACACACACACATATATATATATATATATATATATATATATATATATATATATATATATATATATATATATATATATATATATATATATATATACGTGTATGCTTGTGTGCGCTTGCATGAAATGCATTCTCTACGAGATGTAAAAAGTGGTTGTATGAAAGAGCAACGGGGAGTAGGAAAAATTCTACCGCAATGTGATTTTTGTTATTTAACAAATGACCTCGTCGTCTCTCCCTTCCTGATCCTAAAATACGTTTCCCGAGATGGGTCGATGGAAAAGCGTAACAGAAATTGCTGAACTTTTCCAAATCAACATGGCGAACATGGAAATGAGCTTCAAAGTACCCATGACAGGAAATATTAGATCGCAGTTAAACAGATAAAAGTTAAGCTATGGTTCACATAAAATAACTGCAAATTAAAACAAAGTTTGATTTCACATACATTTATATATATACACATAAACACTCGATACATTGATTGTTCAGTTTCAATTTTTTCATTATTTTTATATTTTTATTTAATTGATTCTTGATCTAGTTACTTATTTCATCATTAAAGATCTACAATAACTTAACTATATTTAACTATATATATATATATATATATATATATATATATATATATATATATATATATATATATATATATATATATATATATATATATATATATATATACATATATATATATACATATAAATATATATATATATATATATATATATATATATATATATATATATATATATCACATAGACAAACGTTCACATATGACCACACGTGTACATACATTCATGTACATATATAAACTGAAGAGACAAAGCATTATGACCACTTTTTAAAATTTTTAAAAATGTTTTTAGTGACTAATTTATTAACTCTGGTGACATAAAGAACAAACATAAAATCGCACTTTCCAGTAAAGTCTTGGTGACTCGTGCACTTAAAGGATCACCCATATATTGAAAAAGAAATATAATATGTAAATTATCCTCTATATAATAATAGCACGCACGCGCTCGCACGCACACACACACACTCACATATATATATATATATATATATATATATATATATATATATATATATATATATATATATATATATATATATATATATATATCCCCTAATAATAATAGCCTAAGTTATCTATCTGTCTGTCCTCGAATTTATGAAGTGGTTGTACCTGGAATAGATAGAGGCATCCATATTGGATTCTTGATGAGTTAGGGTTAGCAACGTTCGAAATCCACCCCTTCCCTCCGTTTTCTAGCATTTAGTGCCATTATTTCAAGCCCTGTTTTCCCCGGTTAAGAGCAGGCGATTAAATTTATCCATTTATCACATAATAAATAGGTAAAAATAACATTTGTTTTCTATCATTATGACGTCATTCCTTTAACCACCTCCCTTAATCATTTCTTATTTTAAGTTATTTAAATAACGTCTGAATTATTTTCATACGTTTTATCACCGAACTTAGATATTACGTAAATAACTTTCTTTTATATTTGGATTAAATAATAGATTAGGTAGATATGTGATAATTTTAAATTTAATCACCGATTATTTTCGTTGCAATGAAAATCTTATCACAGGTATTAACAATAAATTCTTTCTATTTCCAGGGTGTAGTAGAAATGATTGTTTCATTTCTTAACTTTCATTAATTACTGTGGCAAAAGAAATTTGGAAGAACTTAAAGATAATTTGGACGCAGCTATGAAAACTTTGAATTATCTTTCTAAATGAATTCAACGTGATTCTAATCTGCATTCACAGTATCGGGAGACTTTAGAGGAGTGTGAAAATAAGCAAATTATTGATTTTGTACCAGAACATTCTCAGCTAAAAAACAAAACTATTTTTTAGGGTATTTTACAATTCTGGAAAAATAAAAATTTTACTTATCCCGTCATATGAATATTATAAATATCTATAAATGACTTGTAACGTTGCCTAACATACATCTGACTATTGTCAATATATGTATGATTATTGTTAGGAAACACATGTCATGTGTTAAAGGTTTCGATGAAACATCGCAACATTTCCCCCCTAAAATGTACATGTTGTCGTTACTTATGCTCTTTGGGCAAGCCAAGGACATGAACCATAGGTTACTCGAATGAAGCCAGGAGTGAGGCTTTTATGAAGAGCACCGCTAGGGTGAAAGAAAGGCCCTCGTCATTTAGAAGAAGGGACCAAGCAGAAAACCCCCATAGGTATCGTTTGAGAACTTGGAGGACATTGTGACCACGAACCAATTTAAGTTTCCCTAGTCATCATTAATGAACAAGGCGGATGTTAGGCCGGCTTGATTTCTGAACCCGCAATCCTTCAGTTACGAGATCGCTGCTTTTGACGACTGAGCTACCGTGGCTTTTAAGTTTATATCAACAGCTTACGAATGTTACAGAACAAATATAGGGGAAATTACGTTACATAAACTGAATTGAAGACGAGATGTGAGTATGTAAAAAAAATACTCTCTAACTAGATATACACAATATATATCCATGTTTCTATTTTATAATTTTCTAAGAAATGCTGAAGAGAAAATAACTTTTAAAAAGTTCTAGAGTATATTATGCAAAATTCAAAAGGATATTGGTGTTACAGCTAGCCGTTTTTCAATCTCTCCCTGACACTAATTACAAAAAGAAGGTTTTCTTTTTTTTATCCAAAATACAAAAATAAAATGTCTGAAAATCGCTGAGTTAGTAATTTAAAACACGGTAGAAGCAAAATCGGTGATCAAAATTTACTACTTAAAATCTATAAAATCTAATAACTTTATTTAATTGGATATATGGTTCACAAATTTTCGAAAACATTTATCTGAATGGAAATTTGCAGAATTTGAAGATAACACGTAGATAAGGACCAGGCGGTAAATTGTGTGATACCTACAAAGGATAATATTTGAAAAACGCCTAAAGAATCGCTTAGGGTGGGTTTGTATTTGCCCTATTGGATTCCTAACCCTTAATGTTAACCTAGGGGAAATATGAAATTCCCTTTGGCTGGATCACATATTAAGAATTCTTTTTAAAAATTATACCAGGTGATAGAAAAGCAAAGTCCCTAGGATGCTATCCCCCCTCTTTTATGTATGCCTGTTATATGTTTTTAATTTAATTTAATTTTTTTTTGAAGAAGAAGAAGAGTATGCTAAAATTTCTCACAAATAATTGAGAATTTAATATATTTCCTTAATTTTTTAAAGAGAAAGATAGAATCCCAGAGAATTTGCCGTTCAAGTAAATATATATTTTTTAAGTATTCTTAAAATACGAGCTGCCCAGAGGCAATTTTACTTTCCCCATAGGTTAACATTGAGTGAGAGGAATACAATATGGCAGATATATACTCACTTTAAGAATTAAGTAATCAAAAACTCAATGTTCGTAAAATAGAGCATCGAGAAGTTTTGCACTTTGAAACGAAAAATCATTGAACAAAATTTCATGCATGTAGGTTGCACCATTTTTGCTCACTCGTATTTAAATACATCGCACTAATCGCTTTCTATATAAAATTAATGTAGTTGTAGTTTACTCTTCATTTACCTCTAATGAAAATAACAGATACTGATATTTCGAAATCTTCTCAAGAAGATAAACACAGCAGGAGAAGATGGTCAGAGTTTTGATAAGCTGTATTCTATGAAACAGTCAAGCGCATCTGTCCAGTCGACAAAAGGTTACGGATACCTGAAAACATTTGAAAGAAGCACAATCAAAATTATATAAGTCCATTTTTCTTTTTTACAAAATAAAATTGTTTGCCAGAGTTATTAAAGTGTTATTTCATATGTATGCTTAAATACATGTGTTAAGAATTCCCTAGTTATTAATCATTTTCTAAAATTTAAATTGCAAAAATTATAATTCAAACACTGTAAATCTCATTTTCAGTAAATTTTTCGTAACGAATTTGTGTATATTTAGATTGTGAACCCCTAATTTTTTAAAGGTGGAAATAATAAGATCTGGTTTATTTGACTACATCCTACTTTTAAGACTGTAAAAAATAAAATTTAATACAATGCGGATGATGATTCTTTAATAAAAAACATCTAAGTGATAAAGAAGTATTCTTGACAAAATATTCCTTAAGAGCTCGATTTTCCGTATAAATCTGAATTGTAAAATATGTATCTATATTTAACCAGAAATTTATTGCTTGATTTATTATTTTATGTCTGCCCATGAAAAAAATGTTGCATTTATTTTAGTAAATATAATGTTATTCAGTTGGTTTATTGATTATTTTTATAGATATTTATAAATTTTTAACTATTTAATTGTTAATTTATGATTATTAGCATTAGAATCTATTTTAATAAGGTATTGTTTTAGTTTTCACCTCAGTATGTATGTGTACACCAGAAGTACACAGCATTATCTCCATTTTTTTTTCAAATTCAGATTTTTGCATATTTGTATATCATTTGTTCTCCTCTTGAATGAGATAAAATCATTACCTCTATTTTCTAAAATTGAGATGTTTAGAGAATTGGAAAAGGCACTATGAACTAACGTAGTTTCGAGGTAAACACCTGCTTTTGGACATACAACTTCTTATTTCTACTTTTTTTCTGTATGTTTATAGACTGTTTTTATTACCTCAAAGCAGGATCATAACCAGGATTTTGTACCAGGGGGAACTCAGTTCAACTTTTCCCCCCATTCCGATAATTCCCCGTTTTCTTAACTAGAACTATATAAAATTTAGTGAGAAATTATAGAAATTTAATATTGGCATGATACCCATGTGAAAATATTTTATCGCAGTATTTTGGGTTGATAAAATGTCCAGTGGTAAGTAAAAATTGGTCCTAACAGGGTTTAAAGTCCAAATGAATCATCGAGATGTAGTAAGAACCACTCATTAATTATGGAAAAATTTGCAAGATAAGAATCTTATTGCAGGAAAAGAAAGCAATTGTGCTCTTTGGATTGACGCTTTTATTTCATCACGATATAGAATTAGAAAATATGAAAATTATTTATTTATTGGGATAAATTCTTAATATATTACATTCACACAAACACATATATAAACATATATATGCATTTACATCTAAGCACACACACACACACACACACACACACACACATATATATATATATATATGCATTGCACAAACATATATGGTTGTGCTTGTGTACTTGAAATTCGAATATAGACGATGAAATTTCTCTTGGAAAATCTCGCTAAAATCCCGGATTACTGTTGTTCTCATTGTTTAGAGGGATTCACAGAGAAAGATTATGTGATGACTCAATGATGTACATGTTCGTCAGTACACGTTTCTGTTAAGTTAGAGTAGATAGTTGAAAACCGTAATTAGCTTAGTGGGTCTTAATCTGAAGTACAGTATGTATGCGGCAGATATCGTGACTTTAGAACTAATTTGGTGAAGGACTTAATCCTCAAAAACATGAGTAATTATCGTTGGATAAGATATTTCCGAAAACAATGATGCAATTCGACACAGAATATTAAAATAATAATTTTATCTTGATTCCCAGATTTCAAAATCAATTTCATATCATTTGAATAATACATTATAGTGTGCTTTGTTAAATCCGTCAGTACACACCCCGGCTCAACATCACGCTGTTATTCTTTTATTATTTAAAGGGATTTAGTACCTTTCCAGATCCATAATATTTGATATAACAGACTCTTTTTGTTTCACCATAAAATAAACAGTTCTACTGCTTTTTCAATGACATTAAAAATGTCATTGAAAAAACAGTACAACTGCTTTGAGAGTACTTGAGAGTACTTAAAAAGTACTCTCAAATAAAAATTTATATATAACTATTATATAAATGAAACTTTAAAATGCTTGTGAAACCCTTCAAATACGAAATTAGATATAAATTTTTACTCTGTGATTTGTTTAAGAGAAGCTAACATAAACATTAGACTGAAATTTACCTTAAGCATATGTTAAAGTCGCATTTTTTGTAGCGTGGGCTGAACGGTGAATTACTTTGCACTGCAGTAAAATTAATGAATTTTAACTTAAGATTCAAACTGAAGATGTCACTTGCTTATACATGTAGTAAACAAGTCATAAAATATCCTCGAAAGATAATTAAAAATAGAATCATTATAAAATTCATAGTATGTTAAGATATTCGATACTTAATAAAAAATATCACTATTCTCTCCCGATTTTGCGTAATTACTTCGAATAAACATTAAGTTTTCCTCTTTGATTTCATTTTTGATACAATTACAAATTTGAAAATAATTAATTATGCTTGAGTATTCCATTTCTTTTTCGTTATTTCAGGTTAACTTCGATCCTGTGATAATGATTTTTTTTTTCATGTTCTGTAGAACACTTATTTTTTTTTAAATGTTCAACAGCCCCAAGGCTTACGGTGCCAATCTCCGTTTGCGTGACCAAAGGCCCTGAGGTGCGAAGTTCCGGTTAGGTGGTCAATCTTAAGCGGAACCCCCAGTGTTTAGTTCCCAAGCATGCTTGGTCCCACTGAAGGGAGTCAACCTTGCCCAGCCCGGGGATGTAGAACACTTATAGCTATTCAAAATACAATTCTACTTTAGTTTTTAAATCAGAAGAAAATTAATTTTGAGTTGTATACGGTAAAAATATTACAATATATTAAAAATTTGAATAATAATTTTATATTTGTTTGAAATAATAATAATATTTGTTTCTGCGGGATTTTAGGAATAGCCTGAGGCTTTGATATTTTTTAAAGCAACGCCTCAGAGTAAATTATACATTGGTATCATTAATAACTTAATTTCAGCATTGTTCATTCCCAAAAATTTTTATAATGATAAATATCATCATAAGCCTAACAGACTATCGTTTAATTACTCCACATAAAATTTTTGGAAGAATTTTTGGAAGTGTAGTAATATTTTGTGCCAGTACATTTTTATAGGAAATATCAATTGTTTAATAAATATCGCAAATATTTTTTCTTCAAAATAAAAGACCGGTAATTCACATTTCAAAAGTAGTTTATCATTTAATACCCCAAATTCGAAAGCTGTAAGAAATGGAGCATAAAAGATTACAAATCAACAAAAACGGTAGATTTATGTACACTATTGTGTTGATAGCCGTGGACTTGAGCCAAGGATTATAGTAATAACTTTTATTTATGAAAAGAA
>CM063502.1:10950351-11300351 GCA_032207245.1 Pardosa pseudoannulata
TGTTAAGAAAATATGCAAATTTCCTCTTTAAAAAATTATTTCAAATCTCGATGATGCAATTTGTTCGTAACTCTGCTTTAGGAAAGTAAAAGACATGGGATATGTTCCTGAACATTCTGTTAATAGCTTTACAATAATGGAGATAGTGTCCGGTCGAATCATAATCCTGTTAAACTGCCAATTCAATAAAATAAAGATAAGCCTCATAACAACGTTTTTCTTACTGTCAATTAATTATATAGATTTCCAATAAGCGAACTTCAATGCTTGGAAGAAAAGACACTTTTGAATGGGAAGTAATACAACAGTTGAAAGCTATTGTTGGATAAAGTTAATTTAAGATAAAATGAACTCTTGAGATACATAGCCGATGATAACAAAAGCAGAGGCGTACTGACGGTGGGACAGAGGGTGAGAAATGTTCTGGACCCCTTATCAGGGGGGAACCTCCGAAGGATTAGTTTTTAATTATATGTAATATCATATAGTAGATTGAGGAAAGACAAAGAATGAAATATAAGAAGATAGTGTAAAATCTGACTCATGGCAGAGATCATAAGTTCTATCATATTGACAAATTTTATGATGTTAACTGCTGTTACGGTAATTTCAGAACTGCAGTTTCCTGCAAGCAGACTCGAGGTGTCTATACTACCTTTCTCGCCAGTTTTCTATTCTTGACAGATATTTTAAAAACAATTTTTTAATAAAAAATAGCAGATTAATAAGCTTTTTTAAATGATATTTTCCTGCTAGATGTGATTTAGTTTTTCTCTAGTTTTAAGATTTTATTGTCTTTCAAATCATTTTAGTTTTTTAAATTGAATTAAATCTAAGTTTATATCTATTTCTATTGGAACTTGTATGGTTATCATTTCAATAAGTGGGTCCTCAAGCAGGTTTCTGCCTGATCCTCAAGCAGATTTCCCCCAATTGCTTTGCTCCCCACACAGACACAAAAAAACGTAAAAGAAACAGAATAACGTAACAGAAACAAAAAAAAGTAATTTGATTATTTTTGTATTCTTCTAGCCCATCCCATTATTTTAAACAGATTTACAGTTATTTTGGATTTGAGTCCTAAATAAAAAGGTATTTCATGATAGGAGAAATGTAAAAATCGATTACCATCCGTGATATTCTGAAAAACCTTTTAATCGCTTTAAAAATACTAATAACAATTGCATCATCTTCCAAACAATTAATGTTATAGGATTCAAGATTACTTTAAAAAGTAGTTCTTTATTAATTTAACCCTATACTCAGTTTCTCAAAATTTTTTAATTATCTTCATCCTCGTTTCAGTCTAATATCAGTATTCTGTTCCAAAACAGAACGCAAGAATCACAGCAGTTCTTTTAATCTTTATTCGGAATTTGAACTAATGCTTTGTATTTCAATTTATCATGTAAATTAAACAAGTTAAATTACTTTGGACGCTGAATAATAATAATTATTATTTTTGTATGAAATTCAACCTATTTTGTCAATAAGTATTGTTTGTTTTTAAACTCAATAGATTGTTATTTTTAGTAAATAACTACATTTGTGTTATTTTGAATATAGAGTTTGAAATGTTCTTTATCCCAGTGTCTTATGTACTAGATAGATCACATTTCTTATGTTAAAAAGTAAAAGGAAATCAAATTTTGGTATGTTTTGTTTATTTAGGTTTAATATTCTCCAGGAAATAAAGTTATCCTCACATTTGAACAAAATAAATAAATTTTATGAAATCATCCTCACTCGCGAAGTAAAACCTAGGTTACACTGATTTGCAATTCTTCTTAAAAACAACGGCATAAAGTATTTGGTATTTTAAAGATTTCCAATTCCAAATAGCCCTTTATTCTAACTTTTCTACTAGACGGACGTCTTTGTGTACAAATGACCCATTCAGCTATTTTAAAAGTAAAAGTTATAAACACATAACTAATAAGAGTCGAATAAATTATATTTTATAGTTCTATTATTTACATCATATTAGGAAAAAAAAATCAAGAATTTTTGCTAGATTCTCATGGTAATATTTTTAAGATTTAATTTATTTTTAAGGTTTGGTTTGGAGAGTTACGTCTACCGTTTTGCTACACAAGGGTAACGAGACCGGGACCTACTGCTTAAATACAATTCTGAACGACTACGAACATCCATGCCGTCAGCGGCATTCGAACCCGCGAACCTCAATACCGAAAAAGAGCATTCTACCGTTGAGCCATCGTTCGGCAATATTTTAATGGAGACGGAAACTAAATTAGATTTGGGTTAGATTGACCTCAGCCACTATTCTAGTGTTAAATACCATTCTGAGGAGCCACGACAGCTCTGTCGGTAAAAGCATCGATCTTATAACTGGAGGGTTGCGAATTCGAAGCTCGAGACCGCCAAAGATTCGCTATATTCATTAATAGCGACTAAGGCACGTAAAATCCTATTGAAAAGATCCTATTGAATCCTATTGATTTAAGTTCGTGGCCGCAATGTTCTCCGAGTTTCCAAAAAATATATCTGGCGGTGACAGGCTATGCATGGGGGTCTCTGCTTCTAAATTACGAGAATCCACTTTGTTTATTTGTATTGTTCCAGGGAGTAATGGTGGCCGCCTATATGATGTTCTCATAATAAAATAGTCAAAAAATACCTGCGGCTTGGTAGTGGAGAATGGTATAAGAGCTACATTGGAAATATTATTAATACCACACTCACAAAGTTATATAAGATTCAACAGATGAAGGTGAGTTTTTCATCTGATGCTTCTCTAAACAGATTTGTTGTAACTTTAGATTTGGGATCTAAATAACTGAAACACGCAGAAATTTATTTCGTGATAATATAATTTGCAAATACTTTTACGAACCATTTGTTATTCTGAAAGGCACATTAATGATCTCAAAAATATTAATAGCAATTGCAATAGGCTTCAAGCAGTGAATGCTACATGATTTGTATTTACTTTAAATCACAGACAGGCAAACTGATAAGGATTGCAGCCTACAAACTAGTCACTTGGTAAATATTAGGGTGAATGGACTAGTGAATGAACATTTTGAAATATTTGTCAAAAGAGAAATATATAAACCTGTAACAATACAAATTCAAATAAAGTTGTTTATTTAACTGTAACCTTTAAAGCTTCTACAGAAGGAGGGGGGATATATCTGAAACAATAAATGTACATTAATTATCCTGAAAAATAATAAGCAGAAAAGTAGCAGAAAACCCAGTGGAATGAACTCTGAAGCCGTCTGAATGAAAACAAATTGACCAGTGATGAAAGACATTTTTATTTTATCAATCACCTGTTTAAGCAAGACCAATAACCTGTTACTTGCTATTTATTTTATAAATTTAGATCTTACTTCTAGCAATCTAACTTTAAAAAAATCAAATAAAGAACTTAGTCATTCACTGCACTTTACTAGTTCCTAGCTACCATTATATAATCACATAATCTTGTCCACATTTTTACAAAATTTGCAACTAAAGTTATTTCTTTACTTTGGACGTACAAAGATGCTTTGCCACTAAAAACCCCATCCTAACTAATGAATAAAGTTCCATTATTGTTACTTTGTAAGAATCTGTTCAGTTTCATTAAGTATTTTGAGAGAAACGTGCCGAGGAGCACACATCTTTTTTTAGACAGTTTCTTTTCTATTCCAATACCGGCGTTCTTGGGTGCGAATCTCATTGTTGGCATGGATGTTCTTAGCCTTTCGGAATCGGCTTTAAGCAGTAGGTATCTGTTTCTTAAGCCCTCGTGTAGCAAAGAAGTAGACCATAGGTCTCCCAATCAAACAATTTTTTAATCATAAACATATGACAAGCTGAACAAATTACACCTATCATTACTTATTACAAATTAGGGCAATAGTGCGGAAACTGCGAGTTGAAACAAATATTTGGGGAGGGAGAAATTTATTTGACAATAAAAAATATAAAATTATTTTAAAAGAGAATTATCGATGTTATTTTAAGATTCGCTAGTAATTTTAAATTAAAAATTGTAAAGAAATATTTAAATATTTACAATTATTGTAATTTGACTATGTATGCATAAATAAAACCAGACTTAAGGAAAATGTGTTTCATTTCACTTTAATTAAGTTGAAAACGTTTGGCGTCTGCCAAGGAAACTCCAAAATTTTATACAAAATAAGAGGTCGTACATCAAAATAGTTTGCTTCCCATTGATCTAGAGACTATGAATAAATGTGTATTTTCATTTTTTATATTGCCTGAAATTTATTTTAGAGAATTTGAAATCCTATTCTTCCTTCATTGTTCCCTTCATCCTACTTGATCAAAAGGAATGTTTTAACTCATATATTTCAATATGTCTTCAATATATTTCAATAGGATACAAGTTAATATTTTCTTCAGTAGTGCAAGTGCGTCACATGAGATGTTAGATTGCACTTTAAATAGGCGTAACAAATCAGCTATTTATGCAGGGTTATTTATTTATTTATTTATTTTTTGTATTGCTTACCTTAAACTACATTTTTTAAGAGTACAGCTGTTTATTTGATATCTTAAATATTATTATCAGTGTAATAGCAAAACTTTTTTAAGTCCAACTCACGCATTTACCCTACTAACTTGGAGTAAGTGCATAACACTCTTCTACAGGCCTTATCCCACGTCACTATGCACGTGTTGAAAAAGCAACAGATTCCGTTTAAGAATCCTTTTCCCTCTGGAAAATACGCGGATTTCTCGTGTGATAGCGAAAACTTTTCTAATAAGTAAAGGCCTTATCACAAGTCAACCTTAGCTAAAATAAATCAATTGAAGATCATTCGCTGTAACTCAAGAAATGTGCATGTTCTTCACCAGTAAAAGGAATCATAAACTAACACGTACATGTTGACTTATGATAAGGCCTTTACTGACTTTGCTGTGAATTGAATAATCGACCGTATAAGAGCCGAAAAGAGTAAATCCATAAATTATTTTGCTGCTTAAAATTTCAAAATTGGAAACAAAATCTAAAGCCCTTTTGTGGCTCACTGTTTGTAGGTGTCTAAACTAAACTCCCCATCACTACAGTTCAAGTGGGGTCATGCCCAACAGTACCATTCTCCGCTTTCGAGACCAATGAGCATGAGGTGCAAAACACGGTGGTCACCCTTACGTGGAACCCCCAGTGTTCAGTTACTAAGCATGCTTGTTCCCCAGTTTATCTATCCGCTGTAGTCAACCTCGCATAGCCCGAGGATCGAACCTCGGACCTGTTCGCTGCCCCGACTCCACTGGGCTTATTTGTATCTAGTTTCCACCATATTCCATAATAGGTAATAGATATAACAAACTATCAGAAAGTCTAATTAACATACTTCTAATTCTAATTTTCAATAAAAGGGCTTGAGAGATAGATATGACTCTTAAATATTTCATTGAATTTTGCTGACGGGGACATACTACAGACTGAAGTATATTTTAATGTATTCTTCAACCGAATTAAAGTATTTTAATGTTAAATAACTGACATCTTCTGTCTAGTGATCGTAAGTTATTTGGATTTTAAATAAAAGAAACTTGACTCGAAAAAGGTTAGAAAACACTGATCCAATTCTACTCTTCCTTTTCTGAGATATCATTAAAGTGAAATCCGTCTAGATTAAAATGAAAGGCATGATAGTTCAGCTGAATACTGCTGTCAGATAACTAAGCAACGTGAAAATTTGAGCATTCAGCACAATTGTATTGAGTCACGAATCGCAGCATCTCGATCTTTTGCACTGCTGATTTGCTTTCGGGCAGCTTAAAGGACTATAAAAGGAAATGACCCAATGAGATTACAGATTATCTTGGTTTTAGGAGTTATTTTCATAAAAGGCAATGACCATTTTCGACACAGAAATGCAGAAGAGATTCTTCTAATGGATAGAGACAACTAGTTATTTCTTTTTATGAATCAGAGAGTTGACTCTAGATCCAGATTAATATTAATTTATTTATATTTTTACTACAAAGTAAAGGGAGAATCTTAAGCACGAAAAAATCATTATTCAGATTTCAAAGAAAATACTTATTTTGACCATGAACGAAAAAATTTCGATTAGTTTCAGCGTTGCGTTACGTACGTACAAGGATGCCAACTTAGAAAATTTAAATATCTTGACAAGTTTAGTCAAAACATCTATGCGTACGTATGTATTTATCTTGCATAACTCCAAAACAATTAGCCGTACAATGTTGAATTTAGCATTTCGGATTGAAGTGACCCAAACTCACTACCAACCACAAGGTTTTTAGCAGCCAAGGCAGAGGGCGAACTAATAAAAATCTTTTAGTTCGCATTTAGACTGGTAATTGCTCATACCAACCAACAAAGAGGGGTTTTAGTTGCCGGCGGAAGTAGTAAACCAAATATACAAATTTTTAACCTCATCGAAACATTAGCCAAACAAATTCGACCTGACTAAACTGCCGAGTGGGAATATATTGACTTAACAGTTATATTTTACAAGAATAGAGATTCCTGTTGTTACATAATGGGCAAAGGAGCAATGTTTCAAAAACAGTTTTCACAAAATAACTGAAAATACATATCTTTAACAAGAAGATTGTATGTTACACCAACTTTTTAGCCAATATTCTACGATTTTTGTCAATTACTAGTAAGTTAATTAGCAAAGGACCTATATCTTAGCAAACATGAAAAAAAGTACATTCAGTAAACAAAAATAACCATCATGTGACCTTCAAAACAGGCTGGTAATAAAAGAATAATATTTCTACAATTTATTATAAATTAAATTTACTATTTTTTATTAAGTTGATGCTGCTATCTATTCTAGTGAAATAAACTTGAAGTGGAGCTTTGGAGCTTTTTTGATTATTTCAGATGAGAAACTACAGCTGTCTATAATAAAATGTAATGGATTACCCTTCGTCTCACATAAACATTTAGGGGAATCTAAACGTCCAATTTTAAATAAATAAACGGGAAAACTTCCATGACGGGTGATAAAATAAATTAGTACCTTATTTTTAAAACGCAAATTAAAGTTTATTGAGTTATGTATGTTATATCTCCATCTACCTTTTTCTATGTTTTGCACAGATCCTGCTATTTTCTTTTTTTAGTTTTCTTTTTTATATTCTTGTTTATTGAGTGATTTTGCGAAAATAAAAATCCCGCAAGAATAATGAAAATTTGGCCAAAAAAATCTGCATGTTCGTTTCCAATATTATTCATGTGTCCTTTAATCCAACTCACATTATATAATTTATTTTTATTATTATTTATATCTTTGTAGATGTTAGAAATTAATTCTGACTTCGGTGTTATATTTTGCATACTCATTACTATTGATTTGATATCTGTAAAAATATTAAACTCGAACTCTTGTCCGTTTTTTGCCTAAATTACAGCTCGCAAAATAGCCAAGTCTTCTCTGCCTGACAAACTGAGTTTATTTCTTGTAATCTTACCATTTTTTTAATAAGTTATATTAATTTTTTTCCACAATTCCTGTGGCAGTATCCTTGTTCATTTTACTGCCATCGGTAAATATAATAACACTGTTCGGTTCCATATAGTGAGTCTTTAAAATGTTTGTTTAAACTTTAAGTTATTTGGGAACTTTTTTGGATTTATTTATTTCTTTGGGGTTATTTTTTTTGTTTCCAGATATTCCTTTCCAATTTGATGTTCATTGTCTCCATAATTTCTCTTATCACATTTAGGACTGCTATAATATTTAGTTGTTTATCTCCCTTTTTGACTGCAATCTGCACTAAATATAACGAAATTTTTAGTATAATAGGCATTAACGTGTCCGGACATAACTCAAAAACAATTAGTCATAAAATGTTGGAATTTTGTATTTAATAATTTAGTTGTACATTTCACATTTTGTTTGCAATCTGTACTCTATAAAATCATAAATCTCAATATAACGAATATTAACTCTGCCAATCTAGAAAAATGTAAAAAATATCAACTTATCCATATGCAGTTGAAACAATACTTTTCATGTTTATTAAAAAATGAAAATAAAACATATTAGTTGCAGAGAATAATTTTGAGTTTTTATTGTTTCACGATTTCCTCTTACAATGTAAAGGAAATACCGTAATAAAAACATTTTGGTTTATAATTAAATGAATGTATATCGAAAAACTCGTAATATAACGGACATTAAAATGCTGTCAGTCGCCCCCATATGTCAATACTTGAGTTCTACTTGAATCCTTACCTTGAGAATAGAAATTAACTTCGATTAAGAGAATGTACAACTTATAATGCTGATGACGCTAGATAAAATCAGAATTTAAAAACAAAATGTGCATAATTCAACAGGCATAAAAGGAAGACATGAAGAATCCCCATCAGATTTTCATTTATATTTTCGTGTGTTGGATCATTATCTTAAATTTTATACATAGTACCTGTAAAGTTTTCTATTTTTAATAAAAAATAAACAAAACATTTTATTACACTACAGTAGTTTTCACATAAAAATGATTAAATTTTAATAACAATTTTAATGGATTGATCGACAGCTCAGAACTAATTTAATAAAGGATGTTTTACGTTATCTGGTGGATTGTTGACACATTTGTTTAAAATTAACACCAAATCAGCATAACATCATTTCATGACGTAAAATGAATACTTCCCAATTATTTTAATTTTTAATATTTATTGTTATTAATATTCAAAAATTTTCCAAAACGTGGCACGCGTGCCATGTAAATCCCATCCCAGCTTTAGATGATTATAAACCCCTCTTGTTAGCATTTTGCTAACATCCTTTTAAAAAAATCAAATATGTTAAAAAAAACATTTAATTATGCGTATCACAGGTTTATCCGTAGTCTCTTCTATAATTTATGAAAAAAAATATTGTTTGTTTAAGATTAAATAACTGATCACTTATCATACTTTTGCAAAAGGGGAGAATATTATTTCTAAGCTTATACTGAAAAATTGAGTGTCTTTTGTTTTTAAATAATTTTAAAGCGAAATTTTAAAAGGCTTTCATGCTTTGAATTACTTGGGGCTGATTAACTCTCATTAAGCTGAATTTTAATATAAAGTGGAATTTTTAAAGCAATGGAATAGTGAAAAAAAATGTATCGTTGAGCGTAAGAGTTTGATCATTTTTCGAAAGAAAATTTTTTATTTGCATTGATTACTTATTATTCTGTATGCGAATTTTAATAATACCTCTTAATGGATATAAACAACTATTTGCGCACATTATTTCTTCACGGTTTCTTGATTTTTTTTAATAGCTTAAACCATTATATTAAACTTCTCCATAATTTTAAACCAGTTTCTTACCCTTATAATTGCTTTACTAATACCGTTCTAATTCCGAACAATGTCCAAATTAGTAGCTTTCGGAACCAGAGTCCACGAATTCCTATCCCGTTGCAAACATTAGCCCTCGCGTGGATAAAATGTAGATCGTATACCTAACCAAAGAAACCAAAATCTAATAACAAAAAGAAATTGTAAAAATATCGAAGCAAACTTTGCCCAAATCTGCATGTATGGTTTCAACTAAACCAGGGCTGTAGGTAAGGGAGAGTATTTACGTCCACTCCGACAAACAGATAGTACAATGTCAAAACTTTAGTCTTGTAGAAAGAGATTTTAATGTACCATAAGATTATTTTTCATTTTCTTATTTGTTTTTTACTCCAAAGCTTCTATGCCTTAATAGCCTATTCCTTTAATTGGTCTAAATGATATTTTCACATGTATATCTCTCTCTCTCTCTCTCTCTCTCTCTCTCTCTCTATATATATATATATATATATATATATATATATATATATATATATATATATATATATGTGTGTGTGTGTGTGTGTGTGTGTGTGTGTGTGTGTGTGTGTAAGGAAAATTCTCAGGGGTTTTCAAAACTTAAATCAAGGGTAAAAATTCCCGCGTCATTTTCCATTTCCCTTTTTAACCCCTAACCTAAATTGACCACTGAGGCTACAGTTTATGCCCTCGGAGAAGGGGCCTGACCAATTATAATCTTACATGGCCCTAGCGGACAATTTAGGATATTTCCAAATAAAAAGGAGATACATTTTTCACATGTTAGAGCCAAATCATTTCAATAGTGTTGTATTGCCAATCCCATTAGAATTTCAGAACTAGAGGGCTAGGCCCAGGCAGTTCTGTGCCAAGACCATCCTGTGATCCTGTGATCGGAGACAGATTTTTCTAGAGATATTTTCCCACATATGTTGACCCAGGTGTTACGTGTCTTGTACATAGAACTTCATGCTAGCTGACCCTTCAGTTTGTCCTGTCCCTATGATGAAGTGGGAACCCGTCCTTCAACGTTATCTTAATAAAGGTCTTTAGCTGAAACGGTATCATTTTTATGGCCATGACTGCAACCCCCCATCGAGAAGTCCGTCTCATTACACACACACACACACACACACACACACACACACACATATATATATATATATATATATATATATATATATATATATATATATATATATCGCATATTATATATACAGCCGCGCAACAAGGTACAGGGCCAGCGGGCTTATCTCCCCTGTACCGTAAGTTAAATGTTCAACGTTACAGAGACTGAAAACCTATTTCAAAAATAAATATATAATATCAATAATTTCAATAATAAGTCTTTTTAGCTTTGTTAAATATTTGTGGAAGTAGATAGCCTCCTAGTGTCAAACATTAATGGCAACGAATGCCTGTTGGTATTTTGGTAGTTTTTTGAATTGAAAGAGCCGTTATACATAGAATTCAAAATCCAGTCAAATTTTATTTGAAGCAACTCTAGAGTTTGGTTTGATTTGGAATGGTACTGTCTACTTTTATTGTGACACTAACCACTCAAGAGTAAATAAATTACGCTATTGAAGTAGGAATGATTTGAAGGGGAAAAATTAAGTAAAATAGATTTTAAAAAATACTGGGGAAACGTCCTTTGAAAATCCCGAATACATTGGTTGGCGTTATAACTTTTATAGTAAAATGACCAGATTTGTAAATGATACATAAATGATTTCACTTAACAGGAAAGGATAACTGACGATTTATTAACTATTGAAGACATTTTTAATCATTACTATTTATTTTATCTGTTAAAAAAATTTAGAAATTCTGAATAAATAAAATTAAAGAGATAAATAATAACAATCTAAAAAAACAAATGCCTAAAACCAAGCCCACATATAAATATTTGAGGATAAAATGTTATTGTTAATAATACTCTAATGACTACAAAAACTGCTTTAACATTTTCACTTCAACGTCACCTATATTTGAGGAACAACAAAAGTTCAGAATAGGCTGTGATACCCATTATATGAATGATGTTTGTACTATAACGAGTTATTAACGGTCTTTTTTTTTATTTATTTATTTATTTTTTTTTTAAACATTTTTAGTCGTATACGGATGTTATCTTCACTTACATGGGTGGTACTTTAACAGGGTTAGTGGTATATCGGGGTTTGATTGTAGTTTCCAATTTACACATTTTAAATGTTATTCTTCGGGTAAGTGTATTTATATTTTTTCCTTTGGTGTATAAATTTTGTATTTTTATATACATTTTATCATATAATAAAGCTAAATCATTTTCATAGAGTGGAACCATTATTAATAACCCAGTAAAAATTTCTATTCTAAATAGCACAGAGCATTTTATTTACACTGAATCAAAAATCGGCTATTATAATGGAAGTTTTTAGCTCAAAAGGTACTATTTCCCTTTAAATAATAGGTTCCAGTCCAACTAACCCTCATATGCCAAACATTTGAAATAGAGCTCCCAAATTTTTGCAACCCGTTTCCCGTTTGCTTGGGAGCTGCCACCTTTATAGAAAGTTATTCTTCCAATTCAACAAAACGAGCTCATCGATCCCAATTAGGGGATGCAGCAATAGTGTTCTCACCTTCCCCCAAATTGGATTCAGTTTGAATCGACCCCTCTGTCTTTCGAAATTGATAAGAAAGAGGGGGAGTTCTGCCTAGTTGATTTGTATCTGTCGTAGCAGTTATGAAGATCTAATCATTTTCCCTTAGAATCCTTTGCATTACATATGATATCTAAAGCTTTGTACTCGTGTATATCCCATGTAATATACAATGAACTATATTTTATATACAAGCTTTTATATTTATCATATTTAATATCATTGTGTATCACATGTGATATACAAGCGTATAAGCATTAGATGTGTGTATCACATGAGATGTACAGGAAAGGACAAAGATTTAAAATCAATTTGGGTCGAAATTACATCAAGGGCTGTACATTTAAACCACATTGATTGGTTGATCTGAAGGGCTACGATCTACTCTTTAGCTTCACAAAGGCTAATGAGAGCGATACCTAATGGTTAGAGTCAATTTCTTACGGCTACGAAACTTTTCTGCCAGCAGTATGACTCGAACTCCAATATCAAATACCGAAGAGCAGCGCCATACTCATTCGGTCTACGTCTACTATGGAGTTTAGGCCTTTGTTTAAGTTTCTAACACGAATTCTTGGTGAATCGTTCCCTAACATTGACCATGTAAAGAACATTCCAAAACTCATAGTTTCCAGAGGTTTCGGGGACTTGTGCAGTTGACCCTTTACCTGTGACGTCGGGACTCAGTTCGGACAGCGTAAATGCGCCGGTTTTGGAATGCCGACCTGAGTTCGGCAAGAGAAAAATTGGTGTTTCAATTCTGTGAAGTCCGAATTCACTTCTTCCAATGCGTAATATATAATTTACCATTTTCCAAATAAATGGCGATACTTTCTCGAGAAAAGTTCTGTAGTTTCGCGCCATTTGTCGGATACTGTAAAGGATTTGACAAATTCAGTTGAAACAGAGGAACATGGAATTATTGACAGTTGATATACATAATATTGCTGTATTAGTTTATTATATTTATCTTGAAAATTACGTCATTTGATTGTTTCGCTTTGATCTGAGAAAAAATTACTGTAATCCATTAACACTTCCTCTATATATGGAAATATTGAATATAGTAGTTTAAAAAAATATTTCTAATATTTTGACGATAATAAAGAACAAAATTAGAGAAAATTTTTGATTCCATTTTTGGCACGTTATTCTCAAATATATTATTCTCCAGCGTTAAGGTATCCTCCACATACAAAAAAAGAAAAAAAAATGGTAATCCTGTATTATAAATATGTCGATGTTTTGTAATGTTTCAAAACATACTCATACCTGACATTGAAAAATAGATATACAACTACATTATGTTTTAAGTTTTAAATTTTTACCAGGTTTAAATTTGTCTGGAAAATAATGGAATCTATTTAATTTATACTCAAGTATTTTCCAGACAGATTTAAGTAATTTTATGAAAATAAAAAAAAATACCGAAAAAGGAATTATGTTTTTTTATATTTTACAAAATTACATACTGTGTATGACATCAAAATTTCAAAACAGTATGACATAATCAGCAATTTATAAACTACCAGTAAATTAATTCTTCTAGCTTTTAAGGCCAGCGTTTTCAAAACTTCATCTGTATTTATAGTCATGTCCATATACACCGACAATAATACTACCTGTGGCAACCTCTTGTGACCAGTTTTATTTGCGAAGAAATGTTTATATTCTTCTCACAGTTGAAAATGATCTTTCGCCACTTGCACTGGAAACTAGCTATGCACACAAATTTCAATAAGTTTAAAATATCTTGAAATGCCTACATAGAAAATATTTCGGGAGGGTCCAAATGTCCAGAGCTGAACGATGGACGATTGGTTACGGTGCTGGCCTTCGGTACCGGAGTTTGTGGGTTCGAATACCGCAGTGGCATGGATGTTCGGAATCGGCCTTAAGCTGTAGGTCCCGGTCTCATTATCCCTCGTGTTATAAAAAGTAGACTGTAGCACTCCAAACCAAACTACCAGAACCTATAAGTACTCCTTATTTCCATCCGTAGTTTTTATAATTTCAGTTAATTCGAAACATTTTCGATAAACATCCAATAGTAATTTCTTACTCTTAGTGATACACATTTACGTATCTAAAACAATAAAAGTCAATTTATCGGTCCTCAGATCCTAATAATTCAAATTTACTTTATGTGGACAATAATGGCGGGTCATATGCGATTTTAGACGTTTTGTTGAATAACGAGAAAAACACATGAGAAATTATCCTGAATCCTTAGGCGCATTAAGAGGTAAACTCACATATTTCTGCGAAGACGTTTCCCGAAACTCCATAGGGAACTGCCATCGAATTGAGGAAAAACGAAATATGTTTTGAATAAAGTAAATATTTTTTGTAAAAACGATGTTTGAAAAACATAGAAAATTTAACACATGATTAAAAGGCTTTTTGTAATATTTTTTGAGGATAGATCATATATTTATTGAGAAATTAAGGTTTTTATACAAATAATTCAAAATTTTGCCCAGGGTTATGCTTATAATTTTCAGAGTCCTCAACATATAATAATACTATTTTCAGGAAGAATTAACGACATTATACACAATATCCTGCAACCAGAATTAAAAAATAATAAATATTGAATGAAAGACGAGCAAGTTTACTGAAATTAGATTTAATACGCATGCGTGAAAGCAATCAAAAGAGGAAGTTCATAATTTTTTAGCTAAAAAGCAACTTTTGTGAAAGTCCCCAAAACATAGCTTGAAATTTCCGAAAGTAATCGTCGGTAGAATAATTTCGAAATCCGTTGTTCCCAGAAGAAGAATAAAAGGTGAGGGGCTGTATCCAAATATAGTATGATATGTTGTATAAACAAAAATATACAGATAATCTGTTGCAGGAATCAGTATTAATGTATCTTCTACAGAAGAGCCGAAACTATTGTGCTTTCCATTTTAAAAGGAAACGGAACAAGGCCTATTTATTGTACAGACAACCAGCCCACGTGCCATAAGAACGAAAATTTAGGCAGTATTTTTTAAAATTTTATGCATATATTTATATGTAATTTGTTATTATTTCAAATGTAGGGGCATTCGTCACTTCCAAGACGCAGATACCATTTTACTATAGGAGCACCCTATAGACCGATAAAATTACTCCCTACAACAAAGTGGGTTCTTATAATTTAGAAACAGGGATTAATCAGAAGGCCCCCCCAGGCCACCTCCGCAGTTATTATTTGGAACTTCGGTACATTAAGACCACAAACCTATTTTACGCACCCCATCCGCCATTAATGAATATGACGGATCATTGGTTCGAGCCTCGAACTCGCAACCATCCGGTTAGGATATCGATGCCTTTGCCGAAGAGCTACGGCGGGTCAATTTTAATAATTTTGCTCCAGATTGTTTTATATTAGTGAAACATATTGCACAAATTTGTGCACGATCTTTTAGATGTATAAAACATTAAATTTTATAATACAATTACTAATATTATATTTTTATAATTTTTTACTAAACTTTGTGTTTTTTATTTTAAACATAGTAATATATAAGAGGGGAGGAGAGCTCACTTTTGCTTGAGCTCCAAAGAATTTAAATCCTGATTACAGCTGCTGCTAGCTATTATGTTAAATTTTGCTAAGTAAGCTGGAAACGGTCTAAGACCTGTTAAAAGATTGTTTTAATGGTGTAAATCGAATCACGAATTGGTTTGTCACCAATGTTCATCTGGAGGACTTTTTTCACCTTATTTCAAGGGCGTAGAGTAAATTTTGGTGCCCGTGTCAAGAACCAAATTGTCACTTCCATTCCCTACCCTTAAAAATATACTCTTATCAAAAAAATTTTTTCTACAATAAATAATAAATAAATAAATAAAAATAAAGTTGTAGAGATAATTTTTTTATCCCAAATATTGAATTCTTACAAACTAGAAAACAAAATTTAATTTCGAAAACATGTTTTTGAATCCTAATATTAATTAATTATTGCCTAAAATCAGTATTATTTTAGGATGATTTATTGTTAATCAAAAATGATGGTGAATATTATTCACACATTACCAAAATGTAGACTGTATCACAGCAAACCTCAAACAACATTATCTACTTTTGCGATATAATAAACTGATAAACTTTTTTTCTTTTTTTCTGAAGAAAAAAATCCGTTTAGCATCCAATTTCCAATATATAGTATAATTCTCTTACTTATCAGTTCAACATAAGGATTTTTCAATGTATGGCAAAGTGCTTCTCGGGACAAGCACCCCCTTTGTGCCGCCCCCTGCGTTACGTCTCTGTTAATTTTTATTTATTTCTTAATTAAGTTTAATTATTATTATTATTATTATTATTTTCCCCCCAACTGAAGATTGAACATTACTCATATTTGGAAATTATTGCTTATGTCAAGGTGAAATATCGACTGATAAACAACTCCACAAACCAGCATGCTAATACAGGTTTTTCCTACAATATGGAAAAGAAATACATATAGATATTCATATAGATACATATAGGTATACATATAGATATATGTACATACACCCCTCCAGTTTTTCATAGTTTCTTTTACAGAGAAATCTCTTATTTTTTAAATGAATTTTAGACCTGATTATAATTTTTTTTCACTCATTTGAATAGTTTGTTTAAAAGGCTGAAATGGTTTACTAATACATATTGAATTTTTAAATTTTTGCTATTGATAAATGTAAATATTTTAAGTATATGGAGTCGAACTACTCAGAAAGTATGCTTATTTATAATAAAGCATTGAATGAGTAAGGAGTGGAGGAGAGTATGAAGTTGTATATCTAACAATTTAATATCCCCCTGTACAGTAATTTAGATTTATATAAATTTTTCTAAATAAAATAGTTAATGCATATAATATAATTGCTAATAGAAAAATCTATCTTTTGTTTCCTTTTACCGATGATGAACTGTCCACTTCTAATGTACTGGAATTTTTTTACTTTTCTGTAATAAAAGAAGTCCAGTATGTTAGAAATTCACCCTACACGTAAATGTATTTAATTTTCAAAAAGTTCTTTGGAATGTAAATTAAAAAAAACAATTCAAATAACGTATATAATTCAAATTTATTTATATGTAAAATCCTAAATGTTTTTTTGTAAAAATTCATTCTTTCTGAAATAAGCGATGTGAAAAGAATTATAGAAGAAATATAGCGTGTATTTACGAGAAAATTCTAAATTATATAATTATTGTAAAACTTTTAAGGCTATTAAAAATATTTCATTTTAAACCTGTTTTATTCAGATATATTTAAAATATCTTAATTGTTTCTTTTAAGTTTAGATTTGTTTGGAGGCATAAAAAATTTAAGTAAATATAATCGAAAATAGTCCTCTTGTTTTATATAAAAATATAAATTCTAAAGTTTACATTTACTAACACTAGATGGCGCCACGCCTGATAACTTGACCTATCATTTTGCCAATGTGTGTAAACGATGGGTACTAGAGTTAGGGGTCAACGAATTTTTGCTTTCAATTCATTTCTGTTACTTTCTCATTCAAAGATATTTGCATTGGTGAAATATAAGAATTCAACGATTTAAAAGGAGTTTTGGTTTCTTGATTACATCTACAACTGTCAAAATGATCTCCTCTCGCATATGATAGTTTAAAATGGCGGCGTGTTTTCTGAAATGACCACAGGGGCTGTGGCTATGTTTGTGACTGGAACATAAATGTGTAGATGAGAGATCAAGTGTGTGCTGCATAGAATCATTCCCATTTCATTAAGGTATGATTATTTTTCATTGGCGTATTTTCATAACTGCTTAATATCAGTATTTCTTGCTTGCAAGCCGAATTTGCCGTGATAGTACTTTGTATTAGTTGTCATGTGAAAGTTTAGAAATTTCAAGAGCTATAAGCTCTATCTTGTTTTATTAAATAATCTTCAGTGAATAGTATATTGTGTTATTGGGTGAGTAATTTATTCGTACTTTAAATTGTAATGTTCTGGGCATTCTTCGTTTTACAAACGTGATTGTGTTCTTTAAAATACATGTTGAGTTAACGTAAGCATGCTCGTTTGTTAACTCGAACTATATGTATATATATATTTATAGCTATTGAGTAATATTAAGCTTTTTGCCGGCTCTTATTCTTTATATCTCAGAAATAGCAATTTTTTTGGGGTATTGTACAGTCGTTTTTCATCGACATGTATATTTACTAGTTACCATTTTATTTCATTTCTTACGTTTATTCAAATAATGAAATAATTGTTTCATTCATATTTCTCGTGTTTTTAATGTTAAGTTTTCCTCGATTCTCCGTGGCGTTTACTTCAGATTCTGAAAATTTTTCGTTTTCCTTTTTTTATGAAGTATCCAGTTTTTGACAGCTAGATATTTGTTGACACTTCAGTGACTCAGTAGTTGCATTACAGTGTCAGTTGCACAACCTATGTGATTATACTTACTGAAATTTATATTAATCACATAAACATATGTAATAATTTTTTTTTATATATACGAAGTTGTAATCCCCCCCCTTGTTAAAAATTTTTTTTGAACTTCTTAATAAATGGTTCTTAAATAAAATACTACAAACTACATGCTAAAGTGCTACATAGCATTAATGGTTCTATCGGTTACTAGTAAATTAAAAAATTGTTAGGTAAATTCATGTGTTATATAAAAATTTTGTGGACAAGGTATAAGAAAAGTACTATAAAAATTTTAATTTTGCATTTTTCACCCAATTTTTTATTGCTTGTTCAGTTAAAAAAAAGTTTGAAATTTTACGTTCTTTTTTAAACTAAATTTAAACTTTTTTTTAAAACTAGTTATTGTTAGCAAATGAATTCCTAAAATGATATTTTACTGTGCTGTCAGATTACTAGTTATTTTCATAGTAACTCTATTGTCATATCTTATTCTCTCATTATCTTATAAAAGAAATAACTAGGCCTTTTATTTCAAAAGTAAATTCATGGATGTGTTAAAATTATTAGGTTGTCTTTTAAAGCAGTTTGTTGTTTTGTCATGTGGCACTTCCTGAAACTGTCTTGTATTTCCTGGATTTTAATGTTTACTTCCAGTATGAGACTATTTAAGATTTTGATTTTAGTAATTTATTTCATAGATCAATGTGAATTTGAATGTGTGCTTTTAACATATCTGTAATGATGTTTAGTTATGGGTTTTTAGAAAAAAATTCTTAGTAATGGCAAGTTACATTTTCAAGTAGTAAGGATTATATGTAGTCTAATATTATAGCTTGTTATATCTTTGGCTAAGTTAAAAGCCCAGAAATTACACTAAAATTATCTAGTTATACATAGAACATGTGCTTGTAAAATTTAATGGCTAGGTGTTCTACTAGTGTGGTAGATGGTGAGGAATTGAAATAATTTCATTGGAAAGTCAGGTGACCTTAAATTATATAAAAATTGGTGTATAATTTCAGTGTAAATTATAATTATTGCATGAAAAATAGATTTTACTTACATTTATGAAGTTGAGATTAATTTTTCATTAATATATAACTTTTTTGTTTCAATCATATTACTAATATGTGCATATAAATTAACTTTATTTCATTTCTGCAAATGAACCTTGTTGTTTGAATAACTTTAAAATTTAAAGAAAAATATATTAATTCTGTTTGTCAAAAGTCTTCAATGCCTTTGAATTACTGCATTTTAGATAAAACTAATGAGAGGCTGTATGATTTGACAGTAATTGTTAGTTAATGTTATCTTAGAGAAAACCTAATCATTGCTAAATTTGCTTTGCAATCAATGCATTTATTTCTTTACATTATATTAAATGGATTTACTGTTTTAGACAATTTTGTTCTACATTTCAGTAGTAAGTATATTTGGGCAACTTAATTTTAATAGTGCTTCATAAATATTTAATATGCCTTCTTCAGCAACATTTGTTATTAATTATATTATTGTTACTATAAAACCATTTTTCCCCTCGTCGTAACATTTTTACTAAGTATTATATATGGGTTATAGTTAGAAAATCTTATTTAAAATGCATTCTTGGGCACTATTTGTAATTTAGCTATATTTTCTTGGCAATAGACCATCATATAATTTGCAACTGGACATATACATGACAATGCAATATATTTTGTACCATCATTCATAAAATATTTGTTTTTCCTGTGTTTTAACTACTACTACTTAATAATGTATCTAAAATAGTATGGAAAATTAACAATTTATGCTGTTTTTGTAATTGACAAAAATTATATTTACTCCTTTTATTTTAGAATATTTTGATTTGTGCACTTTTTACTAGGATATATCATTTTTTGTATGTGATATTTTATAAACATACATTATAATAGTCTAATTTTGTTATTTTTATCATTTGTGACTTAAATGGGAGTATATCTGATTATTAGTATAAATAGCTCATAATTGAAAATTATTCATTGTAACTCTATAACAAAGTTGCTATTTTCGCTTTAGCATTCTGCAAAATTGTCTATAGAATTTTTGTGGCTGAAATATTAACTGTATATCACTTTTTATTTCCTACATCATTGTTTAATCTTATATTAGTGATATTTGTATAATGAAAATTATCTGTTTTAATAATCTAAATATGAAATTACCCTTTTCTACCAATCTATTTTGAGCAATGGTGATATTTTTCTGATTAAGCAGATATTATGTATATAGAGGTTGTGTTGTAGGAAGTAAGTTTTTTTTCATTTCCTTGAGATTTTGGTACGATAGGTAAAATTGCCTTTTGAAATGCAAGGGAATGTATTTTTTTTTTTATAACTTAAACTTTGGTTACTTTTACTGATTGTTAATGAATGTCTATTGAAATCTGCTGTTTTGATTTATTAGAAAATATTTGGTACTTCACAAGCTATTCAAGAGGCAGTTTTATGTACAACATAATTTGTACAGTCTATTCAATTTATTTATATTTTTTTATAAAAAAATATAATCCAAATCTTGTATATTGTGGTTTATACAGATGTCTAAAGTCTAGAAGAAGAAAAAAGATTTCATGAGTCATTTTATGAAGCAGTTCTATGTTTAATAAAAGTTTGTTTGTTTAATAATATATCAGTGTTTTGTGAGATATATTAATAGGCTAATGCTAAGTTCCATCAAAATTCTTATAATTGAACAAATTTTTATGCTCTATATTTATAGTTTATTTCAAAATTTTATGTATGGTAATTTATGTTTGATATTCTCTTAGTTTAAGATAAGAGATCCAGAAGACGGGAGTGCAACTTACACAGAAAATCCGTATATTTGGCAGTCTGGTCAGGTTAACACTGTTGTTCCTGAAACTGTGGAATTTGATCCCAAAATGTCAGAGTCGCATCTGTGAGTTAATTTTGAACTCTATATAATCATTAATCTTCAATTAACTGTTTTTAACTTCTTTATAAAAAATGACTATTACATGAGAGAAAATTGTGTAGTTTTGCCTTTTTCCTTAGTACCATGCACTAATAGAGCATGAATAAAATGTTCACCATTAGCTCCACTTTAATATAGTTAGTGAGCTTTGCATTTCCTTTTCCTTTGCATTTATCATGTTGTAAATTTAAAATAGGAAGGTGTTTATTTTATTTAAAATCAGTTATGTTTGAATGATTGTATGCTTATTAGTATGTATGTAGGCTGTAAGAAAACTAATATAAATTTATATTTCGTTAAATATTTGTGAACTGAAAACTCTTTAAGCTATGTTTTGCACTTTTGAAACTCTTTGGTTTCTAATTTTCTCCTTGAATTATCAACAGAGTTGTGTTTTTATTTGAGCTCTAAAATTGCTTTAAACTGAAATAGTTATATCTTATCTTAAAAATAATTTTAAATCCAGAAAACTGCAATTTAGTTTTTAGGGTAAATTTTATTTAATTTTTTTTTTCTCCAATTGAATTATTTTATATATCCTTACGGAGAAGAGTCATATTTTCATATTTATGATTTTGTCTAAAACAAATTATATTTAGAGCTCTTGTATGGTAGTGATAGAATAATTCAGTAAGTTCTTGGTGAATTTAAAAAAAAAAATAATAATGCTATATTTATCAAAAATTGGATATTTAACACATCACATTCAGAAGAAAAATAAATTTTTGGCTCTAAAGCAACTCTTTTGATAATTTCTGTTTGGCCCACCTAACTCCTTCATTAGCTGCTAGTCCCTTAACCTCTGCTGCTTCTCCTTCCCCAGCTTCATAAGCCGTACCACTGAATCAACCAAGGAACAGAAATTTCTGCGCTCAGAGCAGATTGAGACCGTATTGAGGTTTGTATTAAAACTTGATGATCTACATGTTGGATGATGCATGGAATAGTCTGTGGTATTTTGTAGGTCACTTTGCATGCATACAGATATATATTTTGTTTTGTTCAACATTAGCTTCTTGCTTACCATCTTGTTTCTCCTTTTTGGTTTTTTTTTTTTTCTTTAATTCTAGAATATTGACATATATATTTTTCTTCTTGAAGGCATTACTATCCAGACCATGGATCCACTTTACCTGATTATTTGTAAGTTTAAAATATTTACATTATATTTTTTCATAACTTTTTTGTAAATTTTGTATTTTTAAAATACCTTATAATTATGTATAGTTTAATTGTTTTTAATTTACTTCAGACAAGAAGGTATTCCTGAAGTTCAAGAATCATTCACAATGAGTTATCAAACATCAACATCAACAAATGGTCATCATGGAGATGGAGATGCATCTTCTAATAATTCTCAAACATTGGTGCCTGTTGATAATGCTTCTCTAATTAGTCGCAGTACATCACAAACAAAAACACAACAAGTAAGTTGAGAGATCACAGTGTATAGCATTTTTTAGGAATTGTAATTTCAAACTATTTTTACTCTATTGCATATTTGTAAGATATACAAAATTTGATTTAATTTAGATAGCTTTAAACATTGGTTTCATTGATTGCTGCTGTCGTGAAACATTGTATTTAACACAATTTACTTGAAGAATTCTTATCAAATGATACTAGTTTTGATTTTCATATAAGTTTGTCTTATTATTTGAATGGATGGACATAATTAATACTGAAATAAGCTTTGATTTATTAAATTAAAAAAAAAAATATTGGAGATACCAGAGAGAGGTTTCTGGTAAAGGTTGTTTCAAATTCTTTACATATAGATAAAGTTTTTGCAAGTTAATTTAAAATATTTATAAAACATACACATTGTCTATACAAAATTTTTTTGCCATTAAATTTTTAATTATTTTAACATGTTAGAAATGGTATAACTTAGCATCTGAGAAATAATCTTTTCAATAATTATCCAGCATGCTATGAATATAACTTTGTGAATTATAGAAAAAATTGCATTATTTTATTCCAAAATTGATTTTACTTTTGTAAATTTTCTCTGATGCATTTCCTACAGCTCATAACTTATAACTCAGTAATTTTTAACACTTTGGGTGCCATGTAAGCTTCTAAAATAACCTTTGGCCATGCATCTGATGAGATGCATTCCGTTAAAAATTCTTTGCTTTTTTATAGTTTTTAATAATTTAACTCAATATGTCACATCTTTATTTGATTACAGTTAAATAATACTTTATAGAGTTTTTGTTTTCATATAACATCTTTTTTCTTTTTAGTGGTGCTAGATAGAAACACTATAAGCAATTCCACAAATTTTCAAGTATCTGTTTTATTTTTTTATTTGTTAGATTGGCATCCTATGATTTTTTTTTTTTTTTTTTTTTTTTTTTTTAAACAAACTTTTATAGGAATTCACACTACAGCATCAACTGAAATACTGACAAGTAGCTATATTTACTATAAAACTTCACTCTGCACTACTGTGTTTGCACATATGACAGCAAATATCTCTTCATTGTGAGATTTTTCTCTTTTATAAATGTCATACTGTGATGACTACAATAATTCATCCTTATTGAAGACAAATTGGTGTATTCAAAGTTGTTTGAATTCTATATATTTTTCCTTACTATCAGGAGTTCATAACTCATATTTGACATATTCATCTAAAGGGATTGAAGCATTAATTGGTTAACAGCCATTATATCTTTCTAAATAAGATTTTTCATTAGTACTTAATGTAAACATTATGACTCAAATAATTGTAAATATGTCCTATTCTGAAATCTTACTGTTACTGAAATAATGGATGTCGTTGAAGTTAAAATGTTAAAGCAGTTTTTGTAGGCATCAGAATATTATTAACAGTTACACTTTATTCTCAAATATTTATACATAGTTTTATGGATTTGTTTTGGGCCTTTAAGTTTGCTATTATTCTTTTCTTTAATTTTTCTTATTCAAATATTTCTGTAAATCATATTAAGAACAAATATTTTTTTCAGCAAATGAACCAAGTAATGTTTAAAAATACTTCTAACAGCCAATGAATTCTTAGTTATTTTTTGTTAAATGAAATTCTTTATGTATTGTTGATTCTTCTATAAATCTAATAACTTTACAATAAAAGTTTTAAAAAGTAGAATTAGTTATGCAAGTCATTGAAATATTTAAAGTGTCAGTTTAATTTTCCAAAGTAATTAATTTATGGTAGTTTTTTATGGTAATAGTTTAATTACATATGTTTATTTCCTTGCAGGTGAAAACAGTGACAAAAATTATTAAAACTCGTGAAGTTCACCATATAGGACCAGATGGTAAACCTGTGAGTTATTCTTATGGAACACTTCCTCCTGGGGGAGATTATTTACCTTATAACTACACTAATCCAACAAATGTTCCTCATGATTATGGTACCTATGATCCAGGTATATTTTTTTCATTATTATTTAAAATTAGAATTTCTCTGAATTTTTTATACATATTTTACTAGACAAAAAGTCTTAATTTTTAAAGAATATTCAATTTAGTTTTGTATTTTTGAATAACTGCTTGTATTTCAACAGGTAGACCTCCTAGCCCAGCTGGTCAAACACCCACACAAGTATTTTCCCATGATTATGCTACATATGGTAGAACAGCATCTCCTGCAACTGCTGGAAGAAATTTTGATATTTATTCACCACAAATTGGACAACCTTATTCAGAATACAGCTATAGAGAGTATCCACCCCAGTCTGTAACTACACCATCAGGGGCTTCAGATTCACCAAATTTGCACAGGGCCATGCCTCAAGCTCCACGCACTGTTGCTGATTATAATCATCAGCCAGGAAATTATGAAGATATTGATGCAGCTGCTTTAGTTCCTCCACGAATGGATTACAGAAGAACACCCTCTCCTACCCAAAGTACAGACAGATATGGTTAGTTTTATGCTCCTTGTGCATGAAATTTAAAGAATATATACTACTTAGCTGAATCTCAGCTGCTATATAACCATACAGCTGAATTTCAACACTTTTGCTTTTTGGAATTATTTTTAAGTTTTATCTTCTCATTGAGTAAATTCATTTTAGTTACTTGCATTAAAAGGTGTTTATAATGAATAAAATTAGAAACTTTGGTATCAATATACTGTGTAAACACATTTTCACTCCTCAGTATTGTGTTCAGAAATGCAGACAGTATCCTTTAAGTTAAAATTAAAAGAAAACATTTTTTAAATTTCAAGTTAAAATAAGTTTAAGTCCCCTTTAAAAATTCTTTGATATATTCCATAAATTAAGGTGGAATAATTCAATAATTACTCCAAAACTATATATTCATACACATTCATGATTTATCTTCAGTTGTTATAGAATAGAGAATGTAATACATAAATATTTTTAAGCTACACATATTGTAACATTTTATGAACTGCCCGTCTTATGGTTTTCCTGTCAAACTTTTAATTAAAAACCGAGTATCTGGAATAAAATTGTGTATTTTAAATTTTAAAAAAAATTAGCAAATTTGAAATAACAAATGTAACTTTGTGTCAAGATTATGAAGCAAAAGATTTTAAAGTAAATATTGCTATTCTACATTAGTTTTTAAGGAAGCTAAACATTCTATTGTCTTTAAAAAAATAATTCATTTACTCAGAAGATTTAACCCCTTGAGAACCAGTACGTAAATGCTATACGAGTCGACCATTGCCGTTTATGCCATCTAGTAATTAAATCTAGCATTTACAAATTGAAATAAAACGTTCAGATCTCCTATTATGCATACGCGATGCTGGTCTCTCAATATCAAAACCATAGATCATTGTGTGGCTGCGACGCTGGATTGATAAGAGTGAAATCACTGTGTTGCATATATGAGATGTTGGTTGCAAAGGGGTTAACCACCAATATTCTTTTTTTTTTTTTTTTTTAATTAGAAAACACCAAAGACATGATTTGGGATAGTAATTTGTTAGAATTATTGTAGATGTAAAGAATGCATTATAATGCTTAAGAAGTAGTTCCTATTTGTGCTATTTTAGCCTACTTTGTGATAAAGTTTTTCTCTCTTTGCATTTGAAGTTTAATTATAAGAAAAAAAAATTTATACTAAGATTTATGAATCAAGATTTTTAAAGTATAAATTGAATTCTATTACGAGTTTCCCAACTTTTACTTTGAATAGTTTTAATTATATTCATTATAAAATGTTTTCTTTAAATTGCTAAAATTGTATAAATTATGCATTTATGCTACTGGTATTGATATAAAGTAATTCATACATGAAGGATTTGCATTTGAAATGCCTAAATTTGAAATCAAAATGTTGTGTTTTGAGATTCATGTATAATACAGCAGCTCTTTTTTGCTTAAATAATGCATTTTGTGATTTCAATGCACACGGTTGTAAGATTTTTAAAACTTTCATGTTATCAGACATTCTATTGAAACCATTTAATATGGGTCATTAAATGTATAGAACTAATCTTAGAGAAATGCAACATATTTTTGTAATTTTTATTTTCATTCAGTATCAGGTTAGTTTGACTCGTTTTTTTTTTTTTTTTATATATATCAGTAAGAGTATGAAAAAGTGAATTTGTAGTTGGGTAAATAGTTAAAAGAATAATTTTATTAGGGACATATGGATATACTGGCCAGCCCCTTTCTGCTACCTCTCCTGGTTATCATCAGTATGATCCAGGATTACCTGAGGGATATTTAGACCGTAGACCCAGTTATGATGAACATCCTCAAAGTCGGACACCTCAAGGACAACATCCCAATGCTACATACGCTCGTACACCTAGACCTGGCTATGATGAAGAATCATTACCTCTCTCTGGAAGCGATGGCACTCATCCTGCACCTCCCCGCCATCCTCATCTGGAATATACAGCTGTAGATAGTCAAGGGACAGGTAAGTCAGCATGAAAGTTAATTTAGAGAATGTTCAATTTGAGGCATTATTTTATGTCATTCATTGATGATTAACTCTTTGAATCCTATAGCACCACCTAAATGAGTCTGTGGTGAATTTCCTGCTACCATGCTACCAGGTAGATCTAACTGGCAGGGATACTATTTTTTTACTGTAAGAATTAGATTATGCAATGAGAGGTACAAAATATTAAATAAAAGTAAAAGAGGAAGAGAATTTTTAAAATTTTCATCTCTCTGGCTGGGATTCAAAGGGTTAAAAGCTGTGTGACTGTGGATCAGTACAAGCATTCAATAAATCTATTTATACAGCTTGAAGAATGTAAAGCCTTTAATTTCATAAGTATATATGTGGATTGCTTTAAATGGCATATCTGTGTAGGATAATGTTTAAAAAAATGTTTACTCTAGTCCAAGCATGTTTCCATTGTTCTCTACATTTGTATGAAAGCTACATTTTATTGTAAAATCCTGTATACAATTCATTTTTATTTAACAAATTATGTTATTTAGTCTTAGTGAATTCAATTAAAATAACTTTCTTGATATGAATATTATTATTCATTAGATGTCCGATGGAGAGATCCAGATTTGCATGAAGTAATAGAATTTTTAGGCCATCCAAATAATGTGGTAAGAGCGAATGCTGCTGCCTATTTACAGCATTTATGCTATATGGATGATAACATGAAACAGAAAACAAGGTAAGTTATATTTCAGTTGTTTCAAGCATTTTCTTATATGTAAGTTATGCACAAATAACATATATGAGCAATCTGAATATGTGTAGCATTTAAATGCTCATTTTGGTTTTATGATGTAATTTTATAGGTTTTTACTTTAAAAAAATCTATTCACATGTGTCTATGTATAATCAAGCATGTCACCAGTAAACTAGCTTATTTATATAGTGTAGTTGCTTCTGTTATCTACTTTTCCTTCTCTCCTTTATTGTATCATAGATATTTCTAAATTCCTCTAATGCTGTTCTTGTACATGAAATATATTTATTCATAATCTAGGTCTCTTGGAGGCATTCCACCACTAATTGAATTGCTCAACCAAGATATTCCTGAAATTCAGAGGAATGCCTGTGGAGCTTTAAGAAATCTATCATATGGACGACAAAATGATGAAAACAAAGTTAGTCCTTCAAATATAGTTATTTATATTTTAAATATTAAATTCTGTGTAGTAATACATCCCTCCAACTGCTATAGGTTATCCATAGCTATTATGAAATATATTAAGCAATTAGTGTACTAGGAAAATATAGATTTCAAGGTATTTCCCAAAATAAGCATTATAAACACAATGGAAATGTATAGCTTTTTCTTTTCTAATATGTATGTGTATATATATATATATATATATATATATATATATATATATATATATATTATATTATATCAACTTTAACAATGTAGGAAACTAAGAAATTATAATCGGGCTAATTGATTTTTGTTATTTTTAGAACTATGCAAATATGTATATTGGTTTACTATTATCTGCAAAATGCTTAGGTGTTTAATTTTGCAATGTATTTTTCATTCAGTTCACCATTACTCTTATAATTCAATTCTTTTCTATTTCCAAAGATGCCTTGTACTTCTGTATTTATGGTTTTAAGGCTGAGTTTTTAGAAATTTATCTAACACTTAAATAAAAAGCTATATAGATTATGATGGTGATTTGCAGTTATCAAAATGTTTTAAGTTATGTGTGTGGTTAATTTTTATCAGGGTTTGAAAAAAAAATCATGATTTTTTTTTAAATCAAAACAATCATATTTGATTTAAATCAGATTATTATTATTTTTTTCTGAATACTAATTTTAATTGTTGTTTTTATGTTTTTTGAAATATACATAAAATGGTTTGTTATAAGATGTAACATCTTATCTATCTCGTATATTCTGCACACTGATTACCTAAACTTAAATATATAAATTTTAATCTAAATGCATTCTATTATTTTGTAATTGGATAGTATAAACTGAATAAGATGTAAATTAAAAGAACAAATTATTCTTTTAATGCAAACTATTTATTTAAAAAAAAAATTAATAAATCACATTTCAAAAATTTTTAAGCACCAAATTCTGGATTTAATTGTTTCAATAAAAACACTAGCTTTGATGCTTTATCCACTCCTAATTGGTTATGAAGGCTAGAATAAACAATACCAAAAGAAGAAAACTGTCCTTCCATTCCAGCAGATGAAGCCACGGCTGTTATTTGGTAGACAAACTGGATATCAAGTTTTGTAATATTCTCTTTACCTTTCATTACATAAAATGATTTCCACCAGTCATAATCTGTCATTGGCACTACATACTTTTTCATAACAACACCCCTAAATTCTTGGAAAGCACATGCTATCTATTTACACTTATTTACTTATTGGTATTACTGTGCTGATTGATTCCCAATTCTTCTGTCTTTGGAATATAGGTTTTAAAAGAAGTGAAAAAAAATTATTTAAATCAATGATTTTTTCAAAAAAATCAACTGATTTTAACATGCTAACCTTGATTTTTATTATAAAAACAACACATTTGTGTATAGTTATGAATTAGTGCAGCATTGTTGTTACTATATAGATCATGACAATTTTGTGGCTAAGCCAGATGTAACACTTTAATAAAGGTGTTAGACATTGGTTAGTGACTAATGTTGGAGGTATGTAAATATCAAGTTGTGGTTATATGAATAGTTTTGGTTTAAATAATTTTACATTTCTTAGTATTAATGGTAATATATTTTTATTTCAACTGCTTTATATCTATCCTCTCTTAGCGCGCCATTCGTAATGCTGAAGGCATTCCAGCTCTTGTGAGATTACTGAGGAAAACTCCTGATAATGAAATAAGAGAGCTAGTCACTGGTATTTTGTGGAATTTGTCATCTTGTGATGTAAGTATTAAATTTTTTTGTATTTTTTAGTTAAGAATAGTAAAAAAAAAATTAATAAAAAATGCAATGAAATTTATCATCAAAATTAAATTTATTTAAAAAGTTTATAGCATCAGTTAACTATCTTCTGGTCAGAAGTTATGTGTACATTTTAAAATGGTTTTTTAGCCAAGAAATATTTAAAGAATCTAAATAGAGAAACTGAAAAGTTGTAGAACATTTTTAAAAACTACTTCAAAGATGGAGCATGATGAATAATATAAATGTAATTTCTGTTTAATATCTTTATTTCAGGATTTAAAGCGTTCAATTATTGATGATGCTTTGACTGTCCTTGTTAATCATGTCATCATTCCTCATTCAGGCTGGGATAGATCTAGAAACCCATTAGACCAAATAAAACCACATGATATTTATTGGCCAATTGTATTTCGCAATGCAAGTGGCGTTTTGAGGTAAGTTTAAAATTTGTAAATGCATTCTGCAATTTTAGAATAATTATATCAATCATAATGATTTATTTATGGTATTGTAATTTGAAGTATTTTTGTAATTCATTAAGTTCACTAGATTTTAATACTTTATTCTCATACCTTTCAGATTAAACATGAATTATGACTTGCAGTTACCCAATTAGTCTATATAGCATGTACTTAGATATACAACTCTAAGAAATTTATTTTAAGTCTAAATTTTTATTATTAGGGGAAAATATTTATTGCTTCTATAGTTTAAAATTTATTTTTAGCTAAAAATAACTTGGCATTTTAGACTTTTTGATTTCTGACTTTTTTAAGAATCTTATTTTTTCTCTTTCTAAATTGGATGTTAAAAATAAAACCATTTCTACTTTATCATATTTTCTTTGGATGTAATTTATTTATTGTAAGGAAAAGTATTAATGTTTAACATGTTTAGGAGTTATGTGAATTATAAATTGTTTTATTGATAACTTACTGAAATTAACATTTCTAGTGTACACATATTTATATACAGTTTGTACATGTTTATTTTTTAAATATTTTCGCTATAGTAATCGTATTAATACTAGGAAATTCTTAACTGATTCTTTAACTATATTCTTAGCTGGGAAAAATGTTAATTTTTTTAATTAGATTATTTATTAGTATGTATATTAGATGTATCTTCCTTTTAATTTTTAGGCTTCAGTTTTTGAGTTATTTATTCATATCAATCTCTTCTTTCTAATAATGTATACATATTTGACTTTTTTGTTAATTTTTTGTTGCAGGAATGTTAGTTCAGCGGGTGAGTATGCTCGAAAGAAATTAAGAGTTTGTGAAGGTTTGATTGAAGCTATGGTTTATCTTGTTAGAGCAACTATTGGCACAAATCACATGGATAACAAAAGTGTAGAAAATTGTGTCTGTGTTCTTAGAAACTTATCTTTTCGCTGTCAAGAAGTTGAAGATCCAGATTATGATAAGCACATGTTTCCTCCAGTTCAATCAAGAGCAAGTGCTCCCATAAGGGGTAAGTTTTAATTCTATAATTATTATATAATGTTTACTTTTTTCTATCTCAGTATGCAAAGTTTAAATAATTTTTACTTTCTCATATATGTAGTATAAAAATTGTCCAAAAATTTGACATGGAGATTTTGATTGAGCTTTGCATTTTGGACTTCCTTGAGTCCAAAACTAACATTTTGGAATTATGCCTGAGTGTATGTGTCTGCATATGAACATGATAACTGGACTTAGAAAAACCAAGTTTTGAGAAACTACATTACAGCAAAAGTGCAGTTTTCTATCAATTTTTGTGTTACTTCAGCAACTAGAAGTACTTTACCTACCCTTTTCTGGTTACTGAATGGCTACTTCTGATTGCTATTCAGTTTTCAGTGCTGTTATTTAAGTTCATAAGGTAATGTGTTAGCATAGCGGAAAGACAGATATTTTTTTGTGATAGTGTTTGTATGTTTTATAAAACTAAGAATTTAAACTTATTTTTTTATGATAATGTATGAAGGTTGAAAGAAGCTAATTTTCTTGTATAAAATTTTTGAGTAACATGTAGTTGTTCATATTTGCATTAGTTTTGAAATTTGTCATAAAACATTTCTCTGAGGAAATTTGTCATGATAAATGATTCATGGTTCAGCCGGGTGCTTAAAATCCTTAAAAAGTGCTTATTTTGTAGATCCATTTTTAAGGTCCCTAATAAGTCCTTAAAAAGTGCTTAATTTTCTTTTCATAGCCTTAAAATTTATAAATTTTTCCAAGTGCTCAAAAAGTGCTTATTTTTGCCCAAATATCGGTTGCTGAATTTTTATTTCCCTTGGTAATTAATCGTCAATCCATTCAACAAAGCTAAAGAAAAGAAAGAAGAGTTACACCAATTAAAAAATGTATAGAAGAAAAGAAAAATGAACTTCAAAATTAGACATATTCTCTTATTTCCCCCCCCCCCCTTCCTATATTTTTTGGTTCTCATCTTCTATTATGAATGGAAATAGTTCTTCAGTTACATTTTTAAAATAGCATTGATAATTTCTTGAATCTTGTTTTGAGTATGCCATAATTGAACATTTTTTAGCTAGATACTGCATCTTCTTTTCTCCCTGTGTATGTGTGAATATTATATTTACCTGTTTATGATACAGAAGTACTTTTTACTATATTTTACATCTATGTTGCTGTAAAAATACTGTTGCTATGATGTGAAACTTGTTGATCTTCCACCACAGATACTACTTTCTTAACTTTACAAATATTTCAGATTTTTTTAGGGAGGGGGGGGGACATTTGATCAATAAGGACTATTGCTGTTCTAAAATTTATGTTTGCAAAGAAAGATGTCTTAACATAAAGTATGAGATATTAACAATTGTGTTTAATAAAATTATTAAATTGATCTATATATATTATTTAATGTTTATTTACAAGTCATAAAGCTCATGAAAAGCTTCAGTTTTTAAGATTTAGCTGTAGGTCGATCATAGTACAATATAAATTAAGGTGCTTAAAAAGTGCTTAAAAGGTGCTTAAAAAGTGCTTAATCTTTTTTCTATGGAAAGAGTCTGAACCTTGTGATTCCTCATCAATTAACTTGAATAACTTCTCATACATTTGTAACAAAATCTTTTTGGGGAATTTATATGCCTCATTCCCTTCAGTTGATCATTAAGAAATTAAAATTTTTTAACTTTCAGTGACTAATATGCCTATTTATATGGAAAGCATTATTACATCATAAATACTTTACATAAAACATATCTGTATAACTGTGGAATTCATATAGTTACATTCAGTAGGCCAAAACGTAGAAAAGTTTTGTAACAAAATTAAGAGGAATACTAAACTTCCGAGGATGATATAAATAAGTCGATACCAATCTTATGAAGCTTTTGAGAAACTCTTCTTAAATCTTACTATGATCTACAAAGAGAAACCCAGACAGAAGAAAGAACTAGAATACAAATATAAATCTTCAGAACATTAACAGTGAGGAAAATCTTTTATATCAATAACTTAAATTTTAGTACTTGAAAATGCTTATAAAATGTTTTTGTTTATAATAAATGATATATCTTGGTTCTATTCTTCAGTACTTGTTCATATGATAACGTCCAAAATTTCATTTCTTTTTAATGTATTATTTTAGTGGCCTTTTTTACCTTACATTTTGCTTACATTTGCTGATATTTTGTGTTCATAGCATACAAAATTTAGCTATTGTTATATGTTTAACTGTAAATAACCTTTATAACCTCATTAGTTCTGATATCATATGTGATACAGATATGAAGCTTAAATTTTTATCACAAGACAGAAGTTATTTCTTAGCATTGAATTATGTATTTTAAACTGTTTTATGCAGATTTTATTTGAAAATGCCAGTTTCGTTTTTCATTTTTATTTTGTTTTAGCATATGATATACTTTAAATTTCAACTGCCTTCTGTTTCTTGAATTTTGTATTTTTAAAATGGAATGGAATAGTTTTTAATTGCTGATATAATTACAAAAAAGCTATAAAGGTTACATTGCATAAAACTTTTTTTAAAGCTGTTGGAGAAAATTTGGGCTGCTTTGGTGCTAACAAAAAGAAAAAAGAGGCCGCTCAAGCAAATGAAAAACAAAGACGAGAAGGTGTACCTCTTACAAAGAATCCTATTAGTCAGTCTGATCCTGTTGGTGGCATGGCCCTTCTATGGCAGTCAGAAGTTGTTCAGTGTTATTTATCTCTACTTTCTGGATGTTCTAATCCTGAAACTCTAGAAGCAGCTGCAGGTGCAATACAAAATTTAGCAGCATGTTATTGGCAGGTCAGTATTTAGTTTGCTGTATAAATTTTTTTATATATTTTGATATAATTTTGTTTGAGATTTATTATAGATTAAAAAATGAGTCTTAAAAGAATGTAATAAGAACTATTAAATGAAGTTTTCAATCTCCTCCTGCCATACTTTAACCAGCAAAATTATTTTACCTCAGCTTTGTATTTAAAGATTTTGAATTCCCCACAAGCTTATATAAAACTTGCTCTTAAATTTATTTTGTGCAAAATTGGTTATATTATTGATCTTGATTTAAAATTTAATGGTTTTGAATTTAAAATATACTTTAAATTTGAAATAAAGGTAGGAAATTGTTTTGACTTTCAGCCAAGTATTGACATCAGAGCATCAGTAAGGAAGGAGAAAGGGTTACCAGTTTTAGTAGAACTTCTTAAAATGGATGTAGACAGGGTAGTATGTGCAGCAGCAACAGCATTGAGGAACTTGGCAGTTGATTCTAGAAACAAAGATCTTATAGGTATTTTTATTTTTATAAAATTTAAAATTGTTAAAGATTCACAAGTTCAGTCATCAATACTTTTATAATGTTTACTTAGTATCCAGTTAAATTTATTTATTGATTTATATATATATATATATATATATATATATATATATATATTATAATATACATATCAGACTTAAATACATAATATGCTTCTAGTATAGCACTAAAATATGAACAAAAATTTTACCCTTTAAAGTTAAAGGAATTGGTTTGATTGCAATTTGTATATATAAGAATTGTTAGTTACAAATGGCTACTGCTTAAATTTATATATATATATATATATATATATATATAAAAAAAAAAAAAAAAAAAAAAAAAAAAAAAAAACTTTTTTTGGATTTGTTAATAGAATGTAATTTATTTTATTAATGAAACTTAATGCAGAAATCTTAGTAGTTATATAACTTACCAAATTTTTTTTTTGTTTCTCTTTGATCTGTGCTTATTTTATTTCTCATTGCTTGCATATTTTGTTTATTGAACTTGGTTGTAAATAATTTTAATTTATCCATTATTTGTGTTTTTATGTATACATTCAATTCCAGGTAATTATGCCATGAAAGATCTAGTTTTGAAATTACCTAATGGAAGTCCTCAACATGATGCTGGTATATCAGATGACACAATAGCTGCTGTCCTTGCAACACTTAATGAAGTTGTAGCTAAGCATAGTGATTTTGCTCGTGCTTTACTGCAGTTAGGAGGTGTTGAAAGACTTAATCAAATCACACAGCAAAAAGATACATATTCTCCTAGAGTTGTCAAATTTGCATCACAAGTAAGAATTTTTTCTTACTTATAAGCATTATTATTTCACTTGTTTTGATTCAAATTTGTTAGTTGCTTCTAGGATTACTTAACATATGACTAGTGTTTTTTTCATCTTTTCTGTCCACACCTGTATTTTTATAAAAACTTGTTATGACCTAACATTTTTGAATTTTTTTTAATATAAAAAAAACTCTTTATTAATTTGTTATGTATAGAATAACAGCTGTGACAGTTTTCTTTGCTCGTGAAAATTTGAGGGATTTTGAGACTTAAAATTGAAAATCAAAAATTTATTTCAACTAAAATTAAAAATTAATACGGAAAATTTATCGTAAAATTCATGGTAAGGAGTTTTCACTCTAAAACTGGCTGACTACTGTATAGAGTTCTAGAAAAGAAAATTTAAAGTTACCTTGTCAATAGATGAAAGATATTTTATAATATAAAGTAACAGTATTTTGCTTAGAAAAAGTGTTTTATATATATATATATATATATATATATATATATATATTTTAAATTAATATTTAATGCTTAAACTTTCCAAGAATGGAATCCATTCTGTATTTAAAAATAAGAACTTGGTCCTGATTGATATCTTTGATTAGATATCAAAGTTCATTTTTTGTAGAGTAAAAAATATCGAATTATAAGATCTGTAGTTTCTTTTACTTAAAAAATACCACATATTAAATTATTGAAAATAGTAAACATTTATGATTATTATATAGGAGCAAAGTAAGGTGCAGTATAAACGTATGAGCATTTTTTTTTTAACTAAAAACTTTTTTTTTCGTTTGATTAACCATTTTCAGAAATTTTTCTTTTATTAATTTTTTTTTTTTTTTTTAATTTTCAGTTACTTTTCAACATGTGGCAACATCAAGAATTAAGAGAAGCATATAAAAAAGCTGGTTGGAAAGAATCTCATTTTATACCTAAATCTATGGCTGTTCGAAATTCTTTGTCTTCTCCTACTGGAGCAAATAGCACTCTAAATCGTCCTGTCAGCACTCAAGGAGGAACTAAATATGAAGATCGGACGTTACCCCATGGTACTGAATTGAATTCCAATGCTGGTTAGTCAGTATTATGTTGTCTAATGTGAGCCGTTTGATAATTTAACATAAATAATTTAAATATTTTTATCCTCTTAGTTCAATTCCTGTATTCTAGCCAATTAGAAAATTAGCCTATGGAATGATTTCTTAACAATGCTTGTAATTTTTTTCCTTTGAAGCTAAATCCATTGTTCTGTATTAAAATCTGCATTAACAATTGTAAATATTTATCTTAACTGTAATGAATGATTCAGAAGTAGTAATTTTTGGAAATTTACCTTCTAAGTGAATAGACACTTTTAGTAGAAAGTTTCCTTTAGTTTCTTTAACAACATAGTTTTGGGTTGTTCCCTTGGTTTGGTGTATTCTTGGCAATAATTATAGTTTATTGATATTATTTCTTGTTTAATTTTATAGAAATAATTTTAACATTTTTTTTTCTTTTTCTTTGTAGCTTCAATACCTTACAGTAGGGTAAGTGAAATTTTGATCTTGTTCCTTTTTCTGTATTTCTTTTAGCTATTTAATTTTTCTCTTGCATCTGAGGACATTAAAAATTTCCTCCTTTTGTAGTCTGAAGAGCTTCCACTGAGTGAACTGAGTCACAACACAGAACCTCCTCCTCCATCTCAAGTGCACAGACCTCACATGGGTGTATTTCCTCCAGGAATAGTATGATTTTTTCTTCCAATTTGTAATGTTTTTCTTTTATCAGCAGTGGGATTTGAACTAAGGAATTCTAGTAATGAAGAGCAGTGCCTTAACCTTTGGCTATTGTTCTGTGTTTATATAATTGTATATGTAGTGCACATTTGCTCTGTTACTCAAAGTTGGGAAATTAAAAAATGATTATCAGTACATGACCTTTGAGAATGCTATACAGTGCCTTATACTGTAAGATTACTGGAAATGAGATTTCCCTTCAGAGAGGCTTGATTATTGATTGATTTAATTATTTAGGTGCTCATTCATGGTACATTGCAAAACTGAAAACTTGTCACAATGGAGCAAATGCAGTATTAATATATCTCAAAATGTCAATACATTTCCCAGTCCTGAAAAGTACCATACAAATATCTGAAAAGAATATTGACTTATTTCAGACAATTGTATATGTTAATAATTTTTGTTAAAAGGAAAATAGCTGCAATAATTTAATGATTAAAATTACTTATTTCAGCATTGAAAGCTTTTTTTCTATTTTAATAATAATTATTTAGTTTTGATGAAGACAGTTCAAATGTTATTTTACTAAAAAATTCAAAAATCATGGTTAAATCAGGAAATGTTAGAATACATTTTTGTGACCACTTTGTTAAGGCTGTTAATCTTTGATGTATATCATTATAGAGTATATGAATAGAGTAGAGTAGAATGTTTGATAAATTTAACTAACATACCCATTCATGTAGCTTACTACTACTATTATATTTAGCTGCAAAATAAAAATTTAAAATTTTTCTATAATTTCTCAGCTTTGAATCTGACATCTGTATTTTATGATATTTAAAGGTAAGATTTATCCTGTACTGCAACTATCTTTCAATCTAGAGTTTTGCCCATTTATAGTTAAATAAGATTTGTCTGTTTAGACTATCACTCAAATGTAAATTTTAAAAAAAGTACTAAAATTAACTTCTTTCACAAGAATATCTGAATAAAGTAAGGATATGCTACTTCCTGAACATAGTTTTTTTTTTTTTTTAATGATTATAAAATGTTATTTCTTTAAGTGTGTTGTTGCTGCTATAAATTAAATCATATTAATTATATCTTTCTTGGTACTTGTATTTACTAAAATGCTCTTAGCTTCCCAAAACTTTATGATGAATTAAAATTTTAAATAAGCATATTTTAAAATAGTAAAATTTTAAATAACATTGGGACAGTATTAATTTTTCACTGTCTAACTTTTAACTGTTTAGAAGGGTTTAATATATTAGGTTAATATAATTTAAAATTTTAATATTTAGAGATTTTTTTTAATCTGAATTTCAACAGGTTTATTTCCAGTGTTTAAATTTTGCTCAAAAGTATTTTAAATTCTTGTCAATAATGGAAAAATTCTTTTCATATTTTGTACTAAGATCTTTGAATATTGATATAAAATTTTTCTCTTTCAATTCATAACTTCATAAAGTGCTACTTATGTATATTAAATATTTATTCTATTTTAGCCCCCTCATGGGTACTAACCTTTCCTTCCTTTGGAGCTTTTCATTAAAATGGTAATTTTCATACTAATAACCTTGTACTGATTTCTATTCTTTTTAACTGTTGCATGATTCTTTTACTCTGCTTTTTAGCTATTCAGTTTAATTACTTATTTGGGAAGCTTTACCTCAATCAATTTTCTAACAGTGGTTAATGAGCTTATTTCTTAAATTAATAGCCTGTATTCTCTTTAACTTTTTTTGACAACATAGTTTAACTTTGTATAACCAATTAAAAAGCTACATACTTCAGGTATAAAAGTATTTTAAATGTCATAAACAATCTAAATATCATGACTAATTCAAATATTAATTTAATATCTATTATATAATGTTGAAATTAAAAAAAAAAATTCAAGATTTCTTAATTTGCTTGTTTGTGAGAAAGTCATTTAGTCTCAACCACATATTCCTTGATACTCAAGGACAGAATGATTCTAAGAATGGCTAGTGTTGAACATATGACTTTATTTCAGTGATTCTAGTTTTGTATTTTTTCATTTATTATGTATTTCTAACTGTAATGCGATTCAAATATTTTATACTTAGTCAGCAGGGTTATTGCAAAATGTTTTAAATATATGTACTTATTTTTACTCTATACTATGCATTCTCATGTAATTTAAGAAATTGATATTTTCCATGTGTATTTAATGTAGTAATATATTTACACCAGTTCACCTGATTTTTATTTTCTTATGATAACATATGACTTTATTTTCTAATTTAATTTCTTGATCTGTTGTTATAATTGCTAAGGCTAGTTAGTATTTATGAATTCTCCAAAAGACTTGTTAAGAGTTATCCTTTTACCAACAATCTATATTTTATATTAGTCAAATATTTTGTCACAGTAAATATGTAAGAAAATTGTACTTTATGAATTCAGGGAAACTGAAATATTTTCTATTCTGCTGAGCATAATTATTAGTTCTTTCATATTTATTTCTGTTTATGATCAACTGATATATATTTAGTCAATAAATTTTTTTTATGGTTTTGCATTAGTTTTGTAACTAGAACTTTCTTCATTATGTAACAGCTCTTAATTTAGAAAGTAGTATTTCTTTTATTGTTCACTCTCCTGGGGGTAATATATATTATTACCATAATTAAAACCTTTTATATTAAAATTGTTTGATAAAATATAAAGTCTGAGTAAGATTAATATAAAAGATGGACAAAATTCTAGAACTCATGCTGGCTTATTGGAAGATATTAATATCCCTAAAATTAATCAAATATAGCTAAAAGACCCATTTGAAGAAAATTCTATGAAATAAAATTTTAATTTGCTAATTATAGGGGATGTAGCACTAACCTGTGTATAAGTGGGATAATTCATAAATGCAAAAGATTTGATATGTATTATTTTTAAAATATCCATTTATGATTGCTAATTGTAAGTAACTTGTCTGTCTAATTAACTTCACTGCAAATAGGTCTAGTTTACTTGTTAGACTAGATTAAAAGTCCTTTATACAAAGTTAAAATAATCAACAATTTCTATATAATTTACTTTTCAGTGATTAACAAAATTTATATGTATCACTTAAAACTCTATAGTTATGTTCCAGGCTGTTAACTTGGATTTCTGCAATGATACATTTCTTTATATCATCCTTATTTAGTCTCATTTGACACTCAAACTTCTTCATTGTTATTTTCTATCTGAATTAATTTGCTTTCTTTACCTTGATTCAGTTTATCTGGATGTACATAAATATTTTGCAGTTGTCTTGCTGAATTTAGTAAATTTGGTATTCTTGTGATGTTTACAATCGTATGTATACAGCCAAGCACCATTACATAGAACCAAAGATTATATTTGCTATACCCAGCTATATCTGAATTGTTTTAAATAATGTTAGCTATAAGAAGTATAATTTGATAATTTCTAGGTATTTTCTAATGATAAAATTGAAAAAGTGATAAAGGTATTAATCATTATTAAAAATAAGTTTACTTTCATTTATCTTATCAAGGTTTAGTAAACAATTTTACCATTCATTTTTGCTTACTGATATTTCTTCTCACATGATTATGATTCCAATAAAATTTTATAATATTATTTGTCCAATAGAACAAAAGACTTCACTTTATTTTCACCATTTGTATGGACAAATTCTTTGATCTTATGTAATATGTAATGAAATTAGATAAATAAGTATACAAGATTAGATAGTGGTTTCACACTTGTGAAAAAGGATTCAATAGATAAATAGGGAAAAAGATCTGTTATCTTCAATTTCTTAAATTTCTGTTTAGTATAACTTAGGAGTTTGTTATATGCCAGTTTCTCTTTTAAAGGTCTTTGACTGTATATATTCTGTTTTTTACCAACATATATACAAATGCCATGCACATTAACATTTTATGTATAGAGATACTAGTCTAAAGGTCAAAAATGAAATACATAACTATAATTCAATGAGTCATATACATATTAATAAACTTATTATACAGAAGTGAATTCAGCAATAAATGTAGGGATGCACTGCCTTCCTTTTGAAACGAGGTTCCATTTTAGGGAAAATGTCAATTTCATCCCTGAATGACAACCAAGACTTTTATAGGATTTCAACCTTCAGCCTCTGGTATAGCTGGCGAGCATGCTCGTCAATATGCTGACTGGATGGCACATTGAAAAAGTTAAAGTCACTGCAGAAAATCATAGTGAGGATTTTTAAAAGTAGTCTCCCTTATTTTTGATACTCTCCAAAACTGATTTTGAAGTATTCTTTAGAATGCTCTTCAGCTGTTTTATTAATGTTTTCTATATATTCTAGACAGCCCTGAAATGTTTTTCCTATAGTGCTAATTTTAGATTTGGAAATTATAAAAAGTTGAAGACTGAACCAAATCTTGTGCATAAGGTATAAAGTCAACAATTAGGATCTTATGCATTGTTGATAACGGTGAGACAATTATGAAACAGTAAAAATAAATAGTGCCTTCAAAGAAGAACAAGTTACTGTATATTCTGTAATTGTCTGACATGAAAAATGCATTTTAGTAATCAATTAAGTACCATTTGATAGAAAGATATGTTCATTGTTACTCTAATCAAGACTTTGGTCCTCATGAAAGATATCTTAGCAGTAAAAAAAAAAAAAGAGAGAGAGAGAGAGAGAATCGCTCTTAATTAATTTCTTTGGTCACAGAGGAATTTATTTCCCCTTTATTGTACACTTTGCTTTCTTATTAATTGAACACTAGGTTTTGTTGCCAGGAGCTATATCATTCAATAAAGAAAGGTTCAGCACAATGAATTCTAGGATTGTGCTATTGTGTTATGAAATTCTGTAAGTCTTGATTTTCAATCATTAATGATTAAGGCACATACCTTGTAGATACGTGTGTGTGTGTGCATGCATACGTACACACTGAGGTAAAAATTGAAAATAATAGTTTTATAATTATTCATAAACAGAACAGTTAAATAACTCATAATAATAGATGAAATAATTTTAATGTATTTATTATAGTAATTTATTTTAGTAAATGATATTTGTTTAAATTATAAATTTTGTAAACTTTACTGTTGACTGTATATGAGATATAATTCAGCTTCTTCAGCTTGTGTCAAGTATTAGTGTTTCTTAACCTTTCTTGCACATGTGTACATAAATTTAGCTTTGAAGAAACCCTTCAAAAGTCCTTTGTTATGTAATAAAAATTAAATTTTGGCATTTCTAAATCTAAATTTAATGGCTTAAAATATCAAACACATCTCATAGGATTAGTTTGTACAAGCATGTTTTACAAACTAGATTATAATTTATTAGTTATGTTCTATATAATTATCAGTAAAATTTGTCCTTGTGGAAAAAAACTCCCCAATCTAGGAAATTTGAAACAAGATTTAAGTTTGCTTTATATGAATGATATAAAACTTCCATTGATTTTTAAAAAAAGATTTGAACAAGAATTCTGGGTTTTACTGACATAAGTCAACCTTCTTCTGTTCTTGAGTACAAATATGTGTTATGATTAAAAACTAATTTATCTGTCATTGAACAAACATAAAGGAAAAAGAAAATTTGTTATAAAGTTTTTTTTTAAAAAGTCTATCAATATTTATATGAATAGTGTTAATTTATTCTTGGTTGTGTTCTGTATGATTAGTAAGCTATATGGATTTATTCTGTACATTATTTCTAGGTCTTATAAAAAATACATTATAGTTAATATGATCATCAAAGTTAAGGAACTTTTGGAGTGCAATAGTATAACATGTTCCAAAAATATTAAAAGGGCAGTTTTGAATATTATTTTTAAAATCAAAAGTAGAATATGTTGTATTTTTAGAAATTTCATCATAATCTGGTAATTTTATGTCATGTTGGTAATATTTTCAAACTGAGTCAAAATCTAAAATTTAGTTTCTGATTTTATTTTATTTTATTTGAGCTGAAATTTGGCTTTCAATTGCAGGTTTAGGTAAATACTTTTAAAGTAACTTGTCTAAAATTCAATACTTTTTTTTTTTTTTTTTTTTTTATTAAGTCTTTTCAGAGATGTACTACTAACATAGAATATTTCACAGGTTAGACTTCAAATAACATTTTGCATTTTTAAATGGGAAATATACTTGCTAATATTGCTGTTTATAAAATGTCTTTTATATGTATAGTTTATGACTATTATGTATTGCTGCTATTTTAGTTTTTTTAATAAATGATATGCTTATAGAAAGTGTTTTCTCTTTTGAAGCAACAAGCCCGATCCCCTACAGAGCCAGTCTATGCTCAGGTAAACAGAGAGAAAAAGAGAGAGAGATCCAATCTCTCCGATATCCCTGTTCAACTTCTTTCTAATGAACAACCTGATGGTATGCCAGCTGGTGACTCATGGGTGTGACTCATTCTCCCTATTTCAAGTCTTGTTTTTGCTTCCTAACTGCAAGTGTATATTTCAATTTACAAGTGAAAAGGCATCTTCATGCAGAGATTTAAAGGATTGCATGGGAAGAAATAGCACCCAGAGCAAATAGCTAAAAAGCACTTTTGTGAGCTATATGTTTCAAACTCTGCTAAAGATTGGTACATTCTACCAAAAATTGATTCACTTGAACTCTTCTTGCAGCTGGTGTATTCAGTTATGGGTGATATCAAGTAAAGTTTTTTGACCAAAACATCACTAGCAATCAAGATGTTAATGGTCTGTGACATATGAAACTGGTGTTGCGAGTAAAACTACCATAGTTTGCTCGTTATGTGCCTCCTTAATCTCTGTATACAAGTCATTAGACAGTGTTAAACTTTTTCCATATTTCTTGCCCATAATGACAGCTCTTCGTGCCAACCATGAAATGCTTCTTGTGTTCCAAGTAGCTTTGCAGCACCAAAAAAAACAATACATAAGCTTAGAAACTAAGCATTTTTGATTATCTGCTAGTTTTTCTTTTTTTTTTCTTTTTTTTTTTTTTTTACTATTTTTTTTTTCTCCCCATGAAGCTCAAAATGTTAACCTTTATTCCTTGTTTGTCTTGGGTTAAAAAAAAAGTATTGGCTATTAATACCAAACTAGATAGCCTTGCCTTAATAAGCTACTGAAAGTGTCAACTTGAACTAGAAAACTGATATTAGTCTTATTGGTCACGTATTCACTAAAGAAATTCTAGAAGGTTTGAAATTGTGTTTCAAGTTGTGTGACCAAATAATCTTCAGACATGTAAAAAATAGCGTGAATCTTGGATTAATGTGATGTGGTTTTTATAGTTTTTTTTTTAATGACTCTTAAGTGAAATTATTTCATGATGGCCTATTTTTTTAATTTAAACATGTTTTTTACTGTTTTCTTTTTAGCACTAATTTCTTTTTATAATTATTGTTTTCTGTATTATTTGATTGATTTTACTCTTTTAATAAGAAGAGTCTTAGTTGTGAAAATTTTAAAAATGTTTTTATAGCTGAATGCGACATTACATCACCTGTAGATAAGAAGTTTATTATTAAAGTTTGAAGAGTTTCATAGAAAACCTGACATTGAACAACCCTTTGCTGATAAAGCTTCTTAATACACATTTGTGCAATTTAATATAGAGTTTTATATGCCAAATAATGAAACACCTACATTGTCATGTTATTCATTATAGTATAATGAATTTCAACAGCTTTAGTTAAGGAATAGTAATTTACTTTGCTATGTTTCTTATGAGTACCAAACATAAGTAATGAATTGCAATGTTGTTCTTCATAATTTGTGGTGTGAATGCTCATTTTTTATGATTGACTAAGTGATAATTTTAAACTTCTTGTATTAAGAATCTCTGACAATGATTGTGTATGTGTGTGTGTATGAAACAATATATATATGTATATCTTTATGTATATAGTGTGCTCATGCATACACATATATATATGTTTACATACATATTTGTATATGTTTACATACAGGTATGCATGTATAAATTACACACACAGGATGCACATATGTATATACATTCACACCTATGAGTATACACACTATTAAATGAGGTGCTACATTATATACACATCATCAAAACTTGTATTCTCTCCTTTATTTCATGTGTGCTGCTTTTTATATTATATTTACTTTATCAAGTTGTTTTATTGCTGTTTATCGCTAAAATATATTTAAATATGCATGACCTTCTAAGTTATTGAATTCTTAAGGTGACAAGGTACATAGTTAAAGATGGGCAGGATGTTTTTTATTTCAAAATTTTCACTAATGAAGTTGACCTGTTTACATGTTTAAAATGTTGAATTTTTAAGTCATTTTACATAATATGAAGTTGTGCAGATTTCAAAAGTGTCAAAACTTGTCTAGTTGAGAAACTTGATTAATAAATTTTGTCATGGAGATTGTAATTTCTTTTTAATTTCTTCGTCTTGATTTTAATTGGTTTGATATTTTAACAGTTATTTAACCCATCTATGTGTCTAATAACTCATTTATTTTAAACAATTTAGGACATTCCCTTCCTTTTTTATCAAATACTTATTTGTATTTTTTTTAAACCTTCAAATGCTTCAGTTTTCTATTCTCCCCAACTATTTTTTTTAACTTACCTATTATTCTCTATGCTTATTCAGTCAAGTGTTAAAGAATCGGATGTTTCAGTTACAAATTTTAATTCATGATCAACACTTGTATTCAAATATTCAAAATAACACTGAAAGTTCCTACAGAAGAATTTCTAACCATGTAAGATATGCAATATTGATATAAACATAATTGTATTGTATTCAATATGTTTTATTTCGAAGGATATTTAAAAATTGATTATTTTATACCTAAAATGAATTCTTAATTTATTGACATATGTGGGTAAATTCATTTCTTAGTCTATTAATGATATACTTGGGTGTAAAATTCTATAGGTATATAGATGCAGAAGTGTATTTTTTCATTAACTTATTTTACTGATGAATGTGTAAATCATAACACTCTCAATATTTTTAAAAACTGCATAGAGAAATTTCAAAGTAATCAATTTAAGAGACAAGAAAAATGAATTTGTGAATTTATGTATTGGTAATTCTGTGCAAATTTAAATAAACGTGATTTTATGAAGAAATATAATGCCTGAAAATTTTTAGGTCTAATCTAGATTATTCAGATTTTAAGTTATTTTTTAAAGTGCAGAATCACATTAGAACAAAGAGTTATCAACTAAATTGACATTTAGTTCATGTTTACTTTGCTTTGTAATTATCTTACTTTAAACTTAAATTAGCTGTTGAAAATGAGGAGCCATGATTTCTCTTTAAGTCACTAGTTTAATTATTAGCCTTCGTTAAGCTTTTAGAAACTAAAACTAATTCAATATGTATGTTAATGTCCTTAAAAGAAATAAAGCTTTTGTAGTGGTACATCAGGGGGAGGGGATTATAAATGCACATACATATTTTTTATTGTATTTTGAAACAAAGATCTGCTAAATGTTGAGATCATCATATAATTTCTGCTTCCTCTAAAAGGAAAATTTTAATTTCTAAAGTACTTAGAATATGAAGTATATTGAATAATTCAGTCTGATCTTGAAATGAAAGTACTTCTAAATTTATTTGTATCATTATCTTTGTGTTTTCTTTTTTTTTTTTCTTAAACATTATCCCTTTGAACACTGTGCAACGCAAAAAGTCTGGGTGCAATAGGTCTAGAGTTGAGCTTCTTCCCCCCCCCCCCCAAACCTGGGAAGTCAGGTTCTGAAAAATCGTTTTAAAATTTTAAAAGTAATAATGAATAAAAATAGAAATTTTGTGTGATTCAGTCAAGAAAACAGTTAACACCTGATTTAAGAGAAATGGGATTTTTATAATCGTCAAATGTGTGATGAATTGGTATTCAGTGGGCATGTTAAATCACCATGGCAATAACTGTAATCCACCAAGTGATAGGGTGTGACTTGGGAAAAAGGGGCTCAAAACTCAGTGTAAATAGACTATTAGGACTGATGCTTACCATTCCTAGGAATGAGGGGTGAATGCAACCCATTCATCCATGGAAAGTAGAATTTCCATGTATTTAGCTTTATTATCTTTTATTATGTCAATTTCCCCTCTATTTTTTACTTTTTAACCTATTTTGTACTGTGCATGAAGTGAACTTTTAATTTTATTTTTTCTATTGGATTGTTTTGTGTCAGTCATAAAAGCACCTCTGACTTACATCAATCTAAAATCTTAAAAATAAATTTTTTTAAACATGCATGTTAAGTTTTTTCATTCTAATTAAGCTTTTAGTCAAAGTATAGGAAGATGTAAGAACTAATGCCTTTAAAATAATGTTACTTCTACTAACTCTACCTCTTTTTAACAGGGAAAAAATGCTATTGAAAAAGAACCTAATTATTTTTTGTCATATTTATGCTTTTTGTTTTTTAAATTGTTTGACATCAGATATTGCATTCCCATCAGTTTATTATAAAGTAAATTTGGTGAATAACATTTAAGTTATAAAATTGAATCATAAACTTAGCACATTCATGAAGAGCTTTTCAAAGAAATATATATTTATCACCGAAACCAATAATATTGAAAGCAGTGGATGTTAAATTCAAATTTTGGGATTAATTTAAAGTATACAATAATACAGAATTAAAACAAAGCTACTGTAATGTTACTTTGTAGAATATTTTGTTATATTCCTATAAATAGCATTAATTATTTTATATATATCTGAGTATCATATTCATGTCAGGCAGTAGAGGAGAATTTGTTACATATCCTATGTTTCTGTGAATGTTTCTTTCCCTGCTAAATGTTTTGAGTATCTAGGATACTATCTTATCGAACCATGGGAGTTAAACTTTTTGGTTAAATTACTACTCAGACTTATTTCTGCTACTAGCCTCTTTGAGATTTAATGGTTTACCTTGACTGCTGGGATTCTGTAGTTAATCCTAGGAAAAAACAGGAGTGGGGGCTTTCTTTCAGTATAATAGACCAATGGTCATGGTGCTGGTGCTCTTTTGAGCTGTCCCAATTCTAGTCATAGTCATCATATACCAGCATTAGACCAGAATAGTTATGGATAAGTTTTTAATTAGGATTTGTAGTGACTTGTTCTTTTGAAATAAGGGTAAATTGTTTTAGTTCAAGGGTGAACAACCATCCTGTCACATACTGGCACATTGTTTATGGATCATAAACTGTTATAGGCATTTTTAGTAAATAGGTGAAAAAATATTTTTGCTGCCTTTTAAAAAACTACCCACAACATGTGAATGTTGAGTGACATATTTAAAATTAAAAACTTAGCATCCCCAAAACAGAAATATCTAAAGCATAAATTTTATAGCTTTTAATATCTGTTTCTGAATAAATATTTCATTTATGATCCTATTTCAGTATTGTTGATTGCCTCTATGCATGTCAACAGTCAGATGGCATGAAACAATATTTAATAATTATGCTTAACTATGCATTGTCTTACATTTTTCACTCAATTTATTCTTTGTACATATATATGCAAAACAAAATCTTAACTGTTAGATGTGTCATAGTTTTGTAAGAAAATAATCATCTTGCAAAATATCCACTTTTTTGTTGATTGGTAGAAATAGCACAAAATTCCTTTACAAGTAATGGGCTGCTCATCCCTGTTTCACTGTGATTACACTATACTTAAGATGATTTTTAAAAGAAAATTGGAATGCACATAAAGTTTAACTTCAGTTAACTGGATTGTTAATTATTTGAGTTATTGAAAAAAAAAATCCACAAGTGAAATCTGTTTTCCAAGAGTGGATATTCCATAGCACCATTTGACACTCTTAATAAAAACCAAATAGTCATTCCAGTCACATTCTAAAAATTACTAGTCCCAATTTTACCTTGTCCTGTACTGTTACTTAAGGTTTAGTTACCATCATGGTTTGTTCCAATTATATATACATCTTTTTTAACTTTGCAGTATAGATTCTACAATGAAGAGTTTTTTCTACTATTGGTGGACAAAGTGAAAAACTTAAGACATTTAAATATGCCTCCTATAGGGTGATTTTTAAGCAGATGAGATGAACATATATAGCTCTAGACATTGATAGAACTTAAAAAAAAAAAAAAATGTCTGAGTCCTGGAGATATAAACTTGCAAGTAATAAATGACTGACGAATATGTTCAAGCAGCGATTTTTAAACATTTTATGGGTAATTTCATACCAAATGAATGCAAGGTTTCAACCTGACTATCTCCAATTTTGATTAAATTTGGTATATTAAGTGATTTTAACAGTATAAAGAAAATCCTCAAATCTTATGTTCAAATAATAACTGGGTTGGAAGTTATAAGGCTTTAAAGTTGCCAGATTTGTCTAAAAAATACACTATCAGCATAACTTTAAATTACTCATGCTATTCACCTAATTAAGCTAGAGATATGTGCAAGGTATTATTTTAAACCTTTTTTTTAACGGGCTTTCATATGATATACAACACATAATGATTTGAAAAAATTTAAATTTCTCTAAAAGCCAAGTTTTTAAAATTCTGAAAAAAATCTCAAAAATTGCTCATATTATTGTTAATTAATCCTCATATGTTGGGATCACAAGCTACAAAAGTTTGATATATTTACTATTGCAATAACGAAATTGAGAACATGCATTCATTACTTTTAATCTAACTCAGCTGTATAGGATGACATTCATGTTTAAAAATACCTTATTGATATATACTCTAGTAAATAGTACATTTAACATTTGTGGCAATTTTAGAATAAAGAAAAATCATTAAAGTGCATTACTTTTGATGGATGATGCTACATATTTAGTTGGAACTGATAGAAAGTTTCATGTGTTTTGAGAATTTCTACTTCAGAAAGAATATATATATTCGTACTGTTGGAGTTAAAGAATTCACTTTATACAAAACGTCTGAAATTGGAATCCATAGTACATCTGGCTTATCTAGATAAAAAAAAGATGGTGATGGTCCAGATGGGTGAAGGAATGTCACTTTCACTTCTTCAGAGTTTTTCTCTTCTTTCTGTAACATAAATGCAAGCCACCAGTTGCAATTATAAACAGCAGTAATATAGCCATTTATATAAGCAAATAGAAACTTTTATTGTGATGCTATTGCAGTTTGCATCAATAAATCTTGTAAAAAGGAAAATGTCTTCAAAGACTTTTGTTTTTGATTCTGTGGGTAAAAGCATATTTCCGAGCCCCAGGAATTGCAAAAGCATTTTTAAAACGGTCATATAGAAATAAAGCTGTAGAAATGTGTTCTTGTGTTGAAAAAGTAAAATGTATTCCTTTGATGTTTTCTTGTGCCCAGTTAAAAAGTTGTCTTGGTGTAAGTATTTGATTTTTATACAGTCATTGTAGGCTTGCTCGAGCAGTTAACCTCTTTAGTGTGCCTCCTATTGCATCACAAGGTCCTTTACCATAAGCAGTTACCCAAAAATGCCATTCTGGCTCAATGCCAAAATCTTCCTTATATAAGAATAAATTGGCAAAGTTTTTCTTATTTATATATTGTGTAGATGACCCAACTGAGAAATAAAATATTTTCCTTGCACTTCTTTAAAATTCTGTCTTCAAAAAAGTAATAAGCTTCTTTTGAAAATAGTAAACTGCTACTGTATTGTGATCTAAACAGTCTGAAATTACAATGTATGTAAAGTGGTCAATTCTAAACATTTCATTGTAATATACAACAAATGGGTAAATTGTAGCTTGAACATTAGTCCAGTGGTAGCTCTGGGCCTCATCCTGTATAACAAGCAATTTTCAGCAGAATCAAGAACTACAAACTCCAAATCTTTTAAATTTTCTATTATATTGTTTATAAATTAACTTTGTTGTTTCACCACAAAGTCATGATAAACTAATACAGACATTTTCTCACAAAATAAGTCAATAAATTGATGCTAACTTTTGTATTGTTTCTAAAGAGTACCTATCAATAGAAATCCACTGATTGAAAATGACCTTTTCCACCATATTTTCATCAAATGCTTCATCAAATATGGTTTTAAATTCTGTAGTCCCAGAACATGATGTACACTCTCCCATTTGGCAGCTGACTGATGCTGGATTACAAATCATCATAGCAAGACAGTCCTTGTATGTTTTAATTCTTCTATTTGTTAATGAAGCTAATTTGGTATTTTATTGCTTGTGATCCCATTATGATCCCAATGTACTGTGTCCCAATGTATGAAGCCAGATGTACTATGGATTCCAATTTCAGATATTTTGTGTAAGGTGAATCCTTTAACTCCAATAGGACAAATGTATATTCTTTCTGAAGTAGAAATTCTCAAAACACATGAAGCTTTCTACCAGTTTCAACTAAATAAGTAGCACTTTAATTATTTTTCTTTATTCTAAAATTGCCACATATGTTAAATGTACTATTTACTAGAGTATATGTCGATAAGGTATTGTGTAAACATTAATGCCATCCTATACAGCTAAGTTAGATTAAAAGTAATGAATGCATGTTCACATTTTTGTTATTGCAATAATAAATATATCAAAAAAAAAAAATTGTGTAGCTTGTGATCCCATTATGTCTATATTATTATTGTCCCATTATGTCATATCCCAACATGAAACTTTGAGTATTAACAATAATATGAGCAATTTTTGAGATTTTTTTCAAAATTTTAAAAACTTGGCTTTTTGAGAATTTTAAATTTTAATTTTAATTTTAAAAAAAATTCAATTCATCATGTGTTGTACATCATATGAAAGTCCATTAAAAAAGGTTTAAAATGACACCTTTCACTAATCTCTAGGTTAATTAGGTGAGTCGCAAGTGTAATTTAAAGGTATGCTGATAGTGTATTTTTTAGACAAATCTGGCAACTTTAACGCCTTATAACTCCCAAACCGGCTATTATTTGAACATAAGATTTGGGGATTTTCTTTATAACCACGAAGTCCCTTACTATACCAAATTTAATCAAAATTGGAGATGGTCTGGTAGAATTTGTTCTAAAATTGTGTTGATTTCACAGGGAATAACCCGTATGTAAATAGACAAAGTGTTAAATACATTATTTTTGGTAGCCACTGAATTAATTTTATATATAAATTTAATTTTTTTTTCTCCTAAGAAATGTCTTATTCACCAGCTATCTAAATAAATGGTCATAACTGATCAACTGGTTTCAGTCTAGTCCGAATCAAAATGGATAGTTGTATTTGTACAGTAATTTAAAATTACTTTTTATATTTTCTGGGCTTGAAACATAGTTGCAAGTTCTTCTCACTCTAGAATAAAGAAATGATAATTTTGCTGCAAGTTATTGCAGTCCCATTCCTAGGAGTAACCACAAATTCTTTGATAGTTAATTTCTGTTATCAATTTTTATAACACCCACAAACCATTACTACATTCCATGTAGTTTTGGTTATCTTATTACTTGTTTAACTATTCACGGTTGTGAAAGTGAGGACTGTTTTAATATTGTCAAGATTTAGTTGCTAATATGATTTTCCTTAGATAGTCTTTATTTTTTATTAAGAATTGAATAAGTCTGGGATTTAGAATTTCAGTTAAAAAGATTTCATTTAAAATTCATTCAAAAGATTTCAAGATGCGTTTTGAGTTGAGCTCAAGTACTGCTCTCTTTTGGAGATCCTAAACATTAATTATCATTATATTGAGGCATTTCTTTATATAGGTATTTTGTTCTAAACCAAAACCAGTTGTGAACTCAATACTTCTACATAATACCAGGGAGTAATAAATAATAGAAATTCAAAATTTTTCTCCACAATTAAGATTTTTTTTTCATTTTCGAAAAATGCATTAAAAGCATTGCATCAACTGTTAAAAAACATGTTGTTACAAATAAATATGACCGTGGTGATATCTTTTAAGTTACATTATTGCAGGTTGGTACTAATAAAAGCTGTTATATTAATATTTGATATATATATAAAGTTTTCATTATGAAAAGTGCATATTGCATTGAAAAAAGGAGCTTAACTAGATGTTATTAGTCTTATATGAAATACAGGATTTGGTCCTTCTGTGGTTAATTTTTAATTATGCTCCACAGCTTTAATACACGTTATAATAAATTTTTTCATTTTATAGAGTGCAGATTACAATCAAAAGGATAACTGCAAAATTAGATGTTATAATAGTGTTTAATACCAAATTCCAGCATTTTATTGCTCAACGTGTATTAGTAATGTCTACACAGCTATAATATGTTATATTAAAAGTTTTCATTATATATAGTTTAGAATGCAGCCAAAAGGGGAAGGGCATAACTAAACATTAAAATAGTCCTACATAAAATTTTTAACCTTCTGAGGTTAATATTTTTCGAGTTTTGTGAGAAACATACATCAGACACCAACAGAAAACTTATCAAAACTAGTTCAGTAATGGTCAAAATAGATATTTTAAATTTAAAGTTTCCTTGCATGCACATACATATGTAAGATTGAAACTTGTCAAAATTCATTTAGGCATCATTACTATTGTTTTTATTGAAATTTGAATGCTGAAATTTTTGTGTTTACAATACTTTATTCTTTTTACTTACTTTTAAAAAATTAAAAAAAAAAAAACAGACATTCAGCCTAAGGTATATTTTTAATAAATGATTTTTTTTCCAATGCAACTGGCAATACAGGCACTTTTTGATAAATGAGAACAAATTATAGCTTAGTTTGTTTTACTATGGGTAAAAACTGTGTTGACAATATTAAAAATGGAGTGACAAGGTACCTTTTAAAAGTTTTTTTTTTTAAAGGGGAATATTTCCTTTTTAAATAGATGTTTATTCCTATTAAATAATTTTGAATGTAACTTATTGTTACAGCGTGTTTGGAATGTCATAGAGTTCTTAAGTTTGTTTATCTTGTATTTAAAATAGCACAAGTTAGCCATTTGTGGTATTTCTACTACACAGACTTCCTGGTTGATTTGCACCTTTAAGTACCTATACATTTAATTTACCTTTATTATAAATTTATAAACAAAAGCATTTATTTTTGTTAGTTATTGTATAAATTTTCGAATGTCTGGAAATTGTGTGTGCATGCACATATGAGTATTTATTTGTCTAAATCTATGTATGCATGTATGTGTGCATACACATATTTGTGTATGTTTATGTAAGTATTGACATGATGCATATGTGAAAACATATATATATTCATGAGTTTAGTTACAATCTTAGATTTTCCAAATATCTTTGCTATAGATCTTGTGATTATCCAACGAAGATAAATCGAAAATTTAAAGAAAAATGTTTTATGGGCAAAGAGATTAGTTAATTAGCTCTGTGAGTGTAATTCAGCCATTATGGTTTTAAATAATACTTTTCGTGTAATTTATGTTTTAACTTTTTAATAAATATTTTGGATTGCTTAGTAGTGCCTCTAAATAATCTTCTGTTTTCAGCAGATTAATCTTTCTTTAAAATGCATGTAGTCGTTTTTCTTTAATTTTATGAAATCCTCTCAAAACAGTATACAATCTGTGAAAATTTCTTATTGGGAGTTGTATCAAGTCTTTATATGGTTGCTATTAAGTTATAAATCTTTTTTATATATGATTGTAACAATAACTGCATATTTAACTTTTTTCTCTCATGTTATAGTTTCAAATCATTAGAATGTGCATGTTTTATCCAGTAAATGGTGGGAATATTTTTTTTCTTTAGCTTTAAGCTCTTTCACCCCTTTCCTCGCTGGTTATTGGAGTATAATGCTGAAATATATGTGTATATATATATATATATATATATATATATATTAAACAGCATTGTACATTTCTAGTTTAATAAGATCATCGCTAATTTAAAAAAATACTCTTTGGTCGTTAAAATTGAACGAAAATTAATTTATTAAAGATTTGATTACTTTGTTTGATCTAGAACTTTTGCTTTGCTTTTCCTTTATTACCTTTTTTTTCTTCATGATATCTTTCTGCATTTTTTTTTTTCTTTTACAGAGCACAAGGATTGAATACTTAGAAATATTGGAATACACTAGCATAAAGACAATAAAATTTTGGAAATAAAATTCAAATTGACAAAGTAACACGACAACTCCTGTAAAAGAAAATGACTCCACTATCTAATTGGAAAACTAAAAACGATATTTCATGGAACCAAAATATATACTATAATTTGTGTCCTTAGGTGAAATGTGGCCCATCTAAAAGTTATATCTGGCCTGCCACAGATAAAACAATAGTTGAGAAAATTTCACGGTCCGTATTTAAAAATAGATCATTTAAAAGTGTGTTTAGACTCTGTAAAGGCAAAAATTTCATAAATATTTAATTTATTATTCCATGTGCAAAATATGGGTGAGTATTTCTATAGAATATGGTTTTAATTTTTTTGCCTTTCCAAAAGAGAGAACATGCTTAAAAAAGTATGCATAAAATTATTAAAACATACTTATGTAATATTTAAATTTAAAAAATAGAAATAAATATTTTTATTTATTGTTTGCTATTTTACTATGTTCAACAGAGGCTGTTATACTTATATGCTTCATATAGTAAACGTGTGTTCAGGAATGTGCGGAAAGTGCTAACATATTGTTAAAAGGAAAGATAGGGGAACATTTAGAAATGCAGTCTCAATTTCAATTTTCACTTAATATAAAAATTTTTGCTGCCCACTGTTTCTTTTAGTCGTTATTAAGTTCTATATTAATTTTATAAAAAATGTTTACCCATCCTTGCACTTACATATTACACGCGCATATTTTATATTAAAAGTGAAATTCAAGAATGGGATGTATCATTTAATGAACTGTAGCCTTTTAATAATTTTAAAATTGCTTCAATCTGTAGATTAACTTTGTATTCTTTCCTAAAATCCTATTCATCTTTCAGCAAATAGGGTATGATGGCAGATTGAGATCTTTAGAAAATAAATAAAATGCTTCTTGTATACCTGCCAACTCTACTGAATTTTCCTGCAGACTATCACATGTTTACCATGTCTTTTGATTTTTATTGAAATTCTTCAGGTTTTCGTTTGGAAAACATCCCTTATTTTAGGGAAATTTCCCTTTATAAGAAATTTTTGTGTTTGGTTTAATGTAGAAATCCTGCTGTGTGTGCTCAACCTGATTTATTCCTTGCAGATATACATTCACTCCGTGGTCCGAACAACCTTGCATGTAACTTAATTAATCAAAATTTGTCGAGTATTTCCGAATGATAGAACTTTGCATTCCGCCACCGGAGTTTTAAGGTTCGAATCTTACTGTATGCTTGTTTCGGAATCGGCTTTAAGCAATAGATTTCGGTCTTTTTGGTTTGGTTTGGGAGCGCTACGGTCTACTTTTTGCAACACGAGGGCTAATGAGACCGGGACCTACTGCTTAAAGCCGATTCCGAACGGCTACGAACATCCATGCCATCGTGGGATTCGAACCCACGAACTCCGGTTCCGAAGGCCAGCACTCTAACCATTCGGCCATCGTTCGGCAGATTTCGGTCTTATTAAACCTCGTGTCGCAAAAAAAAGTAGAGCTTAGCGCTCTAAGCTAAACCAAAGGTGATACCGGCGTTGTTTACGTAATTTGTAGTTTTTTATATTTCATTTTTTATTTTCATTAACTTTTTTTTTTCTATGTTTGGGGAAAGAAAGAGTACTTTTCAATTTTACTTAAATATTTCTAAACAACTGTATATCGATATTTATATGTAAGACATATTCCATAAGCATTAGTATCATTTTCGACATCAATATATTAGTAGAGAATGTGAGTTAATGTTTCTCTAAACCTGACTTTTATAGAATGGCCATCGAATAAGCGTGTTACCGAAGATATAGCAATATATCAAAACTCAGTTCTAACGGACAAGAAGGGTGCGAGTGATTTCAGAGAAACAGGGACTAGACACCGCTATCCGCATCCTCAAATGCACAGGGGGGCTACGCTAATTTCAATAACTTTTTAATTGGTTATTTATTTAATTTCTTCGTTCAAGGCACTACAGGCCAAGGCCATCCCTAATAGAGTTGTTTCATCTGGTCCTATCCATAGCGAGGCTCCTCCATATTCCTTTATTTACAAAAACTATCCAACTGATACATGCGATCTAATGGGTGCTCTTCCTCAACTTCTGTTTCCCATGGGATTAGTCAATGGGAGCTATTTTTACTGGGTTCGCTAAAACCACCCATCAGATTTCTCAGTGTCCCCTTCTTATAAAGAGTTTGCACATTCTATGTACCTATAATTATGTCCATATTCTTAACAAGTCGTCTGGGTAGTTTTCGTCTGTCCTCAGCCTTTTGGAATTTCTGAACTAGGTAGTTATTTATTGCTTTAATTTTTCATTTTTTAACGGGGCCGAAAAGCTTATTTTTGAGAACAGAATGTGGGGAGGAGGGGGTATTTTTGCACATTTTATCAATTTTCCGTGCTAGCGATAAGGGTCGATCCTAGCAGGAGAAAAGATGGGTGGTCAAATTTAAGGGTTACGAAATGATTACCAACTAACGTATAATCAAACATAAGGTTTGTGCAAAAGAGCCGAGAAATTTAATTTGCACGTGGGTGACCGACGGTGTAAGATCGGTACTGATGGCGATTTCTTTTTGCAATTTTACATTTTTAAAGTACATTTTGTAAATGCTTCAAACTATAAGTGGAATTTCATATTAGAATTTTTTTTTTTGCAGAAGATTTATACATGAGAAATTACATTATTATTTTCAATGAAATTTGAGAAAACAGGGAGTTATTAATAGATAACAACACAAAAGAAAAGTGATAAGATAGTTTACCATAGGCATTGACTGTTCATCAGTATCTTTAATGTGCAGGGTAAGCTTTTTTACATTTAGGCGGTAAGTATTTTCAGTACGGCTTTAGAAAAGGTTAGTAAATACGTTACTTATTTATTGTTTTATTACAATTCTGTTAATTTAGTACTGAATTTTTTTTTTTTATTGAACTTCAATACTTTAAAATTTTGGTGAGATTGTGGATCTGTAGATAAAAAGAAAGTGAATGCTATATGAATAACATACATTCTTATCTTGATAGTGACCATTTATTTTTTTTTTACTTCATTAATAACCCCAAAAAACTCAGTATTTACTAAGTTTTATAAAAAAGTGAAAGAGGGAGAAACTTTAGAATCATTGTACAACCAAAAGGAAAAAATGAGTAATTCGGTAACTGACTGCTGAATATTTTCACACTGGTTTCAGGTCTAAAGTAAGCGAGGCCAATTTTGTGGTCCGCAAAAGCTTTTTGAAATGAAAAAGTCATACCTCTCATTCTTCGATTCAATTATTAAAAATTAATATAGAACCCGATTTGCAAATTTGTCCTTGCTTTAGCTTTCGAGATTATCATTAACAGAGCTGAGGGTGTACAGCCATTCATTGGTTGATGCAAAAGGACATCCATAATATCCAGTAAATTATTCTTTTTTAAATTTTATTTTAACAACATTATTATCTTAGTCAGTCTTTATATTAATTTTTGCCTTGCTTCAACTGTTTCAAGCAGCTTAAAATGGTTAAATCTTTGTTTTTAATTAAACTCTGCATATTATGTCCTATTGAAACCTATGTCGTTTTTTCTATAATTTTACGATAATTGGCCGATTATGAAAATGTGACTCACAATCATGCATATGTCTCCAATATAGCCCTCGAACTTTTACAAGTTGGAAACCACTGTTTCAGTCAATTTAGGTAATAGGAATATAAACGTAAAAAATTACCTAGAATATTTCACCTAAAACTCGGATTTAAAAAGAAGTAAAATAAAGGTTTTTAAAAATATGGAAAAGAAATGGTTCTCTGTGGTATATTCGGAGAAAAAATGATGAAATTGTATTGCAAATAAAAGCCAACACTTACTTTATTAAGAAGTCCTGGATTCGTAGATAATATATCTTTTCTGATATGTTGTACTTGATGCAAAACGTCCAAGACTTGTGAGATTCTATGTTCATTAATTTTTGAAATTGAAACAAAGGAAATTTTACGAGTGTATAGATAAATTCTGAAATAATGCACGACGCCTCATCAAACTGCGTGTTGCATTGTTTGATTTCCAACGTGAAGGTCTGGAAAGTTTATAAATCATTCTACTTAGCCTTCTCATTCCTAAGACATCAGAATTATTTTTGCAGAGGACTGTATCTTTATGTACTACATGATTTAGATGAATACATGAATTATTTTTGTTTATACATATCTTCTTTACATTGTCTCTTTAGAAATGAATCCATGTAGGTAGAATCCGAGTTGCTGAACATTTTGTTCTTCATTTTGTTACTCTGATGCAGTGAAAGCTTCAATAAGTATACTATGGAATTTTCTCTTTTATTTTAAAGGCTGGTTGCAGTGATATGGAAAGAGATTGCGTGTGAAATTGATGTTTTATTCGATAAATTAAAAAGAAAAGAGTTTTTTGAAGGAAGTTACCCCGTGATTTTGCAGTTGCAGTTTATTTCGGATGTATTCTTTATCGTAATTTTGCTATCTAAATTTTGTTGCTTTTATGGGTTTAACAAAAACTCCTTTTTTGATTTTTCCCAGACATCATCCCTATTATAAAGTATAAAAAAATGAGTATCACCATGAAAGGTAGTCTATTAAAGAGAACCACTGTCTGAAATTAGAGCTAATTTGAGAAGAGGAAAGATATTCATATGCTGCAATTATAATATTAGTATTTCCTAGGATACCAATTATTCTACAAATCGAACTGATTAACTTCTTCATGGTTGAAAAAGACGATTCAGAACATGAGAACTCGACCCACACTTTATGGTCCCGTCTTGCTGCCATGTTGGTTTCTGTTGTACTGGTTGCTACAGTGTTTATTTTAGTCGCCATTTTCAAAGGTGGAGCGGTTTCGCCTAAACGTGAAGTGTCCCATATAATATTTATTCTTGCAGATGATTTGGTAAGTAATAATTGAAAACGATAATTCTTATTTCTTTTAAAAATTCCATCTTCTAACGAAGAAAACAAGATCTTGGATAATTTATCCCAACATTTAAATTATCTTTTTGAAAGTATAATCTTTCCTGGACGATTATTTCTTTGCCTAGAGCAGGCCTAACCAGCCGAAAAAGCTTAGCGGGTCGCATTGTATATATGTACGTATCCATGTATGTCTACACACACACACACACACACACACACATATATATATATATATATATATATATATATATGTATATACATATACACACATATATATGTATTTATTTATTTATTTGTTTATTTGAGGCGAAAATTGAAAACAATACAATACTTTAAAGTTTTTATTATTATTCTTAAATTAACAATAGAAAAATTAAAAAATTATAAATGCGTGTAAGTGATGATAACCAGTAAATTAATCGAATAATATTATATTTACTATAATAAATGCGATATTTTTTAAGCTATAAATTTTGTAAATTCCCCCGTAGAGTTCAATTTATCCACCTGTGGTTTAAATAAACTTAATAATGTACCTATAAAATCACTATTGCTTTGGAAATGGGTAACTTTGATGAGTTATATATTGCCTTACCTGTGTTTTCTGATGTACTAGATATAATTATTCTCGCTAGATTTAAAGCTTTACTAATAAAATTGATAAATCGATTTAAAATACGACCATAGTAAAGAGGTGGGTTAGGAGTGAACCCCATTTTGAAATTTTCAGATCTCTACTCTGTGGAAGAAAAATTTATATGTTTTATAAAAATAATTTTGTTGAGTTTATTTATGCTCGAATCTTTTATATTTGGCAACTTTTAAAAATTTCTATTTCAGACATATATAAAAAAAATGGTTTACAAAAACTAAAAAACACGCTTTAATTTTTAATTGATGCACTAATCATTATAAAATAATTTAATTTATTAGGAAATCAGTCAGCCAGTACGATTTTCATATATCTTCGCTAAATTAAGCAAAACAACTTAATTTAGCGAAGATATATTAAAATCGTACCTATAAACTATATCAACACTAAATTCAGAAATAATATCATAAATAGAATATTTTGATGTAATGATTAGCTGAATTTATAAGTTTTTCACTGTTTTTATGGAGATTCGATTTCAAACGGCTACAGACCTCCAATCCGACAGTGAGAATCCACGGATTCCAGTACGTCAGGCACCGTCTTACTTGATCGGTCAGTTTTTGATCTCAGCTTGAATTATAAACTTTATAACTTCTTTTAAAGCAATGAAAAGGAATAAAGAAATGCTTGGGAGAATCGTCAGGCTAGGGATTTCAATGATTATAGGTATCTGTATGAAATACTTATCACTTTAATTTATTTAGAAGTAAAAGAACAGTTAGACAGCTGCCTTTCGCTGTTGGAGTCTGTGGCCACGAATAGCATAGAAATTTATAACCGCTCAGAATCGATAGTCGGTCCCAATCTATTTACCTCTCGTTTTAGAAAAAGAAATCTTTAGAAGTATAGGAAGAAAATGAAAAGGTATGCTTGCCAAGATCATTTGGCTAGTCATTTGATTGTGTGGGGGTTAACTACTTGAAATTATCAACTCTATAAATTCTTTTGAAGCAACAAGAATGCCATAAAACTACGCTACTGAATGAATTGACCGTTGACCAAATTAAGGCCATCAGGGAATTCCATTCGCTACTGATATCTGCTTCATATACTACAAATACTTTTTTCAGTTTCTGTGACCGGAATTAAAAGCAAGAGTTTTTCCCTTTCTCAACATTTTCTTCCCTCTTGCTTACGAAAAGGCACGTAATTCAGGACTAGGATGTGAGTATTAATAAGGCAATCTTTGGTTTCAAAAAGTGATTGTCAATTCTTAGAATAACATTGGGAAAAAGTTAGGAGTTAGCAGGTCGAAAAAAAAATATTTAGGCTAATTGACAGCTTTATTTGTTTTAAATGGGAGATGATTCTGATAAAACTTATTTAAAATTCGCTAGGGTACTCCTATCATCCATGGATAGTATGTGAAATACTTTATTTGGAATGGTAAGATGTTTATATTTGATAGTTGGAATAACCAAAATATTCTAATGCCTCACATTCTTTCCATGTAAAGTCTAAACTTCGAATACCTCTCTCCCATTTGCTGACCTATCGGGGAAAGGCATAGGGATCCACATATTCATGTTGCCCGTCCTTCGATTATATAGAAAAGTGTTTTCAATTACTGGCAAACTCTAAGCCAGCACGTTCACAACCAAATATTGTTGAACCTAGGCCATTTAAGGTCATTTCTAAACTGTTAAAGGCAACTCTTATACAGAGGGGGTTCTAACCCACAAACTCTAGATTTGAACGTGAGTATTCAGGTCATTCTTTGATAAGCAGATTTTAAACGTCGAAAAAAAATTTCCCCCAAAAAACCTTATTTCCTTTTATATTTTTCCTCGGTTGGTTGGTTGGTTGGGAGCACTACGGTCTACTTTTTGCTACACGAGGGCTAATGAGACCGGGACCTACTGTTTAAAGCCGATTCCGAACGGCTACGAACATCCATGCCTCTGTGGGACTCGAACCCACGAACTCCGGTTCCGAAGGTCAGTGCCCTAACCATTCGGCCATCGTTCGGCTATTTTTCCTCGGAGCTAAAAAAAAGTTAACAACTTCAGAGTTCCAAAAAGAAGAAAACCTGTAGGAACCAGATAAGGGCTATAAGGGGTGGTTGATAATCCTTCAACCGAAAGCAATTCTGGTGACTTTATGTTAATTTGTAATATGTTTTAGACCCCGCAAGTTGTTTTGGTAGTGGTTTCGAACAATACCCGAATTGGTCAGGTAGCACTTCAGTACTGGTGTTCATGGGTTTGAATCCCGCTGATAGCATGGATATTTGTATCCATTCGGAATTGGCTTTAGTTTGGTTCAAAGCATTATGATATGCTTTTCTGCAACAGGAGGGTTAATGAGACCGGGACGTACTGCTTAAAGCCGATTCCGAACGGCTACGAACATCCATGCCGCAGTGGGATTTGAACCCTTAACCGAAGATCAACGCCTTTACTATTCAGCCATCGTTCGGCTGGAATTGGATTTAAGCATTAGGTTCTAGTCTCATTATCCCTGTATTAGCAAAAGAAAAGACTTAATTGTTCCAAACCAGTAATGGTTTCACAGAAAAATGATCTGGAGATTTTTGTTTTGATTCGCTAAATCGGGACTTAACTGTATGCATGCTCCCCCCCCCCCCACAGACACACGCACACACATATGAGAAAAAGGGGAGAGAAGATATAACAATTTTTTAAAATTAAATTGCTATTTTTTTCATTTTAATATAGTGGATAAGCTAAAAAAGTTATTGAATACTTAACATTTTAAAGATTATTTGCAAAAGAATTTTCATTGAGATTTTTAAGCACTTATTGTTTTTAATAGAAATGTTTTATTTATTTTTTGGGGAAAATGAAAATGCAGTTCGCTTGGTAATAGTTGCCTATGGAACGCAAAATAAACTACTGATATAAAGATATAATTTCTGTTAATGTAAGTGAAAAAAATGTTTTTGGGCCTCGACGAAATTTTTGCTATTCAAGATCATCTAAATGCGTTCGGTTCAGAAGTATGAGATATTTTCTCTCCGCTGTTGGGGCACTCGTAATCTGTTCTTGGCTTTTAGCCAAGTAGCTGTATAACTCAATTGATGACGTTTTTTTGTGTCTCCGAGTTTTACAAGGAAGGAAAATATTGTGCATCAGTGCTGGGAAAAAATCCCAAATCCGCAGGTGATAGGCTTAAAAAGTGTTTCATAATTTATCTTCATTTCACTAGATGTAATTCCCCCCCCCCCCGCCCGTGAAGTATGACTGATTTATCGTCCAAGGGTCACCAAGTTATTCGTCTCCGGTGTTATCTTTTAATTTAAATAAAGTAACTGTGAATAAAAAAATCCGTCATTTTTTAGAAAGTTATACCTTTACTTAATAACTTCAGTATCGGAAAAAAATAAGTAAGCCATTGAAACATGAAATAGTAAAAATTCTGAAAAGTTGCTTATTTCAAAATTTTAATAGCCCAGGAACTTTTTTAGGTGAAAATTTAATTATAGTTAATCTTAAGGTATTATAAGTAACAATTTTAAAAGATTATAGGCATTACAGTTAAGAATTGTTGAGAAATGAGAGAATTACCTGTTGTATCATTTACATTTAAAGTATAAATCCGATAAGGGATTGCTAAAAGATAGTTAAAGTGATTATTTGCATCGATTTGTGTTATCCCAAAGCTGTGCATAATGAGAAATTCTTAAACAATATTTGAAACTTTTTAAACTTTAATATACATCCTTAGCTTTTTACCGTTTTAAACAACATCGAAATTACGCATTATAAAAAGGTTTGATTTTTAATAGATATATTACATTTTAAAAAATATTTCTGTTTGTACTAATCATCCCAGCAGGCACATTAGCCATTTTTTATAGTGGAGGTACTAAAGTGCCTGTGCCTTAAAACCTAATTCCTGGTGGTGAACTTTCATGGCAACCAGTATATAAGATATCATGTACAGACTGTCTAGGACTTGCGGAACACTTTATTTTCATTCGTATTGATTACCCATAAAAAGGAAGCAACATAAAGTAACACTATTGTTAACAATATAAATCTAGGCATGGGTATAATTTAACCGTTGAAAAGGATGTTTGTCAAAGTGAATGTAAAGACAATTTGTATAAATAAACTTATTAAAATTACTAAAATAAAGATTAAGCGGCGTCCAAGATGTTGAAATCGTCTAAAGGGATTGTTGAGTACAATAGATAAAATGAGTCAACTTGCATTGATAGAATACTATATCTTTTTAAATTTGTGCAGTAACAAATATTTTTTAATTGCTAGAAAACTGTGGAGTAATATTAGAAAACTTATTTACATACATTAAAAAGGAAGAGACTCTAACAAGTCACATCTTGGATCACATTAGGATGAATAAGGTCGGCATTAGAAAGGCGTAACTGTGCAAGGACCTAAATCTTGCTTGATCCAACTCTTACGTAGTTAAAAAAAAAAAAAAAAAAAAAAAAAAAAAAAAAACTATCGTGTTTGAAACAGTACTTGTGTACCAGTGGTTTCAAAACTTTTTAGTATGTGAGATAAATTTTTAAAAACAGTGGGTTTGAGGACCGCACATGGTAGAATAATAAAAAAAAGCTACTTATGTGTTTATTTCTATGAAACAGGTAAACCTAATATGCACATTATTATGTAACTTTTTTTGCTCGTATTGGGTATCGAGTTGGGTAAGACTAATAAATAAGCACTAATTGAGCTCATCTTTAAACTAAACTGGTGGTACTACTTTATAGAAAAATGATTTTACTTTTTAACTAGCCAGCATTTTCTAAACGGAAGTAATCGTTTGATTTTTCATTTATTCATACGTTGACCAGAAAAGTTTTTATATGGCCCTTATTTTTGTCCTAACACACAGACGTTGCAGATATTTATTTGAAAGTTTATTTAAGGTACAGTACATATCAATATCTATACAATATCTTTCTGAGAAATAATCATAGTGCTAAAATTAATCCTTAGTATAACGGTTTCTTGATTATTAAAACAACGATGAAGAGATATTTCAACACAGGAAATACTATCATACAGTTCATCATAAATCGTAACACATCATGATAAATCGTAACATTTCGTTTAGGTGATATGTATGGTTCAACAGGGCTTGAAGGTTCCCATGTATACCAGAAGGTAAAATTTTTTGTCAGAATATATTATAAAATGTAAAACAAAGTTAGGGAGGCGCAAATAGGAAAACAAAGTACTTAGCTGCTTAGATGCTTCGAACGAAAAGCATTATCAAAGCGAGAAACTCATTGACTTGTAAAAGCAGACAGAGTAAAACTGAATGGCTTGTAAGTTCAGTCTGCTTTTACAAGCCACTAAGTTCTCTCTCATTGAGAATGCTGCTCTCTCGATACAGAGAGAAAAAAAGCTTTCTGCTTACATTCTCTGATGATTTGTGCTTTTCTTAAGTTCTCTTTGCATTTTATACCAGATTCCCATCTAATCCGACAAGTAAAGTTCTCATGAAATAAAATTGGACTACAGCCATTTAGGTTCACGTAAAAATTACTGTTCACTGTAAAACCAAACCATTACTATAGAGTTACAAGTATTTTTGATCAAGTAAAGATATTTCTACTTTTTAACTATGAAGACGTGAGTAAGAAGAAATATATCCAGTTACTTTTATACCATCTTTATTGTTAAAATATTATTCTGATTAAATAAAAACAAACAAACGTAAATTGAATACTTCAAGTTAAAAAATTACTTAAAAATAATCGAAAAAATCCAATTTGATGATCTATAGGAAATGATATTAATGTTGTATATAAATGATATTACAAATATATATACTGATTTTAGTTTCAGATTTTCCCAAAACATTTGTTTTTTCAGGCAAAAAAAAAAAAATTGCCGTTTGATATTGCTTCTAATAAAGCGATATTAAAAATATTCTTAAAAATACTTAAATATACAGTTACATATTGAAACCATAGGTTTTATATTTAAAGTTGTATTGTTTCCATTTCACCCAGATAAATCAAATTTATAATATATATATAAACCGAAGTGCCATCCCATTATGACCACCCTCTATTTATCAAAATGGGTACTCCCAGGAACAAACCCACTGTGCTTGTGCTGCTGGTGTTGGAGTATATACAACGGCTATGAATTGTCTTTCGAACATAGTGCGATTAGCAACAAAATGGGAAAAGCAACTTATTTCTCAACTTCGATAAAAGTAAAATCGTTATGGCTCGGCGACTGGGAACATCAATATCAGAGGCAGTTTAGTTCACGTGCTGTTGTTGTGAGCATATATCGAAAGTGGTTTATGGATAATGAAAAGACAAATTGCTGACCAGCGGTGGGTCGTCCAAGGGTTACTGATTCCAGAGGAGAGCGGAGATTGCTACACGTTGTTCTGAATTACCGAAAAGCTGCAACAACCGAAATCATTTCCACTTACAACAGTACAGGCCTAGACAGTGTTACTCAACACACTGTGCAGCGTACATTGCTGCTTATAGGCCTATGCAGTCAAAGCCTGAATCCTGTCTCTGCACTTATGGCACGTCATCGCCAGCTACGTCTGCAATGGGCCAAGAAACAACGGAATTAGACATTAGAAGAATGGAAAAAAGTTGCATAGTCCAAAGAATAACGTTTTATGGTCCATACCATCGACGAACGTGTGCGAATCCTCCGATTTCCAAAGTAAACCCTGACTCCTGAAAGCACAATTGAACGGAGAGAAGCCGGTGACAGGAGTATTAGGGTGTGGACAAGATTTTCATAAGAACATTACGACCTATAATCCCCATAGAACAATCTCCGACGTCTGTACACTACGTGAACATTGTTGCAGACCGGTTTCGCTCATTCATGACAACAGTATTTCCGGTGGGGGATGGTGTTTACCAACAGGATAATGCACCATGTCATAAGGGTCAATCGTCAGGAAATGGTTCGAGGAACATTCTAGTGACTTTCAAGTCATGTCTCGGCCTCCAAATTCATCTGACATTAATCCAATAAAGCATTTGTGGCCCCACCTGGAGACCAAATTCGTGCTGCCAAGCTATCTCTGGCAATGTGCGGGAATTGCAGGGCCAGTTGGCATTAGGAAGCTGATATATCACTTCTGGTTCACTCACCCACAGTTTTATTTTCTATAATCTATCAATAAGTTAACCGCAAGTTTAATTTTAATTTCTTACTCCCTTTAAGCTATGACAGTAATCTTGTTCTTTCTTCATCACCAGGGATGGAATGATGTCAGTTTTCATGGATCGCCCCAGATACCGACCCCGAATATTGATGCCTTGGCTGCTACTGGAATCGTCCTTAATAACTACTTTAGCCATCCCCTTTGTTCACCTTCAAGAGGAGCTTTAATGTCTGGAAAATATGCAAATCGTTTGGGTTAGATATTTTTACTGCTATTTAGAGTTAATGACCATATTTTTGTGACGGTATTCGAGAAAGTACATAAAACTCCCAGCATGAGCCCGAAAATGTGAATTTCAATCGATATTGCTAGTTAACAATAATGTGTGTTACCTTTTTCAGAAACATTTATTACAGTTATATAAATTATGTATTTTTTTAATTGAAAGACTATTATTTTCCCAATATGTATATTCATGCTCAATTGTTAGATTTTGAAAGTATTAATTATAATAATATAGACTTGGTATTTCCTTAAATAAGTGGTTGGTATAGAAACGATTGAAAATTCTTAAGCTAAAATATTATGCGGTATAGTAACGCTAGATTTCCTTAAAATGTAAAGTGAATTTTTACTCAGTGCAACCAAAGAAACTATCTATTAAAAATTGCTGCAAAGATTGACTTATAAGATATATTTTACACATTGAAAAGAATGGAAAAATATATTGTTTGTGTTCTTATTGAAAATCTTAACACATAGCCACGAGTATACTAGTATTTAAAGCAACTGAAACATTTATCTGTCCATTGCTTACTTTGGATATACCAATTTTTTCCTGCATACCTACAGATATTAGATATGTATGAAATATTTTCCATTCCTTGTTTCCTGAGTATCCACCCTCGTCTTAAAAATCGATAATCTTCCCTTTGTATAGCTCTGATTATCTCTCCTTTTTTAATCATAGCAGCAATACACTTACTAATCCAACACAGCATTCCTAATACACCTACTAATCCAACACAGTGCACGCCGAACGATGGCCGAATGGTTAGGGCACTGACCTTCGGAACCGGAGTTCGTGGGTTCGAGTCCCACTGAGGCATGGATGTTCGTAGCCGTTCGGAATCGGCTTTAAACAGTAGGTCCCGGTCTCATTAGCCCTCGTGTAGCAAAAAGTAGACCGTAGTGCTCCCAACCAACCAACCAACCAACCAACACAGTGCACATTCCACGCTTGCTACGGATTGCTGACATAAAAAAATAAGACGATTATTTTAAGATAATGTGATTCAATCCTTGAAATGAAAGTAAAACTGTTTTACTTTTGACAAAATTTTTTGTAGGATTATACGAAGATCTAAAGCCGGCACAACCTTTGGGACTTCCGTTAAATGTTCCTATCCTCCCTGAGTATCTGAAGAAACTTGGTTATAAAACACACATGGTCGGAAAGGTAAGATAGTTGTAATGTTATATTTTTTTTAAATAGTCCGGAGTTAAATATGCGGCTACAACAGCTAATGAAAATAATGTCTTCTCTAATTAAGAATAATCTTTATAGGGAAAAAAAGGGTTATCATATATATAATGATTGTGGATACTGGTCACTAGAGAGGGTGATGATGTTTCTTTTATTGCTTCTTTGTATTACATTGTAAACCATACCAACCTATAAGTTTAATGAAATTTATAAAGAATTTAGCCATTTACTTGCAAAAGTTATTTTTTTCTTGATGTTTTTCTGATTCTTAATCAAGAATAATCTGATCATATAAAGTGTATCGTTACAAATAAGATGCACAAATAGCATGGAAAATACCATTTCAATTATTTAGTTTAGCTTCACGTGCTTGTTAAGCATGAATATTTTTATGAAATATTACCTTTTTATTCATAATATTATTGGTAGTATAGGTGTAGGCTTATTTATGTATACTTAGAGAAATTATGCACATTTGAAGGAAATTTCTGTCTTCGTAACAGTTTTGATAGAGTAAAACATCTTTACTGCAATTATAACGTCATTTGATTTAAAATATGATGGATTCTTAATGCTACTTTAGTCTTTAATTTAAAAAAAAGGCTTCGATATATATTCAAAATTTTCAATTCAGTAAAATCTTTAAATAAAACTAAACTTTAATTTATTAGGTTACAATGCTATATATATATATATGTGTGTGAGAGTAAAAACTCAATCGATTTCTTCAATTATTAAACTTTTAGAAAATTTTATTAAATTAATTAAATTTATATAAATATCAGTTCACTCAGAGAAAACATAAAAAATCCTATAATTGTCTCTATCCTCTTACTCAATTTATTACAGTTTAGATTCTACTGAAAATATTTCCTTTAATTAATTTTTTTTAACAGTGGCATCTTGGTTACCACAAAAGAGACTATCTTCCTACAAACAGAGGATTTGACACTTTTTTTGGTTTCATGAATGACAACATCGATTACTACGACTATACAACTTACTACATCGACAAAACCAAGTTTCCAGAAGTAGGACAAATTTGTTTTGAAGTTTTAATTTTTTGAAAAAATTGTTTTCATTCATTTCAATGGTATAATAATTTCTTAGTTACGATTTGCTTTATATTATCTGTAGACAAAGGGGAGGTACAAACTGGACTGATTCAACTATATATTTCACTATTTTTTAACTAAAAATTCTCAAAATTTAGCAAAAATTTAATTAAAATTCCACATTAATTTACCATATTAATAATAGCATTAAAATTATATAAATATAACGTTATATACATGTGAAAGTCCATGTATAATCTTAAGTAGTATTTTTCAGTAAATGAATAGTCAATAAAATGCTAAAATTAAAAAGTCGATAGAAAATGAAAAGATTGAAATTTTTATTGAAACTTTACGAGGGCGAGTCAAATGAAAGTGAGCCCCCCTCCCCGTCTTTGCACAAGAATGGTTCTGTCCATCATCGTGCGTGAACGATGGCCGAATGGTTAGGGTGCTGGCCTTCGGAACCGGAGTTCGTGGGTTCGAATCCCACTATGGCATGGATGTTCGTAGACGTTCGGAATCGGCTTTAAGCAATAGGTCCCGGTCTCATTAGCCCTCGTGTTGCAAAAAGTAGACCGTAGCGCTCCAAAACCAAACCAAACCAAACCATTATCGTGCGTAGCACAGAGGCATTTAGGAAAGTGACTCGGAAGTGTGAGGTTAAAGTTCTTTAAGGCGTTCATACACTGGGTTGAAGTAGTACCGTCTAGAGACGTCTATCTCGACGGTACCGGTTGAAGACGGTAGCATGACATAATGGACTCTTCAAAAGAGGAACAGCGTGGTGTAGTCAGGTTTTTGACAGCACTGAAGGTGTTTCCCAACAAGAAATAAGTCGCCGTATGACTGCCGTGTACGGTGAACATTGCATTTCATTGGTCATTGTGAAGTGTTGGAGCAAACGGTTCAGAAAAGGATGTGACAGTTACAAATACGATCGAAGACTGGGCCAAAGCCACTTTGTAATCACCCCCGACACAATTGCACTGTTTGATGAGCTGATTAGACAAGAACGGAGGATAGGCATCGATGAACTGGCAGAGCGTGTGAGAACCTGAAAAAACATCTCAAGGGTACCAGATTTGTATTGGGAGTCAGTTACAGACTATTTGAATCAGCAGTCCAGGGAATTTTATGAGACGGGAATCACGCGGCTCGTTTGTCAATGGGACAAATATCTCAATGTTCATGGAGACTACTTTTAAATAAAGTACTCTGTCATATATTCGCTTTGGCTCACTTTTATTTAACTCGCCCTCGTAAATTTTGATTAAGTATACAGTTTTAAAAAAGTGATATTTGAAAATGTATCTTTATTTCAATGCTAAAATAAAATGCAGCAAACTTCAGGGTTTTTTTCTTTTTTTTTTGGGGGGGGGATCTGTGCCCACCGAGCCTCCTACCTTACTTCTAGCTACGGTCCTGTCTGTAAATTCTTCTTCTAAAGCACTACAGGCCAAGGCTGTCCCAAGCAGTATTTCTGCATTCAGTATATTCTTTCATATATATTGAATATATATTCAGTATATTCTTTCCTATCTGCTGCAAGACTCCTCCAGTTTCCCTTACCTGTCTGTAAATATCACCTTTTATTTATTTATTTTAATTACATAAATTGAAGTATTATTTTTGCACACACCATTTAAACAACAGGTTTTATCAGGAATTTCTCCTTCTTTAATACCGTGATAAACTACTATTTAATAGTTTTTTAAAAGCATGAAAAATGTGGACAATTGTTTCAACAGTAAGAAAAAGCCATTAAATTCAGTAAGGTAAAGAATAAACAAAGTGTTTTTTATAAATAGAAACTTCCTACAGATAAATTTTAATTACATAGCTGCCTAAATGTCGTTCTGGGTTTTAATGGGTTTTTGCTATGATAATGACATAGTATTTTGCCCTATTTTTGTTAATCTGTTATGTTAAATAATGTTATTGTGGTTTATAAACGTAGTCAATTGTCTTTTTTATATCAGTTATGATATATATATATATATATATATATATATATATATATATATGTGTGTGTGTGTGTGTGTGTGTGTGTGTGTGTGTGTGTGTGTGTGTGTGTGTAAGTTGTATTCTACATTAATTAGAGTATAAAGTTTGCCAGATGAATAAGTAGAGCAATACCTAACTGTAATTTGCTAGTCTTAATTTTACTGATATACCAATATATGTTCATAAGAATTTGGAACTTTTTTCTAAATAACCGCTCCCTTTCCATTTATTCATGTTGAAAAAAACAACCGTAGAGTTTTAAACAAAATAAAGAAATGAAACATTTAAAAATATAATAATGATGAAGGTAAGGTGGAAAAACTGTTTCTTTTCAGAGAAAATGTGAAAAAGTCTTGTGTTTTTATTTAGCTTTACTATTGACAGTAATATAACTTTTTCAATAGCAATATGTATTAAGAAATTTGAATTATTTAATCAATTTTTCCTATCCTAGAAACTATTTTTCATCAGAAGGATGGAAATATTTAATTTATAGCCAAGATTTAAAACTCATGGATTAGAGGTTTAGATATCAATTAATTTTAATTTAAATATAGGTTATTAGATTATATAAAATGTAATTCTTTTGAATTCCCTTGACATTTTCTTACTCGAAGATAGCTTAATATAAATTAAAAAAGGATTAAAGTCTCATAGCCTATTGCCCATCTTCGGGGTTCACTAAGCCGGACACTGGCCGATTGGTTAGGGCGCTGATCGTCGGTACCGGAGTTCGTGGGTTCGAATCCCACTATGGCATGGATGTTCGTAGCCGTTCGGAATCGGCTTTAAACAGTAGGTCCCGGTCTCATTAGCCCTCGTGTGCAAAACAGTAGACCGTAGCGCTCCAAACCAAACCATCGGGGTTCACTAATGAGATCAGGCTACTTGTTATTAGTTTCTTGTAAAATTGCACTAACGGTTCCGTTAGTAGAGAACTAATAAATGTATTTCTTTGATAACCCTCTCGGTCACCAGAGTTTCAAATTACAGCTTGCATTAATCCAAAGAATAAGAAAAAGGTTTATTTTTTTATATTGACTGATATTTATCCGAATTCATTCACTGGCACGTGGTTATTTATTGATCCGTTCACTCTAAGTATAAAATTCATCATTTAAGTATATTTTTTATTTATTTTTTTAAATATACGTGCATCATTCAAGTCCTCCTATCATTCAAGTCTTATATGAGGTTATAAGAATTTTTTTCGGGTTATGATAAACAAATTAGTTTTTCCTCGTAATCGAGAATATTGTTTTAAGAATACCAATTTGCAAAAAGGATTTTTTTTTTATTTTCATATATTAAGTGAACAAGACGGTTAATTGAAGTCCGGAAGTACCATTTGATTATTAGTTGATGTTTCATTACTGGAATTCTTTCTCTTCTAGGAAAAGCGTCTATTTGGAATAGACCTTTGGGAAAATGAAGAAGTTATAACCGATTTCAGAGGTGAATACGCCACAAACGTTTTTACCCAAAAAGCAGCAGAAGTCATTGAACAACATAATATTTCAAAGGTATTTTCTTTTTATTCCTTTACATAAGGAATATATTGGAGTACCTTTAGCTTCTCCAATTTTGGTATATGTTTACTATCGCCGACTCCTCAATGTTTCTGGTCCTCAATTGCTACTGGTATTTGAGGAAAAAAGCTATATATAATAAAAAATTCCAATCCAACTAATATTTTCTTGCATAGTTTACAAAATTATAGCCATTTGCTTTTCCTTCCTATGTCTAATACCAGACAGCTATGTAATTTCTAAAAATGGGTTTAGCCCTCGTGTTGCAAAAAAGTAGACCGTAGTGCTCCCAACCAAATAACCAACCATCTAAAACTGGGAAAATTCATCCTCTTTTTTTTGAATACTTGTTCATTCATAACTAATTATAGATTTAACCTACCAGTTTACTACTGTGGAGGCATTACCATAATTTTCAGATAACCTCATCTACAGTGAAGTGCATAATTTAAGTATACAATCTTTTTTTAGACTTTGTTGTTCTCATACTCCTAATAACTTCTATGGTTTTCTTTTGTCACCTAGTTTTACGATTTGTATCATAAAACTCTACGTAAATATGTTTACTAAAGGCCTTATCACACGTCAACACGTACGTGTTGAAAAAGCAACAGATTCAATGTAAGACTTCTTTTTCCGTTGAAGAATATGCGAATTATTCGTTTTAGAGCAAAACTTTTTCAACCGATTAAAAGCCTTATTAGATGTGAATCTGAAGTAAAATAAAATGGCTGAAAAAATTTTGCTGTAACGCAAGAAATCTGCAAAGTCTTCACAATAAAGAATCATAACTAAGACGTGCGTGTTGACGTGTGATAAAACCTTTAGTAAACAAATTTGTGTAGCTACTTTATTCATATGAGAATAAAGTTGTTCCAAATACGATCGCACATGAGGCATATGAGAAATGCAGGGCATAATTCTGTTAGCTCCAAAAGTTGGGGTAAATGTAATCAGCGAACGTATATATATATATATATATATATATATATATATATATATATATATATATATATATATATATATATATATATATATATCAATCAGTCAGATAGGTAACAGCATTGTAAAAATAAGAAAAGTATATGTTTTTGGTCACTTGATACTTTAACTTAAAGTGTATATAACAGAATTTTGGTTACACTTACCCTATCTTACCCTAGTATAATTAAATTATAATTAGATCATTTTTATCTTAATTCAACTAGGTGCAAAGTATCTGAAAAATTATAAAATAATTCATTATATTTCCTTATTAATCCAGAAAACGAATACTTTTCAGCCTCTCTTCCTGTTTGTGTCTCATGCAGCATGTCACACGGGTAACTCTTTTTTTCCACTTCAAGCGCCCATTGAGCTCACTCAGAAGAATAATCATATCGTTGAAATGGATCGAAGAAATTATGCAGGCATGGTAACTTTTCTTGAAAATTCAAAAGGATTTTTGGATTTATTTAATAATCCTGCCTTATAGTACTTAATAGTATATTTTAACAAATAGACATCTACAATGCTTATGCGATTACTTAAGGTGTCCCAGGGAAATTAAATATTACAGTTTTCGAATTTTTAGCATTTTTATATGTTAAACTGGAAACATTTCTGCACGTTCTGATACCATTACTTTTATCATATCTCAAATGAAACGAAATTTATAGCGAATTAAATTATCTGTTACTTTCATGCGTAATTTAAACTCTAAAATGTTTTTCTTCTGATTTATGTTTTTTAGATTCTGTTTTATGAACTATTCTCATTTCTATTCGTTATTCTTATAAACACTCTAATACGGAAGACTCATAGAGTTTCAAACACTCGAATGCTTTGTTTAAATTATGAAGTCAGTAAAGTATCCGTCATGAGGAACTGCATTAAATTTTATTAGACAAAAATCTAATTAAGTTGAATAAATAAGAAAATTCCCTACAATTCCACGAAGAAGACAGGAAAATATTGGCTCAGGCATAAAAATTGAGGTAAACATTTTATCGAGCGAGGGTAATTAAAGAAGCCAATTTCTGATTAGCTTTGTTCTGGCATGTTTTATAACAAAACTTAAGTGATAAGATGTTTAGTAGCAATACATTTGACTCTAACTGATACATCAAAAGAGAGTTTATAAAAACACTCATACGGGATATTTAAAAAATTGTACTTCCAAATTAATAATTTTAGTCATTTTAATAATTAAATAATAGTAATTCAGAATCTTCAAAGAGAAGATCGTAAAAACATGTTGATTGATATAAACTGAATAACTAATATCATTATTTCTGTTATTTCGTGTATATTATGATGTAAAATATTTATTCAGGTATGGTGTCAAGCCTTGATGATTCCGTAGGAGACATTTTCAAATCATTGAAAGAAAAAGGTATGCTTTCGAAGTCACTCATAGTCCTTTCTTCTGATAATGGTGGCTTAGTTGGAGCTGGTTCAAACTGGCCTCTTCGAGGACAAAAGGGTTTAGGGTGGGAAGGAGGAATACGTTCACCCACAGTTGTATGGAGTCCACTGTTGGCACTTAAAAAGCCGAGAGTATTGAACCATCTCATGCATATAACTGATTGGTTGCCAACATTTTACCATCTGTCAGGTATTCTATTTACATATTTTATCAATTTTAATTTTTCATTGCATAAAATTTAATTTAAGCATATATAAATTAAAATGGAAGTCAAACTTTCGTAATGAAAGAGATTTGAAAAGCGTTTTGTAAAAATTGCTATGTATTCATAGTGTTCATTATACCAGTATTATCATATAGTACTTCATTTCTATTTAAACCGGTTAATTGCAGACTTTGGTTAAAAGAAAATATTGTTTAAATTCTCAAATATAGCAACGTAAGAAGAACAAAAAAATTAATTAATATTATGCCAAAGTGATTTTTTGCAAATTATTAAACACTGAATGGTGTAAAATATTTTACATACAGTAACAAATATATATATATATATATATATATATATATATATATATATATATATATATATATATGTGTGTGTGTGTGTGTGTGTGTGTGTTTGTGTGTATACGTGTGTGTGTGTTACACGCGTTTTCCTAACATGACAAAAATAAACTAATAAACTAAAATAAACTAAATAATAAAATAGGGATAAACCAACAATTTAGTTATATTTCAGAATCTTACACTTGATTAGTCCCTATCATTTAATTTGTCTGGGCTTGCTGGGCAAAGACAAGTATTAACAGAATGGTAATCGTGACATCAGAAACATTAAGTCCAAAGAGTCATGGAACTTCACATTTATTTTATATACAAAATGTATTGGTCTACCCACCGTCTTTACAGTGCAACATATCTACACAGAATGCTCAAAGAATATATACATTTGCGGTCGATGTCATTCTTACAGCCAGCAAGTCACAGGATTTTTTTCTCACCTAAATTAAACTAGATCAGCAAATTTATGAGGCATGACTAAATCTTGAAAATTTAAGATAGCTCTAAAACATACAGGTAGCAATTAAATTATTGCAGAAGCAATAGTATTCCCCTGAGATAGCTGAACACCTCGCTGAGAAATGTGGCCGGTGGACAAAAATTAGCATTTATTTATGCATTAGTTTTGGGAAATGGCTAAAAAGAATTTAAGTCGGTGAACACTTCTTTACCTGACATTTTATGGCTGGGAGATTAGATATTAAAAAAGGTGAAAATGAAAAAATAATTTTGGATAGTTAGTTTAGGAGTAATTATTTTAATATATTACACACACACACACACACACACACATATATATATAGTTGCTGTATTAATTATGATAATCCTATAAATGTGTTTTGTGAACACAGAGTTTTATTTATTGATTTAAGGCTACATTAGACGTTCAGTTGCATTTGCATGATAATTTGACTTTTCTATCTCATTAAATTAAGAAATATATCTAAAAATAAAAATCTAAGATAGTGCTTTAATATCCATCACCTTATAATTGATATAATTATTACCACAAAGCACAATTCAGTTATTAATAATAATTACTTTAAACAGCTTTCAAATAAATAATTTTCGAGTTTTATAAGCAGAGATATTTCAAATGCATTTCTAACCATCAGATACCTTTAAAATTAATCAATAATTTGCCTTAAATATGGTATAAATTTAATTGAAATGATTATATTTCGGACAGCAAAAGGTTATTATTTTTTTAAAATCTACATATATTGAGCGGGAAAAAATGATATTTAAATTATTATTATTATTTTTTCTAACTTTATTTCCTGTGAATGTTTAAGATAATTTATTTTAAGGACTAAATGGTATCCTATAAACAAACTTGATCCTCTTATATGTTAAATATACACGCAAGGGACATTTCCAACAATGCTCTTTTTAAGATATTCTCAATAATTATTACTTTTAAATTTTATTAAGTTTTAACCTTGAAATTGTAAATACTTTTTTCTAAAAATATTTAAATAACATTCTATTTTCGAGAAGATTGGTAAAATATAAAATATATTAATTCTGAAAATCCCTCGTGTCTTTAAGATAAACGTATTGAACTCTACATAAAGCTTATTCCATGAAACCATTTTATTTTAGGTGGCGATATTAGTGATCTTGGTGACATTGATGGTTTGAACATGTGGCCGATCCTTCAAAATATACGTACTTTATCTCCCAGAGAAGAAATATTTCTGCATACTGATCCTAAACAACAATCAGGAAGCTTAATAAAAGGAGATATGAAATTGCTATTTAGTCCAACTAATGTAAATGGAAGCGATTGGTACGGCCCATCTGGAACAGAAGACAATTATTTCAACAGTTCATTTGATGAATGGATCTGGAGGAATGGAAGCATTGTTAAAGACATATTGATTGAAGATGGTATGTGGTTGTTAGGGGACAATAACACGTGGAGGCAAGAGGTCGCAATTGTGTGTGGTGAAAATTTTCTTCCAGTGTCTGGAAAATGTGATTTCACGGAAGGACCTTGTCTTTACAATATAACAGAGGATCCATGTGAATATAGAAACATAGCTAAATTATATCCAGAGGTAATATTTTTTAAATTTTCGTTCAGCTAATATGTTTTTCATTTATTTACATTAACTTGCATATCAACATAGGATTTCATGCGTACATGCATATATATTAATGAGATTGTCAAAGAAAATTTGTAACGGAATTTTTATCATTAACTTTTTGTTATTACTTTTGATTTAAGATGACATTATTTATGTAAATTTTTTTCTATATGAAGTATACAAAAAATTGGGGGGAGCAGGAGGGACTGTAACCCGTCTATGTGACCACACTTATACATATATACGTTCACACGCAAGAACGCACGCACACACACACACACACACACACACACACACACACACATATATATATATATATATATATATATATATATATATATATATATACACACACACACACCGAAGAGCCATTACATTACGACCACCCTTTATTTATCTATCACAGTGGGCTCACTCAGGAACAAAACCACTGTGCGTTCGTTGTTGATGTTAGAGTATATGAAGCGGGTAGGCATTGTCTTTCTAAACATAGCGCTATTAGCGACATAAAGAAGTAAAGCAGTTGATTTATCGTACTTCGATATTGATCAAATCGTTATGGCTCGGCGAGTGGGAACATATGTATCATGTAACACCCTGCGGATTATAGCCAATCTCCCGTATGAGTGGCGTAGACATTGAGTGCAACCCCGGGAAGACTGAATATCAGTATCAGAAACGTTGAGTTTAGTGGGTGTAGTTGAGTTAGTTCAAGTGCTGTTATTGTGAGCACATATTGAAAGTAGTGTATGGATGGTGCTAAGTCGCCGGCCAGAGGTGGGTCGTCCACGGCGTATTGATTCGAAAGCAGAACGGAGATTTTTAAGCACTGTTCACCCTGACCGAAATCCTACAACAGCCAAAATCATCGCTAGCTACAACACTGGCTCCCAGAAAGTGTTTTTCAACATACTGTGCAGCGTACATTGCTGTTTATGGGCCTACACAGCCGAAGTCCGACTTATGTCCTTGTACTAACATCACGTCATCACTTGTTGCCTCTACAGTGGGCCAAGAAACATCGGAATTGGACATTAGAAGAATGGAAGAAAGTGGCATGGTCTTACGAATCACGTTTTCAGGTTCATCACTTCGATGTGCTGGAATACGCCGATTTTCAAAGGAAACCTTAGATCCCGGATACACAGTTGGAGTGAAACAGGGCGGTGGTGGGAGTATTATGGTGTGAGCAATGTTTTCATGGAGCACATTAGGACCTATAATCCCCATAGAACAATCTCTGACCTCTGTGCGCTTCGTGAACATCGTTGCAGACCAGGTTCGCCCATTCATGACAACAGTATTTCCGGCGGAAGATGATGTTTACCAACAGAGTAATGCACCATGTCATAAGAGTTGAATCGTCAGGTATTGGTTCGAGGAAAATTCCAGTGACTTTCAATTCATTTCTTGGTTTCCAAATTTACCTCACATTAATCCAATAGAGCATTTGGGGCCTCACCTGGAAAACCAAATTCGTGTTTCACGTTATCTACTGGCAATATGCTGGAATTGCAGGACCAGTTGGTGAGCGATTGGTACCAATAACTACCTATCTGAACCTTGTGGATTCAATGCCACGTCGGGTGTTGGTGGTTTTGAGGGCTAAAGTTGGTCCTACATGTTATTAATGGGGTGGTCATAATGTAATGGCTGTTCGGTATATATATATATATATATATATATATATATATATATATATATATATATATATATATATATATATATATATACTTCTGTGTGTGTTTATAAGAGAGGCAGATAAAAGGGATTCTTTTATAAAGAAGTTGATTAATTCCTCCAAAAAATATCATAATATAGAAATCCCACAGAAATTGATTTATGTCATGTCATGTCTCCAACTGTAACAATATACTTTAAGTAAATAAATTCTAAAATGATTTATTTTAAATCTAGTCATAAAAATATACGATGGAAATGTTATACGCTATTCAAATATTTATGGCTAGTTTATCCATAAGCATGTTTACAGACCTATCGTTTTTCAAAATATTTGTGTGGTCCAGGTATGTATAACTATTTCTGTTATGTCTTGAGGGAAATATACAGAGGATATTTGAATATTTTTAAAAAGATTTCAGGATTGTTTAAAATGTAAGGACTATTTATAATGTTTAATTTGATTGGCTTTTCATTGGACTAACCCTTTATCGTGATTAGCATGATAGGGGACCTTTACAAATTTTCCTGGGGTAATGATTTTATTTCTTCCCATTACTTTCCAGTTAACCAATCGTGGTACTATTAGATTTCCGCTAAAAGGAACTCTGTTCAGGAGACAATAGCTCTTCAATTTAATGTAAGGGGGCTTTGCAAGAATATGGTGAAATGATATACCTGCATTAATCTTCATTTCGTGAAGGGATACACTTTTTTTTTCTAAGTATGTAGTTTAGTATTGATGAAGTCCGTCTTCAAAAGATAATTAGGTTTTAAAAATAGATTTTTTTTTCTGTGACTTTCCGGTCACAGTACGCTGATTTGATTAACATTTGTTCCCGCTTTTTTTATTCTTAATTTTCAGTTACCCCAAGAGAAGCTTGCGAATCGCAAACCACTTAATGAAACTTTATTTTCATTAGTAAAAAATGTATAATTTCTCTTCATTTTTAATAATAAATACCTTTTTTGTTGTAATTGTTTAAGCAAACTGACGTTTCATCATGAGTTGCATTATAGCACCATTTATCTCTTGCTACACAGTTTACATACAATATTCTACAAAATGTTCTGTCACATTCCTCCACAAAAGGTGGAGAACAAGATCTTTCTGAGCTTTTTTTAGATCTTAGTTTAATATCTTATTATTGCTACAGATATTTTTAAGACTTTTAAATTGATTTCTTCGTCGGTGCATTTTCTCTTGTTACCACCGATTTCAATTGAAAAAACATTTGAAAGAGTGAGCACATTATTTGAATGCTCGTTTAGAATCTTCTCTTGCGAAATAATGGTTAGCAGATTTTCCTTTTAAATGAACAATGTTGCTTATTTGGAACTCAGAAAATTTAATACCATGAATTTCAAGACTTGATTTATAAATAGGAATATTTCTTTTCTAAAAGCACAAAAAATGTATCCTGCAGTTTTGGAAAGTAATAAAACAGGAATGGAAAACAATAACCCTGAAAGTTTTATGGAAAGCTCTTTTATCATGGAAGTCAAGATGCAGATATAGTCCAAAGCAAACACTGTCAGAATGAACACTTAAAAAATAACAATCTTTACATTTTAATCATTCATTTAATGGCCTCTAAATGAATTGAAAATGTGTAAATCAACTGAAATAACAAAATATATCAAAATCTTTTCTCTACTGCACCGCTCTTTGGTAATATCTCGATGTGTGTAAAACGTGTATTATGCAGTTTCATAATACACGTTTTTAACTTGATTAAAAAAATTAAAAATGATATGTCCTAAAAACTATGGGATGGAGTTCTGAGACAGTGTTATTCTAAATTTACAGTATGACATTAGCAATTTATGTTTATATACTTTCCCTTTTCTCCGTTAATATATATATATATATATATATATATATATATATATATATATATATATATATATATATATATATATTTATATATATGATTTATGAGTATATATATACAGCAATCTTTTTAAGGGGACATAATGATCCTTCAAGACTAAATATTTTCACCATAACATTCTATTTTGAATTTTCATGTAATAAAAAATTCAACTCCTTTTAGAATGAATTTTTAACAAGTTGCTTAATAACACTGTAATCTAAAAAACCTTGACTTAATTTTGTCATTTCGAGTAGTTTATTTATTTATTTTTTTTTTTGTAACTAGCATAACACATGAAATATATACAGAATTTAAAAAAATACAATTTTCTTGCAAGATAAATTTTGATATATGTGTATTAGAAACTAAATTTTTATGTCAAATTGTAGTAAAATTTTTGTTCTATTCTGGAAGCTTAAACTGTAAAGATGTGGGATGTTTTCATGTCTAAAAATATATGTGTTAAACAATTAGAAATTAAAAAAAAAAATTCAAATTTATTATTCTTATTCTGCAAAATGAAATATATTGCTTGTATTAATTTAATTTTAATTTATAGAAAAAGAAAGTATAATCACCTTCTATTTGGTATAAAAATTTAGTTTCTAACTTATGTATTTAAAATTTTATTTTTATAGGAAGTAGATTCCTATTTTTTCAGTTGGTGTATATACTATCTATCTATCTGTCTATCTATCTATCTATCTATCTATCTATGTATCTATATATATATATATATATATATATATATATATATATGTGCATTACTTTATACAAAAATTTTAAATAGTTTTGGTAAGTTAAACCCTTATTAATGAAGTAGGAAGAAGTATTCTAAATGTATCAAAACTTTTTATTTTATAGTTAATAAAAAAAAATAAAGACTTTTCAGCTGAAAAGGTACTATGTCCCCTTAAGTAAAGAGCTGGATATACTAGCTATTTTTATACTTTTTTATGATAAATATTTTGTATTTGTTTTCTCTTGGTAATTTAATTTAACGCATATAATAAATATTAATCCTTAACCTTTTTTCTTACTGTTGATTCTGCAACCAGATCGTGCAATCTATGTTGGAGCGTTTTCGAGATTTGAATGCATCTTCTCTTATTCAACCGGAAACAGAAATCGATCCTTCGGGAGATCCGATGTGCCACAATTTTGCTCACATTTCTTGGCTAGACGAGGAATTGGAATCACAGCAGTGTTTTCTTTCTTTATGATATCCTTCCAGGAAAGAATTTAATTATTAAGCATACTGCCTCATATAGAAATTTTTATTTGTTATTTCTAATGCGGTCATCATGATGTCATGCAGATATCAAGTTCACATGTGTTAATTTATATTTAAATCATTCACTCAGTGTTTCAATTTTGTGATTTAAGATTAAGAACTGAAAATAAATATACTGAAAGTCAAAACAAATTGTTTGTTCATTGTGTTAAATTTTTAACTTGGTGATTCTGAACCTGTATGTCGCAGCACAATAGTGCGCCGCGGGGATTTTTGGTAAACAATTAAATTATTTTTAAGATAGCAAGAATCAACAACAGCCTTCATTAGACTCGGAGGAAATGACATTAACTTTGTAAATTGGATATATGTAACGCGAGAATACAGAGTTAATTAGAAACTGTTGTGTCTTACCTTCAGATTCAATATGAGTTTATCTCAGTATATGAACAGCTGAAGAAGATATCCTACTTAGATCTTACTTAGATACTACTGATACGCACTCCTACTTAGCTTTTAGATTTTATTCCAGCCTGTATTATATAAATTCACTGATGACATTCTCTTAATAGAATATATTTGGACTACCTACAGGTGATTCACCAATACTTGTTTTCATAAAAATGAAGTTTTTTACTTCATCCAGTCTATCTATAAAATAGGAATAAATATCAAAGTTTATTAGTAGGTCTTTGCTAGATTTCATCAAAATGCATTGATTTTTAAGCAGCTTAGCATTTTTTTTAAATGCAAATTTGTATCATTACATAATGTTTTATTCAAGACTTTTCATAACTTTCGGATTTTTTTAACTATTACATATACAGGTAACTTCATTTATTTGTCTGAACAAGTCATCTATAAAATATTTTAATTATTGCGGCTCATGAGTTTTTTTTATATTTTATACCAAGAACCTTCTTAGCCTGTTCAAGGTGTACGAAGTAAAGTTTATGTTGTACTTATTATTGCATTATTATCACACCGGAACGAGGATATCGAAATAAAACCGATATTGAATTTTAAGCAACTTATAGTTCAAACATTTAGATGATCGCTAGTTAACCCATTAACGCCCAGTGTCCTCATTTGAGGACAGTCAAACAATGGTTTGTAGAGTTTTTGTTCTCTTGAAACGATTCTTCCTTTTTAATGGAAATAGATATTTATCTTAGGAATAATCTCCCAAGTTTTCAAATATGATCTTATCTATAATTTTGTCATTTCGATTTTATGATTTTATGCCATTTTATGATTTTCGAGCTTAGAATAGGAACGTATTATAACCGGTATTCTGAATGTATACCGGTCAAAATCATGGCGAATAGCCATATCTGTAATAAGTCATCTCATTTCAGTACTTTTCTCATATATGATAGCAAATAAATCTCTTATCACGAAGTTTTTCTTTTTTTTTAAATACATCTTATTATGTTTTAAAATGACACCACCTCACTAATGATGACTTGATGTCATATTTAAAGGTGTTTAAATTTCCTATTTTGTTTTACTTCCAGGTGTCTATAATAGTTTCTATGTTAGGTATTTACTAATATATAGTCATCAGAAATATCCGGGCTTTAATGGGTTAAATGGATCCAGCAATCCGTTTTCTGAAAGCTTTCCATTTGAAAAGCTAGAAATTTAAATATTATGTAGTAGAAACTCAAAGTGTATCCTAATATCTTCTGCCATGTAGCTATGTCATGTTTTCTTAGTTGGTCGATTTGGAACCCAATGGTCCTTTTATTTCTTACATGAGGTTCAATCGGACCTTGATCTACTGATTAACACGTTGAGAGCCGTGTCAGCCATCTATGGCTGACACTTGATTTTCCGTTTAAGCCGCGTCGACCTCCGCTGGCTGACAGAGTGTAACATGATATATAACTATAAAATTTACACTGTTTTATGGAATTGAAGAAAATTTATTTAAAATTTACGTAATTTTGATTCATTACAGGATTAATGGATTTCATTGAAACAAGGTAAACTTAAAAATTGTTCTCCTTTACAGCTGTTACAAAATGGGACAACTCTCTTAGTCTTTTTTCTGGCCATCACTCTACCATCTTCTGTTGCATTTTTATCATAACATAATTTACAACATTTCCGTACTTCAGAGGCTTTTCCCGGTTTTCTTTGGAGTTTTTGTTGTCGTTTTTTAGATATTCTTGCATTTCTGTTCGATGGAATGTCTGCTTTTTCACAACTTGTAAGGGATAGCTCTAATTCTCTCCAGAATTCAGTAAAGCTAATTTTCTGCTTCGTAATATCTTTGTATAGAATGTAACTATTTACAACCGTAGTATTTAGTAACAATTCGAAGGCTAGTTCATTTTATGGTCCTACCTAATGGATTGCTGTAGGCAGAGGCGTAACTTGGCAGTTTCAACTGGGGGGAAGTTTTCAATAATGAATATTCGACAAGCCTAATATGGTAATTTTTTAACCCTTTTTTAATTATTATTTTTATTATTGTTTATTTAGTTATAATGGCAAAATCTTAACAAACATGCAAAATCGTTGTAAATCATAAAACATGATGGTTCTTTTCGCTTATTTTTTTTCTGAAAAATGTTCTCTTTCTTTAAGCTTGCAAACATATCTGTCGCCATCGAAAGGAGATAATTATTTATATAGTCAACAGATGTACCTACAAACTTAGTCTGAAACATGAAAATTTAGAAAAAAAAAATCCCAAAAGTGCACTTTTATGATATGCAGTTTTAATGAGCAACCCCCCCCCCCCCATACACACAACTACAAATTAGAGACATATTTTACAAAAAACACTAAAAACATTTTGAAATTTGAAAATTAAAAGAGAAAACTTTCTTGCAATATAAGAAGGAAACGGGTGAAAATTGGACTCATTTATTTAAATGAGAACTTCCAACCCTTGCATATCTATACTTTCAGGATGGGTTTTAATAAACAACAATCCAAAGGACATGGCAAAATACATAACATAGATTCACAATCACATAAGAAGATAAAACGAGACAAGGCCGTAGCCAGAAATTATTTTCAGAAGGGGACCAGGGGAAAGACATTGTTATTTTTGAATAATACTTCAGTAAAACTGCACGTTTTGTTGTGCATGTGTACTCCTAATAAGTAATGATTATCATAACACAAATGTAATTTTACAATAAAAAATGATATAGTGAACAGTTTTAAAATTTAGAATGTTTAATTAAGTATATGCTCAATGGATTTAATAATAAAATACACGTTGAAAAGATATAAACTATACATGACATTAAATTCTAATTTAAAAAAAAAGTATAACTGAAGAAAAAGCCTAAGTTTGACAGAAAATGAACAAGTTCAGTTTTTTTTTACCTTATATTATAAGTATGGTCACCATTGATACTTGCAAAAAATTTTCCCAATTTCTTCTGGATGTCTCTATTCATAAATCGATGAATTAGAGTACTAGTCAATGGGCTCTCCCTATTCGAGTACTGTTTAACTGATCAAAGTCATTATGTATGACAACTTTCCGGTCAGAAAAAGTCCCCAGCTTTATATCTGAATAGCACAATAAATGATCGAAAAGAAGCACTCTTTTTACCCGCAAGCGTTCTTAAAACCAATTTCCTACTCTCTTATATATGGAAGATCCTGGTGGTTGTTGCTTTTTACCTGTAGTAAAGTCTGGAAGGACTGACTATACCAACCCTATACTTTGCTAACTATCCTACCCAGATATATATCTAAAATGATTTCAGTGCCGAACGCTGGCCGAATGGTTAGGGTGCTGACCTTCGGTACCAGCGTTCGTGGGTTCGAATCCCACTGTGGCATGGATGTTCGTAGCTCTTCGGAATCGGCTTTAAGCAGTAGGTCCTGGTCTTATTAGCCGTCGTGTTGCAAAAAAGTAGACCGTAGCACTCCGAACCAAACCAAACGATTTCAGCTTCTGCGCTCGTATTTTTTTTATTTCTAACACTTCACCACAAAAATAAGAGAATGTAAATATATTTTTAAATATTTAATTAATATTGTTATTAATAAATAATTAATATTGTTAAATTATTAAAACTGTTGCGTATTACTAAATAAACATATTTAAATCACCACGGCAGAACGATGACCGAATCGGTAGGGTGCTGATCTTAGGTACCGCAATTCGTAGGTTCAAATTCCACTGCTGATGTGGATGTACGTAGCCGTTTGGAAGGCAGTATGTTCCAGTCATACCAGATCTTGTGTAACAAAATAGTATACCATATCCCTCTAAACCAAATGAAATCACCGTATAAGACTTAAATAAATATATAAAAATATAAATAAAATATTTATGTCTTAACTTTATCTTTAAAATTCTTGCAAGAAACTTTTTGGGAAATCAATAATGTATTCATATTGATGCAATCAGGATATTTCATTTCAATTTCAGTTGAAAGGCTTTTAAAATGTTTACAAAAAATAAAGATGTTTATCTGTGCTACAATAGTTTTTCATAAGAAGATTATTGATGACCCATCTCTAAGTATAGTATAAAGTTAATACTCAGTAACATATTTTGAATAAAATCATAAAGGTAACTTCAGGAAGTTGTTTACACACACTACATTATGCATGCCCCCTTTTATTACTTTTAATTGATTAAAAATTAACTTTCTTTCAAATTTAACACTTGTTTTCGAAGCTGTTCTTGGTCGAATGGGTTGGTTGCTGTTGTTTGTTACCGGTATTTGTTGGTTTGAATCTCACTGCTGTAATAGATGTTCGTAGCCGTTCGGAATCGGCTATAAGTAATAGGCCCTGGTCTCAGGACTAGGTTTCCTACTCATGATAAGAAGCAGTGGAATTTGGTGCTCCAAACGATTCAGCAAACCAACCAAAATTATTCTGGGTATCTATTTAATATTTCCTTTTATGTAGAATTTAAAATTTTCCTATTACAAAAATAAATTATACGTGTATAAAATAAAAAATGTTTGTTTTCAATCATGCAATTTCTCATTTAGCTATATACAAAAATCTAATCTAACGTAATAAGTTGAAACTATTTTCTAACATAGAATCTGTCTCTTCACGAAACAGTTTTTTAAAATTTTGGAATTTCAACGAGGGGGGGGGGTTGAGGAAATCCTCTGAATACTCCTGACTATGTCCTTCAAACAAGAAATCTGTTGGAGAATCTTGAAGTTTCTTAAGAAGAATCGTGTTAATTCCTTTTTCGATGGCATGTGATTATTCCTGAAACAAGGTCTTTAAAAAAGTCGAGAAGCACACAGTTATTCGAGTACCTATACTTGCTTTAAAATTTTATATGCATATACAAACACACAAAAAGTAAAACTCAAGAAAAAATAATAAAAGTACTTATTAATTTACATGATATTTGCCAACGAAACTCTATACACTGTAATCTAACAATTTTAAATACTAACCAAGTTGGAAATCTGAAAAAGTCAAGGACGGACAGTATCGTTTCAATATGCAACTACTTAGTTACTTACAGGAATAATGGGTTAGCTGGATTCCCTGGCTTTCCGCCTAGTTAAATTTGTCCCTTAAAATTTTATTATATAAATCGTTCATTAGGCTGATAATGAACTAGGTAAGGTGAGAGATTTGTATGGATTCCTTATGCTTATAACTTTTGGATTGTTAGGCTTTTCCAGTTTAAGATTGTATGACACTTATTTAATGGCTTGGTTAAAATAACTAGCCCAGTCATGCAAACGATCCCACGAATAGTAGAGTTCAAGGGGCGATACTTATGCTGACCTGATGTTCAATTCCCTTTTCAAGAGAAAAAAAAAACTCGTTTAGAGACTAATGACTGAATTCCATTCTCACTCCAGACCATATTGTGTCCATTTATCTCCCTTAGGGGTCATTTCTGTCACTCGAGGTGTACATGTTTATGTATGCCTTTCCTGTATAGGCCTGTTGTAAATAAAATACAATTACCTATACTTGCTTTAAAAAATTTGCAGGGAAGGACGATAACCGTAATTATTATAAATATTAACCATACTAATAAAAACAGAATAATTTCAAAATTCATTAAAGTGTCGAATCAAAAATTTAATATACCCGAAAAATCTAGAGGGGCAAAACTACAAGTTCGAGTACCTCTACTTCCTTTAAAAACTTCACAGGAAAGGATTATAACTGTAATTAGATTACATTTTAAGCATACTAAAAAAATAAAATAATTTCAAAATTCATTAAAACGTCGAATCAAAAATATCATTTGTGAATTAAGCCCTAAAATTCTGGAAGGGTAAAACTACAAGTTTGCCTCTCCTCTAAAAATTCTGGAGGGTCAATTGCACGCCTTTGCCCACTCTAAATGAAGCTAATGGCTGTAGGCATTCATTTGGTCGGATAAGTCGGCAGCTGTCTTTTGTCTGTTGCAGTCTACTATAATTTGTGGCTTGCACTTATTTCTGGATCGGCATTTAACATTCACCATTTTCGACGAGTGCTCTGTCGATAGGACTAGGATGTCCTTATCTCTCCATTTCAAAATGGTTACTCCTTTGTTATTTTCTTTTTCCACGATTTCTCCTCGTTTTAATTTCGTTGATATGATTTGGTGTGAATTTCCTCATAAATTATTAAATGAATGCCTATAGGAATCACGTTCCAAACGTAAACTATGTTCTACTGCATTAAGAACCCACTAAATGCTGGTATCTCCTACAATACCAGTACTTTTAAGCGGAGCGCGAGGCTCGATCGGGATTGCCTAAGAAATAGCGTGACGCTCAACGTGTTAAAGTCTAATCTGAACGGCTACAAATACCCATGTCAGCAGTAAAATTTGAAACCATGCACTTCATCTAGGAACTTTAGTAGATTAAACATTAATATGTCAGGTTTGACAGAAGTTTAAAATATATATATTCATTTACCTTAATCTATGAACTTTGATTCTCGTTTCCGGCTATATAGAGAGAAAATTAGAGATAAACACAGGACAGAGGAAAAATAAATTTGCTGTTAATACCCAACTAAAATAGGTAAATTCCCCGGTCAAAATCCGGAAATTATATCTTAATTATAAAAATTTAGAATAGAATTTGGAAATCAGTCGCACTTTTACCTAGATGCCAAAGGTGCCTAGATTGTGCCAAAGAGAATAGGCCATAAGCACTAGCAGACCTAACTTATTTTTAATCTGTTAAACCTGGCATATATCCTTATTTAAACTCATATTAGACTTTTAACATTTGATACATTATACCAAGTATTTTGAATAAAATTTGGCCGGAATTAATAACATTCCTAATTATAACGTATTACTTTAACTTCTGGCCAGAAATTTTGTTCCACGGGAAGTAAAATATTTAAAACTGTCGTATTTTGAAAAACAATAAGAATCAAATGAAACAGACGCAAAAGAACTAGTTATACAAGAGATCTGGAAGCTAAATTTTATTATAAAAAAACCGGAAAAATTGGAAAGAACTGCTGCTGGAGTGGTTCCAACAACGTTGCATGCAACTTAACAGACGGCAAAGTATAGACTAGATATATAAAAAGCCCAGACTGCATTTCTAAAGATTGCTCACTCTATCATTTGATAAAAAAAGGGTCATAAATATCTTTGATGAACGATAAAGATATTAGAAAGAAATATAGAATATGGTACTGATTTAAATAGCTGAGGAAAAACTTTTACAAATCGAAACATGGTTATAGGGGAGGTACCACTTTTATATTTAGAATTCTACATAGCCAAATAAAGCTAGTTCTTGAAATTTTAGATACTTTCGAGTTCTAATTTTCGCTATAAAAAGAAAGCTGTCCAATTATCTTTCAAATGATAATACTGATATGGTAAATCTGAGCGAAGATTGCCTTTCTTCGTTAAAGACGAGTCATACGAGGGATTTAATGCATGTATTCTACTTAGAACTAGTTTTCAATCTAAACAAACTATATAAATTGTTTAACCTATTAATGTCAGAGTCAACAACTGCAGATTAAAATACGAAGTTTATACAATTTTGCATAGTACAGCCGTTCTTTATTAGTGATCATTCTAAATACCATAGAATGTCATTTATTTTTTTTAAAGCTTCATGAAAAGAGGTATTTTGTACAACACGTACACATAATATTGTAAACTGAAGCTTTGGGGTAGACAAAATTAATTGTCATGATTTGAGTCGATGTACCTGCCGGAAAAGTAAACTTGTGTGTGATGTTTGAAACCCAATAAAAGTAGATACAAATGGCAAAGTTATAAATAAGAGAAGATATCTGAAAATGTAGTAGATTATTTATAGGATTGAAAAGGAACAAATTTTCTATCTCAAATTATCAATGAAAAGACTAATGTATTAGGAATAAGAACCTAGCATTCATTCTAATCTATCTTTTCTATCTCTAAAAAATATTGAATTCTGAAAAATTAATGTGTCAATGGCAGTAACAACAGCGTTTTTGATACTTCATCAGGGAGTAATTGCTTAGAAAGTGTTAAAGTAGCATAAAATACTAAATTCGAAACCGCACGGAATGTTGGTTCAAGGATTAAATATATGCTTCCGCTAGATTCATCACCATATGACATATTGCCTAAATTAAAACTATTAAAACATTCTACCAGCAGAATGTTGTTGGTTCGAATGTTGTTGACCTTCATATTGACTCTTGCAGTTTAACATCACTCACTTGTTATTCAGATGCTAATTACGCATCTGATGCAACTACTAGGCGGTCAACCGGGAGAATTTATTCTTGTTAGGTTATAGCCCAATTTTTGGTGTACAAAGCGACAAAATTGTATTGCCCTATCCTCAACAGAATCTGAACTCATTTCAGCAGCAACTGCCGCACAAGAATTAAAATATATTTTAGACCTTCTTCAAGATTTTGGCTTATCTCAATTACCCAAAAGTATGTTCGAAGACAATACGTCCACCATATCTCTAATTCAACATAGAAAAATGAATACTAGACTAAAGCATATCAATATTAAATATTTCTTTCTAAGGGAGATGGAAGAGAATAAAATCATCAAAATGACATACTGCAATACAAATTCCGTGATTGCAGACATTTTCAAGAAGCCTTTCCCTAAACCACAATGTATTAAAATGAGAAGCCAGCTAAATTAATTTTCTAACCTTTCTAAATGCATGATTAAGGAGGAAATTGTTGTAAGTAATCCTACATTTAGAGAAATCTTCAATTATGTATCGCCAAAGAGCGAACTGAATCAACCCCCATCAAATTCATCGCCAATAATTCAATGCCCGCGCATGTACTTTTTGTATACTTCTTTTTTCCTTTTATGCAATTAGTTGTGTAATGTATCGTTAAGTAAATATTTTAGTTAGCAACTGATGCTTCATTTTTTTCATCTATATACAAGTTATTTAGTCCGAGTATTCACCTACTGCAATCTTCTGCCACGGTAGGAACATTTGTTTTTCAACAGCTAGAAATTACACTATATCCGGTAATATGATCTGTATTTTATTTAAATTAGAATATGCCGATGCGTTAAAGCTTTGTTATTGCTTTGTCACAGATTTTGAAAGAGACAGGATTGTTGTTGTCTGACATGTCATAACCTCAGCAACGTAACGTAAACGGCTACTAACAAGGGTGGCCATTTTCGTTACTGAAACTATGTGTTGTTATGATAAAAGCTGCTACGCGTGTGTTTTTATTGGTATAAAACATGTGTATTTGATAAAGCGAAACAATATTATGAAGAGTAAAATTTGTATGTAGTGGGTAATCTGAAGCACTATCGAACAAATTCTAAAAATTCTTTTGCTAATAGGAAGCTGCACTACACCCAGGTAATATGCGCTCAAACAAGACAAAAAATATTAGACAAAAAATAAGGTTGGTATTCAAAATTTTAGTTTTTAAAATCAAGTCGAAAGGAAATTCTCTGCTTGACAGATTTATCAGCAAGCGGTGAATGCTCAAAAATAAGCCTATAAACGGTGGTAAGGGTAAGGTATATGAGGATTGGGGTTTGAAAGTCCACTGAAACTATGTGTTGTTATGATAAAAGGTGCTACGTGTGTGTTTTTATTGGTATAAACATGGATGTTCTTAGTTGTTTAAAATCGGTATAGCTGTAGGTCCCGATTTTATTAGCCCTTGTGTAGCAAAAAAGTAGACCGTAGTGATCTAACCAACAAATCAACCAACCAACGTGAAAATAAAGTATTGCAAAATATTTGTCATCATCAGATCTAAAAATATATGAGCCACGGGATATAACTAGCTTTTATATTTAAGCTATAATAACGTTAAAAATAAAATGTAAATTGTAAGACATTTAGTAAGTAATAACATAAGTAATTTTTAGGTATCATCTTGGAAATTCCTTGAAGATATGCCTTTTATAGCATGTTATTTAACTGATATTGAAACATGAAAATTCAGAGAAATGTATTTACCAAAGTGAAGTTCTGATTCACATACATAAGTTATTTAATTTATTTTACTTTTATTTGACATATTTTTTTTTTACTTTATTTTTCATTTTGTCGCACTGCAATATTTTTCATGAGTAACGGAGTGATCGTTTGCAAAATTAAACTTATTTAACATTTTGTTTACTAAAAGTGGTTAACATTTTTGCTTGTTTTTTTTATAAATATCTCAGTTCTCTCTTAATATTTTCACCAAAAATGTAGTTACTGTTATGTGGAGTGCAAGTATTAATCTCCAATTAAATCACTTGCATTCGTTTAGTTTATATTTTGTAAATTTATGAAGAATGTTAAATTTAATTGAAATGCATTATTCGCTTTACCGAAATTAGTTTTTGAAATTGTTTATATTGCTGTATGTAATATATGTAAAAACTAATTTAAATTCTGAAATAATTATAACCTTAATATTAAGTCTGGTCTAGAAGTGGTTAGTGTTTTAATAAAATTGGAAAGTTACTTTAGTAGTTGAAAAACAATTCTAAGGTGAAAACGTTTGTCCTTTTTGTAGGCCTCACACCAATGCTTAAATTTCTTCTAGATAAAGCAATTTGTATTCCATAAATTCCTTGGAAAAATGAATGAACTATTGTTTGAGAATACAAAAAAGGTACTGCTACTGTTTTCAATGAGCAATAAGTGCCACTTCCTGGACCGTATTAGAAAACATTTTTACTAGCACGACAACCAAATTACATAATGCTGTCTTCAACTTCTACCTTGAGACAGTTGAGTATGACAGTCGTGTATTTCAAGCTTCTGTAATTCTCATTTGTTCTGGCTTTGTATTTTTTGATTTGAATTATAAAATATTTTCCTGAACATGAACTACAGTTTACACTCTTTTTCACTCTGAACCTTAATTGTCATACTTGGAATTTTCGGATGACGACCAAAAAGTAAAGCCACGTCTTTAGGTATCTAAGCCCTTAGTCTTAAATCTTTTTTTATCCTTTGGAAAAAAATACATAAACTCAGTATAAAAAATATCTCCTTTATATTTTTACGATTATTTATAAGTTCCAATTTCCAAGCGTTTATTTCCTTTTCTCGTAATATATGTGTTAGATAAACTGCATCAAAAATAAATCCGTATGATGAAAATTTTGTAACTGGGGTTTCAGCCACTGAAGGAGCTAGTAGTTTCCTTTATAATATCACAAAAGGTCCGATTTTTATAATAACCAAGGATTAAATTATATAGGTTACATATTGTCTGGATTACAGTAACGTACATCTTTTTCGTAAATAGTAATTTTTGAGGAATTCTCGCACAAACTAGTATTATCAAATGACTTGCGGTTCACCCACTACAATCGGAATTATTTCTGCTGAAATATATTGATGTGAATCCTAAATTTAAGTTATTAAAACAACTGGGAATAAAAAATTCTAAATTATGGGAAATCTTAAGCTAATTTTAAAATTATAGCCTATCGTCGTTATTTGTGAGTGGGTTTTAATTTTAAACATCATTGGATATCATCTTTGAAATGCAAATTTTCGAGATAACAGATTTATTACCTTATGTTTAACAAGGAACCCAAAAGTGAAGTATTATAACAGAAATAATTATTTACCATGATTTTAGAGGATGTATTTGTGTGATAACCAAATGCTTATGATAAGCTTTAAAAATCAAAAATATGTATCCAAATCATTAAATATTGACTGATTCTTGAAAGTTAAAAGGATTTATATGGATACCCTTTACTGTTACTAAAAAGAAAAATATCGTTCAAATAAAAATAAATTCTACATACTGTTTTATTAATTTCCCCACACAAAGGCTATAGGGTCAATAGTAGATAATATAGTACAATTTAAGTATATTCAGTTAAAGTTCACCTTTAATTTTTTTAAATCTGGAATTAGAATAATGTGTCTATATGCACTATTGAAAAGAGTACTATATTTTATATGAGTTGAAATAGAGCTTTCATTTTTTATTTAAAAATATCCTTAAAAATTATAAAATATCTATTCAAAACAAAAAAAAATATAAATAACGGCAGATACTTAAAAGTTTATACAATTGTTTTATGGATACTATAAGAAATCGTTCAAATATTAATCGTTATAAATTAATGCTAGGAATAATATTGCAGTTTAAGGAAGTTTAGTTCAAGTTTTCATTTTTTTTACTCTGTAATTAAAATAATGTGAATGTATGATTGAATGAAAATAATGTAATCTATTTTGTTATTTATTTGTTAGATTCACAGAAGCTTCAAAAGAATTAGTTTGGTTCAAAAATATATCAGAAAATAAAAGTTTGAATCATTAATTACAATAATGTGTCTTATATTATAATAACCAAACCGCAATGACTTTTTAAAATCTATAGAAAATCATTGTGTAAAATATAGATGTTAATTACAATTTCATTAGTAATTCACGATAAAGAATTTTAACTGCAATATGTTGATAACTTGGATCTTGCAAACAATTTTATGATGCCTCTTACTAAGGAATGTATTATGGTGTGTTGTACAATTATTTTTTACATGTTGTTGATCTGTTCCAGGAATTTAGTAATAAGTGTTAACAAAATTTGAAATTTTATGAAACTCCCTTTGAACTCCGTTGCGACATTTAAAATATAAATTTTATATCCAAGAGTGCATAGAGTTTAATAGATTTGGTTTGGAGTGCTGCGGTCTGCATTTGGCTAATGAGACCGGGACTTAAATCGTAGCCGTTCGGATCGGCTACGAACATTCATGCCACAGTGAGATGGGAACCCACAAACTCCGGTACCGAAGGTCATCGTTCGGCAGTTTAAAATTATAAATTGTACAAATTGTTATTTTACAAAATGTTTTATTGTTGTAGATTTAAACTGTTATGTTTATGTTGCAAGTTCAAGTATGCAATATGTGAATTTATGTTAGGAAAATGTGAAGGTTCTATAAATTAAGTGCTGTATGAAATTTTGAATGTCTTCAGTTTCAAACGTAGTGAATATAATGTATTTTTAAAAATATTTTTTTATTGTTTAAAATTTATGTAACATTTAATGATGTTGTAATGGCCTTACCACACGCGACATGCCGAACGAGGGCCTATTGGTTAGGGTGCTGATCTTCGGTACCGGAGTTCGTGGGTTCGAATCTCACAGTGGCTTGGATGTTCGTAGCCGTTCGGATTCGGATTTAAGCTGTAGGTCCCAGTCTCATCAGTCCTCGTGTTGCAAAAAGTAGACCGTAGCCCTCCAAATCAAACCAAACCACACGCGACATGTACTTGTTGAAAAAGCAGCATTGTAGCAGCATTCAAAAATCAACCTGAACTAAAATAAATCCGTTCAAACTTTTTCGCTGTAACACGTGAAATCTTCACATTCTTCACCAGTATTAGGAATCATAAACATGCACATTTTGGCGTGTGTTAAAGCCTTTAAATTGGGGGGGGGGTCCACATATTAGTGTTTTAATCTAATTTCTGTTAGTAAAAGCTAGAATAAGCTTTTCCAATCTCACTAAATGATTGATTGGTTGGTTTTATAAATTTTATAGTTTTCAGGATAGTTATATCCCGGAGGGGACGTTATACTGAATTTGTATTACTAGTTTGTGCCTATTGCATTTATTAACAACTGAAGGTTCAATATATGATGTATAAAGACATGTTTTCAATCTAGTGTGTTTGAAGAAGCCCCTCTCAGCAGTGGTTATTGCTTATGTTATTATTCTTTGAAAGATTGTTTTGCCTAAATAAGTTTTTATTTTACTTTTATAAAGATTTTCTTCCCTGCTTTAGCTTGTTGGCATTATCGTCAATAAGAGAAATAAAACAAGGAGATATAAAATAAAGGTGAAAAAGCAAACATATAAAGGAATTATAAAATGTTAAATTTTAGGTGTTTTATTTCAATGGCCTTGAATTTTATCCTTTATATGACCGCTAAAGAAGTTTTTAAATGTACAGGACAATTGTAGCATAAGAATAAATAAACACAATTTAAAGAGTTATTTCACTAAAATTTTCTGTAAATAAATTAGGACAATCCATAGAGTATTCTTCATCCAGCCAAGGTACGTATGCAAAACCATGACAACGGGGATCTGAACGAGGATCAGTAGAATTCGAAAGAGGCTCCACAACAGTATTATTGTACTTGTTCAAGATCCTAAGCATTGATCTCACAATCTGAAAATGCAATAAATATTAAATACAAGGATTACATTCTGTGCACTGAAATACATTGAAATAAAGTTAAGTAAAATATATTGTTTAGTTTGAGAAAACTTAATGTAGATTTAACTTTACTCATGCTTGTTAAATTATTTACTTAGACGAAGGATATAATGAGTAATTGATTAGATATCAAACAATTAAGTTCTTGGTCTGACTTGTGAACATAAAAATATTGCAATACCGTACTCCGAGTCAATCGTTTAACAACTAGATTATAAAGATATACAATTCAAGTTTTCTTCACTAATTTATTGAAAATCTCTATTGTTGTGCCTCATGAATCATTTGAGGTCAAAATAATAGTAATGGTAAACTCTCCATACTGGCTGATAGAGAAGCTGAATTCTTAAGGTAATTTTATAACTTTAAAGGTTTAACTCACTCTGTGGTCAATTTAGGGAGGGATCCGTAATGTAAAGGAAACGTTTTTCGCTAAAGACTTCTAAAGGAAATACAATTATTATAAACATGTGAAAAACATGAGAGATTCTCAATCAGTTCTCTGATGAGCACAGAGCTTTAACAAACAAATAGATCTAGTTGCTAAATTTGGAGTAAGAGTTAGTTGTTTCATTTTCAACATGAAATGCTTTTAACTATTTGAAAAGATCATTAAGCAGCATGCCCAATCTCATTAATTGTCAAGCATCAAAACGACTATTAAGTCTCGTATCCATTGACCTCAGTATGAGGATATTAGGGCATCTTAAAACTCTAAATGCTAAGGTACTATTTTACTTAAACTAAATATCACTGCATTATAGTTATTTTATCTTTTGTTTAGAGTGCAATTAAAGTGCAATTTCCATTAACAGTAAAGATAGGAACTATAAAGATTTTTCATTGATATAATAGTCTGTCACAAAATAATACTCACTCTAGGATATTGTCGAGCTAGATTTTTGTACTCGCAAGGATCCGCTGCTACATTGAAGAGGCAAGGATATTCATTAGGATTACAATCTCCAGTATTTGACGGCTTCGGTTGCTCACACTGAATTGAATTCCTTCGCCAAAAATCGGAAACTTGAGGAAGCCACATACCTAGTTTCTGAAGAATAGGCTGCACAATGCTTTCATTCTGAAATGTTCTCTGATTGGTAAAATTATTAATTTCGAATTCTGCCTCCCCATACCATATATCATTATCTCCTGGAGCACTACCTTTCACTAACTTGTAATCCCCTCTTCTCAGAGCTGCCATACCGTAGATTAGGTTTATGTTGTGAAGTATTTCGATTCGAGGAGATTGAGAATCACTGAGAAGTGTTGGCCACATATTCAAACCATCGAGAGAATCCAGCTGTGAAACATCACCCCCTGCAATATCAAAGATGTGTAATGTAATTTTAAGGACATTTTTTATTAAATAATAAAAACGAAAGAAAATATTAATTATAAACATGTAGTTAAAGGTGTATGTGTGTATTGATCAACTATTTTCTAACTTTATTTGTTGTCGTTATACAATGCTAACATCATGAGAATTTATACAAACTAATTTCCAAGAAATTCTCAAAACGCATAAAAGACAAACTAAAGCTGTTTCTTTTCTCTATAAACATTTAAGCCTAACAACGTATTTTATTTTACATATGAAACTTATCTAAATTTCCACAAATTTCCAGATTGATGTTATAAGAAAATAAGCATAAAAATCCTCAAAAATAGAAATCTAAAAGGATTCTATAAAAATTGAGTTGAAACACACAGAATTTTTTTTTCAAATGTAAAATTTACTTTCTTCAGCGGAATAAGTATTAAAGTGTTACTTAAAGTGTTTTATGTCACAACTTTCATACATTGTGAGAGATGTCACCTTAGAATAATTTTAAACACAGAACTAAATTTTCATTATTTTCATCCTCAATGCAAATTTTCAGAATTTAGTTATAGATATTCTTCAATATGAATTTAAGGGTTTTATGGCGTTTGACTTATTTTGATACAATTTTTTTCCGACTTTCCACTGTATAAAATATTTTCATTTATATTTCCTTTGATATTTTTTTCTAATGTTAAGATAATTAATGCTGAGTTTCAAATTAGGGTGTCAAAATTCATTTACGAATCTTTTTATAATTTGTTTTCATGTATTTCGACATGTGACATATTTTGGGACTTTAAATATATAAAAATGATGAGAGCAATCAGTGAGCAAAAATATATTTCGGCTCTAAGCTTCAAAGAAACATATACAGGTTTTAATTCCCAAACTTTTGAATGATGTAGAACAACATACGTGCGCAATTTCTTCTCAAATTCAACATTTTTACATGTTTAATAAACATTCAGTTTAGCTACAACTTTATCTTTAGTAACCATCTTCAAATCTAACCTCACAAATATGGACAAATTTAAAATACATTTATATGTATGGCGTTTGATAATAAACTGAATAATTTTGAAAATATTGAATAACCTCTTTATTTTTCGATATCCAAAGTATGTCAGTGAATTTTAGATCGCATTGTGAAATATATTGTAAAATTATTCTGATATTCCTCTTTTCTGTATCTACTCACTTTGAGCAAGCGCCAAATGTTATGACTGCTGGAGATAACGTTTAGAATGGGGCTTATAACACGATTTATGTGGTAATACGATGAACGTTTGACTTTGTAAAACTTTGAATGATTTTATGCGCAAGTGAAGCATAAAATAGATCTTTTAAGGTAAGTGGAATGTTTTCAAATGATTTACAGTGCAACATAGTCTTAATAAGTTAAAATACGTAAATATCTCTTTTCTTTTTCATATTAAGCTTATTATTTTTTTTTTGCCTCGTGGTAGTTCTTCAGCAAATTAATAAAATATCCAGAATATTTAAAGATCTCATATATGGATATTAATAAATATGACTTTTGACTAAAGTTTCTCTATTTCTTGTAAAGCTTTCAATTCTTTTTTCTTCATAAAATAAATCTTAATATTAAAATATATTAAGGAAAATGCTTTGTTCTTTGAAAATATTTGAATACGAATTGGGATTGATAAAATATAAATGGAAGATACATACTCACCAGCAGCGGCAAATAATGTAGGTAGCCAATCAGAAACATGCATAAGTTGTTTTGCAACTCTGGGTTCTTTCAAGCCCAAGAGAGGACTCCAAATGAATCCTGGTACCCGAACTGCCCCTTCCCATAGAGCAGGCTGTCTTCCTCTCAAAGGCCAGCTGGATGATGCAGTTTTGCTAATACTTCCTCCATCCGATGTGAAGATTAAAATGGAATTTTGCAAGAAATCTTTCCGATATAACGCATCTACCACTTTGCCTAAAGATTCGTCTAGGGAGTTCACCATAGCTAAAACATTGTAAGACGAGGATTGAACAGTTATATTGAATATCTCCATTTCAAAATACAACATACGTATCACTTAATTTTCATCCTATTATACATTTATTAGTTATGTTTTCCTTCAACAATTGTTTATAAAGGAATTACACTCTCAAACAACTTTCGGCTGACAGTTACAATCATCTTAATTTTCAAATAGTAGATATTCGTTAAAAATTTAATATTTTATATTATGAATCTTACCATATTCTTTTATTTTCACATCACGAATACCCTGTTCAAACTTTTATGCTACCTTGGATGTAAGTGAAAGAAAAGTTGTGGAGTATAAAGCATACATAGTTTCTTAGCATATTTACTACTCTTTACATGATAAATATAATTATTGCATCAAAAAGTACACATGCTTGAAATAATGTTTTGATTTTGTTTCAAAATTGTACATATTATAAAAAATAAATTACCGGCATAAGTTCTTCTGTTAGAGTCGGTGAAATTTTTTACTCTGTTAATAATATTAACTGGTGCTTGCAATGGCATATACTCATTTCCGCTATGGCTCGCCAAGTGGGAAACATAGAGGAATAAAGGCTGAAATTGTAAAATTTATTAACTCAGATTAATGAATTAAAAAATTAACTTTTGTGGACAACAAGTTTTACATTATTCTATTGAACTACTGGAAACAATATTTCAGTCAGATATTGTTTAAACTATATTGAATATGAGCATTAATATGATGCTTAATAATCTCATAATAAATGTTGTTTCCAAAAGGAGTAACATTTCTGTCAAATTAATAATATGGATTTTATTTTGGGTTCCCTCTTTAGCCAGCTTCATAAAACTTTTATTTATTTTGCTTATTTCAGACCGATTTTATTTTAACTTCTTAACTATAACTTTTTTGTATAATCTCCACGGACGGGTTGCTTTTCCTGTTCTGTTTTCGAATACTTTTTAAAAGTAAACATGTCTTTAAAGCGCGTCAATTTTATCAGACATTATTAATCCGATAGGGCAACTAATGGTTACAAGATAAACTATAGCGCATAAAAATGCGAATCTAACGCAGCGTAATAAAAATTTGACCATACCATAAATTTACTTAGCACGTCCGTTCAGTACTAAAAAGCTCCTAATTAAAAATTTCCTAGATAAGTAACTTTTTTGGCTAGTACCTGATAATTGCTTTTTATTAGGACTTTCATTTCATAAAACATTTAATTTAATGTAGCTTACTGCAAATCTGGTAGTTACAAAACATATTCACTTATTATTGCTTAAGAACGTAATAGAATTTAACTCTTTTGGGTCCGAACTTTATTTTCAGTTCAAAAACCTTTTTGACTATTAAAATACATAGTCTTCTAAAAAGTTTCATTTGATATTGAGAAACAGTTTGGATCTAAAGTAATGTTTTTGGAGTCAACATTTTCAAAAAACATTAAAATTGTTTACAATAGTAAAAAATCGAGGAAAACAGAAATGATTCTCCTATTAGACGGGGACGTATATTAGACAGTGGAATCTTACATGGAAGTGGATAAGTACTTTCACTAAAATATAACCATATTTAAAGAAAGAGAGAAGTATAAGTTTTAAATACAAGTCATTTTAATAGAACACGAGTTTCATTTTTATCTTTATTTCAATTACAATGAAATCGAATTATAAGTACACTGTCTGTGACAATAAACCTATCTATAGCGATATTTTTTTGGTCACGATTACTTTCGTATTTACTCAATGTATTCCTTATTTAACACTATTTCAAACGCGATTTTTATATACTTATTTCGACGAAAAGATGTCTTGACACCTTTGCTTTTGAATGTAAATGATTAACCAAACTGGATTTCAAACTGTCGTTTAAATGTAGATAATTTGGGCAATATATTCATTGATACATTGGTCTGCATTTATTAGAGGTTATTTGAAAAACGAAAAGAGTTATTCAATTTTTTTTAGAATTAGTCACTTTAATGATCTGCACTAAAATGCAACTTGAAAGAAAACAAGTGAATATTATTATTCCCAACGACATGACGCTTGTTTTTATAACATCCGCCACTACCAAGCCGCAGATGAACATAACGATGGCCGAAAGGTAGAGCGCTGCTCTTTGGTACTGGAGTTCTGAGGTTCGAATCCCGTTGCTGTCATGGATGTTCGTAACCGTTCGGAATCGGATTTAAGCTGTAGGTCCCCATCTCATTAGCCCTCGTGTTGCAAAAACGTAGACTGTAGTGCTACAAACCAAGCAGCAGATATTTGTTGGCTATTTTATCTCCATATAGGCGGCCAACATTACTCCCTGGGACAACACAAGGAAAACAAAGTGGGGGCACGTAAATAAGATGCAAGGACCCAGTAAAAGACCTAAGGCTGGGCCTGCCATCTCCAGATGTATCGTTTGGGAATTTGTAGAATATTGCTACCATGAACTTATTTTACGTGCCCCAACCGGCATTAATGAACACGGCAGAAATAAGCAATTAATCAACATATCCTGTATTTTTTAATTCAATTATATCGGGATTTCCATGATTATAATCAAAGCTATGCCTCAAAACGATCCTTTAATCGTAAAATCATTTAAAATTGGAAACCTGGATCTAAAATGCCCATTTTTAGAACCAGGATGAACTGGAGGAGAACAATATTACAGAATTAAGAACTATGGTGCGAAATGTCAAAAAATTGCTGAGAAATTATTAGATGTAGATACAAGACTTTGACTTAAAGCTAAAATTTAAAAAGTTTTTCCTTTTTGACACCGTTTGGTAGAGGGGTAGTGTAACACCGAGCGGTTGTATGTTAATTTCTATGCTTTGTCGCACCTTAATCTGCCAAGGTTTACGCAGTTTGGGGTCAATTGATGGTAGAAATTTATAAGGAAGATTAAGATGAGTCCTTTTTTCCAATAATAAAACCGTAACAATTTATTTAAAAGAAAGATATAAAACAGGAAAAATGACTTAAACATCATCAGCCTAAGGGAAATAGTCCTCAAATTTACTTCGCTTCAGTCAAGTTTGGTTTTGTTCGGAGAGCTACGGTCTATGTTTCTAGAACTAGAGGGCTAGTGAGACCGGGACCTACTGCTCAAAGCCAATTTCGAAAGGCTACGAATAGGCCACAGGGGGATGTAAGCCCACCAACTCCTAAATCGAAGATCAGCGCCTTAACCTGTCGGCTATCGTTCGGCAGCTGCCTCAGTCAGAAGATTTCGCAAAAAGCATGAATCTCTAGTTGAAGAGTTCAACAGCATCTCTCTTCCACCACTTTCTCCCCGCACCGGGAAATCTCGGTAAGAGGGATTGTATCACTTCCCAGTCCTTTGATCTTCGTCTTTTGGGGTAGGGCTCTAACAAAACAATCTTCATATTCAATTTTCCCTATGGTCAGTCCACAATTGCCTTCCTCCATTACAATCACTTTGTTTGAAACATCCCAAATTTCGCATGTTATAGAAGACCATTACCAGACACTGATGATTCTTCCATTAGTCAATACAGTTGAGGAACAGTGCCGTATTGTCCGCACTCAACCCTCACATTCTTTCCTCGACTGAGATGAGCGTCTTGCAAATAATTTTAATCAAAGCAAAATCATAAAGATGTTGACAATTGTGCTATAAATATTTGCATTTTTAATTAGATATCTCAATACGTCATATACCACTTACTTTAAATACACAAATAATCAAAGAGTAATGTCTATAAAAATATTTTTCTAGGTCACTGTAGTATCATTAAAGACAGATTATTGAAGTTTCTGATCAGTATTACTTAAAAATGTTAAAAGTACTCTATCTAAACTGTCTCAGTTTTTACATAGTGAATTGTTCTTGAACTTTTCTTTCTAATCAAATAACTGATTTTACAAAAGTGATTACTGATGTTTTGGTACATTTATATAGTAACTGAAATAAACTGAGCTTGTAAAGGGATTATTATGTGAACAATTTTATAAATTTGTAGAGTGCAAATTTATAATGTCTTATATCTCTTCAGCATTTATTCTTTTAATGATTCTTTTTCCCTTCCTAGTCCAAAATTAAGGTAGTATTGTAGATATTTTCAGTCTTCAGATTTGGTCAGAAATATCCATTATGACTATTCTTGAATCCATTTCGACTAGTTTCAGTTTGCTCGCATAGCTCAAAAACGATTAGTTGTTATACGACGATAGTGTTAAGATTTTGTATTTAGGACTGCTGCAAACAGTTTAGAACCTCAATTTGTATTGCAATCTGCACTCTAACAAGAACTCTCAACGTACATTAACACTATCGGTCTGCATCAGTGCAACAGAATGTATCGATATATTTACATGCATTTGCAATGCTTTTAAAGTCCATTATAAAGCAAGCAATTAAAACGAAAATAAAAATATATTTTTTTCAGGAAATAATTTTGATTGGTTGCATGGTTGTTTTAAAGAATTACGTTTGCTGAACGAGGGCTTATGAGACATGATCTCCTGTGTAAAGCCGATATGTCTATGCCGACGTCTATGAACATACATGCCAGCAGTGGGATTCAAACCTATGAACTCCGTTAGAGAAGATCAGCATCCTACGCATTTGTTCAGCATAACTATTTCGAATTTTTATACTAGTATAGAGTAAAAGAAGTACTGTAATTCTGAAAAAATGGGTTTATAACAAAATACCTACAAAACTCAAAATACTCAGTCAACGCATATTAAAGCTTCCGGTAAACGCCAGATGGCAGTACGTGAGCTCTACTCAAACAACGCTGTCACTTAAGAGAAAAGAAATTTACTTTCGACCTTTAAAAGGGTGTTCCAATAAAAATTCTGGTAAGGCATCAAAATAAGAAAGTATATAATTTAATAGGCATAATAAAAATCCTGTGGTGTCCACACCAAATTACCTTCGTTGCATTGTGGTTTTCAATAATTTCCACAGCTTTTTCTGTGAAGACATCAGTTGCATATCGACCTCGTAGATTCTTAACTGGATTTACACCATTCTGCAGGTCTATTCCATAAAAGGCCTAAATTGAGAAAAAAGAAGTTAATTGGCTACTTAAAACATTTTGTTTTAATGCATAAAGAATTTATGAGCTTCCAATAAATTTTTGAAAGTATTTGAAAAATGGTCATTAGCAGTGCAGAAAGTAAAAAAATCTTAAAGTATATCATCAGTTTGCTTTTTCCAAGGAAATTATTAATGACCCTTTTCTTAACGATGAAGGGAAGAAATGTCATCATATTTAAAGTACTTCGAATTTAAAAATTAAATTGAAAATGTTATGCTCTATTTTTAAACTTTTTATTTAATTTTCAACAGTTTTGAATTTAACTTGTAATTTAAACTGGATAAATATAATAATTTCTGTGAATATGATATATTCTTTAGAAAGTTAAAAATACAATTGCAGTAGAAATATGGTTTATATAAAACCAATTGTTGGTATAAAAATAAGTAAAGTTCATATCCGAATTTTTACACTAAGAAATTTACTTAAAATTTTATATTCCGTTTTGCATAGGAGTTATTCACATTGCATAGTTATTACCATCATAATTTTCATAAATGAGTGTTAATTGGAAAAACATTTGGGTATGTAAGTCTCTAAGGAAATAATCGTGTATATGGCTCTTTCCTAATAACATAACTAACAAATCTGTGGTATGGAATGGGCAAATGCAGACATTTCTAAAGTTGGAAAAATATTGTATTAGACTTCAAACGACTATCGATTCAACCATGCCATTGTAAAGTTATCATTTGCATAAACTAAAAAATAAGAAATAATATCCATAAAAAACGGTAGTATTGAAGAGGATAGTTTCGATTTGAGTGCATTGGTTCGTTTTATATGAATTTTTCGTCTGGTTTAAGGCAGCTACAATTGCTACACGAGGGATAATGGAGACCAGAACATACTGGGTTAAATCGATAACAAAAAGATACGAACATCTAGATTTGAAATCACAAATGTGGGTATCGAGCTGTGTTCGATCGAGATGGTTTGGAGAAGCTACAATGTTACACTAGTTCTACTGAGTCCAAGACATACTGCTTAAATCTGATTCCGAACAGATACGAACATTAATGGCAGCAGCGAGATTCGAAATCACGAACGTAGGTATAGAGCACAGTTCTACACATTCGATCCTAGTTCGGCTTTACTTGCATGTTTTCTCAAAGGATTCTTGTATAAATTTGTTCAAAATACTTGCTGATTATATATAATCTAATGTAGATGATATTATTACTAATTTTAAAAGATAAAAATATGTGTAAATTGTCAAAATATTCACATGTTATGATTTCTTAGCTTTTTGTATACCAGATAACCCTAATTTATACTTTCTTGTCCTAATTAACAGGAAAATACTTATTTAAAACACTATATAATACAATATATATATATATATATATATATATATATATATATGTGTGTGTGTGTATGTGTTTGTGTGTGTGTGTTAATAAATATAATGATAATGTATCTTTAACTTGCCAATATCGTAAATAATTTTATATTTTATTGTAATAAGAATTTTAGATTATTTATTTAGGAAAACATGTGATTTTCCATCTATATAAATAGTTAAATAAAAGGTTTCATTGAAAAGAAATTTTAATGTTCCGTATAAGTCACTTACCGAAATCTTTGGATCTTCTGTTTTCTCATAGTTGGTGAAATCAAAATAGTCTATTTGTTCATTGTAAAAACCATAAAAAGAATCAAAGCCACGGTAAGTTGGAGTAAATTCCTTTCTAGAATATCCAAGATGCCACTATTGAAAATTGGAAATTTATTATTTACCACAGAAATAAATCAATAAAAGGGAGCATCTAAGAAATTGCTAATGATTAACTATTATTTTAACTTTGTTGAACCTACACTATAATTTCTATCCAACATTGAATGGATTATTGCCAACAGCTTCACAGCTGTAAGCAGTACAAATAAGAATAAGAGTGTTTATAAGTTCAGTAAGACAGTGAAAGAGAAATTTTGTTGATTTCTTACTATGTAACACGAATACTATACCCTCTAATTTTCTACATGTGATACATAGCGTACTGTATTTTTACCTGTAACATTGAGCTGATCATCTCTTCTGTTAACTTTGGCCTAGAAAAAATATATCTAAGTAATATATTTTTTGATCTACGATGACGAGAATTCCCTTCCTATGAAAAATTAAGTATCAAAGTCATATTCCAGTTAGATAAAATTATGAACGACAAATAAACATTGTCTTATATTTTACTACTTAAAGAAACCGGTGTTATTCTTACACTAGAACACACGTGTGTATATATCCTGCCTGAAATTTTGGACATATTACTTTGGTAACAAGTAGTAAATAAACTCAGACAGTGATGAGCAAAGAATTTTTATTTTCCGGCGCACAAAAATTAGCCTCTTTATTTTCAGACGCTCTACGCACGTCGTGTCTGAAACACAATATACAAGCAAGAAAAAAATGAGATTTCTCACGGCTTCAGGGCCTACTATAGAATTAAAAGTGATCTGGCGTCATATACCTCTACCCGTATATTTTTCACTTATATAAGCGTGTAAATAGGCGACGTTTAGGAGTCGCTTTATCTGTTTTAAACTCTGAATAAGTTTTTACACTGAATTAAGATGAAAAATGAACTTTAAATAATTTATCAGCTAATTTTTTGTCCTTACATATACACACACGAACACACATGTTTAACAAAATACAGGTTCAGTTTAGGTATCATTAGCCCTCGTGTTGCAAAAAGTAGACCATAGCGCTCCAAACCAAACCAGATTCAGTTTAGTTAGGAGCACTATGATCTACTAATTTGCTACATGAGAACTAACAAGAAACAAGAAATCTTAGGAAAGCAAAAGACATAGGCATATTATTACAGAAAATTTCCCAAGAAAGTCGCTAACGAAATATAAAATTATATGTACATCGTGAGTTAAGAACAAGTAGTATCCACCACTCATATATCCACTTAATACTTATCGTCAGCTTAAAATTTAATCAAGGTGTTTGAAATTCCATACGTAGGGGTTCATACTTCATGGGTATCCAATTTAACACCTACTTTGAAGTGATCACTAAAGGTCTATGTCACGGCCTCAGAAAAGAGACCAACGGATTTTATGTCAGTTAAATGGAACTGTTGAACAAAAATGGTTTGGTTTGGAGTGCTACGGTCTACTTTTTGTAACACGAGGGCTAATGAGACCGGGACCTACAGCTTAAAGACGATTCCTAACTGCTACGAATATCCATGTCATAGTGGGATTCGAACCCATGAACACCGATTCCGAAGGCCAGCACTCTAACCTGGAATGCTTACCCAGAGACTAGATTTTTATGAAATTCGAGAATTATCAGAATTTAGTACATTTTAGCATCTTTCTCCACGGTGGATCCTGTTATAATCTCTAATGACATCAAGCACTAATTTCTCAGCTCTCCGCACGATTGTTTTTCAACCTCCCATTACTGAACTTCGTCTCGACTGGATTCTTATTATACGCATACACACACATATGTGTGTGTATAAAACTAACATTTATATTGCATGAAATAATATTAAAAAATACATTCAGTTTCTGCTTTCTATCGTAGACTAGAAGTATCTGTCAAGAAGCGATTTTACGTGACAAACACGGAGGAAAATTTAGTATCTGATATTTTCATGGTATCAAAGAATTGCTGTGCAAAATTTAGTCAACGACGAACCTTGTTGATTTATATAAATAGCAAATATACATATGTACATACAGACAAACATATACAAAAATATACTCACTAATACGTATGTGTATTTATATCTAGCAATGTATTTTCCTAATAGAATTTTATCATAAAAAATGTTCCACTTGAAAAGTAAACGGTTGAACATTCCTCTTATGCGAATACATGAAAAGGGAGGATTTTAATAATGCTTGCACCACTACATTCGGTGTAATTTTATTTCTACCCCACCCCACACATACACACACAAAAAAGAAACAAAATCCCCGTTACACATAAACCCTTTGTTCAAGCGAGGGTATGTATTTTCGACGATTTACATCGCCTAAAAATCCTTTCAAAAATATTTTTAAACCAAAACTCGCTGGATTAAACCATTTTGTAGCAGTATCATTTCACTGAACTTGTATTTTATTTGACACCTAATAACCGTAGTTAGGCAATACATTATTTTTTTTAACATTCTCCATATATATTGTTTGTGTGCTAATGACACTGTATGAAGTTTAAAATTGAGAAAAAATTCATTTTCAAGATTAAAATTTACGCTTCTCCGTGATAAATCGGTTTACTTAATTGTTTCCCCTATTTGCCAGATCCTAATTTAACTCATGCATCTCTAAAAAAAAAAAAACTTTTTATTCTACTAATAGCTATAATCTGAATCTTTAAAATTAATGAGTTTTGTTATTTAAAATAATTTCTTTTATAAATTCACGAATAATACCATTTTGTGTTATCTTAATTTCCTGCAATGTGAAATAAGCAATCTTTCTTTCTATATGGAATACATAATCCAAACCTAAATCATTGCCTGTGTCTAAAACAATAATAATGGTGCTTCGTTATACATTAAAGATAATTTTACTTTTCCTAATGTATGGGATACTCAATCTAAACTTATTCAAAACTTGGCTGTGTTTAAAACAATAACGATATTTCCTTATAAAAAATTCATAAATAACTGCAAAACTTGTTATCTTACTTTTCCTACTACATGGGATATATAATCCAAATCCTTGAGATATTCAGGCAATATCTTAATATCTAGAGGAAGAGCAGTGGGCTTTCCATTTTGCACACCGGAATGTTGAAGCCCTAAAAAAGTATAAAACTAAATATGTTATTTTCATACTACAATCTTTTTATAAGGCATTTATAGACAATATACAAATTCCGTGGGTTTACATAGCAAACAGTTTTGGAAACTAATTTTTAAAATTTTTAAGACTTAAAAAATCAACGTAATAAAAAATAGATTATTACAAAATGAATGTTTCACAACCAAGTCAATTTTTCTATTACAAAATGAAATTGTCAGGGCTAATAAAGTGTTATTTCATATGAATGTCTGTGCACGCATGTTAGAATATACCCTCGATATTAAAAATTTTCATTTAAAACATTAATTTAAATTTACAGAAATTGAGATACATATACTTCAAGGTTACATTTCTTTAACTTTTCCAAATCAACTTCAGTTCAGTGTGGTTGTGAACCCGTAAAGCTAGCTGTATTCTCTGTACAGAATTGTGATTTTTATGTATTTGAAAGAATTTCCTTTAAACCACGCTGAAAATCCCTGATCTTCTATAACTATATATGCACATAACTATTAATAGCATTTATATCATTAATAACAATAAGGCTATTATAAAAAATTATGTCTATCTAATATGTTTTGCAAAGGTTGCAATAGCTAAATATATTGTTTTACTGATCTTAATAATATTAATCGAGTGCCAATTATTCTTAAATAGTAATTCAGTGTCACTAATCTCCTACTACTAATTGAGTGTCACTGATCTCCTAATCGTAAAGGAGTGTCATTGAACAGTTAATAGTAACTGATTGTCACTAATTAGGTAATAGTAATTCACTGTCACTGATCTATAAATAGCAATTGAATGCCACTATTAGTAGTAATTGAATATCACTGATATATTAATATCAATTAAATACCACTGATCTATTGTTAATAAATGTTCAAAATTTTGAAATATCATTTCAAGCGCTTTAGCTTTACGATATTAAAAACGTATACTGGCCAAAGCTAATATAATTCTTAAAAGTGGTACAAAATAATATCACGTAACACGAGTTTATAACTGAAATGAAATTAAAATTAAAGTTCCCTGCATTAGCTTATTATCATTTCAGCATGACCGTATTTCTGTTTTGCAATAACACTACAATAATTTGCTTTATTGATGAGGAAATTTTATGTTAAAAACTATGATTAATTACCCGTTGAACATGAACTAACTTCTAAGTGCTCTCCTTGGGTGTAATCATTTTGTTATCAACAAATTAATTAACAAATAAAACTATTTACAGTGTTATAGATTTATCTCTAATAAAAGTGATAAATAATTCTACAAGATAAAGTGAGTTCTCTCAGACATTTATGAAATTTGTATATGATTAAACAAAAAAACTGCACCAAACTTTTTGAATATACTGGATGTTTTCTTTTACCTATATGAATTGGATATTTTCCTGTCAACAGAGAAGCTCTTGAGGGAGTGCAGGAAGCCTCTGTATAATAATTGTAGAGGGTTAGAGATGAAGAAGACAAAGCATCAATATTAGGAGTCGGAATGCGAGAATTTCCTGTGAAACCAACATCATTCCAACCCTAAAAATCACATTAATGAAACTTTATTATAATAAAATATTGTAAAATATTTGAGTAGTTTTTAACAAGCCTTTAAAAATTGAATGTCAATTTGAACGATGTACTATATTTAAAGCTTATACTATACGCAGCAAATAGTTTTTGTATACTAACTTTTAAATTTCTATTATTGTTAAGAATAATTGATATCAAATGAAAGACAAACGGTGTCCTGTAGAAATATCATGTATTGTTGTATTTTATATTATATATATATATATATATATATATATATGTGTTTATATATATTTACTAAATGCTTTAGATAATCTCAATTTTAATGATATTTATATAAGTATTTAGAATATTTTTTTTCATCAATTAAAGATGCGCAACATCGTGACAAGGTAAAAGATGGCGTTTTAATGAAATGTTTATGGATAGATTCGTAATTATGGTATTAAGGTAAAGCCAATTGACTTCAGCCGTTTAGTTACTTTCAAAATATTTTATGCTATTAGTCAGTTTGTTAGCCTTTTCCAAAAATCTTTCCAGTTTATCTTTAGAAAAATTATTGCAGAACGTGGTATAACATCAAGAGATAAAAATCGAAAATGCTTTGCATCACAGAAAAAAAATTTTTTGAGAAAAACCTGCAAATATAAAAATTATTTTTAATGAAATATGTTGTTATTTTAAATTTTCTGTATATAGATCTTTTATACTAAGTGTTACTACAGAAGTTATTTTTATGGTGTGTAGAGAGCTTGAATTATTTATCTTCAACATTTTTAAAGTGCTCTCAAAAATGCATTTTTATAAAAATGCAAATGATCCAAATAAATATATTTTATAGTTTTATATTTGGTATTCATATATTTAAAACCTTAATGAAATTACTTATTTCAATCGTCTCATTTCATTTTTTGTCTTGATTCAAACAAAAAATTTTGAACTATATTCTTTAGCTCGTGTCCAACTATAATAACATACTACAAAGTGAAGTTAAAGTAAAACTTTATGCTTTAGCCATATTATTGAATGTTAAAATATTCCAAGGTTGGATAGAATATTAAGCAAAACTTAGTTTAGTTCTTTTGTGGGGATAGAAATATTTTTATAAATATAAATCCTAACAAAAATGAGTATCTATTATGCTATATATTTATAAATCAAAATGTTTAATTTCTGATACACGTAACTGGTTTATCTTCGTTCTAATTCATTTAATTTGTGGCAGTAAATACTAACGTTTAAAAGCTAAAGGGCATGTTTTTAACTCAATATGAATCAATTATAGATAATTAATAATTCCTATCTATACGAAAATAGATAAAAGGTCTACTTTTAATGATTAAAAGTAATTAAATGTGCCATACCAGGTCATCAGCTAAAATCAATATAATATGTGGCTTTTCAGAACGGTTTTCTGTAACCATTTCATCCGCATTCGACTCTTTGATTGGATTTGGACTTGATTCTTTGCTTGATTCTTTACTCGATTCTTTGCTTCTTTCTTCGTCCTCAATTGCAACACAACCATTTGCAATAATAAATAAAATGAATAACTGTTGTAAACATAGTTTCTTGAAAAAACCTATGTTTTTATAACCTGTAAAATAAAGCAGTTTAACTATGCTGAGATTATTTCTTTCATTTTTAGTTTAATGATAAAAGGCACGTTGTAATCGTTTCCAATTAATTCAAAGTCATTTTCCTTTAATTCAAGTAATCATGTAAGACAAATGTTGACCATAGGGCTCCAACCCAAAGAAATATCGAATTAAACCTTCACCCAAAATCATGTTTACCTTACTACTATTTATGTATATAAATATATTGTTTAAATCTATAATCATGTATGCAGGTAATTTTCATGGTATTGTAAAATTATAGTTTTCGTAAAAGTAAAAGAAATATGTAGGAAACAAGAGTGTTAGAAAATATGTATAGCAAACAAAAATATTTAGAAAATAGGTAAAAAACGTCATGTATATTATATGTTACTTATTTAAATAGTACTAAAATTTGTAAAAGTAAGTTTAAATTTCAGAGCTACTTAAGTAAGTACAGGTTTTACACACTTTGAACAATTATTCAGAAATGGAATACATGAGCCAATGTTGTTTAAGTAATTAGTTACGGATGTGAATATGCAAAACTTGGCTATAAAAGGCAAATATAAAATCAAAATATTAAAATAAGCATGCCGTGCCTGTTAAAAAACGGAATGTGCGAAAAAAATTGATAGTTTATAGCTTGTAAAAGAATTTTGTGCCTAATAGTAGTGATAATTGTTAGGACAAGAGAACTCACTGGCTTCTAAAAGTGCAATATCGAAGGAGTTAAAAGCTGAAGAAAAGAACTGTGATACATCTATAAGAGAAGTAACTAGTGAAATCAATGTATCCCAAACAATATGTGTTATATCAATTATCTACTTTTTCTGAAATTCACATACGCATATCTATATACTGCATTTTATATTATACTATTAATATTTTCAATCAAGAGAGCAGATGAAGGTACGATATACAAAATCTTATAATTAAATGGTTCCAGTAGGATAACTTTAAATTCTTAATTTATCTTTTAACGAATTGCTTTTGATGAGAAGAAGTTAGTAATATCATAATATAAATAATTACAGTTGAAGTGCCCATAGATCAATATAAATATTAAATTTTAATTAGTATTACGAATCTTAATCAGCTCCATTTAGTGATTTTTATTTTCTATTAATTGGTTCCTTTGCTTATATCATTTTGATTTATTAGCTTTTTTATGTACATGAGCGTAAAGTATACAGAAGATGACTGTTAAAATGAAAACTACAAAAGATATTTTAGACTTTTATTCTGGAAAATATTGCTTTTGTTGTTAAAAACTATATGCAATTTCATATTAAAAACTGAAATATTAACTATATAAAAAGTGAAGCGTTTTCTTCTAAAGCTAAAGAAACATTTTATGGAGTTTATCCGTTGCATTTCTTAATTTTAATTTTAAATAACTTTCAAATATTTCAAAGAAATTAATTAAAAAAGGAATAAAGCTTGCATTTTACAATTTTATTTTTCCCACTTTAAACTTGTATGAATGAATGTTATTCAAAATGTGTTTTTCAAATTTATCTTTATTATAGAAAGCATTTTTTCTTATTTGAATTTAGCACTTAGAGGACTGTACATTATCTACAACGATGGGTAGAACTCTGAATTATAGTTGAAAAAATGTTTGACTGAATAAATTGGAATTAAACTGTAAATACACATGAAACAACAAATGCCTTTCGAAACATGTATGTTGTCTTTAGTCATTTTAATATCCAAATCCTTGGTCATGGTCTATTGAAACATAGTTTTAATGAAGTTAATATGCATAAACACAAAGTTAAAGTTTATTGGAATTGCTTGTAGGACTAAATACAGACTCGGGTACATACACTGAATATTTCTTATGTATAATTGCAAAAGGCTACAGCAAGTAAAGATGTTATTTGAAACAAACATTTAAAGTAAATTTTCAATAACATATGGCACGTTAACAGCATATTACACAACTGATATTCTTATGACAAGAATGTTGTTTAGGAATGCAAGTTTATAATTTGCAATTTTAGAATTGCTTATTTAACGGGGGGGTGATTTATAGATATTTCATTTAGAAGAAAGATGAATTTTTATGAAGGTGAAAGTATTAATTTTCATAAATGGATTAATGGATATATAATATTTATTCTAATCAAAGTTTTATTTATGATACTTATTCTAGATAATTTCAAAATCCTGTGCATTATATTTTTATTAATGTTTTGATTACATACCTGTGTTTTTTCTTTCCATGATAAATTCGAGTCACTGGGTATCGTTCGCAAAACTTATTTTCTTTATATGAATCATTTAATCATTATTTTATACTTATACTAAAATTAAATATTGATTTCAGGCAAACGCAAAGAGGCAATTTTGAAACTATAGTCACTTTTTGCTCCAAACACCAAGACTAAAATGTTATCGTTTCTTTTACTCCAACCTTGAATCTTAAATAAAATAAGTCAGTGTCCAATTCTTAACAAAGGACAATGAAGCAAATAGAAATTTTCGGTTCTCTACAGATGTGAGGCGAATACAAAGCCTACATAGTAATAACGGTTTTTTATGACTCACTTATAAATATTCCATTCTTTGATGTCCACAGTGCTAGCTGCATGCAATAAAGAATTGGATAAAATTCATACGTTCTCAACTGTTTACGAATTGTTTCTTTTGCTTCAGAGTAACGTTTTTTGAACAGTTGATAAATTTCGGCTTTCAGTCCGATCGGACGAAGATAGCCTTGCAGTTAAATATGTAAATCAATATTAATAGCGATTCATTAATTAAGCGAAACTGCGACCAGTACATATGCTAGTTATTTTTAGTACGTTAAAGCAATTTTAATACAAAAACCTCAACTTCATTAGTAACTATAAAATGTATTGTTTACAACACATTTAAATAAAATAATTATGCAATAAACAGGGACATTATAAAAAAATCTCACATAGAAAATATATAAATATAAACCTTAGCAGCAAGAAATTAGTTTTCAAATTATATTTTTATCCAAATATTCATTTTCAGAGATTATGTGCAAGCAAACTGCATGAAAATTATGCCTAAATTGAAAAGATAGTAAATTTTCCTTTAATTCAATTTAATTAATTTTGTTTCAATGGTCAAGAAATATATATATTAACCACATGACGGTAATCAACTAATATGAATAGTGGATGCAATGTGTACAAGTCATAAAATTTATGGTAATGTCAGGATATAATATCGGATGGTCTAATCTGTTAGATTTTAAAAAATTTGCATGTTATTTTGATAATCATCTGTTACTTCCTTTTATAGTTTTTATTAATTATATGCATTTTACAAGATATTTTACAAATCCCTAAAAAAATCGCACAAAAAAGGACTATATAAAACATGCGTAAAAACATAATTCGGTTAGTATAATGTGTGCAAAGAATTAACCCAATAATGGCTGGCGTCCCTTTTAAGATATCACCAAAAATAGCTAGTAGAATTTTTGTTTCCTTAAAATAACTTTTCTTTTGAGGTAGGTAGAGGGCAATCTTATCTGCAAAATTTTATCTATAAAATTTTCAAGTATTTTCTAATATTTATAAATTTTCATTTGGATCGACGCTTTATGATTTTTCGAACAGCGCACATAAATTTACTTTTTCTGCAGGTGAATAGACTCAAATCATGATAAATTGCTTTGTCTATTATAAAACTCTATTTTACAGTACTTATTTTACTAAATAAATCTTTTTCTACCAAGTGTTTCCTTTTTCACAAACGACATCCTAAGACGCTTAAAGTGATAGCTGATCAGTAACGTGACGGGCTGTAGTATTTAAAGTTGTTTAAAGTTCATGTTTATTTTACTCTGTGCCGTCTATGATAACTTAAAATTAAGATATACATCGATATGTAATCAGCAGAAATGACTCGGGTATTAAAGGGTTAAAGATGTATAGCAGAAAATCTGATTTCATTTTAGTTTGGAGAATATTGTACATCTCAGCTATATCTGGTGCTATTCATCCCGATATTGAGTGATACCTTAAAAGTTTTGATATACAAGATTAAACTTTAAATAATATTCAACTGGCAATGTTTTTGAAACGAAAAAATCTTATAAGCCTCATATAAGACCACATAAGTCTCATGTAAATTCTTATAATACTTTTCACACACTTATTGTGTAGGAAGAAAACAAGTATAAATCCTTTATCAATAATCAGGTTCAATATTTAACTGTATAAAAGGGTAGTCGTCATTCAATGTGTTAGATTCTCGTCCTATCTGAAAGGCATAGATGTAATATTATTGTGCAAATCGAAAGAGCTTAATCCTGCTCATTAAATTTCTGTTTCTAGAAACCAAATAAAAATCTGCAACAAATGTAATAATGCAAAATGACTATAGTAGTAATTTGTGTATCCACAATATTTCCGTTAAACATATTTTCAAAACATTTTATCATTAATTTTTTTCAAGCATGTGTCTGTTATTACTGCAGAAACAAATTTGACTGGGAAATCTAATGTTTTATAAAATAAAATAATGAAACATTGCATTGTCAATACTATTTTGTCGTTATATGTGCTAAATAGACCATATAGATTCAAGATAAAATTTAGTATTTTGCGTTCAGTTTCCAAATTGAAAGCTGCCGTGGTACGGAAAAAGTATAAGAACCTCTTGTCTAATATTAAGTTTACTTGGATTTGAATATATGTCTCCTCAATACAGAAACAGTACATGAGAGGACAAATATGTAACTTGTTACATATAGAATGATCAACATATGAATTAATTTCAGTCACTGTGTTGTTAAATAATAGTCAAATAAATGTGCAAATGCAAAATACCACTGTGATCTTAAAATCTGCATGAATATTCTTGCTTAAGTTTTTAAGCTATAATAATATGAACTGTTTCGATTGCTATAGTAGACAAATATTGGCTTTGTAAACATTGCAAATAATTTAATATTTTTTAACTCTGTATGTAATCTGTTACATCTTCGTAACCTGTAAGCATATTATTGGTTAAGGCACTGATGGTCGGTACCGGAGTTCGTGTGTTCGAATCCCACTATGGCATGGATGTTCGTAGCCGTTAGGAATCGGCTTTAAGCAGTAGGTCCCGGTCTCATTAGCCCTCGTGTGCAAAACTGTAGACCGTAGCTCTCCAAACCAAACCAAACTGTACGCATATTACTAAATTTTATGTAACTCTGTAAATAAGTAACCAAACAACAAAATGCTGGTGGCACGAGTAAGTTGTCTGAATAGATATAGTATGGTGTGATATAATATTTATCTCACACTGAGACATAATTTGAACTAAATTAACAAAGCGTTGTTTAAATGATTTACGCAGGACGCTCGAAGCTGCTGAAGCGACGGTTTTCCAGACTATCGGGTAAACAGATCATCTTTTCAGTTGGATGGTTTCTTTTGAGTCGGTTAAAAAATTCTCTTTTATCTAACCTTCAAGTTTTTTTTTCTCATATAAGTAGTTAGTGTTACATCACACAGATCCTTAAGATCTGCCTTACATAATGACCAGATCATCTTTTTAAAAGGTTTCATGCTAATATGTTTTAGGAAATGTTTTAACTTACAAAATCATGGAAAACGCCCATTGTTTTAGGTACTAAACCAAATTCGGAGACTTTGTTGTTTAAAAACCACACAATTAAGAAAATTACCCATACAGTCTATTTTAAATATTAAGTTTCGAGATTAGCCATAAGACATACTCTTTTTAGAGAAGTTAGGATTTGTGTACATAATTTACTTGGTTATATCTATGATAAAAATTGTAAAAAATGAATTATATGAAAATATTACAATGTATGTTTCTGTCTTTCTGTTAGGCTTTTTTTCATTGTCTTTTTATCTAAAATCAGGTTTATGGTGTTTCTGTGACAGCGTTAGCTTACTCTTCTGATCATTTTAACTTGATAGTCAGGAAAGAAACGTTCTTCAAGTCATGCATTTAAAATTCTAATATTTTATACATATATGAAGTACACTTAGGCCCGTATCAGAGGATAACAAACTGAGAAATGTTTAGCATGAATTTTTCGAGTTGTAGTCGGTTGAAAATACACTATCACTAGTAGATTTTCACCCGAGTGCATCATGAAACTGTTAACTTCAACAATTGAAAATAGTACATATCTTCGTTTAATGTGATACGAGCATTATAAGAAGATATGTAAAATTATAATTTATATGAAATACTTTTCTAGACCAGTTATTTGTTACCATCACGGGAACTTTTCAGGTTCTAAATTATGTTTATTTATAGAATTATATAGGTCACAAAAACAAAAAGTAACTGTGTATTTGAAACTAATGTAACTTGCTAGAAAATATTTCGATATTTTATTTATATTTTATTTTTAAATGGTAGTAATATCAAACCAAATCCCAATAAGTATATTTATTTTCATTTATAGTGGAAATAAGGTCATTGTACATTTTTATCTGGAGATTCAACCCATGGTACCCATGCGTAGCCATAATACTTAGGATTTCCTAGTGGATCATCTGGTTTATTTCTAATAGGAACTGCTTCCTTCCTATATTTATCTAAAAGTTCTTTCAGCTCTTGAACAACCTGTAAGGTAAATGATAATATATTTAGAAATATAAATACACTAATTTATTGTTTTAAATTTTTTTCTGTTGTGTAGTGCGGTTTCGAAAGCATAGAAAATATTGTACTTAGTAAATATTAATCAAGGTTTTTTACTAAATGTTTTCGTTTTTATATAGAGAATATTAAAAATTTGCATGCGAAAAATAAAGAAAAGGTAAAGAATATAAAAGCAAAATTACTTACATTTGGTAGGTTGCTTGCTATATTGTTAAACTCGCATGGATCTCTTTCGATATCGAATAGACAATACTCCTTCAACGGCTGACAATTTGTTGATGCATTTTCAGGTTTGACACCACAATCGACTTCCACTGGTGTACCAAAATAATGCAAAGAAATATTTTCACCATTCTTACTCGAGAAAATACTTTCTTTGCATTTTATTTCCTGACCGGGAGCTTTACAGTATTCAGTTTCCTGATCGTTGTTCTTCCAGTTTAAATCAAATGTGAAATCAGAATTCCATTTGGATTTCCTTGATAATATTTTAATGACTTCGGATTCTTCTAAGAACGTTTTGTACACCTAAATAAATCAAATACAAAAATGTTATAAACTAAAACTTAAAAACTAATTTTTCTTAGTACAATATTTTCTATCGGAACATAAATTACAAAGCACGATTATTAGCATTAGAAAAAACAAATACTCTGTTAATAAGCACTTCCATTTTTCCCACTTTTTAAAATTATAGTTTTCTAAATTGATAAATTCTGATCAAAATTCATTTATTTTTCCCCAAAATGTTTGACATAGCTTTTTAAGCTCTAAAAAGGAAATTAAATCTAAAAAGGATGACGAGGGAAGCATATAGTTATTCATTTCCGGTCGTCAAGAGATTAGATTTAAGTTTTACCCAACTATAAGCATGGTAAGCATGGCAAAATAGTAAAATGGGCTTAAGTATGCTCAATTTTTGCTACTTTTTCTTTATTTTAAATGATTATTTGTGACGAAGCAAAGAAGTTAATGCAAATCTACTTAATATTCCATAATCATTTAATTATTTGATTATATAGCCAGATTTGTGAGTGCGATTTAAAAATATTCTCCTCTTGTTTCTAAATAGTATCAAATTAGAGTTCATAGATTTCATTTAAAAAAATCATAAACATATTACATACGATTTTACAAATATTTCTTTCTTCTGAAAAAACAAAATAATGGAAAATTTTTAAGAAATTTTTACCTTTTGAAATCCGCAAATTTTCTGTCTGGAGTAAACCTTAAATTAATTTCAATTTTAAATATTCTGTCAGAGAAAAGCACTTCACACTAATCTAAAGCTATAATTCTAGTAATGGTCATATGACAACTTGAGATCGTTTTACAGTTGCTAGTCAGAAAATAAAAATTGCCTTCAAAAATTCAGATAAATCATTTTTAAAGTAATCCTTGACGAATTCATTAAATGTATTTTATTATTTTGCATTTTAATATATTTAATTTTTTTTAATTTTATGAAAATAATAATTATGCATTGAACATTACAACTTTCAGTATATTAGCTTTGCTTCCCATAAGATAAGTTATAAGTTTATCAAAAATGTAAAAGTTAGCTCATGTTTATCGCATGACGACCAGGATTCATTCTCTCCTTATCACATGCTTCTCGATATCTAACATATGTAATCACCAGATAAAAAGTGGGAATGATTTATCAGGCTCATGCAGAAATTAGGTTATTTAATCATTTTATCCAAAACTTTTCTAAAATTTAAAACTTACGCAGTTTTTTTTTTCCAAAATACAAAATGCTTTAGAGTTTGCTGCTCTAACATTTACTTGTTTCTAAAGTAAGTTGCAAAATCGAGATCTATTTTCTATGTGAAAATTACCTTATTTAAACAAAGAATATATCCTTAAGATATACAACGTACTTTTGTGATAGATTAAGTCAACTAAAATGCAAATTTTAAAGTTTTAATGACTTTGGGATAGTACATATTAAATTGAATGCCTTGCATAAAAATTACAAAACAGCCTCTAATATAACATACAATATTCAGTAAATGTTTAACCTCATTAATAATGTCTTTCATTCTTATGACGTGGGCTATGTTGAATTTTAAAGTAATTAAAGTAGCTTATACGAACACTGTATGTAAACACGCTTGCGCAGAAACCGTGCGACTTACATGCAGGAAAATTTAGAACAGTGATTTTCCATAGCACCGTGTGAAAATTCTCGAAGTCCATTTAAAAAAATTGAATTGAGGTCAGGTTAAATTGAAGAAAATTAAGTGCTGTAATTGAGGAGAAAACAATCCAACAAGCTACAGAGTCCACAAAATGTTACGCAAACCGAAAAATTCTGTTAATAATAATGCTAATATTAGCAAAGTTATATATTTTGCAGAAGCTCTTAATAGAAACATAAATAAAATTTAAAGAAATTCAAAATATTAATACAAATGGTTAAAATTATTAGTCAAGAACTTAACTCAAATAATAACTCTGTAAATGGTAACGAAAATAGTAATAACAAACCGTTAAAAGTGTTAGCTAAAAAGTGATATATGAGCTTAAAGCTTACTTGGTTATAGAAAACTTAACTGCATAATCCGATATCTTAAAAGTTACTGTAACTAAAATGAATAATGCTTAAACTCCAGAAAAGAAAATATTTGCAATATCGGAAGCTTTTGAAAATAATTTGTCAGCTGGGACATATTTTTTGTATTTTCTTTTTATTCTTTGTCTCTCTTAAATTTATATAAAAAATAAAATTATTTTCCTTTTCTTTCTGCTTCGGAACTTCCTTTTCTTAATTTCTTCAAGATATTTCGAGATCAAAAGAGTGAATTGATAGAACTTCTAATTAGACTAAATCATAGCTTCTCTATTTTTGGGACATTATTATGAACTGTTCTCGAAGCGTGTTTATGACATTTTAAATACCGGTCCCAGATGGCAGTCCCTAAACTTTTAGAATTAAGTTTTATCATTTTTAACCGAAAATAATTTTAAATTTGCAAGTCGTATACATTACCGCATACTGGATGTTTAAATTCTCTTTATAGAAAGAAGTGTCATTTATTTTCTTTCCTTCTTTGTCAAACCAGCCGTCAAATTGTCCACCAAGTGTAGATCCTTTTAGCAATTTATACTGTCCTCGCCTGATACTCTCGACATTCCAAATCTCGTCGATATTATATAAGATATGATCCCTGGGAGAAGATGCATTTTTCATAAAAGATGGCCAGAAGTTGAAACCATCAATGGAACCTAGAGTTTCTGGATCACCCCCTGTAAAACAAAGCTTTGTTACATTTTATATATTCCCTTGTTTGCAGCGTTGAATACTTGAATCGAATAGTTTAAATTATGTACAATGGATATTTTACTATAAGAAATGTATGAAACGAGTTTAGACGGAAGGATATGAAATCATATTATTAATATCCATAATTTCACAATACGAAAACTGTTAGGTTAATTTATATAATTATTACTAGGTTAGGCCTTTTTTTCACATCCAACAGGAAGGATATTTTCCTAGACTTACTACTTAAGGTCATTTTCGGTACCTACAAACATTCCTGCTTTTAGCGAGACCTAAACCAGCAGACAATACTAAAAGACAGCGTCCTACCTATTTGACAATGATTTGATACATTTAAAAAACATAATTTTAACATTTGCCTGATTCCCAGAAAGATTATGTACCATGAAATATATGATAAAGTCGATAACCAAATCAATTTGTAGCGGTGGTAGCCATGTTGCTTTGTGTTGCAGCTAGTTCTTGATATCCCATGATACGCAGCTAATTTCATAATGAACTAATATTAAAAGAATACTCTTTTTTATTATAGTATTATTTTACTCTGAAAATAAGTTTTCAGGTTAGCATTTTAGAAATGTCTACTCAAATTAAATATCAAAATATTTAACATAATCTTTAATATTTAAATTACATTTTAATCAAGTATAAAATCTTCAGATATATTATTTTTTGTAGCTAAATTTATTACAAAACAATAAAATCTGATATTTTTGGTTTAAATCAATTTGCTAAAAAATAAAAAGTTAATTCTTACCTGCAGCATCATATAGAGTTGGTAGCCAATCAACAATATGCATGAGATTGTTTGATACTGATCCTTTGAAACTCTCCAAAAGAGGGCTCCAGATAAAAGCCGTTCCTCTAATACCACCTTCCCATAAGTTGTATTTACTGCCCCGGAGAGGCCAGTTAGACCCCGTGCTGCTGTCTATTCCTTGGACAGCTCCACCATTATCCGTACTAAATACTATTATCGAATTTTCGAGCAGGTTTCCTTCATCTAGAGCAGAAAAAACTTCACCAATAGATTTATCCAAAGCTGATGCCATACCTGTACAATGATAAGAAAAAGTTATTTGGACTTTATTCATTAAATTTTAACCTATACAAAGTTAATTGCCAAACAAAAATATGCATGAAAGTATTGGATATTGATCTTTTTAAAACTGTATAAAAGGGCTTCAGATAAAAGCAGTTCATCTAATTCTCCTCCCCATCAGTTGTATTCGTTGCTTCAAAGTGACTACTGTAAATCAACAAAGAGCTTACGCTTATATCTATTCCGTTAGCAGCTGCACTACTACATTGACTAAATATACTATTACAAGATATTTGAGCACGTGCAAGTCTTTTAAAGCAGAAAAAAAATTTCAATGGAATTTTTCAGAGCTGATATAATACTGTCATAAATGTAAGAAAATGTTTTCTCAATTTCTGTTTTCCAAATTATATTTAAAAATATTGATTTTACTTGCTTGAAACACTACGGTTTACTACATGGTCTACTAGACTGCGGTCTGCCTCATGTAATAAAATATATTTTGCTACAAGACGGCTAATGAGACCGGGACCTACCGAATTTATTTGAATGGTCAAACAAAATAACAAAAATAAGGAAATAAACAACTGCTATGTCTTCTTGTCAATAGCTACTAAACATTTGTGTATCAGTTTGTAAATCTGAAAATGTTTTTAAACAATTAAATAAGCATTTGTCTTTAGTAAGAAGAGAACAACTTATGAAATGACTGAATCTATTAAGAATGATAATAAATATTAATTCTGAGTATTATTTTTCATTTTCCTTTTTGGGACCGGTAATTTCACTTTTTGTAAAATTATTTTCCGTATTTTCTACTTTCAAAAGTATTCTAGGGCTGATACGACTAAAGTTAAGCAACAATTTATTTCGAATGGTGGCTGGATTTAATGTAAGAAGATTAACATGATAAATAAAACAAAAAAAAAAGTTTTCTTTTAAGGAATTTTAAAGCCATAGCCCATAACTATAAAATGCTTTATTATTTTTGATTATTGGCTAAAGAACCGATAAACAAGTTTAATTATGTTATCAATCTAGTGTGACGTTCACTAAAGAAAGCATGGGGTATAGAACTCATAAAAAAAAATCCTATACAATATGGGGACGGATATTAAAATGATGAACCCCGAGAGGTTTCATTCTGTAAAATGAATGAAAAATTTTCGTTCATTAAGCCCATCATTTAAATAGTAACAGTAATAAAGTAACAGTAATAAAGTTTCTTTACTCCTTCTTGTAAGGAACGATGGACGAATGGTTAGGGTGCTGGCCTTCGGAACCGGAGTTCGTGGGTTCGAGTCCCACTATGGCATGGATGTTCGTAGCCGTTCGGAATTGGCTTTAAGCAGTAGGTCCCGGTCTCATTAGCCCTCATGTTGCAAAAAGTAGACCGTAGCGCTCCGAAACCAAACCTTATTGTAACCTCCCCCCCCCTCCCATTTTCTCCAAGTAGTAATCTCTCTTGTCTCACCTTTCGCTTTCAGACTCCACATTGTTTGGAAAGTCATTTGTTTTGGCAAGTTCTGTCACCCCTTGTAGTTGTGACCATTAGTCATGTTAATTTCCGAATATACATAATACAAATATATATATATATATATATATATATATATATATATATATATATTTCAGACGCGTATTCTTGAAAAGGTACCTCCCATGATTGATTTGCCGGGGCTGTACTAGGCAAAACGCCACTAAATCATCACTTAAAGTAAAACTAATCCAAAGAAAGACAGTCAAAGTAATCCTTTCGAAAAGATGAAACTTTATAGTAGAATTATTGTTACGGCAAAAGACACATTTGTCCAAGTCGGATGATTCCTTTCAATGTGCTTCCCTCAGTGAAAACACAAAATGAGCATGAAAATTATGTCTACCTTCGGTTTTCTGCAAAGTAGAAACCATCAGTCTTTCAAAACCTGTAGACACAACAATTCCATCTTGAGTCTCCTATTTTCCATCTCGTTTAAAGAGGGAAAATATAAAATGCAAGTGAACCTAAACTATTGAGACTCAGTCAACGAAAAGGGAATCAAACTTGGGGAACAGGATTTAGCTAACTTTATGAAGCTATTAAGAATACTTTGTAAAACACCACACGCGCTAAGGTTTAAATTATGAACATTCAAAAGTTTAATTATGTAGGAAAGTGAACAGATGATTAAATAATTTAATTCGTTATAGCTTTATCGGTTTCAGATATAGGAAAAATAATGGTATGAAAATGTGCAGAAATGTTTACAGTTTGATACATAAAAAATTGAAAAACTGAAAAATTTAATAGTCTTGAGATTCGTTATGTGCGTATATTGAATTCCCTGCATACGTTGAGAAATGCAATTTAACTTAATATAACATGGGCCGAAACTATACATATATTAAACATTTGGCAACATTACATTCATGAAATATATATGTTCATTACGCCTCCTAAAGGTTAAATGGGAATAGTTACTATTATGATAGCACCATGACAGATTAATAAATTCTAGGACTGTGTAGAAGCCGTTGATTTCTCGCAGAATACAATGCACGCTATAGAAAATGTTCATGCGAACTGGCACCTATAGGATTCAGTTGTTTTACTGTAAATACAAAAGAAAACTATTATCTGAAAAGTTTGTTCAGATTGTTTATCTCAAAAGTTTGTGCACATTGAGATTTCATTCGTGGTTTTTTTTAAATCTAGTTTAAAAATGTGTTAAACATATCTAAACTACTAGTCACCAAGTATTTGAAACTTGCATTTTTTTTCTTTCCAAAGCCTCGTATCTTTACTTTGTGATATCTAAGTCATAACTCATTGCTATTAACAAAGCGATAAGGGATAATTGCCCTTGATACCTGCAAATTGTCTTCTTTTTTCATCTTTTATATAAGAAAATGGATCACTGTACTCTTTTGGTACTTGCATTGGTGAATATGAATTTCCCGCATGAACAGCTTGATGAGCAATGTATAAAAAGAGAGGCTGAAATGAATTGTATAGATATTATCACAAATATCTTCATATTCATAATTCACAAAGAATAATTTAGTAAGAAAATAATGCGTTTTCACTAACGTAGTATAATGTGTACATTAAAAATAATGGATATTAAAGGGCGTGCGTGAGACAGAGAGAGGGAGGGATGAGGATTAAAGTGTTCATCCGTTCATTGCCTTCGGTACTTTTTTGACTTGTAGTATTTCTAAGAGAACCCTCGTAATTTGAGAAAGTATATTGGGTCAAATGGCATTATTTAAATATTTTTTCTGAAAGTGGAAAGGAATCGTTATTATTGTAAAATTAAATTTAATTATATTCTTAACTAATAAATTTAATTATATCACTAAAATGTTTTCTCTCAAATTTCAACGTTTAAAGAAATTTATTTTACTTGTTATTGAATAAATATTTAAAGTTTAACACTTATCTTGTTTTTTATTTCATACTCAAACCAAAAGAAATGTATATCAGTTTTTGTTTCTAATTTTAACTTAATTTTAAAAAAGTACATGATTAAAATAATTTCTCAACCTCAAAAATAACTTGCCATATACTCTCAAATATTTATAGATTTAAAATTATTTATTAAGTCATTTAAATTAAATAAGGATAATCAAATTACTCTATAATGTTACGAACATGTCCCGAAGATTAGTCGTTTCATGCAGTGAAAAAGTGCTATTCTTATAATTAAGCTACAGTGAAACTATCATTTGTGTGTGATCTAAAATTCTGAATTAAATTTCGGGGTATTTGGAATCTAATTTACGAAGCCTAACAACAACCATTTACTAAGAATTTACAGTAAATTTTCTCAAACTTTATATTGGTTTTTATGAGGGCTATTATAAGCTTTTTTTATGTATACAAATATAAAGTAAATTTTGTTTCATTTGGTGTAAATATAGATTTCTTTAATTTAATAATTCAAGTCTTTCAGTATATAGCAATAAATAAATCACGTACGCCTAGGCGATAAAAAATATGCATAAAATACTTCTTTTGTCCACAAAGGGGACTCCTAACACATTATATGGTTTAAGAGAAAAATACCATATAAAAATGTTTGCTTAGATAATTTGCTTAGTTTGCTTAAATGTTTGCTTGAAAAAAGTGCCTCTGTCAAATGAAGACTAATGAGTAACTTTCTACCTGCTGTAAACGACAAATTAAAGAAAAAATAAAATAAAGAAATGTAGTGCACCAATATATCATCTTAACCGGTTAATTGGTAATATATATATATATATAAACATATTATATATATATAATATATATATATATAAACATATTATATTATATATATATACATATTATATATATAACTTATTTGTATACCCTATTTTAAAAATAATATTTTTATGATAGGTATTAACTACCATAATTAATTATTTGACTTCTTTCTGTAAAGACGTCGCCAAGAATAATGGATGTGTCAGTCTTTCATTGATGTTGGATACGAACCCGGAAGTAAAATATCATTTTTTGACGGATTGATAGTATACAGAGTTCCAATGTCAAACTATGTGACATTTCCAGATGTTCTCTGCAAAGTTTATTCATATAACTAATGGAACAGTTTCGAAACTTTGTGTAGAAGTATTGAAGTTTTGCAGTCGGTTACAAATGCATGATTTATGTACTGAAAATTTAATCGTACATTTCTAGATTTAATTTAGCGCATTAAACAAACTCGATGATTAAATTTAATTTTCAGCATGTAATGTAGTACAACTGATTTGAAAATTTAAAAAAAACTTTTTTATGTCTGTTTGAATTAACTGTTTCTTGGAACTGGATTTAAACTTTTATATTTTATTACTATCAGAAAATTTTCAAGCAAACATTTATTCAAAATAACTATACAAAACAAATCATATTTGGGTGTAGACGTTAATTATACTAAAATTCTAAAACGAGGAATTTTATTAAATTTTACTTCTTACTTCGAGTGACTTAGAATGTAAGTTAATATAATTGATTTAAGGTCGTAATGTAAACTAATATTTCGTAGACAATTTGCACTAAGAATCATTAGACAATAAAATCCTTTCAAAATTCTTATAGGTAAAGCTTCTCATCGCCATATCCAAGGAATATAATGAAAATATATCGTAGAAATCGTTCTTAACAAAGACCGCCTAACCTGAAACTGTATGTTTAATATTTTGATGCGTACTAAAATAATTAAGTCTGAAGCTTTACTATCAAGATATTTTAGGTTAAGACCTTAGAAGATAGAAATAACAACTGTTTCATAATTTTTCAAGAGTTTGGAGTTATTAATATCTTTATTTATAGAAAAATTTAACCATACGAAGCCCAGTGGCGTTGGGGTTCGATCCCCGGGCTGGGCAAGGTTGACTCAGTCTTTCATCCCTTCAGTGGGTAGATGAACTGAGGACCAAGCGTGCTTGAGAACTAAACACTGGGGGTTCCGCGTAAGATTGACCACCTAACCGGAACATATGCTTCGCACCCCAGGGCCCTTGATCACGTAAACGGAGATTGGCATAGTAGGCCTTGGCCCCCTAGGAGCTGTTGCGCCGAGGAGTTTAGTAGTAGTAATACTTATACTATGCTAGCGTTAGAATGGTATTAAAATGAAGAAAATTGAATTCTTCAACAGATATATCAGTAATTTCAAAGCAGAGAATGTTGTCTAAGATAAGATATTTTTATAGTTAGTACAGTATAGATGTTTATAAAATTAGCTTCTGCTTTAAATGCTATTTATATGCAACAAATACATTTTTTATTCTGGGAGAAAAATATAATTGAGGAAAATAAGACAATTTTTTAAAAATTAAACATTTTCCATACGTTTTATTCGATTTTTTAAAAATAAAATTAAATAGACTTTTTTTTCACCAAATATGTACTCTACCAAAGACAAATTAAAACCGAGTAGTGGCAATGTCTCCCAATTTTTTTATAAACTGGAAAAATTATGTAATGATTTGTTTACAATTCGTTGCTATAAGTAATTTTAGTCTTCAAGATATGTATTTATAACGATTATTTAGTGTAGTTTAGTATGATGCAAACTTTTAAAATAATGCACAAAAAAACTAAAAAAAATCTATATATATTTTTATGACTGAATTAAAGAAAGGGGGGCTAAATAAATTTAAGTTCTGAACAGGATTTAAGCAGTAGGTCCCGGTTTCATTAGCCCTCGTGAGCAAAACAGCAGACCGTAGCTCTCCGGACCAAACCAAACCTAAATAAGTTGAGATATTCCTACTAAAGGTCTTATTGGACTCTGTGTTTTTCTGGTTATCTATATCTGGGTAGCTATTTCTATAAAATATATACAGATATATTTGTTATAGGATTTACTTGAATTTTTTTAATTTAAAGACTTATTTTCCTAGTTAAACTGATTTTTTCCAACATCTCGTACAGAAGTGGCAATTAAATGAGAATTCGAGACTTTAACTACTCATGCCTTTAATAAAGTTTAGGTTTATCTTTAAAAACATTCAAATTGTAACTGTAATGTCATATTATTCAAATGTGGACAGTACAATAATTGTATCACAGTGCGGCACTGCTTTTGAAACACGAGAATTCATTTTAACATTAGTGCTTGTTTCTTGTCGTGGTAGAAAAGAGTGAAAATATTCTCTCAAAACTATTTGCATACTTATATTTACAATAAACAACTGAAAAAAGGTGTCTGGATGAAATTTAGTGGGAAAATTCGGATTGTATATTTCAAATAAAAACCATGTGGTTAGTTTTGATAAGAAAAAATTGTTTAGTAAAAAAAATTCCTATACACTTTTGATTTGCATAGATAGAGTGTAGTTGTTGAAAATAAACATACCTTAGACGCATCATGGTTCTGAACTATCTTCTTAGCTCTTTCAGTAAAAGCTTCTGTGGAATAATAACCTGTGTAGTTCCAAGCTGTCTTCTCATTATCGTGAAAATCTAACCCACTCGCTCCACGCTAAAATAAGTTCATGATATAATAAACGCAAAGTTAATGCTAAACAGCCATCTTTTGGTATTAATAATCTTCGCCGTGTAATTTGGACTGTTGTAATTTAATTTAGATGTTATATTTAAACAAAAAAAACATAAAATGAGATTATTAAACCAAAATTCCTTTTTATTAGTGTGAGTACATTAATGCAAAATTAGGGCTTCTCGAAACTTTATAGCTTGAATTACATTTTAAATAATGATATTTAAAAGATAAATCTAAATTTTAGACTTGCACGCTAAGCTTTTGCTTAAATACCCTAGTGCAATAGAGCGTTAATTTTAATGGAATGGCAATAAAGAGCTATATTTCATTAATCAGCTAAGAAACTTCATCATATAACTCTATAACATATTGCTCTATTAATATTTTATTTTGAATTATAAAAAAAGGAATTTAAAATAACTGCTGATTGAAAATACTTAGAATAGTGTTGCTTTATAGCTTAAAACCACCTATTATTAGGAGAAAAATAAAGAATAATTTATTGAACTGCTTCAAAAAAGAATTGTTCTGTATTTTAAACAAATGAAAGTGGTTTTTTTAATAAAAGATTAAATTAAATCACAACATATTTAATTTCAATTTAATCTGTTGTGAATAACTTTTGACATTAAAGCACAGTAGTTTCAAATTTTGTTTGTCAACTTCCTCTATATGACTTGAAAACATCTCTTAAACTTATAGGTTTCGCCGAGCTTATTTAACCACTAATAATAGAGTACAAAAATCAAAAAGTTAGCATTTCAAGAACTTACTTCTTCATCAAAATGTGTGAAAAAATCAGTTTTTCCTTTCCAGTATCCTAGAAATGAGTCAAATCCTCTGTTGGAGGGAATATAATCCTCACAAAAAAATCCGAGATGCCACTAAATGAAGAAATTGAATTTTTCAGTATTAAATAAAAGCTATGTAATGTTTATTTTTTAAACTTTCGGTACTATATTTAAATTTAACACTTTAAATTAAGCATTTTGTAAGAGCAAGGGATATAACTTGATTAGATGCAATATGAAACTCTTAAAGCCAAATTGGTGAACCCTCTGTCGTGTGGGCAAGATGTCTCAGGCGTATACCACAATTTTTGTAACTGAAAAGATTTTCTAAATACTATACGGTATTTTTTCGACTATAAGCTCTCTTCAGATGCTTCATTTCAGGTGTTTAAGTTTTCCAATTTTACTTCTTTTAAGTCATGTATGAGTCATATACACTCACTCAAACACTTAGCTCTAAACGGCGGCAGTTTCAATATACCTGAAACTGGGTCAAATTGACCCCGATCAATATAAATCTATGTTTTTATACAAAAAGTACTCTGCATTTATACGGAAATTATATTTACTTAATTTTAGACATTAAATTGCTATAATACAAGAAATATAATATGGAAAATTTTAAATAGTTATAAAAATATATAGATAACATTAATTGAAATATTTTGTTTCTTACTAGAGATGATTTCTTACGCATTTCATGCACAGTTTGGGCAACTTCTTTTTATACATTTTATATACTTTCTGCATACCAGTATTTTACTGTGAGCAAATATCTATAATATTGTTTCCCCACTTAAAATCTTAATAACGTACATTTTCGCATCTGCACAGATTCTTCAGTAGTATCAGATTTTGTGCTTTTGTATGTGACTGGTATTTATGTTTGCTAATATTATACGTAGTACGCAACTCCAACTTTAGGCTAGAATATCTTCAAAGAGTTATTGAAGATATTTTAGTCTAAATATTATTTCAGTAACTTCTTTGTATAAAATCCATGAATTAATAACCTCAAGATCAAAAATATTGTAGAATACATTAACTAGCCACCTCCTTGATCCTGCCTTCACATAATATTTCTAATCCATTTAGCACCAACTTGAACACCAAATTTTTTTTAGTAATGAAATATTTCTTCAGGAAACTTTTATGGTGGTTATTGTGAATATTGACTGTAGGCAGCACAATAAGACGTTTTTATTGTATTTTCCTTGATAAACTGTCAAAGTTATACTATCATACTTGTGAAATAATGTACCGTATAAAGTCCCAATACAATTCCACAGATAAAGCCAAAAATAAAAAGTTTACGTGGGTGTTTGATAGTACTAACTTTCAAAAAGGATGTGTTCTAGTTTCATAACATTTTGACTTTCTTGACTAGAAGTTTTATTGACGCTATTTTTCAGATATTCAGATCAAGGAAGAAAAACCGAATTTTGTGTGTTTATTATGCTCCGGCTTTTATAGGAAAAATACCATTCAAGCTCAGCAATGACTTGAAAACTGTTATGAAAAATCTGCTTCATCGAAAACAACTTTTTGTCGTTTATGTACTGAGTTTCAACAGGACCCTACAAACACGAATGACGCCGAACTACTCGGAATGACCAAATAAGGTGGCGAAACATGAAAACAGAAATTTACTCTAAACTGTGTGGGACATCCGTAAAGTAAAATTGCTGTCATTCTAAAGATAGCAATAGTCAGAGTGCACAATATTTTGTATAAAAAAAAACTTTTATTTAAATACACATTTTGCATCCACACAATCCACATTTGCTCCCTGTGAAACAAAAAGAACAGGGTGTGGATGACTTAAATCTCAGTTTGGAGCTGTTTATGCAGAATAAACAGGGTTTTTGGTATGTGACAGTGTATAAAGCTTTGATCCACACTATCCAGATTCATCTCAGCAGTCAGCTGAGTGGAATTTCAGTGGGTGAAAGACGTCCAAAGCCGCCAAAGACTCAAAAGTCAACCAGTATTTATTCAATGGAAATGATGTAATATTTATCGATTACCTGCAAAAAGATAAAAACTATCAATAACTAATATTATTTAGTATTATTGAACCGACCGAATGATGAAATCAACTAGAAACAACCCCACATGTGCTTTTTCATAAAGACAATGCACCGTGTCACAAGTCGATAGTTACGATGGTAAAAGTGAATCAGTAAATATTACAAATCTCCAAAAGTTTCTCCCTTGAACGTTTTTTCACAAAATATGAAGTCGTTCAGAGTGTTTTTAGAAGTCTCAACAATGCATTCTATAACCAAAAATATCCAAATTTTAACAACGCTTTGGAATTAAGGTACCCCTCTTAAAGGGGAATATGTTAATAAATAGAGTCAAATTTAACAAAAAAAGTTTTTAGAAATTAGATTTGGGTTTTGATGTCCATCCTGCTATGTCTAACATACATATTAGCTAAGTGCTATATATAAAGCACTGTTAATGTGATTTAATAAAGTTAATGCTTAATTCTTAGAAGGAATTCAGTCATATACTATATTTACCCATTTAATTAAATATTTTACAACACTAAAAGGTGTAGTTAATCAAAATAAAGTAAGCTTTCGTAGATATATCGTAATCTATCTGATGTACAGAGCAATTATAGTTTATTTGGGGATAATATTTCTCACCCTTTTTAATACATGGGTATCCAACAAGTCGACTGCGAAGCCAATGGTGGTCAACTTTGAAAAAATGCTTTAGATGTTTAGATGTGTAAACAAATTAAACACTTTTACCATGCTCCTTCTGATTTAAAACTCAGTTTTATGTATATGTATGCATAAATTTAAAATTTGGAACGCCTATTACTCTTAAGCTGACAATACTAATATCGAAAAATCTTAGAAACATACCAATATTTACACGATTTAAAGTTTTGGTTTTACTAAAATTTTAGGGATAAAATATAACTTAAATACAAAAAATAAGTTCTTTGATTATCCGTAATGTTAAAGTTTGTCTGAAATATAGAAGGAAAATGTTTGATAGAATTTAGTAAACTTGTAATATATTATATGATATAATTTAATAACACTTTTAATAAATTTGACTGTTTCACGCCTAATTATATAGCATTTCTAATAAAATTTGACATTTTAAATTAAACTCTTCAGTGCTATCTTGTATGATGCAAAAAAGCCAAGTATGGGGTTGAATAGGTAATGGGATTGAAAGAGTCGAAAAACATTCACTTTAAGACTTGTACTCGAATGTTTAAAAGTTATGTCTCCTTAAAGGCTAACTTACATAATTCTTTAAATTTTTCTTTATCTTAGAAGGGTTGTTCATCTCCTTGGACTCATCACTATTACTTGGCATCACGGGTGTAGATAAGGTAATGTTTAGAAATTTAGAAATTTTACCTTCCCACTCTTATAAGAGGCCATGCTTTTTCCGAAAAATTAAAACAAAGACTATATCCCCCTTCGGTCAAAAAATATAGACACAAGAAGAGAAGGCGCCTTAGAGATAATGTAAACACGGAAGCGAAAGAAGTGATCTCCAAGAACTTATTTGAAAAACAAATTACAGGCACCTACTCATCTTCAGCTTCTTCATTCCTCTTTTCGATTGTGTTCGATTTTGTTTTTTAAATTATTAATTTTGTAGATTTCAAGTATAGGTTTTTAATAATCCCTTGTAATGTATGGTAATACGTGCACATTATTTAAGTTAATTTTTTATTATGTCCCAGATGAAATCTTCTTTTAAACACAATGCTGCAAATGGCCTAGAACAGTAGTTCGACCTTGAAACTGAGTCTATATTATTTTTTAGAGCAGATTTGATTTATGATTTCCACGCTGTGACGTCACTACGCTAAGACATAGCCAATAACTATTACAATAACAGAAGGTATTCATCTAGCAAACGCTGATCAAACAGCCGGTGACTCTTGTAAGATTTCCCTGCCAAACAGAACGAGATCATTCTGATTTTAACTTTCCAGTGCGTATTACTCCGCAAAAGTTATAAATTGAAGCGAAAGACAGTCATAGTAATATCAAGTAAAACTCGCTATTATATCAATTAATTTTAACTTAAACTGCTACCGCTAAATGTCAAATATTTTTTTCCCTGGGGATGAAATTATCTCCCTGGACCTTACCTGGATATTCATTTTCTCAAAAATAAATCCGATTGAAGCTATACCAAAGTCTACAAGAAAAAGTAGATTACTACAAGCTTTAATAGAAAAGTAGATCTTATATATACAGAAATGGTTCATCCCTACTATATAGTATTTACCTATTAGACTACTTGCTGCGTTAGGATGCTGTCAGGTGCACAAGTTTGAAAAGTGTTAAACATTCCCCTAGGAGTAAAGAGATAAGATTTTTATGTATAATCTTGCTGAATATCCATTATGCCAACGTTTCTGCCGATAATAAGAATAAAGCATAGTTTCTGAGCACATAAAACTAAGAAAGCAGATTTCAGTTACTTGAAAACAGAAATAAATTCAAGAAATATAAATTGCGCCTTATTTGCACCCTGTTTTGTTTGTTGGCCATAGCAGCAGATGATATTGAAAAGTGAAAGAACATCATACAACTAACATTTCTTTTTATAGTTTTCCACTTTCTTCTTTCCGCTTCTTAATTTTCACTTAAAAAAGAAGAAAAATATTTTTTATTCCTTTAAGCAATGAAAGGGTTCACTTAAAATTTTTTATATATATTTGACAAAGTTAACGTAAAGTTTTTTGCTAAAAGATTCAAATTTCCAGCACTAGCAAACAAAAAATCGGCGAATATCCGCTAAGTGGAAAAATACTAACATAACGTCCGTGTAAGTGAGACATATCTTTGCTACAGACAGACTTTTCCCCGAAAAAGAGACTTAAATAAGGATAATAAGGATAACATATATGTTTTTACCTTTCCAACACCATGAGTAGAATATCCAAGATTTTTTAGATACTGTGGTAGAAGCATTTCTTCAGGTGATAAACCCCAAGGCTGTGTTGCTGCTATTACATAATGCTGGAGACCTAAAATCATAGTGATACTCCAAATGGGTGTTTAAATCTTTATATAAATCAAAACTGAAGACGTCGATGATAACTTCAGTTATTACATGAAAAGTAAAACAGTGTATCTTATATGATACATTTTACTTTTCTTACTATAATTCGACATGTCAAATGCAAAGAATTTATGCTCAAGTATACATTGCATAAACGTTAGATTTCAGTTGTCGATTAGACATCAATATTTTCTAACTTGGCTAATGAAAGAGCTGAAAAGATTCTAGAATTACTAGTCGTAATTACTAGTCTGCACTGTAAATCTTAATTTGATGAGACCGTTAAATACTCTATGGTATTCTATTTCAATACTATTTCAGTAACAACGCTAAAAAATAGGTATAAATAGGATTGACGCTAATACTTACCAAGTTTGATAGGGTATTTACCAGTCATTAGAGCACCTCTAGAAGGTGTGCAGAGAGGTTGCACATAATAATTATTTAATATTATTCCACTGTAAGCTAAGGTATCAATATTAGGCGTAGGTATTTGAGTAGATCCATGAAAGCTTACATCGTTCCATCCCTACAAATGAAGAACACATATTAAAAAATTATTTCAATATAGATTCTGAAAGTAGGTGTGTTTTACTTCATTGAAAAGATGAGAAATAGTAATAAATATTGAATGAAGAATAAAACATTTCTTTCCTTTTAAACATTTAAGTTTAAGAAAAATTTTGTGCTTCAATCATTATAATATATCAATCGTTATATATTTGATTTAAACAGATCGATATCTTAATTATAATTTATACTTTCTCTTCTTGTACATCTTAATTTAACGTGATTAAAAGAAAGTAGAAAATTGGTAATTATTATAGATATTCATTTTATTTCCTTTTCCCGCTTTATAATCGCACTATATTCTTATTTCAAGTAACTAAATATTTATACATTTACACTATTCTTTGTCATGTGTTTTTCTCACAGAGTAATAGCCGAAGTTCTTAAGAATCTTCAGTTTGTTTTCTTTCAAACAAAATAATTAAGTTCCTCTGATTCCTCATCTTGTTTTATAATGTTAAGCCGGTAAATCTTCTAAATTTTCCATCCTCTTATAACCTTTGTGTATAATGAAGTTTTCACTATTACTGACATCATGTAATAGGAGTGACTTTAAATAAAATTACTTATTTACACTATATGAATTTTTATGTTTGAGAAGTTCTAGTCAAATAATTTTTATAAGTAGTTATGACGCTGTTATCTTAATCCACTCCATTAATGAAATATTGATTTAAATTCGGCATTTTTAAAGCTTAATAAATATCTTATTTATCTAATACTTAATTAAAACTTTTGCAAATATTTTTGTCTTTCCACCCGGGCAGCATATTGCGCGTTCGCGGCTCATTGTCTTCTTGAGATGAAGCTGATCTTTCGCTTGAATGGGATTTTCGTCTCTAAAAGAAAGCGGCTCAAATCTTCGTCCAAGTCTTTTGCATTAGTAATAAATACTGTACATATAATCTGTGTTAGTTTAATTACTTTGTATTTTCATTTGTACTTTGGACTATGATGAAATGCCATACATAAGGATAATAGTAACAGCGACAAATTTTGTCATTAAAAGATTAAATAGATCCACATTTCAATACAGGCGATTACTTATAATGAATAAAAGAGAAACTTTTTTAACTGAAGCATTTCTTTTACGCTCTTTGTGATTAATATAAAAAAGCAAATTTATAGCCATTTATTTACTATTTCAATATTTAATACCTACCAAATCATCCACTAGAATAAATATAATGTGAGGGGAACCGGAACACACTAGTTTGATTGATAATAATACCCAGAAGGCTTTCAATGTCAGAAATGTTTCAAATTTCATGTCAACCTGTGCAAAATAATTTTTTTATATCAGAACTGCGATAAAGGAAAAATACAAGAGTTAGAACAAAATTGAAGAAATCATATTTTTCAATACAGAGCTGCAGTCAACACTATTACTATTACTTATCTTATGTTGAAAAATTCGTAATTTTTGTTATATTTGGTTAATATGCCCTTAAAGTTTCTTTTAAAATTGGTGTTACTCTTTTTTTACGTATACCTACTTGCGCACTTTATGATGTAAAGTTATTACATTGGATTTGGTATTAGTTTATGATTTACTTTAACTCAGTAAACGTGACTGAATTTAGATCTGTTTTAATAACTGGTAAAATGCATAAAGGAACGTGATTTGAATTTTAATTCATACATATATTACTTTTAAATAACTGAGTTTATTATTGATTTCTGTAGTAATATTACACACGTCCTTCATTTCTAAATAACTTTGATGCTCTATTTTCTATCAATTTCTTTTAACAGCTTTAAAAAAATTGTTCGTATTTTACATAATCAATCTTTTAATAATTAATTTAGCTTTGCTGGGGAGGCTTAGGAAAAGCAAACTTTCTTCGACACAAATTATTTTTGATTTGATTTAATTATGTTGAAAAACTCTTTTGCTGTTCTCCATGATTCTATAAAATAATGACTTTGAGTCAATAATAAAGTTTTATTGAGATATAATAATTTAGTTATCTCACCACTGTCCCACGTAGAGAATAAATTTTATTATATTTAGAACTATTTCATAGTAATATACATTTGGGAGGGGATCCAGAAAGTAAGTGCACCGAGCCTCTGGCACTTAGAACAAAACTTTTCCATCAAAGGTAGCAGTATTGCTTAAAAAATTAAGGTCTTGGAAATAGAATATTCAATTATTTGTGTCAGTCCGTCCGTTAAAACCTTTTATTATAAAAGTATTGTTGAAATCAATGCTTCGGTCTGAATCCCGCTTGGGTTTTATCAACTTGTATATTCACCGTAGTTAACCATTGCGATCCAAACCAAACCAAATCCCGCCAGCTGCAACCTGAGAAGAGTGATTCGGTTTTAATCGAGAAATGAAAAGCGCCTCTCCCGATTTTTAACAAAATAAAATATTGGTTCCTCGAATCAATATTTTATTATGTATAATTTTTATTATTTGCAAATGTATAGAAACAGTACGGGTAATTTAAAAAGAGCAGAAAAAATTAGTCAATGAACTCAGTTGATGAGTAATAACGAAGATATGATTCGTGGTTATTGTCGATTCAATACAGGTGATATAAACGATGTTTTGCCAGAGATATCCAGATCTCCTGTTTATAAAATCATCACTTAAACATTTAGTTTCCAAAAACTGTGTTCAAGGTGGGTTAAAAAATAATTCAATAGAGAGCAACTTTTGGAAAATGAGGTTAGAAGATTATCGATCCTTCAGTTTCCAACCCTAGTCGGACCAATTCAAATTTTAACCTTTTTACATATTTAGATTATTGACGAACGTTAAAAAGGTTTTCGACTAACGAGGAGTGAAGAGTATCATCTACCGATAAATCTAAAAAAGAAAGAGAAACATTTCTTAGAAAAGTATCTCAGTCGTCAAAGGCACCGATTTCATAACCAGAGGATTGTGAGTTCAAAGTTCGATCGGGCCAAAAATCTTCCATGTTCATTATTTGATGAGGGGGCACGTAAAATAGATTTGTGTTCGCATTGTCCTCCAAGTTTCAAACGATACCTGTGGCAAATGCAGCTTTGGGGTCTTCTGTTCTAAATTATTATGTGTATCCGCTTTGTTTGTTTGTATTGCCCCTCTTAATTAATAATATTTTGAATAATATTGGCAGCCTCTAGGGTACCCCCTAAATGAAATTGCCAACGAATATCTGCGGCTTGGTAGAGGCGAATGTTGTAAAAGCAAGTGCATCCCTCATTGGAAATAATAATAATATCCTCTTTGGAAATAATAATAACATTTCTTACACATGTATAAGAAATCTATATTCCTAGGCTCATAAAATACATTGAGAAAGAAGGACACTACGAGAAATAAAAGTGATGTTCGTGTCTGTTGGCTTTAAGCAGTAACTTTTGGTCTCTTTAACCCTCTTCTACCAAATACGAATATGAATTTGGAAATTTTTCAAAAATAGTATACTTTTGATATGTTAGAAATAATAGTACCATTCTTCAAAGGAAAGCTGAGAGAGTGCACGCACACACACACACACACACACACATGTACATAAATATATTTGTATATACTCAAACCAGCAAGAACAGCTAACTCACAAAGAGAGTTAGTGACCTATCTGTTTGCTGGCTTCTTGTATGTGCTCAAATGGGAATTGCTTTATTTTGAATTATTTAATAAATCAAGTTTCATTTGAAATTGTCAAAACTTTTGAGTATAATTTTTTAAACTAGTTCAGTATGCTAGATATATAGGTAGGGTAGCTGTCTTACGGTAACATGAACTTGAATCTTCTGTCAGTTTGACACTTGTAATAATTTCAATCGGCTTTCAGCAGTATATCCGTGGTTAACGCATGTAGCAAATATTGCCCTTAGAGTTACAAGCCCCCTACTATTTGTTCTCTTGACTTGTTCCAATTTTAAATTTTGTATCAGATGCGATGCTAAATGTTATTCCGGTTTGTCCATTACAAAAACATATTTAGACATGTTCAATACTAGAATTTGCTTCATTTATTACCACTATTTAAATTATACCGGAGCATGTATTTAAAGCCGAAATCAAACAGAAACAAATCTTGATGTGAACAACGGGATTTAAACCCACGCTGTCCAGAATTTAATGCTTGGGTCTATCTATTAGACATCAGACCATTTTCAAGTGAACGTAATCCGACGGCTATAAACATCCATGTCATGAAATGGTACTAAAAGGAAATAAAAACATCATAAAATGTGATTGAGAATAAGGAGAAAAGAAAAAAAGGCTTAAAATAAAAGTTTGATACCTCGCCACCTATCCTCACGGGTGTAAGGCATTCACAATGCCACTCTAAAAAGCAATTTTTGATAATAATCTTCAGGAGGAAGTCTTAAAGTTAAAGTAATATATTTATTACCTTATTTACTTTATAAAAATTCACAATGTTCAACTGGAAACCGGTTGCTTCTAAAATTTTCTCCTTTAATAAGTGTCAAACGGTAAATGAATGGATAGAATCTGTTACTTTCTGTCCGGAGTTCGTGAGTTTAAATCCCTTTGCTAACATGGATGTTCTTGGCTGTTGGCTTTAAGCAGTAACTTTTGGTCTCTTTAACCCTCTTCTAGCAAATAATAGCCGACCGTAGTAACAAAAATAATCAAAATTAATATTTCAGGCGTAAACTCTCCTTTCAAATCAGTCTTGAAAATAATTATCTTCTACATAAGTGTCAACGTATTTGTGTAGCTAAAAAGTACAGTTTTTTTCATAATACAAGAGAATATAAAGTGTCGAACGTACCTTCAACTTTAAAAATCCTCTGTTGTCATTCCGTTACTCTCTGAAGAAGCGAATAAAAACGGCTTTTTTTTTATTTAGCTTCAGTCATTGCTATCAAAATTTTCAGTTTATCAGTCATGTGATCAAGTGTTAAGTGATTAGTGTTTGAAAACTCCGAAAGTTTTCTCTCCAATGATAGGATAAATAATCTTTGAAATACGTTTCTTCCTCCTTTAAAAGTGTATTTTAATTTGTAAAAAACTTATTTTTAAAATAATAGCCATATCTGGATTTATCTTTTAGACGGTGACTTAGATGATACAAAAGCCTTATCTTTGTGTACTATTTATAGATTACTGACAGAACAGCTTTATCTTCAAATGTTATATCAGGCAGAATATTTAATTTACTTATAAATTACGTCGTAACTAATACATTTTCTATTTGCCATTTCTAATAAAATATTACAATATTTTTTTGTACTGATCAGGCTTTAATAAAATATTATCGGAAATTAAAAAAAAAGAATTATTAATAAAAATTACTCTAAATTTACTCTTAAATAAATCATTATATTTTATCGAAGGATAATTCTATGTGAATATTAAAGAATGGTAGCACAAATTAAATGAACTTACTGACTAAACACCATGGAATATACACGAGGAATATATGTAATTTATATATATAACACTTGCTAATTTTTTTTTAATTTTCAACTGCTGAAAAATATTAGTATTTTTAAAATAGAAAGATATAAATTTCTTATGAAATTGAAAATGTAAACAATTTAGCGTGTATAATAAAACTGTAAAAGAAAATATATGGCTGGTATTAATATAATTGAAGAGTACAGAAAAATGAAATTTAACTTCATAAATATGTAAATGTAAGGTAAATATATCTTATAAAGTTAGTCTTGTGGAAGAACTTGTGAAATTTAATTTTTAAATGAATGAAAACTTTTTTATGGTGAATAAAATGGTTATTGTAATAAAAGTTTTTTTTTTTCGAGAGGTACTATATCCCATTGGAAGTGTGGTATTATACCTATTAAAGGAGTCTTGGTGCATGCTGAAAGTGTTTTTAATTTAACTAATCGTAACTTTTTGGATGCTAAATACTTTTGGATTTGATGTAAAAACGTCAGAGGTATTTAAGAATTGTTTCAACTTCTTTAAATTTGGGATATTATCTTTCTTACTTCATTACAATAAAATATGCGCAGTTGATTAGGATTCATTTTACATTATATGCTACATCACGATCCGTAAGATTTAGATAATTTTTCTCGATAGTTAAGCGTAATTGTTTTTCTGTGTGTATATAGTTATATAGTCTACAATATAAATTAATACTATTCAGACAATTAAACAGTTAGGTTATTTTTAGTCTATAGTTACTTATAATACCATTTTCTTTCCACTTTTATTACAACTTTCATGAGTTTTTAAAATCCAAATATCGGACATATTTCTACATTAATTCATTCTATAGAATGGAGTTTTGCCATCTCTTTAATTTGAATTCTAGGTTCATATCTATATCTTTATGTAAGTTACCTTGTCGTCCATTAGATATCATACAAAGTACTTTTTCGAAATTCTTTTGTATTGTTTTACATTTGCATTATAATAAATTAAGATGGATTATTTCGTAATTTTACTGAGTCGCGGTAGCCCTGTAGGAAAAGCATCAACCTCATTATTGGAGAGTTGCGAGATTGAAACTCGAGCCGACCTAAGATCCACTGTGCTCATTAATGACGGTTGTGGCACGTAAAATAGGTTTTGGTCGCAATGTTCTCCAAGTTTCCAAACGATGTCTATGGAGGTGACAGACCAAGCTAGGGGGTCTTCTGCTTGGTACCTGCTTCTTAATTACGAGGACCCACTTTGTTCGTTTGTGTTGTCCCAATCAGTAACGTTGGCCGCTTATACGTTGCTCGCATTATATAAAATGGCTGACACATATCTACTGATGGGTAGTGGTAAATGCTATAAAAAATAAATGTCCCCACATTGGACACAATGATAACATTTTTGTGATATTATAAGAGTTGAAACATATCATATATGTCTAATGAATTTTTGCATAATTTTATTAAGCATTTAAATACTGGCGGTCTACCGAGACAGATATTATCAGCCTTTACGAAGATTTTAAGGGGGTATAAGAGAGGGAAAGGTATAAGAGCTTTTACGGCTGTGGTAGTTTGTGGGGTACGCGCTTTGTTATCTTGGTTTCTCTAATTCAAAGCTTGTACATGAGAAAATAATTCGCGTTTTAATTTTGAGCGAAGAAGTATTTCCGAATTTTGTTCGTTATTTTTTTGAAATTCTAGCCCGTTGTTCACTACATGAGTGGAGTGTTACTTGGAAAAAGAGGGGGGATTAAAAGGTTATTAATTCATTTGGAAAATCCGAAAAATTGAGGACAAATATATATATAAGCTAAATTTGTCAATTAATTCCACACTGCAGATTGGTACATCTCCGTCCTACGATGCAACTAATATACGTATCAAGTTTTTGAACGGTAGGACTGAGTCATACACATGTGCAGTGACACGATAAAAATGCCAACATCTCCGTGGAAATTTTTTTATAAATTATTTGTACTTTAATTTTTAAATATTTTTTATTCTCTATTTCCTCTTTTATACTATAAGAATTGGTATTCCAGATAATATAGTAAATGTAATTTATTTATGATCCTATTAAATAAAATTCAATGACTATCATATGAGGCTTTAGTGAATATAAGAGAAGGGCTACAAATGTATGTACATTTTATAAAATTATGTAAAACGTAGCGTGTTTTTAGATGGTAACTTTTATATTAACATTTTAAATTGTTATGAAATGTGTTTTTAAAGTTATTATTAGTAAAGAAACAAAATTAAATGCAAAATAAATATTTTGTTTCTCTATTCCCTTCTTCAAAAGTCTGAGTCATCAAATTTTCAGTATTGTGCTACTAGGAACTGTTACTAGGAACTAAATAAAATAATTCATTGTAACATAAGATCATTGTAACATAAGTAACATAAGATCTAGAGGCAGAATGTAAATTGCATACGGTAAAAATTTTCTGACAAACTATTTTGAACTACTTTTAATTACTGAAATTAAGATCTTAATATTAAATTCGGGAGAGAGACGAGAGGGTTAAAATTTTAATACGATGGTTGTTCAACTGAAAATCGCTAGAGAACTTAACACAACTATCACACCATTTCATGACTCAAAAGACTTCCTGTTACCAGAATTGTGGCTTTGGCAGGAGCCAGTCCTCCACTTTGTCCTTCAATTCATTGTCAGAGTTGAAGCGTTTTCCTATAAAAAATTTTTAAGCGGACCAAACAAATGGAAGTTGCTGGACGACATGTCGGAGCTTGTATTTCGAATGCTGCTCCCATTTGAACTTGGCCATTACACTTTGTGTGACCTTGAAAATTTATGTGGACTCGCGTTATCGGCGAGAAGAATCCTTTACGCGAGCAGCCCAGTCCGTTTGCTTTTGATAGACTTCGATAGGCTATGGATCGTCTCACAGTACATGTCACAGTGAATGGATTTTCCGTGCTCGAGGAAGTCCTCTTCACGCACATTGCCGTGTCAATTGGACGAAACAAACAACTGCCTCCTTTTCTCTTGAGCCATGTGCAGGTGCCAGTGCATGCACATAACCCCACCAAACGCTACATTCGCTATCCCTATCACTACGTTGTACCAAAATAGCATTTGCAAGTTTCAACTGTTTTTGGTTGTTACGAAGTTGCGTACTTTTTCATTTGGATACAACGAGCAGTGGAGTCACCGATTCTTTTTGTCAGAGGGTATCAAAAGTGCAGAAATTCATTTTAGATTATAATCATTCTTTGAAGAAATTCACTATCTCGAAAAATGTGCTCTGCAGATCAAAAAATTAAAATTATCTGAACATGTTTTGCGAGGTCACTGATTTTCCCCAAACTTAAACTGCAAAAGGTGGTACAGAAATGGCTTTACGAACTACAAACTTTTATTTGGAAAGAAATCGTAGGCTTGGTACCCGTTGTGCAAAGCACATAAGGAGAGATAACTAGTAGGAAGATTATGTGCATTGTGAAAATATAGTTTTATGGTAATACATTCTACAATGAAAATTGTAGATAATTTTTGACTCATACTTGTATCTTACGAATAAAAATGACCATTTACATCTAAAAGAAATGCACTTGAAATTTTTTCAAGAGCTAAATTTCAAGCAATCGATAATTATAAGCTCATAAAAATTAGTATTTCATGTTCTATTTCTAACCCCTTTTACATAAATATATTTCTAATGACATTAGATGCTCATGCAAATCGATTAATAACGTTTATAAAAGTTTGTCTTAAAAAGTCCACAGTCGCCTTAAATCAACAGCAAGTGTTTTGTGAAGCATAACGACAGATGTGAAAAAAAATCTTTTAAGTTTTTTTTATATTGACAATAAAATGATAATCGCATTGTGCAATAGATAAATGCGCATGATAAGCCTTCCTTTCAAGTGAGTAGTGTATATAGTAAAGACTTGCCAAAATCTGTATATATCTGAGGAAATAACCACACTAAAAAGGAACACATAATATATAACAGATCATTTTATTTTTCAGATATTTCAGAGATATGTTCAGTTTAATTGTAAGCACTTCGCACTTCTAATACATTATGAGGAAAAAGATTTGATTCCACCTAATTTTATATATCTATATCTATCTGTCTATATATATATGTACATACACAAATATATATGTATATATATTTATATGGATATATAGATATTTATAGATATATGGATGTATAGTTTATTTAAATATATGTATATATAAAGAAAAATGAATCTCTGACACTTTGGAGGGCATCACTGCGTCCAGTCAGTTTATATAAAATGGGTTTCTACAAGACGAATGTGAGAGATACAGAGTTGCTTCTTTCAGTGGAAAAAAGGCTGATGTGCTGAAGTTAAATAAATAATTCTGTAAATGATCTCCATCCAAAGTGCAAGTGATTCATGAACTGTGTTAAAGTTTATAGAAAATACATTTTTTACACATTTTAACATACACATTTTTATATAAGGCTTATAAAATATTTTTTTGTCCATGATACTTTCTCTTCCAAATGCAATGAAGGATTTTGGCACAGATTTTTAGTTTAATGTTTATTATTTAAAGTGATGATTAAGATGAGAAAGATGGAATATGTTTTTAAAAATACATTTTTGAATTTTCATTTACATTTTTTCTACTGATAAAAGTCAGACAATGTACATCACTAAATACGAATACCAAACTTCTATATTCCCTATACTAAAAAATTTAATTTTTATGTACAGTTCATTTTAATAGTAAAGGCTTTAAAATTGGACAGATTGTTACTAGTATGGAATATGTTTTAGATTGTACTTATTGTTTAAAAATTTATAAAGCTCTTAAATATAATCCCTAGTCTAGAATTTACAACAAGTGTCCTGATACGAAAATTAATTGTAGATAACATATTTACAAGTCCTTTCTATAATTTTCTGTTTCTGCTGAATGTTTACCTTTTTTAATCCTGTTTTTCAAAGGACCATGAATTATAAGGATTACAATGTAAAGTTATAATTAGAATAAACAAACAAACAAAATAAAATCTAAAAAAGTGAAATAAACACACTCTACAAATTATTAAGTAATTAAGATAGTTTAGAAATTTATATATTATTTAACATAAATATGTATATTTTAAACATATATTGATATTTTATAAAAGAAACTAAACATAGTCTCTTGAGAATTTCGTAAAAATTGTCCATCTGAAATTTTATATAGGTCTTGTGAAATTCGCAGGGAAAAGACCTTTTTCTCCTGTCGACTCTTTTACTCCCATCAGCCAACCTTCCTCCTGTGAAAAAAAATTATTTTCATGAACATTCTTCTTTAAAAGGACGTTGGTTATTACAAAAGCAATTATTAAAATTATTAATTTACAACCATGAAATTTTGCTTACATATATATTGAAGATCAACTAAATAAACACATTTAAAAATTATTTAATTCATTTAATTTGTTTGAAAATCCATTTCTTTCATATATTTCGTTAGATTTTAAAATGTTCTTCTTTTTTTTCCATTCCTTACTCAAGACTCATCATTACTCGAAAATATCTTTTGAACACTTTTGAGTATTTTTTTGTTGATTGGATTAAATAGTTAATCTACAGAAAATATTTTTGTCTGTAAGTTAGTTTCATGAAATATATCGACATTTTAAACTTAAATTGAGTATTAATAATTTCAAGTTGAAATCAAAACAGATATCCAGCTATATTTTAATATATATATCAGGAGTGTCTGGTAAATATTTTTAAAAACCTGTCAAAATTGTAAGAGTGAGGAACATTTTAAAAATTAACAAATTGTTTAATAAAATCTAATTTTTTTAAATATTATCTTATTTCTGATATTAAGGAAATTATGCAAGTTGACAAGATTACTTACACTTCAATTAACGTATGTACAAAGTTTTATAAATTAAAGTTAATAATTTATAAAAATGTTTTGTTCGGACGTACAACATCCCCTTAAGTTAAAGAATAAGAATGTGATTTTTTTGAGAATTTTGAGTTTAGGATCCCTTTAACCAGCGAAAAATTGCTTTTGGTAAGACATACCTGATTTGTTGTCATTTGGTGTTCAAATATGGTTAGAAAATTTTTTGATTGTATTACTTTGTGTTGATTAGTAATATACAGTTTTCATATAATTATTACTGATAGTATTTAAATAGAGAGAAATTGAACAAATTTTAAAAATTCACCTAGAGTTTTTGTGTTACAAATTGGGTTCAAGTACAGGCAGGTTAAAAGATATTTTATTCTTCAAAGCAATTTCAAATAATTTATCATCGGTAAGTATATATTGTCCACAATATCTCGATTTTTTAATAGTTTTTACTAAATAATACATAATTTTGTATTTTTTATTATTTTCAGATTTATTAAAAAAGAAAGAATTTTAAACGTACCTGTTCCTCTGGATCGTCGTATTCTACTACTCTAATTATATCACCAATTTCGAATGAAATTTCATCGACATCTTCTCCAGTATACTTATAAGTAGCACGTACCTGAAAAGAATATCATAGTTTATTACTACATTAGCCTTAAAATCAGCAATATTACTTTTTAAAAAAGCATAAACCTAGTCACCCATTTGAAATTTTTGTCAGCAAGTGCCTTGTACTTACTTTCTTGCTGAGGAAGAAGTTGCTAAATTTTAGAAAAAGGTGACTACTATGCTTCTTTATTTATGTAATATATATTTTAGTTACTCTTTATTTAGTATCTTTAAAATGATATTCCAGTTGGATTAATACTTAGAATAATAAAATAAGATTCATTACGTCATTTTTAACTTAAAGTTATTTATATATTAGAAAATTATCTTAATAAAATATAATTTCTTTCTAAGATATGTTATGAGAATTGTTAAAAATTGTTATTTTATTTAAAAGTGGCTTATCAGGAGAATTTTTAAAGACACTTATTAGGACATTATTTTACAACTGACATAGAAAAAAAATATTTGTTTCATTAGCTTTTTTACTTATTCTCATTTTTATGTATTCCTGAAGAAAACAGCACAGATTGGAGATAATTTTGTAGATTTTCTTCATGAATTCGTTGAACGATATTGAACGATAGAATACTTATTTAAGTACTTCCCTAAGGTCTAAAATTTCCAAAGGCCAGACAATATAATTAGACAACACCATCATTTCTTTTGCGTTTTTTATTAATTCTACGCAAGAGACTTTCTCGGGGATTTCAGAATATTGCTAATTATTCCATACAAAGCGTTTTACTATTTTCCTTTTCCATTTACTTTGTATTGTGTCCCAGTGTAATAAATAGCTACAACATTATTTACAAATTATGGTTTCTAATGCCCAAAATGTTTTAGCCGACCGATGGCCGAATGGTTAGGGCGCTGATATCCAGTACCAAAAATTGTGGGTTTGAATCCCACCTTGGCATGGATGTTCGTAGCCGTTCTAAATTGGTTTTAAGCAGTAGGTCCCGGTCATTAGCCCTCGTATTGCAAAAAAGTAGAGCTTAGAGCTCTAAACCAAAACAAAATCTCTTATAATTACCCTATAAAGCACTCCGGCTGGCAAGTCGGTAGTTGTTGCTCCAACAGGAATATCATAAAGCTCATCCATTTTCTGTGATTCTCCTAAATGAGTAGTTTCATTTACCTGGAACAGAAAAATATTTCTAAAATATTCGATCTTTTTAATTTTTTTAATCTGGCATAGTAAAAATTCTTAAAACCAACATAAATATTCGTAACTCCTGATCTTATCACATTCGATAGGCTTCATTTCCTCTTGTATGCTCAAACTATATCAGATATTATGGATAAGGAAGGCACAGTTTGAGTACATTGATATGCTCAATGTTAAAGCACATTCAGCGGCCGTAGACCATGAAATTCTTCAGGATTGAAAAAGGCAAAAAACAAATATATCTGTATTGTGATAGATGTTAAGGAAAAGTATTACGAGTCTTTTCTTTAAGAAAGCATAATTTTTTTTAAATACATCACATCTTTCCATCCAATTTTAGGTACTTTTTTATATGTGTTTTAGATTACTATTTCCAAAGTTCCCTGCATTTCTATAAATATATTTAATAACCTTCACCAAACTATTTTGTAAATAAACTAATTCCTTTTACTGTAAATAAATATATGTTTAATAGCAAAACTAAAAAGTAATAATTTCTGTAACTTTAGATATTCAAGACACTCTTTGAACAATATATTATTTTTACAAAGTGTTAATATCACAGGGTGGTTGACACATAAAATATCCTATTTTTCAAAATCATTAAAGTGTATCTTGAGTATGTTATGTAAATATTGATTTTTCATACTGTATCTTTAGAGTTATTTATTTCGACACTAAGTCACTTATCGATTGAATACCATTTAAAATTATCATCAGTTTGACGATCATTTAAAGAACCAAAACGGACTATATATGTCTTAAATGGTAAAACAAATAAAAATTGGTGATACAAAGATGATCATAATTCTAACATGTACATTTTTTATTTGTGATTCGGAAAGGCAATTAATAGAAAATACTCAATGTTATCTTTACTTACGTCTACAAATTCATAATCTTTCTCTGATTTTATTGGCGTCCTTAATTGGTCCATGGAGTTAGAATTGGCAGTATTTGTTTGTGACACACTGAGAGAAATGTCTCGCCCCTTATTGTCTGGAAAGGGAAAAATAAACAACTGAATTACATTGTAAAATATAAAACAAAAGATATTCAAGGACTAAGCATTATGAGTGATTTTTCCTCTCTCTGATAAAGCGATAAGTCGAGAAATGATATTCTGTTAATTAAATTTCTTCTGATACAAATTTTAAAAAAAGTTATTTAAAATCATTTATTTGTTTAGGAGCTTAAAATAAGTAAAAACATAATTATTAAACTAAATACATAGAAAAATCAAGTATACTATATTTTTTTCAATATATAACTCTTACCTGCTTTAAATGACATATTTCAAATTAAGATGCCATGAAAAGTTTAAACTACATATTTTATCTACGAGATTAGAGCCTTATGTTTGAATATTTTCTGCCAACTCAAAAGGTTTGTAACTCAAAATATCAGTAAATTTTTTAGAAAGTGTAATATTGGTTGTTGTAATATTTTTATTGTTATATTTGAAGTGACATTTTGTGAATAATTATTGAAATCAATGCATAAAAAGTTTGTGTATATTTGTATATTGATTCATTGTATAATCCTTACCTGTTCTGGGTAATGTATTTGAAGTAACAATTTCCCCATTAGAAACAGCTTGTCCAGCCATTCGTGCTTGTCCTTTTTTAAACTCGATTTCTTCATAATGTCTCATATCACTTTCACTGAAATAATTTTATGATTCGTGTTACATTATATATTAATACACTCAATACATAAGAACTAAATATGATTTATATCATAATAAAGATATTTCAGTCTATGTTATTCTTAGTTTTATAACATTACTCATATATTTCTTTATTTTAAAATAGGAAAGTTAATTTATAACGTTAGAAACATTTGGCGTTGTATTATATAGAAAAGTTATATCCTTGGCGCCTTTCACGTATACAATTTTAACATAATTTAACATGAGGAGATGAATTAAATTGTAATTATTGCTGTATGCAGTTAAAAAAATATATTATTTTTCGTTGAATGTATATGAAGTAAAACATTCCCTTCGGAACTAAAATCGCTAAGAATATAAAAGCAGAATGTTTTCAAACAACAACAAAACTTGACCTAAAAACAAAACTTCAAATTACAGTTTCGAAGCACAAAATTTTTTATAGATTTATCTATATGTTTAGTAATAGGTATCCACTTTTTTAGATTATTAATTATTTAGTCATTTTACATGCTTGGTATTTTAGAAGTAATGTCAATCGTTGGATGGCCTATGGCAAGAAAAATTTTTGAATCAATTTCATAATAAGTTGTAAAAGATGTTGAACTATTATGAGAGTAGAAAAAAGTTTTATATATGTTAATTGTAGTTTTCGTAGAACTGTTTGAAAAAGTGCTCCTCTACCTAATATTTCATTGAGATCTCAAGGAAAAGTATATGGATTGAAAATATCACTGAGAAATTGAAAGACTGCAGTATTGTAGAGGTAATAAAAATAAATAATGGAGAACTCGTGACTATTTAAGAAAGATATGTATGGCAAAGCAAAAGTGAATGATCATAAATTCCAAGTTCATGGAGAAATTCTCCCAGTAATTAAGTATGAGAGAATTAATCCGAACTGCCAATCCCGATTTGTGGATAACTTCTCCTGTAGACATTACACCAACCAAGGCGTGGTAATAAAACTTATGCCTGGCAATCGTCAATCAAAGGGGGCTCTTCAAGACAAACGATGATTTTGGAAAACTGGAAAAACAATAAAGGACTGAGAAGTGAACACAGAGGCCAACTTGATGAAAAGACAGGATTTAATGCTGATCTTCAAGATCAAGTTGTATTTCTCTCGCCCTAGCGTTTTCAGGTCTTCGTGATGAGTACCTTCATGCCTCATTAATAAAATAAAACTTCTATCCCCTCCATATTTCTATTTAGAATAATTGATCATTACTAGTTTTGTCTCATGCAGTTAAATAATAATAATTTATAAAATGTTCCCTGAGAAAAATATGAATAATCACCAATTATGTATAGCGTAAAAATACAGCTGTAACAACACAAATGATAAATTTTCCAAATAAAGTAATGTTAACAACAATTTAATTCTACAAATACTCGTGTCTGTGTGTGTTAATTTCTTTTTTTCCAAGACCTAATATTTCCTAAACTTAGAATAAAATATCGCCTTTTTTAAATTGACAATGTATTATCTATTGGATGGTATCATCCTGTTAATCTCTTTCTTAATTAACACCCTACCTTGTGTTTAAAGATATAGAGTTCACTTTAGTTTGAAGTATACAACTTTCTATTGTAAGGTAAATAGGAATATTAATTTGAACACATACATAATTAATAACAAATCTTTTTTACCCTTTGTAAGCTGTTGATTTGTACTTTTTAACCTTTCTCTTATTTACAACAAACTAACGGCATCCTCTGATGTTTGTTAAGGTAAATTATTTTTAAATTTCACTTGAAATTTCAATTTCAGTCATTTTAATACTTCTACTAAAAAATATATGTTTCAGATTAAAAACTTTTTTAAAAATATTTCATTTAGCCTTTTATATTTATAAAAAGTTTTACATTTATATCTCTTATATTTATAAAGGTGATGGAGTGAATAACAAAATATGGGAACCTACACTTAATGTTTTTAAAAATATTCTTTGTCTAATACAAAATGTGTCATCAGAATTTCTTATCCGTAGCGCACTTCATTTTTCTTCCCAAAATACAAACTACTGAACTATATTAACTACTAAATTAGATAATAGTGCAGCTTCTGACTACTTCCTAAAAAAATAGCAGCAAGGTTTCAGCAAAACTCTAAGTTTTCCTACATGTTATTTTCCCCGAAGTGGTTATCTATCTTTTAACAACGCCCCCTTCAGTTGAGCAGACTGCTAATTATCTACTGGAAGCCTCATGGTTTCTTCATCTTTACTATCATTATTTTAGTTCAGTAAAGAAAGTAAGCAATGGAATTAGACAAATTTTTTTGTTACTTGATTTAAGGAGGGATTTATTCTGTGGTTAAAATAACAAAAATGCAATAATTGTATTAAGTTTGTACTCTTTGCCAAGTGAAAAAAATCTGAGAAAAAAATTGCTCTAAGTTAAACATTGCCTTTGTTCTGAATAACTCATTCAGCATAACAGATGGAGTAATTCTCTCAAGGAACAAATTCCAATTTTTTTATGTTTTAAGCAACACTAAGGTACTTCCACTAAGGTAGAATATAAATTTTAGGGGTTATTTAAAACACAGGAAATGCATTTTTAACCTTATGAAATTACTCACCTTTTCAGAATGAGGGGAGATCCTGGTTTTCTCGTTCTGTATTTTCCTTTCTGGTTCTCAAGGGAAAGATTTTCGACGACTTCTGATAGCTGGTTGAAAAGTTTAGCATTTTCGTTGTGAAACTGGGTTTCGGATGTAAACATAGTCTGCAAATTTGTCACCAGGAATGATATGCGACTGTAACCAGGAAAAAAAATTATCAGACTTCTTTTGTAAGTAGAATTGAACTTAGAATGTATGTTTTGCTGATTCATTTAGAAATTGCATCTTTATGAATAAATATTTCTCCACAAATTTATATTCTAATATGTCTGCATCATTTTTAGGAGACCGTCCTCTTCATGTCATTCGGACTTTAATTAATAATAAGCAAACTATTAAAACTAATGATTAGGTAAAGGCAGGAAATGCTGATATTTATCATAAACAGACAAAAATTTCGATAAAAATCTAAATTTCTACACACAGATTTTGTTGCCATTTTCCTAAGTTAAACCTTTCTCACTTTCTTCAACACTAATCGTTAGCCTTTAGAATCTATCATTTACAATCCTTTATTCATATAATTATTGAATTCATACAGATATTTAATACAGTTTTAAATAAGTTAGTGAGGTTGTGATGCCAGATTAGTTATTCTCCAAACCCCATCAAAATTAGAGAGCGTTCTGCACATATTCGACAGTTTAAAAAGTATTATAAATAAAATGTAAGTTTTAATAGGTCCACGGCTCATTTCTTATATAACCCATCAAGACATTTTTTCTTAGTAATCTTTCATAACTATTAATTAATATCTATTATACATTAGATAAGGCTATATTTTAAATGATATACTTCAAATAAGTTTTGAAAGTTTCAGAATTTAACAATGTTTTAATTATTTGCGCATTTTTTACAATCAAGACAAATAAATAACTTTCATTTCAAAAGTTCGGAAACATTTCTTAAAGACAAATACTATCTCCAACTCATTTATTAAGGAATTATATAGGATATTTTCTCTAATTATATGCTGAACAATGGCCGAATGGTCCAGTACTGCTCTTCGCGGGTTCGAATTCCGCTGTTGGCATGCAAAAGCATGCTGCTTAAAGCCTTTTGGAAACGGCTTTAATCAGCAGGTTCCGGTGTCGTTATCCCTGGTCAGAAAAACAGTAGAACGTAGCGCTCAAAACCAAACCTCTTATTGTACATTATTTAAATGAAAAAGATGAGAAGTAGAGTATTTTTAACAGATTTATTACCTGTCGTATAATGCAGGCAATTCATCATGCAATTCATTGTTGATTACTTCGTACAATTTACGAGCGTCGTCTAGCCTCTCTTTCGCCTACAAGAAAAGTTTTAAAAACTCATTAAAGATTCATAAAAATTCTCTAAAAGAGTAAAAAGTATATACGAAAATGATATAAGTAAACGTATTAAACTATTTAACACCTAAATTAAAAATTACACTAACTGTTAAATGACCTGAAGTCATTCTTCTATCCAGAAACATAACTATATGAATACTAGAAAATTTACCTTTCCAATTTTCATTTCTTCTCGCTTTCGATTGGGCTGCTGCAGAGACTGCAAATTATGACGGCATTTATCATAATCGACGAGCTTTCTTCCACGTTTAGCAATTTTATTCTGAAAGTTAAAAATTAAATTGTGAATGAAATGACAAAAAATGAAATTATTCCACAAAATGTTGCATTCTAATTAATTTTTTTGAAAATAAATACGCTTTCAAAAGTATAATCTCTGATAAATAATCATATGCCTTCCTCTAAAATTTATTACTTTTTTGATCTGTACTCTCAATTCATAAGGTATCTTCCTTTGATGTATTCTCTCCAAACAAATTATTTATTTTACTAATTAAAAAATTATAATCATCCATCTTTTCTGATATTCTTTAATAATTTTTTGGTGGTTCCTTAATAATGTTTCTTTAATAGATTGCGTTCACCTTTATAAAGTCTTAGATAAATGTAGTGTATGATACTCAGAAAACTAATGTATAACTTATCTTAGAGATAGCCCTTTCAAAATGGTTATTGAATTCTAAACAAGTTTATCACTTAAGTTTCTCGAATAGTCACTTCAGATAGGCATAACTAACTACCCGTTTTCTATAATGGCTTTGTGTTTTATTATCTTACGTATTAAGTATCCTCTTAAGTATTTTAGATATAGTGTTTAAAAATACAAATGTACTACAACATTATGATAATTTAAAGGACTTTAACAGCGTTATCTCTCTAGACAAAGTAATAAAATGCAACTTCCAACTTTTTAACATTATTTGTGTTCTATTCCACCCTCATATTAGACTCAGCAACTATTGGTACTTTACTCAATAAATAAATTGTAAACTTTTCTCTAATGATTTTTATTCGCAATTGGTACAATTCTGCAATATATTCCTTACTGTTTCAGTGCTTTTCTTATTTTCCTTTTCATTCCTCATTTGTTTTTTACACGTTAAGACAAATAGAAATTTTTAGAGAAGTTTAAAAGGCATGAATTATGAAATTATATTCTACAAATCTAAAACCTCTATACTTTAATATAAGAGAGTGTTAAAAAATGGGCAATAATAACTAACCAACTAGTAGAGCAACCACTAGAAACTATAAATTTGGTATAACACAATAACATTTTGTTGACAATTTACGAAGATTTTTTAATACATTTCACAAATTTTTAAGAAAAGAAAAGTTAACTATATTTTAATAATTAAGTATGAAATTCTGAGTTCCATTTCTTTTCCTGATAATTTATAAAAATAATATACTGTCCTTTTTACACAATATCTTAGAAGCTGGCGTTTCCTCTACTCTATGCATACATTTTGCTAAACAGTGGATTGAACTCTTCCTTTCCCCTTCCATACATTTTTACTTATAATGCCACTTTACTTCGCAACATATCGTAGAATTTTCTTTAGCCTAGTTAATAATAAGTAAATGCAAGATAGTAGAAAAAGTCCGTGAAAGTAATTGTTTGGGAGATAGTAGCTCTAATTCTCCTCTTGTGACATCCAAGGTCATATTAAAGTGAAGGAAACAAATTGTTATGTTTTAAGGAGTAAAAAATTTCACGGGTACAATGAAAGCATTCAAACTTATTATAATATGAATCTTTAAAATTTATAAATCTATTTATGATGCATACACATAATACAAGTAAATAAATGCCTGTTTATTATGAAATTTATCTGATTCTTTATGAACGAGTAACGTATAAGATTTTAAATTTTGTAAGCTAAATGAGAAACATAATCTCTCTTTTGGTGTGGAATGCTTTAATATTCTAAGAATCATTAAGAACTTCAGATTTAAAGGCATTTATTCCTGGCATTGGGAAATGCGGATTGTGATATCAAAATTAAGACATCCTATTCCGCTAAGAAATTTTATAAGTAGTTCGGCTTAAAATTTCGAAAATGTTTCTATTCTAAATTCCCAGAAATAATTACCCTTATTTCGGGAAACTGGCTGAGGTAGGTAGCAATAGGAACTCCAACTTGATCGTTAAGCTTGTGACAGAAGTCGTCCCAGATCATTTCCATTACCTGTTTTAGAGAAATTGAATGGTTAGTATAATCATATTGAAATATACCCTTAGAATAAAAAAGCGATTACAGCTTTAATGTTTTATAGATAATTTTATATAATTTAAAGGTCAAATTTCTGCCATAATGTATTTTGAATACTGAATTTTATCATAAGAATAATTGATCGCGAAAGATTTAAAAGTTTGCATACAAAACTACAGTGTTTAAATTTAAAAAACTAAAGTTAATTTTTAATTAGGAAAGCTTTAATATTAAATTTCCTCAAATTAGATGCGTAAAACATAAACATTAAATGTAAAATTTTTAATTTAATTTTTTATGTACCCGTGCAATTAAAGACCAAAACTACAAAATTAACGATTAAAAATGAATTAATATACAAACTGAATTTTAAAAAATATATATAATCATAGCTGCCTGGATTTTGGACTGGACATTGATTCTTAACCTTTTGGATCTGAATTAAGTGTTAGTTCAAAATAAAGTTTTGGCCCATTAAAACACATATATAACTTCTTCTAAAAGGCTTATATTTCGTTTTATTTTATTAATTTTTTATTTAATAAGTTTTGTTAAAAACCACAAATATAAATATTTCAAGATACAACTACATCAAAAATTTTCTACAGTAATGTTCTTGAAGCCAAAATTTTTATATAATATTAATTTCTTTTACAATATTTGGGACTACAAAATTTGAGAGTAATATAAAATGATTTTCAAATTAGAAACGAATGTAGGTTGGACGTTACTCTGGGAGAGAAAACCATTTTAAATAAGTATAGCAGCCATTAAGGAATGTCATAAAATACACGTTTTAAATACAAATCATTGTAATAGGAAACGGGGATTGCGGGTAGCATTTTGCAAAATTTTTTTAATAGAAATAGGTCAAATTTCGTGTACTATTATAAGTAGGCTAGACTCTAAAATGTTAAAACAACGTATATTACTTTGATAGACACTCTTAAATGCCTAGTAAGGGTACAGAGAGGGTGTAAAACACCTTCAAATTATTTATAAAATATTTGCGATAAATAGTTCCATTAATTCATTCATTAGAAAATTTTTTAAGATATTGATGAGTTCTTTCAAATTGCATTTAACAGACTTTATAAAAGATGACCATATAGTTAGTTTACAGTAAAAAAACACTTTAAGTGGATCACATTCCATTATTTATCTGCAGGCTGCCCACCAAGATCTCATTAAACTCTTTGTTTAATGTTATTCAGAACTTACTGCCGCAGCCTAACGGGACTTTGATTACATCCCAGTGAGAGGAAACTTGCACTAAATCTAAGTAATAGTAATAAATTAGCAAATAAGTTTGACACTGAAAATTGTTTATCGCATTGTTAGTTCGTTGTCATTTTTAATAAAAAATTAATGAAGCGTAACTTGTTCTTTCAAAACTTTCGTTGAGTCAAAAAGTAATAAAAATACTAGCATTCATTTAAAATTACACAATAAAATTTCCTTCAACTATAAAGGTAGGTAACTGTGTATATTAATCTATGGAAATAGGGTCATATTTTCCAGAATAGAATCTAGTTACTTACCTGTGTTTTAACAGGTAACTGTTCACTTCCGATCCAACCTTGTTCATACATTTCTGTCAATGTGTCCATTAAGCTCTTGCTGGCCGCTTGCATAGCTAAAATATAAAATTATTATTAAAATAAAAAGCTTCTCTGTATTAAGATGATTTTTAACGACTTAGAAATTGTTATATTTCCTCGTTTACATCAGTTTTATATTAAAAAACATTTTTTGCCATTGATCTATGAAAAAGAAATTTTCATTGATGGATAAACACATAAATGAATGTATAAGAAAAATAGTGGATGATCAGTATGACATAAAGAGAAAGATACCAGATATAACTCTATAACGCTAACCTTAAATATCGAAACGCTTTGTAGTTAAAATAATGAACTGTTAAAAGCTGAAATTAACTTTTAATGTATAAGAAATCATTTTTAGTTAAAATAGCTAATTTTAATAAGCATTATTTTCCTTTCCTTACTTTAAAATAAGTTTTTTTTAATGTTGTCTTTCAGACGTAACAATAGTAACAACAATAAAATAAAGGGATCGAATTCTAGCATTAAAGCATGCATTTCTCCTGCGGGATTTATATACTGCTATGAAAATATTAAAATACAAATAGAAATTTAGTATTCGGATAGTTTTTTTCATAAAATCCCCATTTAAAGTTATTCTATATTGATATCATTAGTAATTATTCCCAAATACAGTTTCATGCTATGTAAAACTATTTTACACCAAAATACAATTCTAAATAAAACTATATAGCAACGTTATTTCATTTAACTTTATTAAAAAGTCAAAAGATGATTCATTTAAAATGTTAAATACAAATCCGCTTAACTTTAATAACTAATAATGAACTGTTAATACTTTCCCAACATAAATCTTATATACACATATGAACATTCATATACCTTGTTTAAATTTGGAGGACTATATTTTGCTGCTCAAGAGGTACATTTACCGGGGATAACCACTTAAATACGATTCCGAATGGTAATACAAATCCATGCGAGAATTGAGATTCGAACACATGAACTCCAGTACCGAAACGTAGTGCCCTGCTCATACGATCAGTGACAATGTAGTATGTAAATTTAAATGTAGATTGTATGGGGAACCTACAGTATATTTAATTTCTCAAAATTTGAACCATGAACGCAGATCTTAAAATCTTGTTATATAAATAATAGAGGATTATCTATGCTACAATATTTTCGGATACTTTACAAAGGCACATTTGATTGCGTCTTTGTAAGTGTCCCAAACGGTGGAATTCATTTATTTTATTATCATCTTGAAAAACTAATTAGCTTCATAATATTAACATAATATTGCCGTATGTTTTTCTTTTTACCAAAATATTTAACGATAACAGAGATGCCATATTATTATAGAGATATGGCATCCAGGATGTCGAATGGAAACTTGTACTGTCAGGGTTTCTCTTTTGTACAACGAGATAAATGTCTTGTGCAAAATCTCAATTGTTGAGAAATCAGGGAATTCTGTCTTTGTAATCCTTCATCATAAATAGGTACATACACTATTTTTCAAAAAGGTAAATACCTATTATTTTCTACACTATTTTTCTTTTCTCGCTATTACGTGCCGCATGCGGTATTGTTGGTTCTATATAACCCACCCGAATCTAACATATGTAGTAATATTCTATAACTTTTTAATTTGTACAAATGTAAATCGTTGAACAGTAGATTTATTGTATCATTTTTGCATTGTGAGGCGCGGTGGGAAAAGAAAAAGTAGAGAACAAAGCCTTATTAATATATTACCTGCAATGAATATAAAACATCTACTTTGAAAGAATTGATAAAAGTGAAACAATTTAGGTATTCTTGGCTTGTGAATCAGTATCTCGTTTACACCTCACTTAAAAAACAGTAGCTAAAACGCTTGTGTTAGCACTCTACAGAATTCTAAAATTGGCTGAAACTCCGTAAACCCTCCTACATCCAGATGCTCTTCTTTGGCGACTGACAGATATTTTAATTCTTTTAAGTCGAAAAGCTTAAAGAAAAATGTTACACGATATTTTTAAAGTACATAGACTACCGACTTATTTCTTCACAAGTAATCGTTACATTCTAAAATAAACTTTGTTGGGTTTTTTTTAATTGAAGAATAAAGCTTGTTTAAGAAACTAGTAAAAGCCGTGATTACGAAACTCTTATTTCTTAAGTGACGCAAATAAATAAATAAAATCCAACTGATATTAACTCTTATTTTTTGTTGTGACACATAAGTTTTTGATAATTATTGTATACTCATGGAGCATAACAGAAAAAAAACGCTTTAATTGAAAGTCAGAATCTGAAGGTGTTCTTTGAAAATTAATAAAATGTTTTATAGGTTTTAGCACAGTAATGAAGATTTTCTTCTGGTTATAAGCACAAGTTTATTCTTTTAAATTAATCTAAAAATGTATTGTTACATCGAATAGTAATTTATACATTTTTTTAACTCACATCCAAATATTTTAGAATAATGTAAACAATATTATACAGGTGACCATAATAATTACTGATATTAACAGCTGTTTGGAATACGCTATGATTTAAATTACCTTATAAGCTTTCCCTATTATCGATTTCACTGCCTACACCTCAGTTTCCTGCTAATAGCGAAAAGGAGCTTTTCTAAACTGCATCTTCGTTATTAAAAACATAAGATTTTCCAAAATATTAATAAGTTCGATATAGCTCAGGACGCGAAATTTTCGCTCGTCAGTTGATGACCAAATATTTAAGGCTGGCGAGTAACTTTTGTTTTTTAAACTGTTGTGTTTCAAGTCAACAAACTATAATTTCTGTAAATGTCCGAAGCCTTTTCTTGCATGACATACATCGTGGTATGTGACTATATATATATATATATATATATATATATATATATATATATATATATATATATATATATATATATATATATATATATATATACATATATACAAAGGTTGGGGAAGAGAGATAACTAAATTCTAAAATGAAGAAATTACTTTGCAGGAAGTTAATGAGTGGTTCTAATACTGGATAGAATTATCTTCTCCCTTTAAAAATCATATATATATATATATATATATATATATATATATATATATATATATATATATATATTTTAAATGGGCGTATCCCATTTACCCTGCAAAACATGCGTCCATTACTTATCCTGTTCTATATCTTGATTATGCCACCTGGTCGTCATAGTGGTTAGATTATTCACTTACCACAGTGAGGGTGAGGATCCAATTCTAGCTTAAAGTTTGTTTTCAATTTGGGTTGCTTCACCATAGAGAGTAAAGTTGACCTCCTACATAGTGTTCTCATCATAAACTACTAACAAATCCCGCAAGAAGATATAGAAAAATCCTAACAGGCATTTGTCTCCTCATTATTAAAAAAAAATATCTTGACCATTTCAGCTTCGAGAATTGAGAAATTGTTTCTTTGTAAATGCAATCGCTACTGGACACTTTGTCTACAGAATAAAATGCACTTAGTTGATTAAATTGTCATACAACTATTGCTATAATTTTAATTACTGTTAAGGTCCATTGAAAACTGGATAAAATTAGGCTTAGTAGAACCGTGATAGGATTGTAACAAAGCAAGAAAGAATCTTTTAATGGATGCAGTCTGAAGCTTAATATCCTACTTATATTCTTTTCATATTATCCCTAAGTAAACAAAAGGGTTATCACTGAGTATTTGAAACGAATACATATGTCTATTAAGAATAAAAACCATGATCACTAATAACTAGTCCAAAATTTATGTTCCCGAGTTCAAAAGACTTTTTTAACGTTCTTAGGTCTTTTATTATAAATTTTTCTGTCAGTGCATAAGTTAAAACTAAGTTCTGTGAATGCATATAATGCTTAGTCGTTTAGTGTAGTTTTTTTTTTTAAATCAAACAGACGCTTTGAATTTTCTTTTGTCTCTTTTAATGATTTACATTTTTCTTCCTCGCTTGCATCGCTCCAAACCAAATGACTTTCTTGTATACCTATTAAACTATAAACCTTTTACTACATTTCCTTTCAATGTATTTTATTTAAAAGTAAGATATGATCTTCCAATTCTTTAGTAAAGTGAACTGTGACACAATTGCTAAACTATTACCTTTAATAACTTCAAAATATTATCCAACATTAACTTAACAATGAGTAAAGTAGTATTCAATAATGAGTCGTGCATACTAGTTTAACAACTCAAATACTGCCATATAGTAGACACCAATAGCATTAATAACCGTTATATTGAGATTTTTTTGTTAAATAGAACGTGGATTTCAATCAAAACTGGAAGTACACAACTAGACAACAAGATGTCTTAAATACAAAATTTCAATTTTTATGTTTAATCGTTTTTGAGTTTCCTCTTCGGTGTTAAATGGTCATTCGAACGTTATATCGAACTTTAGATAGCATGCAGGTTGGAATTAAAAAGGAGATATTTAAAATGATGTCATAACAGCCTTAAATACAATATTTCAACATTCTAGGTCTAATCATTTCTTAGTTAAGCAACATATGTATGTACGTACGGTCCTCAAGTCAAAGCCAGTCACAATTCATTCCGAGATGGTCCAAATGTATATCTAAGGTTTCTGTTACATAAGTAACAAATTTTAAACCAAAACTAATCAATATTGTTTTAAGCGAGGTCAGAATAGGTATTTCGTTGAAATATGGATACCGAAATTATTTATGATTACCTCATTTACTTTCTAGAAGGAAGTAAAAAACGTATAATTATTTAAAATAAGAAATAAAAAATAATTACCTCTTGCACAGGAAACATAGTTTTTAAATTCTTTACTTAACCTTTGTGCCGAAGTCTGAAAAATATAAAAAGATATAAGGCTCTAAACTACTTTTATTTCAATTTACTTTCTCAGTTATATTACTGTGAAAAGAATTTTTAATGTTATGCAGTAGTATGAAGCTAGTGAATTTATAATTACTAACAGTTTATTAACAAATATAAAATGCGTGAAGAAATGCAGGTTAATTTCTGAAATATTATTTTGAAAGTGTGTAATTGTACTTAAATTGTACTTGAAACGCTTTTCTGAATTTAAAGAAAAAATTCCTGAACATTTTCGTCAATAGATATTGCAATAAGGATGAGTTTAATTGATAATCTTTAAGAATAAACCTCTAGAACTTTGGTGGTTAAAATAACACACAGGAAAGTTTAAAGTGAAGAAGCAACTTAGTCTGCAATATAATTTTAAGGGATGATTAATAGACGTATTATTAACCATTAAAATCTAGGATATTTGGTTTGTTACTATGTATAATTTGATTACAAAATATCGTAAAACTCATTAAAGTGCTTAGGGTACTTGAAACTCTGTTAAGTATTGAATAAATTAATTTTAAGTAAGTGGAACAATTAAAAGAACAATTATATCGTAATTATAAAAACAAATCGGATTTTTTTTCAAGTAACTTACTAAGAGTTTTTGATTATAAAATATGCAGTTTCTCTCTTTTGAAAGAAATTATTCATAGAAGAATAACTCTAAATATTTCTAAAAACGAAGTTGCATAACAAGTATATAAATGAGAATTTTCTTATATTTCAATAATTACAGATTTTCTAGGGAAATAAAGAAAAATAATTTCTGTCAAAGTAAAGCAAAATAAGTTAATAAAGTTCACAAAACTTGTTTCTCTTTCGTAAATGCCATTTACTTTAGTTTATTAGATTTGTATTACATTCAGAATTATAAACTTAATGACAAATTTTGACAGTTTTTTTTTCGATTAAAGTTCATAAAAACTGGAATTATTTTATCTTTTATTTTTTAAGACCAGTTATGACACTGACTAATTAGCATTACAAATAAGACAGATTTTTAGACTGCTTTTAGCTGTATATGAGCATTAAAGTGATAAAATACCGTTACTGAATAATTTCCACTTATTTTGCTTTCGAATAATTTTAAGGGCTTTCACGACTGTTACGAAAATGAATCAAAGTCATTTAATTCCAAAAATAATTGCCCTTCTCAATACATTTTCCGTTATTTTAAACACTCAAAACCAACTATAATATGTTGACAGAGAAAGCATTTTTCGAACAAAAGATAAGAAGTAATAGGGCAGTATCACACTTCAATCTTTACGTTTCGAAAAAGCAACAGATTTAGTTTAAGATTCTTGTTTACGATGAAGAACTAGTAGATTTCTCGTGTGATAGCGAAAATTTTTCAGCCGATTTATTTCAGTCCAAGACGAAGTGCTATAAAGTCATTTATCGGCTAAAAATGTTTCGCTGTCGAATGAGAAATCCGCGCAGCTATCATCGAGAAAAAGGAATCATAAATGGAATCTGTTGCCTTTCCAACATGTACAGGTTGACTCATAATAAGACCTGTAGAAAGCTGATATATGTTTGATAAATAACCAAATGGTTGTATAGCTTTGTCGTTCTCGTCCTGGTTTTTTCTGTTTGCATGCAAAAATGACTACAATGCTTCGTGTCTGTCATAAACATGCATTCTGCTACATCCAATTGCGAAAATATATGACTGTATATGTGTGCGTTTATATATATATATATATATATATATATATATATATATATATATATATATATATATATATATATAACAGTAAAACCTATTAAAATTTCATATACATTTTTCGATTATCCACTAGATAATTTTTTCTCAGTTGTAAAAGATTTTTGTCTCTAATTTCATAACAAATTGAGTAAAATGAATAAGGTCTTGTTCACAGAAGGAATGATAGGAAGAGTGAAAGCCTTTGTTTTACTTAATAAAGAATGTCATATGATTTATGACATGTCATATAGAATCGTATTAATGTCAGGGGTTATCAGTGAGAAACAGTTAATGGTAAAATTAATTATTTTTCATTTCTATACATTATTAACTAGTTAAATAGGCATTTGTCCAATTGAATTTTATTAATATAAGTCAATTTAATCCAATAAACATTATTTTTATCATTTTTTCATACACATTACTAATGAATACTCTTAGAAACTAATGAGTTATGCATGTTATTACTCCTAACACTCTTCTTAATTGTTAAAATATACCCAATCATTGGATAAAACGAACAGATTTTTTATCCTTTTATTCTTTATAATGCGGTTCGAGTGTATATATATATATATATATATATATATATATATATATATATATATATATATATATATATATATATATATATATATATATATATATATATATATATATATATATTATATATATATATATATATATATATATATATATATATATATATATATATATATATATATATATATATATATATATATATATTATATATATATATATATATATATATATATATATATATATATATATATATATATAATGAGGTATCGTTTCGACACTGTGAATGTTCAATATATGTTATAATTAATGTTATGTTATATTATAAGGTATGTTATGTTATAAGGCATATTAATTATTCATTGAAAAAGTACTTACATGCTGCTTGTTGAAATTGCTAATGTACAGGTTTAAGATGTCATCAGTTGTTCTGTCTGCTTTACCCAGATTTTGAAGAATCTGCAAAAGAAATTTAAGTTATAATATTCTGTTTCGCTTACAAAACTAAAGCTAAAACTATAATAAAAAATTCTCTCTCTGTGCATATATATATATATATATATATATATATATATATATATATATATATATATATATATATATATATATATATATATATACATGTGTGTGTAATGATAAAAAAGAATGCGATAAAATATTAAACTTTAATTTCAAACTTTAACTACATTTTTCATCCTAAATCGGTGAAATTGACTTAGCGAAAGTACAACTTCGTCATGGCCTGCGAGATCCTACACGTGTAGAGTAAGGCTTTTTATCATCACACTTGTTTAGATGTCTATATATTGGAACCCTCATATCTGTGAAAGCCCTTCCTTTTTTACTCTTGTATGGTTGTGCTTTGAAGATGAAGCACGTAGCGCGTCTGGTAAAATTAGAATGGCTGTCTTTTCTTGTAAGGATAATGAAGGTGGTTTCTCCACGACTGTCTAAAGTATTTACTATTGTGTCCAGTGTTTCTATGTCTAATGGATTTTCAAATTGATATGAAATTTAGGATCTAAATTAAATCTGTCTTCCAAGTTTTCTCCTATTGTGTGTCTAAATTTCGCTTTGTTTTGCACACATACACTATATATGTACATATATGTGTGTATACAAATATGGGTAACTTAAGTAAATAATATATATATATATATATATATATATATATATATATATATATATATATATATATGAGACAACTGTTCACTGTTTGTCGTAGAGTCACCAAATTTTGGACATACATTCCACAATACCACCAGTGGTTTTAATATCTGTCGATATGAAAATCTTTTGCACCCATCCTGCAATGAGATCTTTACAGTATACTGGACATCAGCGTTGCAGGTCGACGACAGATAGCAGTTCATTATGTTATCTTACAAAGCTGAAAAAATAGGTTAGCTAATTCCTAACTTAGTAATCAGTAACTTGCTGAAAGATAAAGCTGTTTTCAGCGCATTTTGAAATATTAACACTAAGATATAATTAAACAGAATTTTAAAAACATCCGATTTAGAAGTGAAGTATAAGTAAATTTTTTTCCAAATAGCTGCTTAATGGGAGTTTAGTTCACAAGCTGTTCGTAATTATCGCCAATTTTTTGCACTCTTAATCTATAAACGCTTTCACGCCTTCTCGCAACTTAATACTGGCTTGGGTTTTACTTTTACTTTTGTTTTATTAAAAACATGATGGCAATTGAGATTATCTTATACAAAAAACGGGTGCTTTTCTCTTACCCGGAGCAGAAGTAAAGCAGGAGGAATGTAGTGCATGGTACTATTAATCTGTTATAGATTATGAGATTTACATTGTGCAGATATTGTGGTTGAAGCAACCGTTACTCTTGTATACACAAAGAACAAAGTTTGCCTTTGTCGGAATAACTTTTTTTCATGAATATTTTGTATGAATTTCATTCACACTTAATGCCTCACGCGCACTTTAAAATACAACTTCGATTGGTACCACAAATTTCAGGTAATTCAATATTTAACTTATTATTCACGATTTGTCTTTTTACTTACATACTTTTAAAAAAATACTAAGCTATAAAATATCATTTTTATCAGTATTATTTTTTATCCTTACATATTAATTTTAGCTAGTTTATTTTATTAACATTCTCTAAGTTGAGTATTAAATAAATTTATTAAATTTATTATTGAATATTTTGTGTACATTTAAATATTTAAATTTTATTTAATTATTATTCAGTATTTTATTTTGGATATAATGACACACACAGCAAAATATATGATGTGTATTTTATACTTATTACTCTTTTTTATGCTATTTATGGGTATTTTTAATTAGTTTAATACTGGAAAAATACAAGTAATTTTATTAACAATTAATTTAGTACTGTTACATCTGAATAATCTGAACTTTATTTATCATTAATTTTTTTCTTTTTTAAATCCCGAAATACTTTTACTAGTACTAGTTCTTAAATGATCTCAATTCCTTCACTCTGTCAATATTTCCATTTTTTTTTCACCTTCATTCCGTAATTAGAATTTTTCCTCTATTTATACATTAGTTGAAAAATAGCTGTCATTCTCAACTTCAAGTACGAATTTGAAAGAACATTCGAATCCTCTCTTCTATTAGTGCCAAACTACTAAATTAACTTAACCGAAGCAATAGTGACCGTGTAGTTGAGTTTTAGTATTCAGGACTTTTTTTAGTATAATTCTAAGTAAACAAAAGTCAAGTAATTTTGATATCCTTGAGCCCTCTAAATACCCTACTAAAATAACTTTTCTAAAAACATTTCCTCCTATCTTGTCTGGATTAAAGTGTTGAAGCAGAGATTTTTTTAAAAACTCATATCCTAATTTACTTTTATTTCACGTACAATTATCTCTGAAGAACTTTTCTGAAACTGTGATAGATGCCTGCTTATAAAATGAATAACATTATATAAGAGAATCCTTTTACTAGTTCTAATCAAATCAGGTAGCAATAATTTTTTTGGGAGTAAAGACAGTCTTCAATAATTTTATTAATTATTTTATTTCTTTAAGTTAATGACATTAGTTAATATAAAGTCCATTACAAAATATTGTGTTTATCATTTCCTTTTGTGAATTTGTCTTAACAATTTGTCTTAAACTGTCATTTTCGTTTGCTTGTAAAAGAAATAATATATTATCAGTAAAGCATTTTACTAAGTTTAATGCTATAAGGTGCAATAAATATTTAACTGAAAGTAAAAGCAGTGTTCAATTATTTTATTTTTTAAATTAATAATATTAATTAATATAAAACCCATTAAAGGCTTATTCCGATTAACTTTTACTTATGTGCATTTATCTCTTAAGAACTAATATAAAACTTTAATTAGCGGTTGCTTGTTAAAGAAGTAATATTATATCAGGAAAGCATTTTATCAGATCAATTGAAATATGGTAGCAGTATAAATTTCTAAGAATAAAGACAGTCTTCTATTATTTTATTTTTTAATTTAACGATATCAATTAAGAAATGGTTTATTGGTTTATTTAACACACACCGCAGCTTACTTTTCTCTTACGTGCCCTTATCTCTAAAGAATTTATCTAAAACAGTACTGTTATTTAAGTACGTTTATAAAATAATAATATTATAAAGTGAAAGCGTTTTACAAATTCTAATGAAATGCGGGGAGCTTAAAATATTTTACTTAATGTAAAGACAGTCTTCAACGATATTTTAATGACATCATTTAATATATAACCCTTAAAAAGGCATACCTTAATTTGGATTTAATTCATGTGCATTTATCACTGAAAAACTTATCTAAAACTGTGGTTCCGTAAGTTTATAAAAGAAATAATACTCTATAAGGAAAATAGTTTACGAATTATATTGAAATAAGGTAACTATATATTTTACTGAATGTAAAAGCAATCTTAAGTATTTTATTTTTTTAATTTAATGATATCAATTAATATAGACCCGATTTCAGTATATTTTCCCCTTTTTAGTTAATTTAAAATTGGTCTCTTTAACTAAATTACAGTAAAATCAGTTTTTTGTCACTCTAAATGAAAATTTTAAAACATGGGAATAAAAAGTAACAAAATGGGAGCATATAATTATGAAACATTATTAAAAAGAAAGAAGATTTTATTTTTATTTGAATAAAATAGACTATGAAAAAATGGTGTAATGAAAAAAAAAACTAAAGCTAACAAAGATTATTATTACATCGTATATTTAAAGGGAAATGACATATATTTCATGGGACAGCTATAAGATCCTGAAAAATGTTTTAAGCTTTTAAATTTATTATTTAAATAAGTTATGATAAAATGCAGTCTGGGTTTGATCAAAATATGTTAGCAAATATTACAAATAAATAGAATTTGATTTTAAAAAGGTAATAACAGGAAAAATTATTTGTCCAGTAAAAAAGAATGGCTCGTTTAGTGTAAATTTAATGAAATCCTTAATTTAATTGTAAATAGTAAAATTTTAATTCGTACTATAGAATGAAGAAAACATTTAACTGATAGGTATCTTAAAAAATAGATTCAAAATGTATCTGTAGCGAGTAATTTTTTCAGTCATAAGATCTTTGTATTTTGTTTTTAAACTGGATAAGAAGAGAGAAAAAAAATGTTACATATCTTCAACTCAAACTTTGTTTTGAAAACTCCAGTAGGCAGATTCTTTCAAATTTTTATAAATACGGGGTAATATCGACAAAAAGTGGCACAGATAGATGTAGACAGCTGTGGTTGTCTGCTTGCGGAAAGGGGACCAAAATAGACGAACTATGCTCGGCAGTTGGCAGGTTGCCGCGGACCGGGTTGCAGATTCCAATTCACGTAGGTTTTATTCTTGGAACTACCACCAGGAAATACATAGGTCTCAATGGCTGAGTATTCTTGGTTTTCAGGGGGTATGGGCTCAGCTAAGGACGATAGCCCTTGTCACTTTGTAGTTCAACAATTTCTGACAAAAGTGCTACCAATGTAATCCACGATACATTTAGAGTACAGAATGGTTTATACAGGTTGCATTCAGAAATAAAAGTTAAAAAAAAAAAAAAAAAGTCAAATATTTTATTTCTGGGGTGATGTGACAAAAGATTCTAAAGTAATTTTGTAGTTATTTTATCATTCATATTAATCATCGATTTTGAAACATTCGATACATGGAATTTGAAAACATTTTTTTAAGTATACTCAATCCTTATAACTTTGCTTGGTTTCAGAGCTCATTGTAGAAATAGGTCACCACAAAAAAATGTACGACCAAAGATTAACATAACTATGATCTTCAAAAAGAATTAATTTAGTACAAACAGCAGTTTATTGGAAATAAAAACAAAGAAATAGAAAAATAGTTAAAAGCATAAAATGAAATATAAGAGCTTTCCCCTAATTTTATTACACAAAGAATACAAATTAGTGCATTTTCTTCTTTCGAATATGGTTTAAGATGTTGAGATTCCATATGATAAACCAGGCCTGTCTAAAAAGAGTTATTTTATCTAAATGTTATTTTATCAAAATGAATATTATATCTTGGAAATTAATGCTTGGTATGATAGTGCTCTAATAGTTTAAAAATAAATTAGTTGGGCTAAAAAATAATACAAACTTATTACATTACCTTAAATTTTTTTAGCTAAATATAAAAACTTTTCTGGTTAAATGTTTAGCATTAACAACCACTTAAAGTATTTTAGAAATAATCTCATTTTTGTACTTTTAAATACCAACAAAAAAAAGTGTTCATCTTCGGATTAACAGGATAGAAAGAGCTGAGGTCAACGTTATACAACTCGTAACTTACCGGAAAGTAAGGTTGTTAATGTTTACTACTAAAAGGCCGATTTCGAATGGCCACAAATATTCGCAATTCTAGACTACTTTGATCTCAGGGTTTAGCTGAAACTACAAAATATTTCATGAAGAAAACAACAAATGATAATATAAAAAAAGTGAGAATATCTTTTACATTAGCCAACCCTGTAATCAGTTTTTTTTTTCATAAAATTCAATACTTTAATATATGTATATATATTTTATTAAATATTACAAAATATTTTAAAATATAAATGTATTGTGTAATTTTCTTTAATGATTATGAAAAAGCAATGGAAGAATGAGGTGTAAATACATTTGTTTTTTAATATTGTGTAAAATAATAATAAAAACAGTGAGCGACATTTTCGATGAAATAACAACTATAGGATGGATTCGGTTTCATTCCTATTGGAGTACTTCACATCGCTTGATATTACATTAAATCTTTTCCAGTACATGTGTAAATTATTCCAGCATCAATCTCAGTGATTGCAAATTAATTTTGAGTAAATGGCTTAGACACAATATGGAATCGAGTCATAATGTATATAGATATAAGATCATCTATTAACTGCAGAATCACACAATTATTGAGGAAGTTATAGCTTATGAGCTTCTACAAATAACTGAGTTATGAGTGTAATGTATCTAAGTCAAAGTCATATTCCCATATACTCAAAGATTAATATTTGTCCACGATTTTACTTAATGGCACAGATCTGGTTCCTTTCAACAACAAAGCGTTTGGATTATTTCCAAAGAGTTCATTGGTTGCGAAGGTGCGCTCAAAAGTAAAAGTTGGCAGTTTTCCTGATTTATTTTGCTCTATACCCCTTTCTTGTACATTATATTACTGCAGTCTACCTTACCAAATGTCTAAGTCTAAATCATAGAGCAATAATTAATTATAAAATTTTTCACATTACAAAAAGATATTTTTAGGAATGCAGTTGCTTTTTCAAACTTCTAAACCATTGGTACTTAATATAAATTACAGAAATAATAGTAGCATATTACACATTTCTCTCACTAATTCTTCTTTCCAAATAGCATTTTCCTTTTTATTGCTAAAAATAAAGACTTTAAAGGAATAATGGCGAAAATATGCTTTACTTTATAAAATTATAGTTATTCAATGTCCTTTCCCAAAACTAATGTAAATCTTTTCAGGAAAAAGGAATTCTTAATGGTTATACCCCAATATATCTAGAAAGTATGTCATTTTCAACCTGTTATTACGTAATGAAGAGAAGTTAAAAGTAACATCGATTACTTGGCTGGCTTGTGGTTAAAATTAAAAACGGTTATACGTATTCGTTCTTGATTTTTAAATGACCCAAGGAACAAGTATTTTTAATTATTGTAATTGTTGCAAAACGAAAAACTAAGAATTTTTTTCTTTAAAGATCGGGCTCAATGTCTGTATCTAATCATAGCTTCATAGTATAAAATAAACTGATTATTTCAAAATAACTCGAATTATCTGACTTTAATTACTATATGTATCTTAAATTTATATGAATAAAACCTACCTCTTTTGTGTGACGAATGTAATAATTACCAAAATATATCAACTTTTTCCGATTTTCATTACTTTAATTATAAATAGACAAATCAAGCTCTATAATGTTTGTTGCTTAGGAGAGCTGGTGTGAACATCTTGGTTTAGAAGAAAATTTACGGTGAATAGCTATGGTTTATTAGATTAGTACCTATTTCTTTTATCCGCTACCGAGCAACAACAAATAGTCATGTTTCCGGCAGTATTCGAACCCGCGGTGGTCGGTAATAAAAATCTATCCGGCTAGCAATATTGTGATATATGTATTATTGGTTAATATTTAATTCTAGTTAGATGTACTGCTTAGTTTATATGAGGAAATTTCATCATTTTGTGCAAAACTGCAAGATTTTTGCCCCGAAAATATTTTATTTAACATTAATGGTTTATTTCCTACGTTTAATTCTCTTTCAAAAATTTCCTAATATACAGCATATACAACGAACATTATATCCTTAAACCAGATAAGTTAAAAAAAACTATGTAGCCACGTCTGAAAAAAATTAACTTTCTTTATGAAAGTATAATCAAAAGCATAAAATCGGAAATAATGCGATATCAATATATTCATACATTATCGGTTTGGCTCGTATTCTATATAATACGCATGAGTCTGGCTCCTTGCTGAGTCTACCCTAGTTGAGTTTTTCTCGCACTGATAAAGCAGTTAATCTGTAGATGCAAGACATCTGTCTAAGTTCAGTTTCTTCATATTTACACGTTTAATATGGTTTTGCATTTATTTCTATATTTATTTATATAATTTAATTTTTCAGCATTCTTTTGACCCTTCAAAAACGATTTCAACGTTAATATTTTTAATTTATTAACAAAATAAAAAAATTATGTACTGTTAAGCTGCTGACTTTTCTTCAAATTCAGAGAAAATGTACATATACTTATTTATTTATATAAGTCAAACTTAAATTTGGATTAAAGAGAAAAATAACTCTTAGGATATAATCTGACAAGCTACAAAGAAATTGCAATTGTAATGACTATTAATTTCGTTCGAAAAAGCTTTACAATAAGCATGTCGAGAAAAAACGGGAAATAGTTGGTTTGGATTACTACAGCAATATATTTTTACTCTTTAATTCTACTTACATCTACCACTTACAGCTAAATTTTAACTGCTTAAAATTATTCATTATCAGTGGTATCTGATCATTCAGAATGTAGTTCAAAGTACTGGCTCTTCGGCTATTGTTCAGAAGAACAGTTTGTCAACTTAGCCCACGTTACAACAATCTCTTCTAAGAATATAAAACTACGTTTCCTTTTCTAAAACTAAAAGCACAATATTAAATGTATAAATTAACTGATCATCAAAGAGTATTCTTTACCCACCATAAAAATGCTTCATTGTTTTAGTACCATTTTTCTTCACGAGAGGCATGTATATATATATATATATATATATATATATATATATATATATATATATATATATATATGTGTGTGTGTGTGTGTGTGTGTGTGTGTGTGTGTGTAAGTAAGTAATATGGGCGAGACTCATTCACAAAATCACAACACAGTTTATTTCTGGTAATAAACTTGAAATCCGTACAACAGGTACAACCTTTACAACTTCGTGCACAGAAAGTGATCTCGCACATACGCTTTTCAAGTAGGGATTCCTAAGGTAAAAAGAATACAAATAATCCCTAAGATCAATTGATCACGTGATACAAAATACCCATGTTTAAAGAGAACTCGCTAACTATTGGCTAAAGTAGTCCAGACAGAGGCTGAACTAAGTCTGTAGCGTGTCTGGAGGGAAAAATCAGAATTACCGCGCAAACCCGAACTCACTTTATGAACAAAAGTTATTAAATTAATATTAAAATACGTAAATAAGGGATTTTAATATTACATATATATTGTTTTCGTAGATATACTATACAGTAAGCCTGTGTCTGAGTTCATTTTGGAAGGAAACAAAACAAACAAATTTTAGTAATATTTACAAGTATATGATGATAAACATTTGAAATTACCCACAAATAGTTATTTTTATAATTAATGAGAGTTTATAAATTTCAGGTCTCGTACAAAAGGATAAAAGCCCTCCTATTGTTATAAAAAATTTATTGCTAGCAACAATTGGAAGTCCACTAACCTCATTTCTTCTAAAACTCTCATTTAGAAACTTTACAACCTTGTTCCTCCTTCCCTCCCATACGTAAATAAACGCTGCTGATGAGGCTCCAATTAACAAACAAAGTTAGTATCATCATCAGCCAATGACTTTGTGGTCTGAAAAGGGTTTTCTGACTCAGTGAGCAAAAGTAGAAAAAACACCACAGGAATGACAACTGGATAGTTTCACTTAAATTCGAAACGGAAACTGAATCTTCTCTACGAATAATTTTTGCGCATTTTTAATTACCCTTTCAAAGTACCATTTTCCCCACGTACATTCTGGTCTGCTAATTTCTTTTTGGAAATAAAAATGCCGTGATTAATATAACTGAGTTGTTGACACACCTGAGTCTAAATGAAATCGAACAAAGGCGGCATTACTTTTAATTACTTTTCATTTCATATTTATATATTTTTTCTTGAGTATTATCTATTTCTCTTTTATCATTTATGAAAAATATCTCGTAATATAAATATGAAAACCGAATAAAATCCACCTTTGCTTTTATTTTCAATTTTTATTATTTTTTATTTTTTAAAGGCGTGATCCTTTCTTGGCTTTAATTCTATTTATTTATATCGTACGTTGAAATCGCTTTCAGCCATAACACTTGTAAAAAATAAAGGAATATTTTTTGCCTGTGTGTGGGATGTTAAGCTTGTTATCCTCTTTGTTTCTCCATCGTTTTCGAACAAATGAGTTTTTATCTTTTATTTTTGTTTCTCAGTATTTGGATTATTCATAAGATAAAAACAAATGGTATAGGGCTGAAAATAACTTAGAATTTCATATCAAACATACATATGTGGGGCATTTATTAGTTAACTTTAACACAGCAAATTTTTTCCTGATATTCTTTTGACACAAACCTAGAAAAAGAAAACCGGTACTTATATCATTCTCCTATGATCCATCCTCTCAAAACACCATGACCACAACAACTGGTTTTGAATCTAAGAGAGTTTACTTGAAGCTAAAGTATCTAAAAGAAGTTTTAGATGTACAGTGATCGCTAATTCAAAATTCAATGCGTCATATAAACCAAAGAAAAATCAGGATTTGACAGAACGACAAAATAATATAAAATTGATAATTTTCTTGCATATTAGTTTCATTTAATTTCATTTTCAAGATTATTATTCTAAATAAGAGAGATTTTTTATAACTACTGGTTACAGATAGTTCTGATCCCATTTATTCCCGTGCTTATACAAGAGTTTCTTAATTTGCTGTTTGTCTGATATGAATAATTATTTATAAATCATAACCCATAACTAAATTGAATAATTTGTTCATCGGAGTGCTAGAAATAACAGAATATGTGGATAATTAATAGTTAGGGATTCTTGAATGCTCTATTAATTTGAAATTTACAAGAAAGAGTATACATGTTGGTCTCTAAAAAATAAAATTTTAGTTAATTTTTTTAGCCTGAAAATTATAAATATCAATGAAAATAAATTTAATTTCCTAAATTGTTCCAGCTTAATTAAATTTTTTTATTTCTCTAGTTGTATTCTGAATTCTAGAATGATTTTTTACCGTTATTCACTTTGGTTTCTTACAGGCACGTCTTACTTCCCCTTCTCCTCTTTTATGTCTAGCAATGGAGACCCTTGAGCCTTGCTTAAAGTACTTTTAAGGTATTTTAACAATTAAGGTATTTTAAGAACCTAGTTTATTCGAATTTAATCAGATATAACATATGAGTGAACTTTGGGGAAAGGTTTGAGAGCTAATACTAAAAAGTAAAAGGAAATTAACTGAAAAACTTCACTAAAATGGATTTTTCTTTTTTACAACATGATATATTTTCTGAAAGTTAAATTTTTATGCCTTGTATTTAGGAAAATAAAATGTCTGGTTTAGCAAATGAACGATTTAAAAGTTTTCAATTTGTGAAACCATATGCGTAAGATTTTGTTTCGTAACAACGTGATTTATAGCAAAGAACGCTTAGTTCTTTTTAAAGATGAATTTTTTAAAGATGAAATCAGCAGAATCCTAAAATACTTGGCAAATTTACGATCGCTAGAAGCGGACAGTAGAACCTGTATGATCAGACATTCAGAAGCATGCATTACTTATTAAAATGAAGTATGTCTCCAGGAGGAATGAAGTATAACTCCAACTTCCAAGTGTCACCTATTTGATGATTGTTTTCGTAAGATATTTGTGGTGGCACAGAAGCATAACTTCTTTAAATTTATGCTTCTTGTCTCGCTCTTTCTCTGTAGTTTGCCAAGTTAATCCACTCTGTGAGGCTTTTACTGTGTGCATTGAAGTTATTAAAAATATTTAAAGTAGTTATTGTTTGGAGAAAACTACTGTATTTGAAATCACCGTTTCATATCGTATAATCTCATATTAGATATACTCCTCTATAAAATAATTTAATATACTCTTAATACATTTTAAAGTTTCACCTTCACATTAAAGTCTAATATTTGTAAATATCCTTATATATGCCCTCATTTTTGAGAATAAGAATAATCGAGATAGTATTTTTATTAAAGCAAAGACTAAAGTAAGTTTTACTAGATATTATTTAAACCATCCACTGTCTGTCTTCCAACCTCTTTTACTTCCTTTACGCTCTTTTTCGTTTCGTTACTTTTGTGGTCTCATTCCTAATGGCATCTTTTATAATTACCTATTAAAGATTTACCAAACTGTTTAAATATCTAAATAATATCTGTGTGTGGTATTCTACCTTCTAAATTTATCACTCAATTAGATATTTTACTTCCATAAAATAATCTACAAAAATCTTTGGGGAATTTACCCCAGAATAAAATGTTTTTTCCTGTGTTTCTTAATTTTTCTCTTTAAACATTTTTGCTAAATCAGTTCTCTTTTAGTTTCATGTTAGAAAGCAGTACTGTACTAGATGTATGTTGTATAATGCTTTATTTATAAAAGAAATACCTGAAACTACAAACAAAAATCAAGTTATTAAAAAAATTGAAGGAAGAGGATAATTTTTATACAGATGTAAAACCCTTGTGACAGAATATAGGAAAAAATACAAATGAAATGTAATATACAAATTTAAAAAATGTATATTATTTTAAGGAATAAGTTGCTTATATAAAATACTCAAATTATCTAAAGGCTCTCACACTTGAAATTAGAGGGAATGAAAAGGTTAAATTTGGAGAAAATAAGTTTTAGAAACATATGTTAATAAAATGCACTTCATTATAGTTGTAAGGTTATAAAAGTACAATTTTTTGTACCCTAAGTTTGCATAGTCGGGCATCATAACAAGTTGCAAACCAAAATTTTGAGTATTATATAACAATCCGTATTTAAAAGCAAATAATATATTGAATTTGAAGCAAATGGTAGACGCTTAAAAAGTTTATACATGTTCCAGGTAAGTGTAAAGTATATAGTTGGTGATAACTTTAAATCTGGAAGTTATCCAAAAGAATCAAAAGTAGGCCTTGATGCATTGCTACTTACGTAGTCTATTCATGTATCAACAAGATACAAATTCCGTTAATTGCACAACATTTTATTTATGATGCTACATAAAATTATTAGAAGAAAAGAACAATTTCACAATGAATTACATATCTATAAATTTTGATTTTTTTTCAGTCAAAACCCATAATTATAAATTATAAATTATTGCACACATAAATTAATATATCTTGCCAAATTTTTAGTTTTTAAGAATTTCATACTAAACTTATTTAACCAGTAGTAGTTTGTTTATACATGAAATTTAGTTTCTTATTTATGTTTTCCCTCTAGTTTCCATAACCCCAGTGCTACAATATTTTCAAATTTTAGTTCTAAAACTATGGAAAGTAAAGTGAAGAATAAGCTATATTGCCAGCTTTATCACATGGCATTGACAAAGGAATTTAATGAAAATTGTAAATTATTATTGATAATTAAAGTATGCACAATTTAAAATCATTTAATTCACAAAAATATTCTAAATTAAAATAACCTGTAAGACTATCATTAAAAAGAAATTGTATTTGAGTTGCTGCATTTTGTATTTTTTAGTTTTTCTTAACTTAATTGAAACTATGAAATTACTCGTAGATCATTGCTATGTTCATTTGAAAATATGCCTCGAATGACATGTGCTGTTTTATAATTAAGGAGAAAATCAAATATTTAAAGAGAAAAATTATTTTATAAATCGATTAGAATTAATCGGTATTAACACAGAGATGATTGCACTCCTTCAAACAGTTCTACGCTATCAACATATTTTTAGTTGCTAAATACATTACTATGTTTTAATCTTATATAATTAGACTCACTTCAGAAAATCATACATAAAACTTTTAAACCATTACCCTTTATGTATTTTAGTTTCTTTAAAGTAAATAAAATTGTTAGAATAAATGTGCAGATGTTAGAGCAGGAATTAAAAACCAGTGATTTCTTAAACAAACATATTTGTTTCTAACATCTTCTAACTTAGAGGTATTTTTATTCTTCCCAAGCCCTCTAGATTGTTTTCAATTTTATAAAAAAAAACAGTTCTCTTGTTTCAACATAAAGTGATTAATAAGTTTTACTTTTCTAAAATGTATTAAACATGTTGAAAGGATACAATTTTTTTCCAACGTCATATAATAGTAAAGACGTATAAATACTACCATCCATAGAAATAATTCAAAATATTCGGATTCATAAATGAATAACACGAAAGGCTTTATCCTAGTTCATAGCTCATAATAATTCGATCTATATCGTGTAGCCTATTTGCATCATTAGTACATAGTGCTTGGTACTTACCAAGTAGTTATCATCAAATTGCTTTTAAAGCACAAAATTATATCCATTACAGCGTTACCTTAGGATACGTTTTAAAACTCATTCATTTTTGAGGTAACAAATGATATTATTAGTAATAAAGATCAATTTTCCACTTTTTAGCGTGATGCAAATGTGTCAAATAAATATAAATGAAAGATCAATGAGCTCCCGTTAAAATTTACGACTATGCAACTACTGACTCATTTGGCTAAAATCAACATAAACAAAATTAGATAACAACTTTCTACTATTACAGTATGGATAATGTGATCCAATTCAGGTCTTTGAGAAGCTCAAAACTCCAACGAGTTTAAAATTAACGATGGCGTCATATTTAGCATAAAAACAAGTCTTTTTTCTTCAAATCCTCACTCTTAAAAGATACTCTTGTAAATGCAGTGCCAAGCTTTGTAAATCTCCAAAATATTTTATTATTTAATGTATAAGTCTTTAAATTAATTTAAGGTTTGGTTTGAAACAGTTTGATTCATTTTTGTAACACAAGGGATAATTATACCAAGACCTACTGTTTAAAAATAAATACAAACGGCAACAAACATCCATTCCAGCAGTGGTATTCGAACGCATAGGATAAAGCAGTGTCCTACCTATTCGAAACTGGACTACAGTCGAATAGATAAGGCAAAAAAAATGTGCTATTTAGCAGTAAGAACAGTAAGTGGGTTTGAATTTCACTGTTTGAAGTAGGCTTTAAGCCGTAAGGTCGAGGTTTAATTAGTCCTCCTGTTACTATAAAATTGATTGTTGAGTTCCTAGCCAATTCAAAACTACTCATTAAAACATCGTCCAAATGCGACATAATTCTGAGAAAATTAATCATATTAGAGGTAAACACTCTGTCAGGATATGTCGTGCAAAAAATTGGTTCAGCATTTCAGAACCATACTGCAGACACGTATTTAAAGGGCGTAATACCAATGTAGAAACATTTCTTTTTCCCATTGGCATCGTTTTCGCATGCATTCTTACGATGTTAGCTGAATCATATCTTAAAACTTGTATCTATGGAGCAATATGTTACAGAAGGGAATAAATAAAATTACTTACAATCCAAGTTATCAGTAGTCATCGTGTTTTTTAATAAAGTGCAAAGTGTTTGGATGCAACAGGGTTTAATAGGACCAAAAAGTTTATAGGAGTGTATAATAGTTCCACGCATGCCCATCTATATGTTGCAAAAAAATACTACAGCTGATTAAGTTCAACAACAATCAAATTATGCACATAAGTAAATTTTTCTTCAGAGATTAAAAAACACTTCAACAGAAATAAAAAAATTTTTAAACAATCCCCAAATCTTAAAGAAATTTGTTCGAAAGTTGTTAACAATTTCTATTAATTTTGGTAATGGTACATTAGCATACAAATTTTTCGATTTAGAAGTCGTCGCTTAGTTAATATTTTGTCTTGAGTCAAAATCCGAGATACGAGCGATCTTCAGTGGTGAAAAAGTTAAGACCCAGTGTAAAAGAATGTTAATCAAACTTGCATTGGAAACAAAATTTTAAACAAATAACAATGTAAATTTATTACATTTTATCATTAGAATCAGTTTATTTTGTTTACTACAGTCTCTTCTATTAGGTTTTGTTATAGTTTAGGCTATTTTCCTACTTTTTGAATTCTTAGTCAGATTTTACATACAGCTTATGTGGATTTTAAATTATGTATGCTGTAAAGATATATTATTAATTATGCAGGGTAGTAATAAAAAAGGAAATGTTGTACAGGGTATAAAACTGTAAAACCGAGGGTGGAAACAAAAAAATTAGTATACGTTAAAAAAATAATTCATTATTTACAAAAACTGCTCAAAAGAGCGACAGTGACGCAAGAACATCGGCAAAGGAGAGTTGACAGACGCTGTGGAAGATTCTAGGCATGTCGCAAATCTTCCCAGCAGCAGCCGAATGTCTTACTATTAGTGCCTTTTCATACTCAATCGGAGTCTCATGACTTTTCAGAAGAAATCAAAGGCTCTATGTTTCCAGTATTACTAAAGTGTATCTTACGTTACAATTGTTAGAACGGTTGCACGCTAGAATAATTTCGAGGAGATGGCGTTCCCGCCTTTTATTCCCTGTGATGCAGATTTGATTATAGTTTCTTCTGCTGCTTCTTCGAGAGGTTACATTTGCATGGTGTTCTTTTTCTCCCGATAAATCACTACAGGCTGATCTTTTTAACGTTAAAGGAGCAACGCAATAGCGCGTTTACATTTCATTTTAGACCTTGCATTCCTTGGTGAATGTTGCTTTTATTTGTGTGAAGAATCACCGGTTAAAATTTTCTTACCTTTTCAGAATCTCCCTGTATTTATAAAAAGTCTTGTATTGTGAACGTATAATAATTTCTGATATCTTACAAGTAAAGACTTTGTTTACTTTTTGAATTCGAATTCAGAAAATATGAAAAAAAGCTTATTATAAAATTACCATTCAAATAACAATCATTATATGTTTTTAATGTAGAGCAGATATCTCAAAATATGTAAGGTGAATTCTACTTGAAAGTTATTTAAAAAAAATTATTTTGATTACTGAAAAAGAAAATTTTTGTTACTTTTTCGAAACTTTAATACCCTTTCAGGGAAGAGTAGACTTTCGTAGCGACGAAATTGGATGGAAAATTCAATATTTATATATCAGTAAATTACACAATATAACTAAAATTAAAATCAAAAATGGTTTTATTATATTTTGAATCCTGTAATTAGTGTAATCATTATCTCAAACGAAATACAGTTATTACGAATAAGGATTTTAAACGTTTATCCAAAACGAAAACTTTTTTGATTTTACAAATATTTGAAACATTTTAGGTAAATATTACTCCTTTTTCTCTGAAATTTACCAAATATTTACTTTCTATCATATAAAAGAAATGTTAGTTAAAATTAATATTATTCAAAAAGAAAAATCTGTGAGTTCCGTGCTTAAAAGAATTTAAATTGACATTTTGTTTACAAAAATTGGATACTTTTATTATTATCATTGTTTCCTTTTAATATATTCCACGAAAGGTTGAGATAGCAACTAAAGAATTTGTATCCTATAAATGAAAAGTTTATATTATGCCTAAAAAGATGCGAATGAAGTTTTTATTTAATAAAATACTGTGTAAATTAATTAATAATTAAGAAATTCTACAGTAACATTTTTCTTTGAAATTTCAATTATACTTATATACCTACTACAACTGGTACTACTGAATAGATTCTAAGTATTATTTTCCTAATAGAAAGTTACACTCTACTTGAGTAATATAAGATATATTTTGTTCAAATAAAGATAAGTTTTCAGTTTTGAATCTCAATATTTGCAAATTACGTGGGAAAAAAATGCATTGTTTAACTGCTTTAATGGCATGCACTAACCAAATAGTCACAACTGAATAAAATACTTTGTGGGTTGTTAATAATTAAAAAATTATATTTTCTGTTCTTCTCTTATTATTATATTCTCCTATTTTCTTTGAAATTTCAGTTTTATTTATAAACTTATACTAATATTATAAATAGATAAAATTTGTTTGTATGTAGAAGATAATTTGTAGAATTAGTGAATCGATCCTAAGTATTATTTAAATAAAAGAAAACTACACTATCCTTGGGTAATATAAATTGTATTTTGTTTAAATGAATTGATGTGTTTTCAGTTTGAAATCTCGATATTTGCCAATCAACAAAATGCACTGCTTCTTTTCTTTATCAGTGTCCACTGACTAAATGTTTGGATATACATGAAAATAATGTACTACAAAATTTCAGTCATTAGTAGATCTGAAAATGTCATCGGCACGATCTAGCTTTTACAGTAAAGTCCCAATAACGTTTCATATGTTGAAGACAAATTGAAAATTATAAGATGATCTTTAAATTTATATGTAACGAAATTGTGTTACACCAACTGCTTAGATGGAAGTTTAGTTACCAATCAAAGTTCTTCGGAATTATTAGTGAATGTTGGTACCATTATTCTGGTCCGTCTATAGCGGTGTTTCAGCGGCTTCACAATCATTTATAGCGTTGTTTTATAAAAAGCATCATGAGAACTGAATGAGATTATGATGTACGAAGAACAAATCCGTTAGACGAATGGAAAGATAAATAGCCAAATAAAGTATTGTTATAGTCACAGTCTGAAGTTAAACTAGCCCGCAAAAGTATTTTCAAAAGACCACGAGACGCCATCATTTGTATATATCCAGACCGAAGAGTGAGAGCGAAACAGTGAAGCTAATAACATACTAAATTTTTCAATAGATCGATTGAAAATTAAATAGTTTCCTTTTAAAAGTGCGCTGTTTGTTTAAACGGCGAATATTATTTTAACGGAAAATTATTCAGTTCAGTCCTTCCTTTCCACTACCATTCAAGTTTGTTTTTATCTTCAAGGCAAATACTGTACATTGTCCTTTTAAACCAGTTTTTTGCGGTACATTTTATAGAAATGCGCTTTTATGAAATATTTTTTGTTAAGTACGCTATTTAAAAGTTTAATTATTTAGAAACAGGTAATAAAAAATTGAGGTGTTTTTATCTTGGAAGTAAGAATGGGATCCCGTAATGGATAAACTGCATTTTTATTGATATCAGTAGGAAAAAGATTTGAAAAATGAGTTATTTAATAAAAAGGCGCAGGACCGTTAAGCCGTAAAAAAATCGTTTTCGAGTGTTTAACAGTTTCTAAATATTTATATATATTTTTAACAATAACCAATTAACAGCTTTAAATCATTTACATGTTTTAGTGGGTTATAATACATTTTGTATGGCTGGTATTATGCAACACTAAATGATACTTTAAATTGGATTTTATGAAGTTTATAGTTTTAGAATTTATGTGCACTTTTACTAAAATACTAAATATATTAAATTTCTTAAATTTTAACCAGTCATTCGCCTCATTATTCTCTTACCACTAAAAACAAAAAAAAAATTTGTCAATCACTTTTTTACAACTGAATAATATGGAGACATTTTGAATGTTTTCATCACATTTTTAAACTTAGTCCTCATTTTTTAATTTATGTATAATTGTCAGTATATATTTTAGTTTTAAATTAAATAAATGTGTTTTTAAATATTTTGTGACCGAAAGAAATGTGTATGCTTGAATTTTAAAAAACATACATATTTCAATAGTTTTTATTCTACCAAATGTTTTTCATACATAAATCCTTTAATTTTAATGTTTCTTTTGCATGAAAAATGGCATTTTTCAAAAATTATAAATTTGAGTATATAATTTAGAAATGAAAGAGAAAGAAAAGTATATTTCAGAGAATTTAATTTATACTAGTAAAAATATTACTCGGTTTTTTAACCGTTTTGCTTAGCTCAAAAGTTCAAATTCAGCTTAGTGAATAAGAATCATTCTACCAATATCTCTGAAATGCAAGCATTGGTTCACTCTTTATCAATACCTAAATCAGCGTTTGTTGTTGTTGGAATAAATGATATTTTTGTTACCATTCCATTGAATTTCATAAATAAAATCCTTCTATGTAAATGGGTATGTATGTATATGGGCATGTATTATTATATATTATTTAATTATCGTCTACATTCTTTTAAACCGTTTTCACTCAAATTAAGATATCTAGCGATTAATTTTATATACCACTAATACCTATCTCAACATTAAAATTTTTACTAATTTTACCTTTAATTCTCGATTAATTTTATGTACACTAAAAGTTCTGTCATCAATAGTCTGTCAACAATTTTTTTTTCTTTAAACCATGAACTCTATGTAAACGAAGCCATTGATAAACATCTGTCTTTACATTTATTTATCAATACATAAGAAGAGTGTTCATTTGTAAGCGTGTTTATTTTTATACAAATCTATATGGTGTTCTTTAGAGTCACCAAACTTTGAACAACATTTTTGATACCTCCAAATGAAAACTGTCGATAGAATAAAATTCTTTTACCCATTCTGTCACGTCATATGACAATATAAGAGTATTAACGTTGCCGGTCTATGTGAGATAGCAGTACACAAATATTACACATTTTAACGAGGAAAAAGTATGCAAGTTAATTAGTAAAGAAACAGTAGTAAAATAGTTACAAATAGTAATTTACTTGAAGGTAAAATAGCTCACAATATGTTTTTAAATATCTTTTAGATTAATATATCAATAAGTTTGTGTAAAAAAAAGGAACAATGCTACTTAACACTTATATGTGTATATAATGAACTTTGCGTGTTAAGCCAACGGCTTAAATGAAAGTTTAGGAGGTATATCAAGTTATTCGTAATTACCGTAAAATTTTAGTACTTTCATTCTGGAAACGCTTTTTACATCTTTTGGAGTCTTAACTTGCGGGATTAGAAGTTTTATCGGAGTTTAATGTGATTATAATATACATGTAAAAATATATTGGTGTTTTTTTGCTTGTAACTTTGACTGCACTTTCAAGAGTTTACAAAGAGATACAGAGGCTATATAGAAAACAAAAGCAATGTTTCGACAAATGTTAATGTATAAAAAATAGTTTTAGCAAAGCAAGGGAATATCAAACCTATTTTTTAATGTCCTTTTAATATATTTCTACTACAATGGACTCCGCTTAATGGGATCAGTTTGGGCCACCGTAATTTTGATAACAATAAAAGATATGCCCCCCCCCCCTTTAATTGACACTTACTAAATTTCAAAATAAAATGAAAAAACTCACCTTATATTTATGTACTGTATATTATCCTCTAAAACTTAAGAACTGTATACATAACTAAGAAAATTCATCAATTGTTGGCTGTCTACAATTTTTTCTAAGAAACTCATTGATAAATTGTTCGTAACCATAATATTTTATAAAGTCATCGGAGCGGTGTTGTACTCCACGTTTTAACACTTTCAATGCATTTCTCATTTCAGCACTTGTAGGAGGTGGCTCAGTATCAAGAGATTTTTCATCTGACTCATCAGTTCCATCATTCGTCTGTTTTCCTATGACAATCTGACAGACTTCAGATTCTGTTAATGTGGAAGCTACTGGAATGTTTTGATCTACTTTCACCATGACTCGAACTCTTCAGAGGTCATATCCGAAGGATTTTCTATCATTTCTTGAGATTTCTGGTATTTTTTTTCGCAAAACCAAGGCATAAAGTGTGAATACTCTCCTTTTCAGTTCAGATAAGAATATGTTGGCTTCTGCTTATCTGAAAACCATTGACCCCCAGCAGGGCGTGCGTATTTCTGAAAATTCCAGGAACGTGTAACATCACTCCTTTGGTCATTCCCCATTTCTTTAAGTGGAGGAGGGAGAATTCCAATTCAGCAACAGGAAAGAAAAGAATGGGTTCCTTCTGAATATATTGTGAATAATATGAGGTTCGGAAAGTGATATCATGTAACGATCCCATAAAGCGATCCTTTTAACATACAAATGAATAGAGAAAATGATTTTGATAACAATAAGCGATTGATAACATTAACCGCTATCCCATTAAACGGAGTCCACTGTACTACTATTTGTCCCATCAGCATAACATGCACGACTGATATTCTCCATTTACTACATCTCATTAAAATAGAATTTAAATAAATGAAAAATCTAGGTTTATTTACCAGTAACTTGCATCATTTATTTCCCGAAATGGTTTAGTAGAATCCCAGGGGGTGGGTTTAAGAGTGTTTCTGGAAATTTAGTAGATGGGATTGGGGTAAAATCAGAAGTAAAGATTTCCCCTCCTGAGAGCAATCAAAATTTAGAAAATTGTCAAACGTAGAACCAAGGATAAATTACATTTGCTATGTTTGACATTTAGTGACTTGATATCAAGAGCATAATTTATTGTGGGAAAATATTTAAAATAAATTATGGGACACGTTTCTAATACGTTGATTACCATTGACTCTACTCCGTTCCACCTTCGATGTTCAGATTTGTTGATCCCCCGCTTTTAAACTCTGAATTTGATGATTCAGATGCTGTCTGATATTTAGGTATTTGGAATTTTAACCGCTCAAATGGAAACACACTAGAAAGTGACATACTAGTTAGTATAAAAACTATTTTTACGAAAGTAAAACATTTTAATTAAAAAAATTACGAATGTAAAAAATAATTTATAACTATTTCTATTTTCGTAATATCTGCCCTTAATACATTTTAAAATCAATTTTTCTAAATTGGAAAAATTTACTCCGATGTTACTATACATTTCTTCTAGTACATAAAAATTAATTAAAAACTTCTACAACAAAAAAGTCATTATTCTATCTCTCTCACACAGACACACACACACACACGCTCCTGTATTTCTCCCTTCCCACACTCTCTCTATATATCTCCTTATTTATATATACATACACACACATATATATAAATCTATATGCCTATATATATATATATATATATATATATATATATATATATATATATATATATATATATATATATATATACATATATATATATATATATATATATATATATATATATATATATATATATATATATATATATATATATATATATATATATATATATATATATATATTAAAATGTTTTTCCACTGTACAAATCCACTTACCTACCCTACTTAGCATTAAATTTCTACATGGTTTCCTCAAGTTTTATAGAACGTCTGACTTCGAATTTGCTTTATTCGATTTTAAGCAACTGTTTTTTTTTAATATAAAAAAGATATCAAAAGAAAATTTGAAATTTTTAATGTATCTTTATATAAAGAATACAAAACCATCTTTGAGGGAAATCTACTTCAGGTATTGCCGAATTTATTTTTAATTTAAAAAATCCAAAGCTTATTTCAACAAGAATTATGTACATCGGATCGAACGATATGAAACTTTGATATTAACAGGAAATTTAGTATTACCATTAGACAGGAATTTTACGAGAATACTGCATTAATTTCAGAGTCGTGGAATAGCCACAATCAACAAAACTATCTCTGACAATCAGTTTTGGAGTATGTAAATTGGGGGCAACATGTTTATACAGACACGGCTATATTTAATGACATGCTTCTAAACATTTCACTAAAATCACTTCATTTCCATTCTCGAAATACCCATGCCCATGAACCTTTGTTAAAGAAAAACTTTAAAATGAAAAATATTTACGCAGATGGTAGTACAAAATTTAATTCATTATCTCAAACATAAAAAAAACAATTTATAAAATCTAGAACTTAAATAAAAACTTCAATCAATAAAAAACAAATTCATTACACTATATATATATATATATATATATATATATATATATATATATATATATGTGTGTGTGTGTGTGTGTCTGTGTGTGTAAGGAAAAAGTAAACAAAATCTATAAACAATGTAGATATTTTGTATAAAACTTCGAAGACAGCCCATAAGGAATATACTGTCAGAGAACTTGAAAATTGATCTTCTGATGCAAATTCTACTATCAAATAAATGTTTAGTAAAGTGTCTTGTTTGTCATTTGCACTCAAATAAATAATTTACAAAATCAAATATATAATTAATATGCATATTCAAAAGTAAGCCATACTGAGAAGCTATATTCCTTTCTATTTTATGGAGTTGAGTCAGCTTTCACTAAACGCAGTGAAGTTGTGGTTTGCGACTTCGCTTCGCTAAGTCGAACACCATGCCGTATACGGTGGTCACCCCTGAACTGCAAACTATGGTATAAAAATTCCAAGAGCAGTCTACTATGCCCGTGTCCACTCCATTCCGTATCTGGTCTCCCGACCTTATACTGTATAGATCAGGAGTCGTCAGACTTTAGAGAGAGAAAAACCAAATTGCCAATGAATCAAGATAACAAAAGTATCTGAGTATGTATTGCTTGCTATTGATATAATACATAGAGAATGTAGTCGGAAACAGCTAGGCTAAGAGCCGCAAACATCTCGTGAGGCAAAGCCTCCGATCCCTGGTCAAACGATGGCCGATTGGTACCGGAGTTCGTGGGTTCGAATCCCACTGTGGCATGGATGTTAGTAGCCTTTCGGAATCGGCTTTAAGCTGTAGATTCTGGTGTCATTAGCCCTAGTGTTGCAAAAAAGTAGACCGTAGCACTCCAAACCAAACCGAACCCTGGTCACTCCATTCATACGGACACATTTCAACGACTTCCATCTTTTAGGAGAATCTGTCCCTATCTATAACACTTACTACGGTATTATTTTATTTATGAACATATCCACGTGGAATGCTTTGATTTTAATTCCCATTGTTTTCATTACTTAAGTACTCATTTGATTGGCTTAGGGTACTTAACTGGATCTAAACCTCATCTCATTGAATTTTCAATTTGAATTGAATTTTAGCCTTACATTTAATTTTAAGTCATGAAAATGATGGTAATTGAAATAAAAGTATTTCACCTGGATGTGCTTCATAAATAAAATGACATGTATTACAGACTTTAATCTTTTATATAGTTTTATTACTATATATTTTTAAATATTTGTATATTTCTTACTGTTTGTATTTTCTGTATCTTTTTATCTTTCTTATCTAAAGTTTTTTAACTTGCAGTTTGTGTAATATGCCCCAGTGAAACTCGATGCCATATAGCCCTAATCAACCAAACCAAACAAACAAAGCAAAAACTATGCTTTTATATTATTATCTTTGTGTCGTCTTTGCATCCTAATTTTCTGTTTGAAAGAGACAAAATAATTTAAAACGTTTGAAAATACATTCATCCATTATAAAACTTAAAAGGAGTTATATTTAAATTATTCTTCTATCTGCAGGGAAACAAATACAAGGTGTGTTTTGTTCTAAAATAGAGAAAAGAATGTGAGATGATGAATGAATTTTATCAGCATGTATTTCAAACAATAATGGAACAACGCCAGAGAATGATTTGAAAGAATATAATCATTAGGTGAGTAATATTTCTTATAATATCACACATACTTAATCAAGTAGTTTGGCTTACGTAATAGGCTAATGAACTCTAAAAAAAGTACTTTAACTGTATATGGAGGAATTCCTACCATTTAATTAAGGTAAACCATTTAAATTCTTGGAAAGCTACAATTTATATGCAATTAGGACATAAAAACTTATTTTTGCCAGTTTTAAAATAATACTTAAATTAAAATAACTGGTATATAAATGCATAGCCTCTTAAAAATATACAAAACCAAAAATAGGAAGCAAAGTAACAAAGAAATGTTCAGTGGAATATAAGACTGAAGTTACAGTCTATTAGAGCAGTAATTTGTTCTGCAAATAATTTTGCTTGTCATGGAATATTAATAACAGTAGAATGTCTGAAAGACTCATAAGATCTTTTAGCACAACCATTATTTATTGAGAGAAGAGGTGGCTAAAAGTACTGACTAAATAAAACACTTCTAAAAAAATAAATAAATAATGTCTTTTCCTCTTTGGTAAAGACACAGAATCCTGAATATGTTATATATTGTCAAACTTGAATGTATACAGAGCACTTAAATCATCGATTCTGATTAATCGCGTAATTTTATTATCGGCAAGCAGTTTTCTTTTTTACTTCTTCTCATTTCTTCTTTCATTACTTCTTTTACCTCCGCATTCAATCTCATATAGCCAAAAAATGACAGTAACTGTCCAAACCAAACAACATATAATCGTTGATATCTCGACGTTATGTTTTAGGCAGTTAAAATTTAAAGGCCTAAGCGTGAATCAACTTTTAAGCCTTAACGAGTTATTTTCCTTCAGGCAAAATCTCGAAATGACGCGTATTTGTGCTTTCTACTAAATATTATGAAAAAGTATAGCATGAATTTCAGAAAGACTCTACTTTAGACCGTGTCAATATTTATCTCAAAGTACTTTAAATTTTCAGTTATGATTTTGTAACCCTTCTAACAATCTTTTGTAGCAGAAAATACTTACATCAGTTTTCAAACAGAATTAATTGGTGTGGCCAGGTCATAAATATCGTGTAAGTAAATCAAGCTTATTGTTATTTTTAATAGCTATGAGTTATATTTGATAAGAATTATCCTAAAAATCTTTCTTTACTTATTTTCTTTCTATGCCATATTCCTTTTATGTCATTTTCTTAAAAAAAAACTTAATTATGGAATAAAAAGTAACAGCAAATTAACAGCAAATTATTCCAATTGTTAATATTTCGGTAGAAATCTTGCGTTATTCATTGAGGTAATACTTTTGTTAATGCTCTCAAAGATGTAATCTGATTGTATACGCTTAAATACATGCAGTTTGAAATTTTATAGTTAATTATCTTTAAAGTTTCGTTCCTTCAATAATCATTATTATAACAGCTTATTTTATAACATCAGATATTATTTGTATACTTGTAGTAGAATAATATTTAATATATTACACATACAACACACACACGTATATATACATACATACATATATATATATATATATATATATGTGTGTGTGTGTGTGTATATATACATATATATTTATATATATATATATATATATATATATATATATATATATGAGAATATAAATAAATATTAGTTTTAAATTTTGTGTATGAATTAAAATTCTTATTAGTTTTACGCTTTAAATGCATCAGTTATTAGTTTCAAAATTTAACTGCAGATTTTTCATGACATTTCTGAATAAAAAAAGTGATTGAAACTCCATTGTACAAATATACTGTAAGCAGAAATTATTTGAGGGAATTTTTCCAGCTTTCCATTAGTCTATGAAATTTACAACCTTCAGTGAGTGTGAATTTCGAGCGTCAACAAATCGGAGTAACTGAACTCACGTGATTAGTTTTTATGTGTCTTTGCTAGTTGTCAACGACCCTGGATCCCCATAAATAAATCCCATTGTAAAAAAACAAAGGAACTATTTAAGTTTTGAAGCACGCAAATTATTGAACTGGTCAGCGCATTACACTTTACCTGCCCTGAGATACGGAGGAGTACAATTTTTTAATGTATAAAATAAAAGTAATTCAGATATTTAATTACTTTTCATAGAGATTGCTAAGCATTTTTTACTTCCGCCTGTGTCTGGAGAGTTCAGTGTCTTTACTGTAAGTAGGAGCATCGCCCCCGGAATTCCTGAGCAATTTGTCTTCTTCAGGCTTCTTCCTTATCCATTTCTTTTTCAATTTAATGCGTCCTTTCATTTCTGTTCTTTTATGTTGTACCCGTATTAAATTTCGATAGTTACGAGAAGTTTTTTATTCCCCCTATTTGATTCCACTGCCTTTCAGTCACCTATACAGTTGGACAAAAGTTTCTCTGTTTGATATTAAATTTTAGAAATTGATGGAAATACTTTAACAGAATTTCGTTTTAAACATTTTTTCACGGAAGTTTCTTGATAATAATAAGGCAAAATTAAAAGTCATTGCTAGCAACTTATCAGTTTTTATTAAAAGAATAAATTTCTTATAATTTATTTAATTTTATCTAAACTTCTTCAAAACATGGTTTTTAGACCGAGGAATTCAAAATATCTTTCTAATAAAAATTGTCGTAGTCATTAATAATAAATATTTATATGTAAATACATTGTGGAATCAAAACGTAACTCTGATTATCAAGCACGGTGCTGGTAATAAATCGTGTCTTAATTAAAAATGCTTAAAATCTTTGAATAATTTATTGAATAATAATGACATTATAAACATGGAATTGACTGCTTCTTGTATTAAGTATAAAAGTCCAGTATAATTAAAATAAGAACTGTTTTTGGTAGTTTTGTTTTTCTTTTAGTATCATAAAATAAATTAGTTTTATTTTCGCATATTTTTTTTACAAATCATTAAACATAGTCATGAAATCTGAAATTTCATTCAAATTATATAATAAACTAATGTGTGCATTTATAACAAATACGAACATTTATCATCATAATTATTAAATTCCCCGTATTTGCATGCTAAATGTTAAATCATCATGTATTGAACTAGATGATGTTTGCTTTCGATTATGAGAATTACTACTCTAATCTTGAACCAGATTGAAAGGAATATTGTTAACAGTAGAAAGAAAAAAACAATCAGTATTTCTCCCATCATAAGAGGTCCCCTGCTTAGGCAAAATCTTGCGAAGTACATTTGATTTAATACTTTGATTTGAGAAGTTCAGTAAGCCACATTTATATAGCTTTCTAAGAGAGCTTGTAAGCAAAAGAATTAAACAGTACTGGCAATTTCGTATACCTCAGCGGAAGTTCTCTAAAAAGTAACACAACTTTTCCATTAACCTCTTTACGAACAAGAAAGCAATTGGTCCTTAGTGAAAGTCGTTACTTGCATTCGAGTTTGTTGAACACTTCCGCTTTCTCTGTGATACAGTTTTGAGTGTATTAAAGTCACACTAATTTTTTAAGGGAAGATTCATTTTAAAAGTGCAATTATCGAATTTGTATAGAATCTATGAAAACCAATCATATGTTAAACGCTTAATTTGCTGTTAGTTAAGACCGATGGTGGCATGATTTGAAAAAGGAGGTTTAAAAAATTTGTCGAAAGTTACAGAACAAAGTATTTGAAAACTCGCTACGAAGTTCATCAATTATTTAGTTAATATCGGCGTAACAATTCATCGAATTAAAAAAGTTAAGGTTATATAAATATATACTTAAGAGAAACTATTATAATTACTACAAATTAAAATAAATCATTTGAAATTTTCATTGAGGGTCGCAAAATAAATGGAACTTTTATTTGAGGTACGCTGTTTGATTTAAATTTTACTTACAATATATGCTGTCTGTCAAAAAACAGGCGGAAAGAAAATGCATTAGGGAGATCATTTCATTTCTAACACAAAGAATAAATATGTATTAAAAACTGTTCGAAATACGGAAAGTGCCTTAAGATATTTACGGCATATCCGTTTTCATTCAAGTTAAAACTTCATTCTGGCTTGGTCATATGCAGTGCACGTGGCTAAAGCGATCAGCTGTTTCACCTGATCTTTTTTCTCATTCCCTAAGGAATGCATTTCGAAGAAACTGCCAAGACTCTTCATTCTTCTGCTCACCATTAAAGTGAAACAGATTCTTTCAAACTTAACCATTTAATCATATATGAATACGCCTTTCCTTCTGTAAATTTTTAAATAATCCTTGATGAACTTGGACATTTCTCAGAGAACGTGTGTTAAAAGTTTTCATTTTGTTTATTGGTACAAGGCAAACCCAGTCTTTTCAAGGACTAGCATGACCTACTTTTCGTAATCTCTGTTTATATTATAAATCTAGAGAATATTTTATTTTGAGTCTGTCAGAATAATGAAACAATACTTTTTATTTCTCATTCGTTGATCTTTTAAAAATTTGAGAATAAGTATATGTATTATGTACATTAGATTATTATATGTATACTATAAAGCCTTTCCTTCTTTTTTTTAAATATAAAATAACTTGAAATGGATAAGTATCTAGTTGAAAGGGCAAATGCTGACTTCTACAGAGATGAAATTTCTTGATACTGGAATTTAAAATTCCATGTACTAAGGTAATCTGTCGCTGCACGTGAATGTGCATAATGTCAAAACTCTTAGAAGTTTAGATATACCTTTGTTGAAGTATTCTGTTGCATTTTTTTTAATAGGAAACTTTAGAAAATGTATAAAATCTTCCGTTATTCAAAATTAAATGCAGTTTACTTATCTCAGCAATCGAATATTGCCTGTGCTCATAAGGAAAAAAAATATTTCTAATTCATATGTATATACAAAAATAACTTACCAGGACCCACTTAATAACTCGAAGCATAAATACATGTTTTACTCCTCCTTTGTCGGTGACAGATGTAAAGTGACGAAGAGAAAAATTTCATCGTTGAAAGTGAATTCGCAGCTACTTATACTTCTCTTATATTTAACAATTATTATTTTTTTTTTGTATTTAAATGATAAGAAAATATACCCACACATTATTGGGAGCAGTGTAATATGAAAACTTGCACTGTACTGTGCACAGGCAGGATGACATCTATCAGAACTTATACTAGAATAACTTATTTTTAATATTCTTAACCATAATATTTTTATAAATGTAGCACCAAAATAATCAGCAATATATTATTTCAAAGTGATTTTCACGATCTCATGGAGAAGAAACGTTGCAGACTTATTTACAAGGGATAGTTGTAAACACCTTTTTACAAACACTTTTTAAGCCTTTTTAATAATTTTATACGGACATTTACCTTAAATATCTCTAAACAAGACATTTAATAAATATAGCATCAAAAGGGTTTTTTAATTCAATCTTGAGCGAATTGCAATGAAAACTCAAGAATAGTATAGGATATATGATCAGCGAATAGGGTGAATAAATTAAATATGATGCTTTGAAATAATATACTATTAGATAAAATCATTATCAAGTGTCTTCAGACAAAAAAAGATGTTGAAAAATAAATCTCTAGTCAGTTAAATCATAATCTTGCTTAGTAGAATTGCGTAGTTCAGAAAAGCTTAAGCGATTTATCATCACATTTTTACATAGAATGTATATTTGACTTAGCTTTTCTTTAAAAACTATTTAAAATAGTTAATAAGAAATTTCATCTCAACTTTCAATCAAGATGCATATTTCTGATATCAATGTTTAAAAATGCTCTACAAAAGCCCAGAAAACTTACGAAAGGATTAAGTGAAGGCAACTCACCCTAAACAAGATTAAAAGAATCATTAAAAATAACTGCTGCGTAACGAAAGATAGCAACAGAAGGCTAGAAATAGGACTGGTAGAAAATAGTAAACCAATCTTCATGGACTCATAATACAGAGGAATATAGCTCATAATTAAGCTAAAAGCCTGCAATTAAACAGTTCAAGCTGATATAAATTTAAGAAAAAACTTATGAGAAATGAAATTATGCATTGTTGCAATGCATGTACTCACACAACAATTAATGTGTGTGTGCTTGAGTGTGTATAAACTGTTATTAAAAGTGTCTATATTAATTACCAATTAATTTTAATTATAGGTAATTAATAATGATGCTATAAGATAAAGTCAATATAATTTGTATTTACTCTAAACTTTTGATAACCATTGCTGTAATTAAATATTTTTTTTCTAATGGTATTTAAATAACTATGTATACAAGTATGTATGATAAGATTATATTATTTTCATCATGTTTAGATAATAAATGCAGATTCTCAAATGATATTATTATTTCAAATCTATGAAACTTTGAAAGATTCAAAATTTAATGCAAATAAAATCCTCAAACTGAAGTAAAATAGTGGAAGCTCCACATATTTGATAACTTTTTGTAAGAATTTACAAATCCCCAGAACCTTTATTGATAGAAATGTAAAACAAAAGGATTATATCATGTACCTACAAATAATAGTGTTTATTAAAGAGTAATATTTTATACAATATTATTCTTTTCTCAATTTATATTTATGATAAACTGGTTTTTAAATTAAAATGCAAATTATTTCATAAGTGAAGCATCCAATCCACAAAAATCATGGAAATTTGGGACTATCAAGGGAAACAGGAGTCATCAGAAATTCTCGTCATCAGCAGAATTCTGTCTGAAGCACTGTTTACATCCCCCGACTTGATGAGTGTTGCCAAATATAAGTGCAACAAATAGGAAGGCTATATTCAAAAATAGTGGCGACCTATACAAACAATGTGAACCACAGTAGAACTGTTATAAACAGAATAACAAGGACTTAAGTAGACCAAAACAATAAACTGCGGTAGTAAAAGACACATCAAATAGCTATCATTTTGAAAATCAATGAAAACAGTTGTTTTGAAAATGCATTTTTCTCGAAGAAGTTCATTTCTATCAACTTACGCTTATATTATAAGACTTCTAAAACGAAATTTTAAATATATAGTTAAGCTAAAAAAATATATCCGCTTTCGTTTCGTGAATATTGATTATTTGCGTTATTTTAACTTTTGAAGTATCCTTAAGTATAAATATTATGAGTCCTGCATAACACTTGTTTTATTTTTAATATGGTGAACTTTAATTTAATTTAATTCTGCTTAAAATATTCAGATATTTATTAATATCTGAGTTTATGTATTCAGATTTAACTTTTTATTTGTTCCAGATTTATTCAAACATAATTACTCATACATATGTTAATTTCGTTTAAGTAATTGAAAATTACGCTAAGAACTTAAGCATGCGTAGCATTAAAGCATGTTGTGTCAATAAGCATTTAGGAAGTGCAGTAAATTAATTCAAAACAAGAAGAAACATTTATTAGATGTTCCAATGTAATACACGAGTGCAAGATCATTTAATATTCTAATTTTAATAACTTTGATTTAAAAATATTCTTTTGGAAAAGCCTTCTTGCATAAAATTATCTCTCCAAATAAATTCTTAGTATTTTTTTTTAATTTGGGTATATTTTAAGATCTCTCTGGTACTGTTTATAATTTATAATTTATTATATTATTTTCTCAAAATTTTATTGTTTTTTATTTAAGTAATAAGTCGATATTGTCAGAAGCTTTATATACGCAGGTTGTTGTCAAAAGAAGTGAGAGATTAAGCCTTCTGGAATAGAAAAAACGCACAAAAGCCAGATACACTCAGTCCGATTTTCTTCACAGTGGATAACTTGGAAATATATTTTGTGTTCTTGTGAATAAGCTATAGTCCCTTTAGATAGCAGTATGACCGATAAATGTTTCAAACTAGATGTCATGTATAGATAAACCACTTTACGTCCCAAATACTGTAAAACAGTAGTATAATGTTTTTTTAAATCAACTGAAAACAAATTTAAAAATTTTACTAGTAAATATAAAATTGAAAATTTTCTTGAGGTATTTTCCTTTTGAAACAGTAAAAAAATTGAAAATACGAAACGTATTGATTGAGTTTAACAGTTGAAAATAACAAATGTCAGCTAGTAAGATTTCTTGGAAAGTATGAGTTGACCGTGAACTCTTTCTAGTGTAAAAGGTTCCTGACCGCAAACTATGATCCCTGACCATCAATTTCTCAATGAAGTGCGTATTTTTTCTTGGCGAGATATTACATAACAAATTCTTAACCTACGGACAAGCATTTTAAATGAAACCCTTTCGCCTTTGGTGGATATCGTATTGCATAAGATATTGTATTAGGCATGTTTTCTAGTAGATTACATTACGTAGTCGATTATATTTAAGAGAAATAAATAGTGAAAAAAAAATATGATATGTATTGAAGTTTCATTGTTAATTCTTTATACAGGAGACCGTCATAAGAGTAGCATTTTATATTCAAGCTTTCTACACACTCATATGGTTTGAAGAAACTATCAAAACAATGATCACAACTATATATACTCAATGTGTAATTACATTTGCAAAGTATTTACTATTTGATTTTTGGATAATTAAAAACACTTGGTTTCCCAAATATGCCCAAAATATCTATTTATTATTACTGTTGTTATTAGAATTATTATTGGCTCAAAGTATCTCTACCCCTTTTATTTATAGGAATTTTTTAACAAATAAAATCTTTAAATGGATTTTTCCCCCAGTATTTATAGTTTTACAAATTCCATCAATTGAAAGTACTGATTTTTTTGTATTTAATATACAAGTGTTATTTTATATTATTTCATATATATATATATATATATATATATATATATATAATGTGTAAAAAAAAGGCTTAAGAATAATTAGCTCATTTCTTTTTCTTTCAATTTCCAAATATATACAAAAAACATTCAAATATCAATGTTATCTGCTGTGTTAGTAAATATTTTCTTAAAAAAATTAATTTACAGATTTCTGAAAATTCATGCCATGCACTTATGTAGAATAGGTTTGAAAAAGTTTTTGAAGCAAAAGTTATAATATTTTAAAAAATTATATGGATTTTTTAAATTTTTTAAATTTTGTCTTAATTAAATGAGTTGCTTAAAGAGACATTACTTTCTTGAATAGGCTTTAAAATGGATTCTAAAATACAAACTAATTACAAAATTTAACGTAATATTTAATTTCTAAAAAACAATATAAAGAGTATCATGTCTCTTTAATATAATGTTGCTGGTAATTACGATTTTTTTCAACAGACTTATTACGTAGTTAAAGTTATTTGTGAATTTTTTTTCAATGCAAATCATAAAGAAAAGTTTTAGGATCATATATTGTGTACCCTTATACTAATAAATTACTATGTATTGACCATAATGTTCCTTTTGAAGGCATTAATTAGCTAGAAAGTTTAAATTCATTATGTCGTATTTGTGAAAGCATAGAAGAGTCGAGAACAAGAAATTTAAGAGTAAATAAAAACGCTCACATTATGATAAAAACAAATAAACACAAATTCAATGGTATCCAAAATGATTCTTGCCATATAATATACCTAAAATTAATTATTTATCAGAAAAAAGCTTCCCTCAACGAAAACTTATTTCCGCAGTTCTGTAGTTCAAATTATCGAATAAATTAAAGTTTATCAATTGCGAAAATTATTTTATTAACTCCTCAATTATTTTTATAAGAAATGACAAAAAAAAACTTGAATGAACTAAATTTAATATTTTAAATGACATTTACTTAGCGTGATGAACTCGAAATAAAAAATAACCCCCGTATCTCATTTCTTACAAGTGATTTGGAGCTCTTTCTTTTTGTGTGCAACAACTACGCTCCTGCCAAACAGCTAGAAGTTTGCTTCCTATTAGAAGTTATGCGTTTTTCTCTCGGTTTAAGTGGGCCACACACTCCTATCATGTGTGTAGGTCAATTTATGCCGGCGGGAGGCTGCTTGGGAGAACAGGTCCAGGCTCCAACCTCAGGTCAGATGGGCATGTTGGAAAGATGGGGGAGAGGTAAAACATTCTTTTCATTGAAAATGTGATACAACCAGAATCGAATATGAATGCAAATAAGAATCACTTTGCTTTGCATTCTAACCTTACTACAAATTAGAGTTTCGATATAAAATAAAACGCTCTAACCGATGGAAATTTGTCTAGTCACACTTTACTTATGGAATGGTTGCCGATAATTAGTTTAAAGACTAAAAATTTCCCTTATGTTTTAGCAGTTTAAATAAAAATGGCATTCAGAAACACTATTCATATTTATTCCAAAGTAACTATTCATTTTTTTTTGTAAATTTCTAAATTTTTAGTAATTCAGTGCTATTTGCGTTAAAATTGAATGAAAAGAAATTTTCTCCTGAAAAGGGAAACAATATTCTTCTAGTAATACTTCCGCGAATTAAATTTTACTTAAAATTTTCTGTTCGTACAAATTCATAAATAAATGCATTATAACTTGAAACTCGAAACGGAAACTAAATAGACGACTAAATATAACTCGAAACTAAATAGAATTTGTTAATCAGCGGTTTGTTTTCAAGAAGTCTAAAGAAAACCCATGAGAAGCTTCTCTGCATTATCTTTATCATTGAAAGCGGCTTAATACGTAACTAAATACCATACATTTCATTTAGGAAGAATATAATGTAACTGATGTTGTGATATTCTTTTCTAATTATACGAATACATTAACAGAATCAAAGTAAAAGACCAAAAGGAATATATATATATATATATATATATATATATATATATATATATATATATAATGTAATGGAATATGATGTTAATGGAAATATAGTAGGAAAATAAAATTGAACAAGAGATGAAACTTATTTTCCATTTTCTTGACTCTTTACTAATAACTTCTTGAGTTATTAATATTTGACTTACAAATGAAATTATTTTTAATCTTTTATACAAACTATTGAGGCATTTTTAACGGAATAAATTCCTTTATACCATTGCTTTTTGTTTCTTATACTTTCCAACTCATTTTCAGACATAAGCGTTAGACTTAATTAGTTTAAAACGCTCCAATAAAGTTCGTTTATTTACCGGTATTGCATACTTGTACTTTTAAAATTGTTTTGCTTTTTAAAAGAACTGCTCAACAGTAAATTAATAAAAAAAATAAAACTATGAATGCGTGTTTCAAGCTCTGTAAAGAAAATCCCTTATTTTATTTCATTCAAAGAATAATACTTTTTAAAGTTTCAAATTTTTGTTATATTTTATATACTTGTATTGTCTATCCAATTTTAACATAACTGGAGTACAATTTGGGCATCTAACATCGTATAAATTCTTTAAAATTGATTTAAGTATCTTATTTTAAATCTTTTAATAATATTCTTATTGATAAAACTTCACTTGAAAAAGGGGGTTATTGTTTATAAATTTCAAGTCATATAAAAGTATATTATGAGATCAATATAAAATATTTTTCTTAGACAAGGATATAGAGAAATTTCAGATATTCATCTGAGTTTATAAATAAAAATGAAGAGTATATCATTACCCGATTCATTGTTCTCACAAAACTTAGCAAAGAACCATACCTATTAGAATTACACCAAAAGTTTGGAAAATCTTTTCTAAGTTTCAGGTACAACTAGTTCTTCTTTTGACATTTCAATAAAGTTATTTAAAGTCTTTAAACTTAAAGCGTTAAAAGGACCGCATGGCTCAGCATCTATCTGACCGTTTTTGCTACTTTTTTTAAAAATTTTTAAGAAGTAAATGTGTTTTTGTTGCATTCAAAATAAATAATTAAAATGTAAACTATTCTTTATTTACTATTCAGTAAATAAATTTAGTTTAATCCTTTCAGTTTTAACTTTTGAAGATTCAGATTACTTTTGTTACCAATTTGAATAAGACGATGTGTATTCTTGATATTGGATTTATTTTACTTGTAAATAAATTTTAAAATTGAGGAAAGGGTGCTTTATTCATTGCAGCAGTCATTACTGTTTTTAAGGTGCTATTGTAAATGAATGAATAATTTTTGCACATTCTTCATATGTTAAATAAAACTGAGTGTTCTTAAGATAATACTATTTGTCTTTCTAATTTTGGTATTATTATATGTATCATAAAATTATAATAAATTTATTTTTTCAAATAATGCATTCAAATATATTGTTACATATTTATATATTTATATATAAAGGTAATCAAATTTACTTAACTTTTATCTGAAATATACAATAAGGTCATTTCGTTTTAAAAACTGCTTTTAGGTATAAAAATAAAATTTTAAAAATAATTGATTGAAAAAATAAAAAAATAGCAGACGCTTAGAAAATTTAAGAATGTTTTTCTAGTTTTAAGCTTATCTAGTTATATTGTTCTGGTTTTCCATTAAGAAAAATACAAAGAAAATAAAGTATATCTTGGGGAAAAAATCAAAAAAGATATTTTTTTCTTTCAAAAAATAATACGTTGAAATTGTGTTTAACATATTTGAAGGAAATTAGTGTTTTATTTGTAACATTATATTTCGAAAGTATTAGAAAATTTAACGAAAACGTATATTTCATTATTAAAAATTAGCTTATACTTATTTTTGTTTTGAAATGCTTTTTTTTACTTATAATACAACAAGTATTTTTAAAAATAGATAGATATTATTTTTTACGACAATGATAATCTTAGTGCTCGGAATAAAAAGGGAAAAACCTATAATTTATCGCATCAAAATATCGTCTCTTTTTTTTAAACGATGAAAGTTTGTACATTTTTTTTCTCTTTAAAATATTTTTGTACTTCATATACCGGAAGTTATATTTAAAAAAAAAGGGGGAGGGACACTGCTTCGTTAAGAGAATTATAATTTACTCGGGACTCGGAATTACAAGAATAAAAAATGTATTATGCATCCAAAATATTTTTTTAACTTTCTTATACGGGTAGAGCAAAAAAATGGACATATTTTAGAGAAATGGGTATAAATAAATAAAACTGACCCTTTCCTTTGCTCTCCCTGCATGTTTTTGCACACTTTTGCTGAGCGAACCGGCCCTGTGGTCACTGGACATCCTTATGTTCCTCCAGGTTCCGTAGGGCTTAGCAGCATGCGGGGCCGGAGCCAGGTTGGAATCGGTCCTTTCACTTCACAACAGAAATCCTTGCTGTCGTCGACAGCACACTCTGGAAAACTTAGTTCGCGGATGGGCACTTGAACGCCAATTAAACCCGTCGCCAGGTTTTTCTTTCGCCAAGGGAAACTCGGACGCCAAACAGGTACGGAGCATCTCACGTCGAGGTAGATCCTAAACCTCGTTCCGTTTCTTCCGCGATGGGGGGATCCGTTTCATTCACAAGTTCCTCACTGCTCCTCATCTACTTGATTGGAGGATCTCACTAGCCGCGTTGAACTCACACTTTGCATAGAAATCGTTTCAATATTTAAGTGATATTTTCATTCGTGAAATGCCCTCAGTTACGCATTTAAAATATAATAATAGGAGAATAATTCTAATTGAATAATTCACATATTCATTTGCTGCAATAAGTCTTTGATATAAAATAAAATAGTTATTCTGTAATAATCATTGAAAGATATTCCTTATCGCTAAAAAATCGTTATACTAATTGAAACATTCAGGGTTATATGATCACAAAAACTACATCATTATTTTAGAACAGTGTTAAAAAGAAGCTACATTCTATATCAAATAAATTCAATATTATGAAGGAAATGATGAACATTCATGTCAAAGAAATAGCGACGGAACGATCCATAAAATATGGCGGAAATCGGAGTAGAACTCTAATTTTTTATAATGGTTGCAACTCTGATATCTTTCAGTCCCAAATTAACTTTGTTAACTACATCCACTTATATTTTTCCAAAATAAATCGTTGATTTCACGAATCTAGTTTGCTATATTTCATTCTTTTAATGATTTAATCCTTTAAAGGACACTAATATAATTTTTTTAGAATTTAATAAAGTTAGTTTATAAATGTTACCTGTGAACCTTATAAGTGTGAAATATATGAAAAAAAAATGTGCATTCATTGGGAGGAAGATATGTTAGAGGTCTGGTTTAAATGCAAAACCATCCCTTTGTAATGTGTGATGATAACGCCTTCTTTTAAATTTTTATTAAGGTGGGAGTGCAATGAATAATAATCATTAAAAGTGTAGAATATAAAAATAGCTAAGCAGTTTTTAAGTGTTGTTTGAATAATATAGGTATTTGGGGTCACAAGGAAGATAAATCGAATTTCTGAATTTTCTGGGTAAAGCAAGTTTAAAAATGCATATTTCAAATCGAAAAATGAATTAAGTGTAGTGTTTTTATCTGCTGTAAGTTTGAAATGTCATAAACATAGAAAATTAAAAAAAAAATGATTCATATGTCTTTAAAAAGTAGAAAAAAACTTTTAACTGGTGGATTCTCTGCAAAACCACCGTTCGTTAAAGGGTTAAGCTGAATTCAAGCTATAAAGAAACATTCGAAGCATTACTTTTACAGAAAACGTTATGATACGACAAGGTATTTACTTTTTTCTAAGTCATTTCTTCCTCTTGATAGTTTTACTCCCAGTGAAAGCTCGTAACTTTTCATGAATAATAAAAAAATAACAGTCATTTACTTCTTATTCCTGCAGCAACATTTTACATATCCTATAACTGAAAGCCTAGAAATTTTAACTGATTTAATGCTATGGGGGGAAAATGTGCTTTGCATAGTTTTCTAGAAGTTAGAGATAACCATAGTTTAAGGCAGGGGTGGGCAAATACTTTTAAGATCTAGCCAAAATGAAATTTTCAAAATGCCTCCCGGGCCGGAGGACGCTTTGCACACGCGAATGTTTTGGGTGGAGTTTTTTCCCTGCCCAAGAAATGTTTTTGACAAAAACACTATAAGTATCATTTTAAAGCATTTAGACAGAGAAATTTAACAGTTAATAAAAGATAATAGTAATAATAAATTGTCTTACTTAGATGTATATGCGAATAATTTGTGCCCAGTAAAATATGTCACTCATTTTTTAAAGAAATAGGATCCATTATATTAAATTAATGGTCATTCAATAAATCAGTTAATGAACGATTTTATTTTGATATTTATTTATATCTTAACGATAGAAATTATTTTATTTTGATCGTATATATAAATGTCTTCGTGCGCGTAAAATCAGTTGCCCGACTTCTACGATAACCCTTAATACGTTGCACAGTAAGCCGACCACACGCTTTATGAGAGTATGTTGCATGCATTAAAGTAGGGATATGGTTACAGCTGATCAAATTATAATAATCTCTATTATTTATATATTTTTCATTATTTATATGTACACTACTCATACAAATACTGTTGATTTCAGCAAAATCGCATATAAGAGATTAAAAAAAAATGCATGCAGGATTTTTCAACGGGCCGGATAAAGTATGGAAAAGGGCTGGCTTTTGCCTACCACTGGTTTAAGGTGACATTGAAATTTGGAGAAAAATTTGATTTTATTATCAGATTAAAATGTGAAATATAACTAAGAATCAGAAGTAAAAAGAGCTTCTTTATGTCCATTACCCTGAAAGGAATATAATTATTAATTTTAAATTTCATTTCAAAATAAAAGTGTAAACATCCAAACCGGAAATGAAGCAACGAATATGGATCAGCGGAGAAGAGTGAGGGGAGAGAGAGGGGCAGTCGGTTGCGAGGCTAAAAAGGAGATGCTCCAGAGAGCTGTCGAACATTGAGATTTTCCGAGATGCGTAACTTGCGATAATGAATATTATATATATGTGTGTCTAATTTTCTTTGTGATGTGCTGCATTATATTAAAATAAATATTCTGTGCAGCTGTACAATCGTTTCGTGATTTTCCTAGTTTTCCATATTTTCTTTATAAACTTCATGATCAACCACTCGGATCACATGGATTGAATCTTTACTAAAAGTTTCGTAATTTTTCATGAATAATAAAAGAATAACAATCCTTTACTAATTTTTCATGAATAATAAAAGAATAACGATCATTTACTTCTTATTCCTGCAGCATTATTTTACATATCCTGTAACTGAAATCCTAGAAATTTTAACTGATTTAAAGCTATGGAGAAAAATGGGCTTTGCATAGTTTTCTAGAAGTTAGAGATAACCATAGTTTAAGGTGACATTGGACTTTCAACTGATTGAAATTTATAGAAAATTTTGATTTTATTATGTGATTAAAACGTGAAATATAGCTAAGAATGGGAAGTAAAAACAGCTTCTTTATATCCATTACCCTGAAAGGAATATAATTATTACCGCAACTTACAATGTCATTATTATTATCATTAATTTTAAATTTCATTTCAAAATAGAAGGATTATAATTTAGGAATATTTGAAACGCACTATGGGAAATAAATGAGAAAAAAATCTCTGTATTTTTATCAAATCCACAATTTTTGACGGATTCAAACAAAATATATACTCTATTAACAGATGCACTACCTACTTTAAATCGTTTGAAAAACATTCCCCCTCTTCTCATCTCTGGGCTCCCTCAAAGCTCTTTCTTTATTGTATTTGGAAATGTACAAGTAATTTGCAAATGTAAAAGCAAACTTTCTGATGTCATTATTTCAAACGTTATTTTCACGTTCAATTTATTAATGATAATTTATGCCCTCATGATTTCATTACATATTCTATATTATTTAAATAGGTCTGCATTTTTTTTCTCAAAATATGTCCTGCGAGTAATTAGATATTATATACGTGGAAAATCATCTAAATAATTCTATATATAATTTGTATTCGTTTTAAATGCAATCTTCAATTAATTTTAATGGCTCAAAATTTGGTGAAAAAAAAGAGTATTCTGTTTTTTTTTCTGAAACAATTCATAGTAATGTTTTAAAGTTTTTCTTTTATTAATCATGTTAAATTGCTTTATTATTGAAAAGAGTTTAACTAAATTATTTATGACTGATTTTTTTATAAATTAATGCTTTATTATAATTTTGAGTGTTTGTGTAATGGATGTTTTTGACCCTCTACAAAGTTCGAATAGTATCCATGTTAGATAAAATGTAGTCGTGGGCCATTAAATAAATAATCAAAATTTGAAAGTAAAAGTGTTGAGATTATTCAGACAATCTATCTTTGGCGCTGTTTTGTCAGAACGTTTTACATTCGTTTATATAGTGCTGTGAGAGCGCAAGGAAACCAACCATTCAGAAAGTTATGATTAATCACGTTGGGGACACTACAAGTGAAACTAAGTTATGTAAATGAGTTATATAAGGTTAGCTGAGCTAAGAAATTAATTTTGGTTTTGAAGTCGCCAAAGGTCACCACAATTAGTAGAAAGAAAAGTATTTTGCCAAAGATTGTAATTTATGTATGTGTGTATATATAAGGGATTGTTTGTATCTAAAATAAAGTTTATAAATGCATGCTCAGCATATAAAGACTAATAGTATTGTACAAATGGAAGCAATAAGATTAATCTTGACAAATTTTGTCGCATAATGGTAAAGTAAGATGTATTTTTGATAATAATCATTTGTTGTAAATATATCACATGTACCCTATTGTTTTCTAACCACAACAAAAATCACATTTTTTTCTCTTCTTTTAGTACTTTCTGGACCACTGGATGAATACTTGAAGGCATTTAAAAACCAAAATAACTCTGCGTGTCTCATATGACTCGTAACGTATAATATAAAAGTTAATTCAAATTAATATGTTTCAATTAATATGTCAAGTTTTCAAACAACTGTTATTTCCATTTTATAGAGAAAAATAATTGTTTTCAATGTTAGTATTTTTTCTTTGTATATTATATTCAAAGAATCATGATAGAAAATAAATTTTATTCTAAGGTCTAAAAGGTATCTTTTAAATAAAAATGACCATTATTACTCTTTAAAATTTTTAAGTGGAACATTTTCTATAAAGATCTTTCTCAAATAATTAATAATGAATAATTCCAAAACTAATCAATATTTACCATTCATTATTCACCAATTTTACATAAACATATAGTTGGTGACTTATCGCATTTTCAAGCAAACCATTAAAAACTATAAAAGTTAGTTCTGAAAGTCCACTTTATTATTAAATTTTAAAATTGTTTGTTTGGATAAAAAGTTTTTGAGCTTCTCATTTCATTCCGCAGACAAAATTCTGCTTCCTATTTCAACCAAAATATTAAGTGATAAAAAAAATGTAGGCCATTGCGTGTAATATCTCATCAGCTGATTAAAAGATTTTTCAATAATGTAATTAATTCAACGTTGAACAGTTACTATAGCCATGAAAATATTATGATTTAAATCTCTTTCTAATTGGTTTGTTATTATGCTGGAGAAAGGTTATTCTCCTTAGATACCATGTTGAATTCATCTTGCTCAATGTTAACCAATGGGAAAAATAAAATCCCCCCTAGCTGCACTGCCTTTTAAAAAGATTATACCCCGCCAGAGAACAGAAAATTCTTTAGGATGTTACCTTTCCATTTTTTGAATTTATGTCTGTTGTTGTTGTTGTCTTGTCTATGTATGCAAAATGCCACCCAAAGGACAAATTCTGGAGCCATTGTGGATAACTTTTTCTGGTGGTGAACCAAGTTCGAAGAGAGAGGCTATAAATGTTTGGCAGTTATAGATGTCGTCCAGAGAAATTAGACTTTGTGTACAATTTCTGCAAGTGGAATGGGATCTAGTATATATGTAGATATCACTTTAAAAGAGCCGGTACGCAGTCTTGCAGTTGGAGACCACAGACTTCTAGGACAGTCAAGATATGGGAACATTGCGTTTACTAAACTGATTATAGGTCTTTCATTAAGCAACATTAAGTGATGTTGGTATTTGAGTAGAGAAAAAGAGGATACTGAAATTTCTCTCAGATATCTAAAAATTAATTATAGTTTTTCAATGTCTTTTAAAAAAGGGTAATATAGCATTCTAGATAACTTGCTTTTCTATCCCGTGGTATAATTTGTTCAAAAAATTCTTAAAATGCGAAGCGGCAAGAAGGAATTTTAATTTTTCATAGGTTGACATAGAGCAAGAGGAAGCCAATATGGCAGGTACAAATACGTATTGATGCTAGAAAAATTGGAATTGTTTACCTTGCTAAAAGGACTGACTCCGCGCTTTTGACGAAATGAAGTAAATAATGTAGCATGTAATACTATTCGTAAATTCCACTTGAAATAAAAGTAAAAACAAACTTGCATACTTAGAAAATAAACTTAGTAAGTGAAGTATATTTTAACCCATAGTGCCTTAATCAGTTCTGCTAAATATACAAAGGTCTAAAATTATTGGGCTCATTTTATGTTTGAAAAAAAAAAAAGCAATAAGGTGCTTACTGTTTTCTTGGAAAGACATTTTCAATTTAAACAAAACATTTCTTCATCATTGGCTTGGTCATGGAAGGGGGAGGGAGTGATACTATGGCTTCCAAGATCCCCTGGCATTAACCACTCTATTTTTTTCTATTGGGGTTATGTTAAGGACCGAGTGGACTCAACTCCGGCTCCGGATATCAATGGCTTAAACCGACGAATCACTGAAGTCATGGGAGAAATACCTGGCAGCAAAACACATGAAATTGAATTTTGTGGCATAGTTTCCGTGCTGTGGGAAACTATTTTAAAGTAGCTTTCCTAGAAAACATTAAACATGTATGTGCCTCATTTGTTGCTTTTTTTCTAAACATGAAATTCCCTTAATAATTTTGCACCACCCTGTATATTAAAGTATATCTTAAATCTAAGTTAGTATGGAATTCTGAGAGTAAAAAGATGAAATTTAAAACACTTTGAAAATTACAATGACAAAATTAGATAAAATGTTATTTATAAAAAAAGCAAAATTTCGAGATAGATTTATTTGCTATCGCATATACAACACGGAAATGCAAAGTGGAGTTTTAGAATAGTTTTCATCCTGATTTCAGTTGATGTACCTGCTGAAAAAGTAAAATCCTACCCATGGCTTCAAAGTCATAAGATACCCAACCAAATGACTAACTATAAATAATAGAAGAATTTTTATATTTTGGGATATTGTTTATGCGATTGATATTTACCTTAACTAAAATGGGAAAAATAGTTCCTACAAAACATAAAAATTCTACGAATACTACTTTTTAACTGCCCGCAACATGCATGTTCGTAGCCGTTCGGAATCGGCTTTAAGAAGGGTTTTGGTCTCATTAGCCCTCGTGTTGCAAAAAAGTAGACCAATCCAAACCAAACCTCACAAAAAGGCGTTTATAGGTTAAAAAATACGCATAATTATGAAGATAAGTTAATGTTAAAACTACTTTATTTTGAAATGAAATTTTTAAAAAAGTTGCATCGTATTGCTAATAATATAATCAATACATTCAATGTTCGACTTACCTTGATAAAAGTCAGAGTGTTATTTTTAAATTTACATTTTGCATTCAACTAAAATTCCATTTTTTACTATTTCATTACTTTAATGGCATAGTTATCTCTGTACATTTGCATCATATACAGTCTTGTTTTTATTACAATTCCCTGTGTGGTCATTTTATATGATAATAAGCCAGACGCCTGTGGAACAGAGTGTGAAACTGATTTGCCTATCATATAATACTGTCGAAGCTCTTCAGAAAGAAGAAATTCTTTCTATAAATTGAATTTTCTTTAGGCGTTTTGTATACAAACCATTTATTTATCGCAACCAAATGTAAAATTGAGACAATGAAAAATCCTATATTAATCATCCTATTTCTTTTGGACAGTTTCAAGCCATTAAACTTTTAACAGAGGAGGAATTCACGAACTTTAAAATGTAAATAAAGTATAACACCGATTAGGGTGGATTTTATATTATTCTGTTATTTTACTATTATTACCATAATAACTATGGGTAGTTATAAATGTTTAATTGTAGTTTCATTAATTTATGATTAATATTATTATAACTATAATAATAATATATCGTTTTAAAATTTCACTTCTAAAAAATTACGCACATATACAAACACACATATATATGTGTTTGCTTCTATGCATTATTATTTTTATGTTTGTCCGGAATAGAGAAAAATCTAGTGAAGGAATCGTAGCCAAATAAGGTTTAAAATAAGTCTCTAAAGCTCTGTTTCACAGGCTATTACAAAGTCACTATGATTTTATATTAGTATAAAGAAAAAAAATTTAATCATTAATTTATGAATAGTTTGTAATAATAATGACTATAATATATTGTTTTATAATTTCACTTCGAAAAATATTACACACACACATATATATATACATATAGTAAGTCCTTAAAAAGACAAACTCGTCGGTTAATGGACATATATTTATTTCTTGGACGAAGCACGTTTTACACAAAATAACAAGCCGCGTCGCCTTTAACACAGCATCATCTTACGCCATCACACACATACGCTTCTAGCTGCTTCGGCGAGAGGGACAGATGACCTCCCAACAACAGGTGTAAGGTTGCACTTACGGACCCTACACACATATATATATATATATATATATATATATATATATATATATGTGTGTGTGTGTGTGTGTGTGTGTGTGTGTGTATAAGGAAAATTCTCAGGGGTTTTCAAAACTTAAATCAAGGGATAAAAATTCCCGCGTCATTTTGCATTCCCTTTTTTTAACCCCTAACCTAAATTGACCACTAGGGCTGCAGTTTAAGCCCTCAAAGAAAGAGCCTGACCAATTAAAAATCTTATATGGCCCTAGCGGACAATTTAGGAAATTTCCAAATAAAAAGGAGATACACGCTGTCGGAGGCAGATTTTTCTAGAGATATTTTCCCACAGATATTGACCCAGGTGTTAAGGGTCTTGTACATGCTAGCTGACCTCTCAGTTTGTCCTGTCCCTATGATGAAGTGGGAACCCATCCTCCAACGTTATCCTAATAAAGGTCTTTAGTTAAAACGGTATCAGTTTTATGGCCATGACTGCAACCACCCATCGAGAAGTCCGTCTCATTACACACACACACACACACACACACACACACACACACATATATATATATATATATATATATATATATATATATATATATATATATATATATATATATATTAAAAAAGGATAAGAAAGGATATTTTATGTTTCTTCTGTATAACCAAAAATCTACTGAAAAAATCGTAGCCAAATAAGGTTATAATAAGTCTCTAAACCTCTGCTTTACAAACTATTACAAAGACACTTTGTTTTTATATCAGTGAAAGGGGAAAAATTATTTAAAAAATCTTTTCTTTTTCTCCCAACAAACCTTTATGAACGTTACTGTTATTTTAATTTAGACATAACGAGGACTTTTCATATGAAAACCTAATATATGTCTTGATTGAAGGAAATTAGCCAACTTTTCTTCTCCTTAATTTGTATAAGAAGTTTTTTTTTTCTTTTTTCACATTATAAACAAATGTATTATTTTATTTTTAAAGGGTCAGGCTAACTTTTGAGCTAAAAGATATTCATTTTAAAAGACTTTTTAATATTCTTCGTAACATAAAAGGTTCTTTGACATTTTGAACTAATTTCTTTACAAATTCTTAACCTTTTATAAGGCTATAAAAGATAAAGAATTATTTAAGACCATAAAAGGTTTAGAATTTTATAATGCTATGAAAGTTTAAGAATTTTTTCCTAAGAATGATATATTAAAATTTTTTTTTTTTGGATTAAGAGTGACTTAAGACAATGACTTCATTTAAATTATTAAGTTACTTTGATTTTAACTTTTCTGTTTAGTAGAAAGTATGTTTATCATTGCCCACTGGGTGCTTTTAAGAGGCAGAACATTTTATACTTCTGATTTATATGTGGTATTACATAATATTTATAAATCATATTTTTAAATACTACAGTTTAACAGAGAATTCGTATTAAACGTATTAAATATGAATCAAATAAACGAAGGGTTGTATGCAAAAGAAATTACCTTCCTAATGATAAAAACCCTATTATAAGGTAAAGACGTTAACTAAATTTCTTCCATATTTCTGAAATTATTAATAAATGGAAGTCGTGATAAGCATACTTACAGCGACCCTAGAAAGAGTTTAATAATATCTAACTTAAAAATTCTATTTAGTGTGGTCAGTTCAAGAAATATATATTTAAAACATAAAATGTGTATAACACAAAAAATAAAACATTCTAGGTGGGATCGCGAAGTTTTGATTGTTACTAAAGATAATAAAGATAGAAACATAATTTCTATTTGTTATTCTTAAGACATCTCTACATAGTTACTATGTCGTCGTAACCATCAATTTTCAAATCCCAAAGACACTCGGCCTGGTAAGACAACAGACACTCATGAGTGCGGGCGAAAGGGATACTTCTGGAAAAAAGAATTTGTTCCGGTCACGTCCTAGACAGGTCTTCCTTAATAATTGAAGGGGTAAACAGGGGCAGTCCAGTATTTTTCTGAGGAGATCTCTCCTTGATGTCGTCTCGTTCTGGGCTGTAACTGTGCATCAAATACAACTTACTTTTTGGAGATCTCAACTCCGATCTGACATTTTTAGGCTCACCAGGAGACTTTTCACGCCCAGTGATCATTTCCACTCGTCTAAAATCTCCTTTCGCTTAAAAAACTGTTTTGAAATTTTATTCTATACATTACATAATTGTTTTTGTTACCAAAGTTGTGTTCGTGATCTATGAGTTTCCGTGACACCTATGCGCTACCAAAATTCAACGAACCCCAAGACGACACATTACCATCCAGAGTTACGAATTTCTTTCAGTGATTTTTCTTCTTTTGAAGTCCATCATTATGTAATCACACAAATTTCAAACTTCTCCGTATTGCAGGTTACTTCTATCTACGGCTTCTTAGAACCAAACAAAACAGAATGAATAACTGTAATTCACAACATTACGTATATGGTGATCAATTAAGATGCAAATCAAATTTTATCCAGATAACTAGATTGTTCCTTAGCAATTATTAAGACTTTACGATACTTCTACGTACTTACTCACAAAATAACTTTCAAATACATCGAAGATCCATAACATTATGACCATCATATTAATAACATGTAGGACCACATTTAGCCCTGAAAACCACCAGTACCCGGTGTGGCATTAACTCTACAAGGTGCTGAGAAGTAGTCTAAGGTAACTGGTAGCTGGTCCTGCAAATTCCCACACATTGCCAGGGGACAGCACGAATTTGGTTTTCCAGGGGGGACTCCAAATGCTCTATTGGATTAATGTCAGGTAAATTTTGAGGCCAAAACATGACTTGAAAGTCATTGGAATGTTTCTCGAACCCCTCCCTGACGATTCGACCCTTATGACATGATACATTGTCCTGTCGGTAAACACCAACCCTTGCTGGAAATACTGATGTCATGAAGGAACGAACCTGATCTTTAACGATGTTCACGTAGAGCACAAACGTCAAAGATTGTTCTATGGGGATTATAGGTCATAATGTACTCCATGAAAGCACTGCCCACACCATTATACCTTCGCTACCGTCTTATTTCCTTCCAACTGTGCATCCGAGAGTCAAGGTTTCCTTTGAAAATTGGCGTATTTGCATACGCCCATCGATGTGATGGAACAGAAAGCATGATTCGTCGGATCCTGCAACTTTCTTAAATTCTTCTAATGTCTGATTCCGATGTTTCTTGGTTCATTGTAGACTTAGTTGGCGATGATTTGCTGTCAGTGCAGGGACATTCTTCGACTTCCAGCTGCGTAGGCCCATACGCAGCAATGTACGCTTCCTAGTGTGTTGAGAAACACTGTCTGGGTCGCCAATATTGTAGCTGGTGGGAATTTCAGCTGTTGAAGTTCTTTGGTAATGGCGAATAATGCGTAACAATCTCCGTTCTCTTCTAGAGTCAATGCGCGGTTGAAGACACACCGCTGGTCGGTGACTTGTAGTTTCACCATCCATACAACACTTTCAATATATTCTCCCAACAATTGCACGCGAACAGCCCACTAAACTCGCTGTTTCTGATATTGATGTTCCCAGTCTTTCCGACACCATGTTTGAGATCCACGCCGTAACGAATTTGGCTTTTGTCACCTCCCCTGCAACTGTTCGTCACATCACATACACACAATACGCGTTGACAATACACTCATTTTGAGACGATCCTGATCGCTTTGCGGTGATAGGGCTGGGAATCATTACAAAATATATGCATATATATATATATATATATATATATATATATATATATATATATATATATATATATATATATATATATATAATATATATATATATATATATATATATATATATATATAATAACGATGCGTTACATGGACCGAGCGAAAGAAGAACTGAAGGTCTTTTTCAGCTGACCATTATGGTTAGCGGTAAGTAGACACGCGTGGTCCGGACAAAGCCGTTTGTGTACTAACGTCTCCGACACAAAGCGGAAGCAGTCGCTTAAACGGCGGTACATTAAGAACTGTCAGTACGCCGGAGAAAGTGTGTCTACGCCTTTATGATGTCTACTGCCGTCAAAAGACTTCGGTAATAATTGTTAATTGAGTGACGGTGTAGTGAATATATGGGCCCAGTTACCGGTGCCGCAAATGAATTTAAGTTGTTTTGGTAGGTTGACTTAAACACGACCTTTCGGCCACATCTGGAAACGGATCAGCTGATCCAGGAGGGTCGGTTGACCGCAAGATTGCGTCACCCTGTTGCTGGAAGGTTCCGGAAGAATCACGTTAAGAGAACCGGGACCCCTATAAAAGAAGATTGGCTGAGCCATGAGGGGGGCTTTTTCTTTGAGAGCTGTTTTGGAGGAGTTCGTTTTTGTGGAGCTCGAGAGGAGTCCACTTGTCTCTCCGATTGCCGGAGCTTGCTTTACTTTAGAAACCGACAGCATCTCTGCTTTTTGCTAAGAAGTCGATTTTCGACTTTGGGATCTCCTTCTCGTTATCTTTAATATTTTTTTCTACTTCGTGCTTAGAAGTAGGTCACTGAGAGTGACACTTACTCTCATTTTGGATCGTCCTGCATCCTTTGTTTCCTCAACGAACTCCAGCGTGATACGTATTCTGAGCGTTTCGAGCCTCAGTGTGGAAGTCGACTGTACTGATCGTTAGCCCGGAGATTATAGTGTCAGCTTCCGGTACTGTCCCTAAATAGCGAACTATTCCTGTGTTCGAGAAGGGCTAGCTTCACTGTACTCACGTCTTGTAATTGTGTTAACGTTTATCTCAGCACGAGATCTCAGAAGAATTGGAATCTACTGAAACCTTTACATTGCTGTAAATAATTATTCACCTGAATAAAGTATTTAATCCAAAGTAAACAGATGTCTAGCCTGTATCATTGACGGTCTCGCCTACCTTACTACAGTACGTCACAATATATATATATAATATATATATATATATATATATATATATATAAATATATATATATATATATTATATATATATATATATATATATATATTTATATATTTATATATATATATATATATATATATATATATATATATATATATAATATATATATATATATATATAATATATGCGTGTGTGCATGTGCATTGAATAAGCGAATACTTTTGGTGACCAATTTAGGCTAAGATGAAGGGTTAAATATAATAAGAAAATGTATTAATAAAATAGACGAAACTACTGATTTAAAAAATTTGTTTAATTTATCTAATTACAATTACATATGCATATATGGGGGTGCATGTGTGTGCATATGTCTGAGTATATATATATATATATATATATATATATATATATATATATATATATATATATGTATATATACATATATATGGGGGTGTGGGAGTGTGCATGTGTGTGTGTATGTGTGTATAAATGATCTGCAAGCCTGTTGTGGAGGAGCAATTAAAGAGGCATTCATGTTCTAAGAAAAATTAATTGAAAAAACTATTTTCTAGTCCTTCCAAAAAACTTTCAGGAACGTCTCTCTGTCATTTTGATTTAATTGCAGAGAGAATAATTTTCATATTAAATCCATATATTTATCTTGATTAAAGGAAACTAATTTTCGTAAAAATCCTTTTTCTTCTAGGCAAACGTGGTATGCTATATTTCCAAAAGTTTGAAAATATATTTGAATTTTAATCAGTGTAATATTTAATATTTGAGTAAACCATTCATTTTGAGGCTCCTTGGTTTCCCTTAAGATACATGCTTCTATATATATGCGTTTCTTAAGTGGCATTTCATGGGTTCTTGTTTATTAAAAGACGCTTCTCTTCCAAAATGGTTTTCAATAGTCTGTGGCAATAGATTAGATTTAGATTAATGCGCACACGAAATTTATTTTAAGTATGTGCAAACAAACACACAGATTATTACTTCACTATAAGCGAAATAATTAATAATCATAATCAGAGAAATTAAAACTAATAAATTTAAGACTAAAGGCATTTATCGTTTAAGTTTGCTCTTATATTTGCAAATTTAAAAAGTGCTCGAATTATGGGAAAAAATCACCCCCTGAAAAGAGACGAAGGGGTGGTCATCGAGTGTATTCATGTCTATAGTACTCTACTTGGTACACTGAAATCTAAATTTGAAAAATTTGGAGTAAACAGATCAAAAACTGTGGATTTGTGTAAAGAATATAGAAAAGTAATTTCATTCTTATCGATAGATAGATAGATAAAACCTAATATTTGTCTACACATCATAATTCACAAAAAATTTCCTCTTTTCTCGTAGTCACGGTTATGTATTTTTCTTCTACTAGAAACGTTGCGCTATTACAACTTACTTTCTCCAGTTAACCATGAAGAACGCAATGGTTCTACTTCATTAAATACATTTTTCTTGTTCAAGAGGGCAATCAAGATATCTTTTCTATTTGTTTGGATGCTCAACGAACTGCACATAAAATGAAGCTAATGCGACCCTAGCAAATTTTTATTTTTGCAGATCTTAAGAATTCTCTTTCAATGACTGCTCGAGGAACTGAAAAGATTGCATTATGATTGCAATAGATATTTAGCATTCAAGTGTTCAAAGCCCCTATCTCATTACTTAGGACCACATCCTAATTATTTTCATTATTAAAGGCTTTTTTTATATGGATAATTTTAACTGATACTTTAAAAAAGGATTTCCTCCCATTTTGAAATTTTTCACATCTTTGTTTCATTAATACAGTAAAGTTATTTTTAATTACTTTTATCAAACAGCCCATCTTTATCTAAATAAATGATTGCAGCGTATTGCAATAGACATATAAGTAAACTGAGGTGTAAATTTCATTTATTTCTTTAAAAAAATAATAGTTTCCAGAGGATCAAATGTACCAATATACCGATTACCTTTGAGTCGTTAGTTTTAAATATATAACAGAGTATGCCAATAATTTCTGTGTTAAATCTTTTATGAATAGATGTTAAATTTTTTTATTTTGTTTGGAAAAGAGCTTTTAAATGGTTAGAATAGTTTTTCAAGGAATATTACTTTTACTCTACACATTAGCTACTTTATCAAATTGATCTGATAGGATACTCTTCTTCGTTTTTTATAATCATGTGAAGGTGCATTAAGAGTATAGTTTTGATTTTTCTATAATTGATGGCGGCAGACAATATAATCGTCTGGGTCACCCCTTTCACATAGTCTCTCTCTTGTGGTTTAAAAACTCGCATTTAAACTAAAAACCTTAGTGACACATAAAAAGGACTCTCCTATGATGTTTGTATTTGCAAAATCATCTATTTCTAAAGGCCATTTGTAAATTTTTCCTTAAAACTGATCCACGTTATGTACAGTATGATACTTAGGGTCTAAGATCCGTCACTACAGTTCATTATATGTTGAATTTAAGATTTCTTAATTAAAACTAAACCAACTTATATCAGAACAATGTTTCTCAGGCACGAAACTTACAAATAGTGCAAAAGAGGGTTCAAATTAGTAACAATTTAACATCTGGCTCACACAGAGCTCATAATGCATTAAGAATCTAGTACTTATTTTGCTATAATTAATGACGGTACATAGCGTGGTGGTATTCCACTACAATGTGATACTTAAGTTCTAAACCTGATTCTACAATTTATTATATTTTATATTTAAGATTTCCTAACAACAATTGAAGAAATATGAGTTTTCTATTCATAAAGAAAGATAAATAGAATAAAAATTTGAATTATGAACAATTTAACGACTGTCTACAGCACAATGCTCTTAATGTTTTGTTTCTGACAAAAGTAAGTTTAAATTTTACTTTTCCTTTACACATTTTCTAATCAAACAGTAAATTCTTCATCCCATGTTTATTAACATGTGAAGGTACATTAAAAGTATTGATTTTGCCATAATTAAAAATGACAGAAAGTGAAACCGTTTGTATTCACCCTTTTACACAATTCTTCCTTTGTTATTCAAAAGTCAAATTGAACTAAAAGCTTTAGTTACACATAAAAAGCTTTTCTCTGGGAAAACCTCTATGTCACTAAATATGATTTTGACTGAAACTGAAACATATTATGTACACTATAATACTTTAATTCTAAAACCCGTCTCCACAGCTTATCAAATTTAATATTTCCTGACTGCAATCAAAACAATATATATCAGAACAGAGTTTTCTAATTCGTGAAACTGGATAAATAGTGTAAAAGCAAGTTCGAATTGTGAACAATTTAATGTCTGGCTACCGCACAATGCTCTTAATGTTTTAGTTCTAACAAAAGCGAGTGTGAGAAAGGAGGATTATTTTGACATCATTTCCATTTACGCTCTTTCCGCGTCTATTTTTAGCAAGGGTCGTTCTGTAAGATGAGTTGAAATGCCTCGCGCGAGACCTGTGCCGGAAAGTAAACGTAAACAAAATTATAAAGTATTAATCGAGTGAAACCAATTTTTGCTTATTGTTGAACATGGTATTGTTTTTAATAAGGTCAAAATAAAGGCAGTAGTTTTTTTTTAACTGTAAGAATTTTAAAATTCGTAGTAGTAAAATTTAGTTTCAAGTTGTAATTTATTAAATTCATCGAATACTTTTTCGCCTCATATGGTATTTCTACAAACAAAAAACAAAATAAAAAGGTTTTTTTTTCTGGCCAAAGTTGAGAATTCTCTAAGATGAGTTGAAATGCTACGCTTGAGAATAACTGCCGGGAATAAAACGTAAGCAAAATCAAAGCATTAATCAGGTGCCATATGAAGGAAAACATTTTCATGTATATTGTTAAACATGGTATTATATTTTACCCCTCTCTCTTACTTAATGGTTGAAAATCAAAGAAAATATCTTATAAATTGTTAATAAGCAGAAATAAATTTTTCATAGTAATCCTGCTAACCCAATAATGTCTGAGTCATTAATGTTGAATATATGTTGATGATTATCTTAAATCAAAGTTATTATGGACTGCACAAAGTAAAACTAATATGAGATTAAATAGAATTTGTACATTATAGCTCGTCCTTCTTAGAGATCAGCTGTCATTTTTCAATGTCATACGATGTCATTTATAAAAAAAAACCTTCATGATAAGATATTTATTCGGTATCGCATATAAACATAATACTGGAAAATAAAGCTTTATAATGAACAAAACTATTTCTCATGATTTCTGCCAATGTACCTGCCAAAAGAGTAAATTTATTTGCTAGGCTTGCAAAGTAATATAATGTTGATACAAATAACAAAACTATAAATAATTGTATATAATCGAAAATTTAGTAAATTGTTTATAGGATTACCATTTGACTTTGTTGAAAGGAAAAACTCGTTGTAAGAAAACATAAAAATGCTACTATTTTTAGCTGTCCCTAAAAAAGGAATTGCTCCTTCCGGGGTCGCCCTAACAATGAGTTTCACCTGGAGCAAGAAATATTCGGTCGATATCGTTCGCCGTGACCAGGGTTTCCATAGCAGATTGGTTTCTCTGCTACCCCTCGAGGGAGAGGGGCAATAACTTGGGGTCCCTGTCCCATCAGCATAATGGCCTGAATTGGCCGAACTAGGGAGATGACGTAAGTCTTTCCTATTATTAACGGAATTGTTAGGAAATAATTAATGAGTTAAATAAAATTCAAGAAGCCTCAAAAAAATTCTAGGGGGGGACAGTAATTGCATATACCGTTAAAACAATTAAACAAAACAATGCATGGAAGTAAGTTTTACACTTATATTAACCTTTTGCATTCTTATAAATGGTATTTCATAAATTTAACCCCTTAATTGTCATATGAGAGGATACACAATGATATAAAATATAAATTATATAAAAGCTTGTACATCAAATATAGTTCATTTTGTATCCACGTGTCCTATACAAGTGTAAAAAGCATTAAGTGTGTATATCATATGGGATGTACAGGATATATAAAGGGTTAAAAGCTTAGAATTTTCGATGTTTTAATAAAATTGGATGTAATGAATCTCCGGTTATAATGAACTTTTTATTGGGCCCTCAGATGTTTACTATAATAAAGTTGAACAGTAGAAAAAAATGTTCAAGGCACAATTAACCGTAAAACTGTTTAAATACGAAGGAAAAGAAGAAAAAAACAGTACAACTTTAATGCTTATTTGTATTTAATTGGTTGAAGAAAACTGCTTGGCTGAAATATTCATTATTCTTGATCATTGCCGCGGCATCCCCTGGCGTACGGTCAATATACTCAGCTTGAGAACCAAGGCAATATTGAACTAACAATATTTCTTGAACACGTAGCAAATGTTTTGAAATGTACATATATTGACGCTCCATTGGCAATGCTTGTATCGTTGTATTGTTTACCTTTGTAGCTATAGCATTTTTTACTCGGAAGAAAGTTTGTTGTTTCTTTTTATTTTAATTCATTATGAATGTAAATGGGAGCAATGGAAAAGAAATTAAAAAAGAGAAAAGTGTAAAAAAAAACTAAGGATCATGTCGCATAAAATAAACCAAGCTCTCGGTTACGTGGAGGGACTTTTCTTTAATATCGTCATCAATTATTTCAATATGTAGAACTATTTACTAAAGTTAATTTTGTGATAAAAATTCAACAATTATGTCTTTAGTTGAGACAACTTTGTATTGGTCCAAAAACTAATTCAGAATGTGTTACTACAAGAGATGCGGTTTTCGCGAGGAAGCTTGATAAAATAAAATTAAAGCAATTGTATATCCTATTTTTGCTTTCACATTCCTATTGTTAATACTGTAAATTTAAACACCTCATTGACGACAAGTTATATTACAATATGTCTAGGAATAAAAATATAACTGTCAATAAAATTCTGTTCATTTTGTGCACCTTTACTAGTAGGTTTTAGTCACATTGATTTTAAATCATCACTTTTCCCATCCCTTCAATGTCAACGAAATCGACTTTAAGCTCTATTTCTATTTAAAAGATAATCTATCAATGAAATTCTGTTCATTTTGTGCACCTTTACTAGTAGGTTTTAGTTACATAGTTTTTAAATCATCACTTTTCCCATCCCTTCAATGTCAACGAAATCGACTTTAAGCTCTAGTTCTATTTAAAAGGTAATCCGGTCTCATTAGCCTTCGTGTAGCAAATCAGTAGAATGTAGCTCTTTAAACTAAACCAAATCTATCTCAACTCTGCCAAACAAGGGACGAATAGGTAGGGCACTGCTGTACGGTTCGGGAATTCGTGATTTCGAATCCCTCGGGTGGGTTCTCGTAGCCGTTTAGAATCGGCTTTAAGCATTAAGCGTTTAAGAATTGGCGTTTAGCATCGGTCTCATTATCCCTAGTGTTAAAAAAAAAGGAGACCTTAGCTCTCCAAACTAATCTGAACTCATATTACATTTGAGAAATATTACGTGAAGAATTATTTTAAACGACCGCTAGAGAACCGCTTTTTATGCACTTACTATAAAAACTTTCATATCTATGCATGCCCACTATGCATTTCTTTCTTTAATAAATACAAAAACTGATTTACAGACATCAGTTGTTTATATTCAAAAATATTTCACGATAGAAATATTTTAAGAAATCTAACAAAAGATTTGAGCAAATAGCAAAATATATTTCCTTTAAAGAACTTAATAGACGCTCAGTTCCACGGTAAGGAAATAGATGAAATACATGTCTCCAGAATAAACAAAAAAAATTTATTAACATAACTTATTAACCGTCAACATGTTAATGCTTAATCATTTTCCTGCAATATTTTTTCTATAAAACCATTTATAACATCACTAACATCGAATCTTTGTGTTATATCATATTCTAGAACCAATATAGTGAGGGATACCTTTGATCATTTATTACGGATCTTAAGAGAGACTTAAGTAAATAAAGTGAAAGACCTCTCTCCTATGCAATTACATATCAGGAGTATTGAAAGTAATTTTAGTGCTATTCCAACACTTGCAAATTTTATACTTTTTACGTTTTGTACAACTCATAAAAATAAGTTTTCAAATGAAGATATATGGTACATAGATCGAAAACGGAAGCATGAATACCTACGTCAAATTAAATCCCGAGTGCACTATAACTAATAGATAACTAATAGGTTTATAACTAATAAATATACTACATTAGACACTATACTCCTATATACTTACTATATTAGACTTATAACTAATAGATTTTTTCCAGGTGTTTCTTCTAGGATTATTTGTTACAATTTTGTAACATTTTGTAAATTTACTTTATAGACACTTCATAATAAAATTATTATTTTTATAAAATATGTTCGCTCTTTCAAAGGGAGTTTTTCGGATAATGAGAGCTGACAGGAACAGTCTTAATGACACAGTTCCTCTGCAATTGGGTTTGTTTCCATATTACAGAAAGGCTATTGACCCAGAAACTGCTTAAACAATATGTTGACTGAAACCAACCTGTTCAAGGACTACTTTCAAACATATGAATACAGTATTTACAAGAAAGACCCGAAACGAATAAGTATTACTTAACCTAAATGGTTTTGCCCTTCTCTTTGTTTGAATAATTGGGCTTTAATTGTCCCTTATCAGAAGATATTAGTATCAAGTGTTAAAGAGATAAAGATACTTATTTGAAAATTCCGTCGATAACGGTGATTATTTATTTTATCGCAGTGAGCCATCATTCAGTTTCGAAAATGAATTTTACTTGCCGTAATTTGGAGTAGATACGTCACACTGGCGTATACGCCATACACATTATTATTGACTAAAAGGGAAAGGGGCATAATGCACATAATATAAATGTATTTAATGTAGTCTCTAAAAGAAAACTTTATTTCTTTTCAGTAAATAGCATTCACTGAAGAAAATATTTTTAACTGGTATAACACTAGGAAGTCGGCTTAATAGCGCAAACAAGTCTTAAGGTATGCCCGACATCAATGCTTAATAACAGTGACCTCTTCAAAAGCACAGAAGATTTTTAATTATTTCTTTAGGGCAAATTTAAAAGATTAAACTTATGTAAGAACACTTAACACAGTAACATTTTCTTTGGTGCAAATGTCTGCTACGAATTGAATTTACTTAGAACTGTTTTCAAAGGAAAGTAAAAATTTTATGAGAGAAAATTTTCACTTTCGTATAATGTTCCCAGTAGTTCCAGTAATGTCAATGTCCAACATTTCTTTGTTGATGTATGTTCCAAAAAGAATTTCACTTCTATATGTATACATACATATATATATATATATATATATATATATATGTGTGTGTGTAATGAGACGGACTTCTCGATGGGTGGTTGCAGTCATGGCCATAAAAATGATACCGTTTGAGCTAAAGACCTTTATTAAGATAACGTTGGATGACGGGTTCCCACTTCATCATATGCACAGGACAAACTGAGGGGTCAGCTAGCATGAAGTTCTATGTACAAGACCCGTAACACTTGGGCCAACATCTGTGAGAAAATATCTCTAGAAAAATCTGCCTCCGACAGCGTGCATCTCCTTTTTTTTTTTTTTTTTTTGAAAATTTCCTAAATAGTCCGCTAGGGCCATGTAGGATTATAATTGGTCAGGCCCCTTCTCCGAGGGCGTAAACTGTAGCCCCAGTGGTCAATTTAGGTTAGGGGTTAAAAAGAGGAATTCAAAATGACGCGGGAATTTTTAGCCCTTGATTTAAGTTTTGAAAACCCCTGAGAATTTTCCTTACATATATATATATATATATATATATATATATATATATATATATATATATACTAATTAACATAATTTTTAAATATCTAAAATATAAAAACTATTACTTTATGTGAATAATAATATTATCATAATATATTTAAATAATTTAATTAATTAATGTAACTTATTTTATGCTTGGGTTTTAGAATAGCAGTTTAGTGTCATAGTATAATACTTATGTATTTGTATTTGATGTAGTTTCTTATATCTATACTGCCAGGTTATATGTTTCCAATCCACTGACAGTATTAGAGGTTAGCTTCTCTAATGGTTATCTTGTCTACCGTATCTTTACTTAGCGTTGTAGCACGTAATGCCGCTATGTTTTGTTATTTTTCTTATAAGAATTATTCATTACCAAGTTGTGTATATTGTATAGATCACATCTTTCAGAAATAGCCCTTTTGATTAATGATATTTGGGAGTACTGCTGATAAGACACAACATCATTAAACCTTTGTTTTTTAGCTCTGTATTTTGCTTATTTTATTTCTTATTATTAACACTGTATATATATATATATATATATATATATATATATATATATATATATATGTGTGTGTGTGTGTGTGTGTGTGTGTGTGTGTGTATTATATATATATATATATATATATATATATACAGTGTTAATACACTACACTCTTAATACAGTGTTACAGTGGTATTATATATATACATATACAGCCTGTAAATGTATATATATATAATATGTATATGTAATATATGAAAATTATTTCACTTTAATATCTCTTTAAAAACCTCCTCCCATTAATATTTATTCAAGTCGATATTCCCAACCACAAAATGTCTTAATCAAAGGAGTATCCTCAACTTAAAATTTTTCCAATACATTTCCCAAAGCTTTCTGTGCAATATTTTTGCCCATTCAACACATTTTTCAGCTGTCTGAATAAAATAGCTCATAATGATCTAAGTTCGCTAAGTTTCTTGCCCCTTGGGAAAATTCTATGCTTCTCGTTCTGGGTTCCAGCTCTATCCCAGCACGTGCTTTCGTGTACATTCTCTAGTCTACCGGTGACTAGTAAAGATGTCTTTTTCTAGCAGATCTTAAATAGAATTTCAATTAAACTTGGACTTGTGTGCCGTTCTCTTCAATGTGGCCTGACTGCATCTTACTTTATTATTGCTAACTGATTATACTTCTCCTTTGCCAGTACCCCAGACAAGTAAGAACAATAGGGGCTTCATAATTATTAGGACCTGCAGTTATTATTTTGCTGGACTACATATATATATATATATATATATATGTGTGTGTGTGTGTGTGTGTGTGTGTGTGTGTGTGTGTGTGTGTGTGTATGTATGTGTATATGTATATATGTATGTATGTATATATATATATATATATATATATATATATATATATATATATATATATATATATATATATATATATATATAAATTCAAACATTCGTAGAAATTACAGTGTTATATATATGTCAAAGGTGATTAGAGTTACCTATCTAATAAATTCGACGTAATTATGTAGAAATTAAGTAGTCGGTTTTGTCTAATTTACTGTGGTAAAATCTTGCACTTTTAATATAATAATATATTTAGAATTACACTTCTGATTTGCTATATTTTATTAGGAGACAAGGGATTTTCTGAACACAGATGATTTTTTAAAAAATGTAAGACCTTGTTAACATTACTCATAGTACATAATTTTTAAATGTATCGTGAACTTTTAAACTCTCTTTTGATCAATAAGAAATAAAACGACTACAAAAAGATGCAAATAATCAAATCAGAACTTAGGCAAAGGAACAGATTTTAGGGTTCGGTCACTCTCCGCTATTACTACAGTCAATAATAAGAAAAAAATAATGGATAAACAATAATGGAAAAAATTTGAGGTATAAAGGGGACTTTAAATAGACAACGATTATTTTCTCTTTGTTTACATTTTAGTGAGAAACTCCTCTATGCGTCGTCATTACCTATCACTCATTCCATGTCAACAGTTACTTAATGACCAAATTTGAAAACTAGTTCCAGTGACATGTATGATATATCAAATTGTTGCTAAAAGTGCACTGTTTACAAATATGAAATTATTTTTATTTCTTAATAAGTAAAATAAATAAAAATTTATACTACGTCTGATTGAATTTTTATTGAGTAATCCACACTTCAAGATGATGATTTTACAATACTAATTGCAGCCACATTTGTAGGTGCACACTTTTGTTGGTTATAATTTCAGATTCAAACAAATCCTGTTTTTTTGAGACGTTGAAGAAAATATACACCAAGGTAAGATTATTATTTTCTGTTAAATGGTTTTAACTCATCAATTTGATATTACTCCTGTATCATAAAAGATAAATAAGTTTATTTTTAAAAAAAAAAAGCTATTGAGCCTAGCAATTTGATCTTTTGGATTCATTGTATAAAACATGTTTTCAAGCATATCTAATAGCTATATTTCATAAATGGATATTTTTAATATGTTAATTAGCGTTACTGGTATGACACTGCATATGCCTATGTGATAACAATTTTATTAATCCTATATAACAACTTGTTGTTTTGGATTTACTAGTTAAAACTAGTTCTCAGACTTATTGTTCGATGGTTAAATTTATTAAATAACTATTTTATATTGTGTTAACTAATGTAAAAGTTATGACACTGCATACATAAACCTCTTTTTTAGTTCTCAGCAATTAATTTATTTTATTTTCAAGTACTATTAAAAACATAGTTTTGTTATGCAAGTTTAAATTTGTGAAAGATTTAAATTATTTATTTTAATTTCCTTTTATATAAAGTCTTACTAAATGCATTGATTTTGTTATTCATGTCATAGAAATATCTAAAACTAGAGTAGCAAAACATAGGAAAAACCAAAGAAGTGATTCTATCAAAGTGCATGAATGTCTTTCAAAAGAAAGATGTGATAGAAAAAAAAAGACAAATAAAAAATGGAAAATGCATAAACTAGTAATAGAAGGAAGTTATTGAGTGAAAAAAAAGTAAGTGTTATGCTGAAAGAAAGAAAAAATGCTGGAAGAGAAGAAAACAAAAAATTAAGAATTCTAGTAGATTAAATCAGTAAAACAAATCAAATGAATAAAAACAGCCCATTTGGTTTTTATCGTTATAAATGGACATATAGTACAGCATTAAGGAAAGTTAAAGCAGAATGGGAACATAAATCCCATCATCTCAGGAATATCGTATAAGAATCAGGTATTTTCAATTGCTGCTTCTGATTTTATACAAAGATCTTCCTTTGCAAGTGGCAGATTAAAAAAACATAAGTATATGACTTTTTTTCTTAGGCTTTTGAAATTTTCTAAGGAAGGTCAGAAGTAACATTGAGTTACATGAAAAAATTGGAAGATACTACATCTAGCTAGAAGAAAAAGAAAGCATGGAAACCATTCTTAAAGTAAAGCCTCAAAATTCTCATAACAGAAGCCAAATTTAATTTTATTGATAAAAGTTAAAATAAATAAATTAATTTGACTCTTACAAACATGACTTGGTTTATTCATTTATTGTTGAAAACCATACTTTTAATGTCAGATTTTTTAAAAGTATTCTGAACACCCGTAACATTTTGTCACAAGAGTAACACTTTTTTTTTTTTTTTTAATCTAGTAATATATTTGTCTTTGAAAATTTACAAATAACACATAGTATTAACCATTTAACTGTCTTTATCATCAAAATATTTAATGACTCTTAAATATTACCTATTAGCTGAAAAATATAAATAACTGTGAACCTCTATATAATACCTGGTAAAATAACTTTCACGCCATCAACAACATATTTATGATTTTTTAAATATGTAAAGAAGGAACGGAAATTCTTTAATTTTTGCATATTGCTTCTTTGGATAGTGTATTTGCTTCATTTAAAAAAAAAAAAAAAAAAAAAAAAAAAAAAAAAAAAAAATTTTTTTTTTTTTTTTTTTTTTTTTTTTTTTTCTAAGATTACTTGAATTTTCTGAAATAGGTCAGAAGTAACATTGAGTTGCTTGAAAAAAAACTGGAATATACTGGATCTGGCCAGAAGTAAAAGAAACGTCATGTGAAAGCCTGGAAAAATACATAGTTAGAATAAAGCCATCAATTCTTATAAACATCAGAGGCCAATATCATTTTTTTTATAAAAGTTATAAGATATAAATTAATTTAACTATTGCAAACATGTCTGACTTGGTTTATTCATTTACTGTTGAAAACAGCATTTTTAATGTAAGATTTTTTAAAAAATTCTGAACTCTGTCACACCCGTAACATGTTTTTTTTTTTTTAATTGGTAATTATTTTTGTTGTTGAAAATTTACAAGTAATACATATTATTAAACATCTAACCATCTTTATTATAAAAACAAATTCTTAATGACTTTTAGATATTACCTATTCGCAGAAAAACTGGTAATTGTGAACCTATGTGTAACTACTGGTAAAATAACTGTCACACCCGTAACAGCATATTTATAATTATTTAAACATGTAAAGAAGAAACGGAAAGTCTTTAATTTTTGCAAATGCTTCCTTGGGTGGTGTATTTGCTTCGTGAAAAAATATGTTTGAAACATTAAATACTTCATAGAAAAATTGATAACAGTCGTACGATGTGTCACACGCGTAACAATAAAATGGCCGTTATTCTATAAATTTGTCTAAATTCTACTTTTCTTAATAAAAGATGCATTATTACACTTTATAATATATAGATGTTACCAGAAATCCTCGACAGAAATGACATACTTTTTTGGCCCACAGGTGTATATGTGTAGTACATAGATAGATAGAGATAGCTATATATATAGATAAATAGATAGATAAATAGATAGATAAATATAAAATAAAATTTCATTAAGGCTCTATATTGTATTCATTAAATTACTATGTATTCATTAAATTTTGATCAGTCACTTAATGAAACAAAACTAATTGTTTTATATTGTTCTAGAAGTCGTCAGACCACATCTCGTAAGCCGCATGTGGTTCTTTGCATAAGCGTTTAGAGCTCTTCAGATTTCTACCTCTAACTAGTGTATCAATAATAAATTTCTGCAAGAATTTACTATTTATTTATATTTACGGCAAAATTAGCTGTCGGTAAGCTTAGACGTTCAATCTGTTTAGGATATCAAAAACATCTATTTTTTATTTATTTATTTATTATTTTTTTTTTTAGAACAATCTTGATAGGATTTTTGGATAAATGTAAACTTCTTCTAAAATTACTAAATATTGCTAGTCACCATGTTTTAATGGGAAAATAAAATGGCATATGTGTTAACGAAGGCGTCGTAATATATACATTATATGGAATGCATGTTTTTTTTTATTATTCATTCAAAAATTCCACAAGTATTTTTTTTTTCTAAGCTTGTATGTGATTATTTTAAATGTTTTTCTACCAACGCATTTAAAGCCGGTATACATCTCTCAAACAGGCTGAGTGCAAATTCATCCTTTCCAGTTTCATTCCCTGGTCTTATGGGTCATTTTTTATTGCTTCTTCTATTCATTCTCCATTTGCGGAGTGAAAGATGTTCGGTGAATCTTCAGATGGAAAATTTTCACCTCCATCCTGTAAGTCGATGTGGGTGAGGGAGGGGGATTTGTTATAAATATTTATGCTTTTATATTTATTTATGTTTATATTTGTGTTGTATTATTTTTAATATCGTTATAGTCGGATTTCATTTGTTTATTCATAGCCCTCTTACGTAGGATGCTAATTATCAGACGAGTTTAAAAGTATGGAATGATAGTTGCTGAAATAATCAGTAGGGATATAAAATTTGAAAAGGCTATAAAGAGTTGTAATTATATGATACTAATCACATGAGCTTTTCCAGTTGTACTATAAATGAAACCCTATAAATATGATTATTCAGTTTTAAAATTATACAATCAATTTAAAGAATGATATGGAAATATTCATATCGTACTGATGTGTTTATCAATTCAACATTAATTGGTTATCTACATGTAGTGTCCAGATATGTAAATGAATCTTCATTCTGTCTAGAAACACAAATAAAATTTAATTACCCTTCCAATCAGATTTTGATTTAAAAAAAAAGAGGTGTAATGCAAAAGTAATGCACAAGTCAGGAGGTCAATATGGAAAGGGCCAAAGTAAAATCCTTTAAAAAAAAACTAAAGGATCTTATTAGGGGATATTTGGGATTTATTAATATAGAATAAATGAAAGTGGAAGAATTTAACTAGAGGTTGAAAACGGACATCACCGTCAAGTGATGGGCTGAGACAATGCATTCAACCTTGCACTACCACACTGATCTGTACAGTCAGTAGTGAATGAATAGTGATCGAAATAATGGATATATCTTTTGCTTCAGCCGATTAAGATCGTGATCTTCGAGAGTTTGGTTTGGTTTATTTTGGATCGCTGCGGTCTACTGTTTTACTCACGATGGCTAATGAGACCGGGACCTACTGCTTAAAGCCAATTCCAAACGGCTACGAACAACCATGCCAGCAGCGGGGGTGGCCTTCGAGAGAGCTCTCGAAAGTCAAGGTAAGACCCTTTTCTGTCCCCCTTCAGAAACTGTTCACTACTCGTCTTTCACTTGGTCCATAAAACCATTTGTGAATGTTCTCTTTTTTGTTATTGTTATTATTTTACTGCTCTTTTGTATATCTGGATTTTTAAAAATATTTCCAAGTGGTCCAGTAAAACAACGTTAGAGTTTCTTCGCGAATGCATATTTCACGAGAGCATGTAGGATTTCACATAGGTAGTATATGAAAACTAATAGGATGCTAGAGAGAAACATATAAAAATCGATAACTAGACCCTGGAAACATAAGAAGACTTATTTCATATTGTTTGAATAGAGGCTGGTAAAATAATGCCTGTTTCTTAAATTTTGGAGTTATAGTTTTAAGGTGGGGCTGTACCTGCCATATTGGATTCTCTTCTCTTTATGTTAGGCTATGAAAAATATAAAAGTCCCTTTGACTGGTTCGCATTTTAAGAATTCTTTAAAAATACATAAACCACGAGATAGAATAACAAACTCTCTAGGATACTTTACAAATTCTCTAGGATAGTCTAGGATTATTCTCTTTTTGAATTTATGTAAAATGTTTTTATTTGCGTTTGAGAAAAAGTAAACCAAAATTACTCATAAATAATTTAAAATTAAATATACTTTTCTCTCTCTCTCTCTCTCTCTCTCTCTCTCTTTTTTTTTTTTTTTTTTTTTTTTTTTTTTGTTAAGAAAGATAGCATCCTTGAGAATTTGCTCTTCTGTCACATGGTATAATTTTTTGAAGGATTCTTAAAATGTGAGCCACGAGAGGGAATTTTATTTTCCCCACAGGTTAGCATTGAGCAAGGGGTATTCAATCTAGTAGGTACAGACTCACCTTAAGAATAAACTGTTCTAATGCCAGTCTAAAATAGTTATAGTCACCGAGATTTCAAATTTTCTTAACAAGGTCGGAGTTCTTCCTTAACATATATCTTCTTAATAGACATATTCTTGTTCATAATCATTTTCTAATGTGACCAGTGACGTAACGAGCATAGCTAGCTCCCAAGCTAAAAACAATTTTGTCCTCTCCCCTCGAAAAATATAGTAATATAATATACAGAATACACCATTGGGCACCACTCTATCAGAGGGCCCCGGAGTATGATAAATTCCCTTGCCCCCTCACTAAGCCACTGAATGCGGCTTATTTCATGCTCAATTTCCTGTGCTAAGTCTGGTGTGATCAAGTTATAATACTATTTTAAACTATTTTTTTTTTCTCAGCAAAACCAAGTTTTACATATCCGAACTGATTTTTAAACTGTCTCGTCCACTAACTCTCCGCATATAATCACCTCTGAAAATTAGAAAATTTATCTATCAAAAAAGATTTACATGAATTGAAAAAGTTCTTGAAGTAATATGTTAATCTTCAGAAATATAGGTGGACTTTTAAAAAATGTTAAAAGATATTTCTAGTATTTAAAATATTTGTCAAGTTATTTTTTACCAATTATTATTAGTTATAAATAAACTAATAATGTGCTGAAATAAAGATACATTAAATAAACATTTTGCTAAAATTTTGGGTTACTGCTTTTGTTTTGGGCAATAAAGAGTGATTCGTAAATTCATTCTTTTCATACACAGCTATACATATGTGATATTTCAATTTTTTTAATTTATTTCAAATAAATAAAATAATGAAAACTACATTTTATTAATCGTTAAAATACTTTCACATTGTAAACATTAGTTTTCGGTTTTTATAAGATGTCGTAGAAAAAAGCTTCCACCAGTTTCTTGCCTAGATGATCCCCACACAAACACTCTGTACTGAGAGGTTACTTGACCGAGTACCAAGTAGAAAGTGGCTCTGCTTAGCACTCAGCAGATGTAAAGTTGGTTGATTGGGGGCATTGTAGTGTAGTTATTGCTAACTGTGCGTATTTTGGGGCGTCATTCAAGCCTTATTTAGCATCATGAATTTTATAAACGTTTATAATATGAGAAAATGCCTTAGTCCTCAAAAACGTTGTTTTAACATTCTTAATAAAAACGAGCTTTAAAAGAAAAGTTCAAATAGCATACAAAATGCAAAATCTTAATATCAAAATACTGTAATCACAGAGTAACATTGTTTACTCTATGACTGTAATAATCAAGTAAACAGATACCGATTTAAGTTCAAATTCGTTTTGTCTTCGATATAAAGTAATCGATAACACTAGATACATATTAGTATAGTCGATGTAAACGATTTTTGTTTTCGATTGTGTAGTATTAAATGTTTACACGAATGCGAATGAGTAGAGTAGACAAATCATGATTTATTACAGTATATTTTTATTTTTCTTTAAATGCCATATGTTGCAAATGATTTAAGAAGTTAGCATCACAATTCCTTGAAATAAGTAATTAAAATGTATAATTGAGTTCAATCTATAAATTTTATCCTCTCTAAATATTCTTAAAAATCTGTTAAGGGAACAGTTGCAAGTAAGCTCTTCGCGCAATGAAATTGTGAAATCACGCAATTTTTCTTGTAAAAATATTTTTATGTGTCGATGAATGTTTTGTTTTTCTCTAAAAGGAGAGATACGTATTAACTTCTCCAAATTTCAGTTGGATTGATTTTTATTGGAGCATATTTATAAATTATAGCCACGTAATTGAACACATATTGTTTACTTTTACTGTATTATTAACATAAAATAAAGTTTAATTTGCAATTGTTTTTGCAGCGAGTGTTTCTTTTCCTTTTTTTTTCTTCCAAGTGTCAGTTTTTGAAAAAAGACTTTTTTAATTTTGTTTTTGAAAAAGATAAAAAATACATAGAGTTTTCATTGTGAATTCGCTAGAATATTTTAGAATTAGATTTCTTACTTTTGTTAAATACTTTTAAATTTTAATAATGTGCATTTTAGTACTGTATAGATATACTTTCTGACAGATATTGTTTTAAGAGGAGAGCTTTATGCTTATCACAAATATATATTTATCATTTTTATTATATGTTACCAACCTGTTTTTAATTTTTCATAGTTTTAAAATCTTTGTCAAATTAATTTTTTGTCAAATTTATAATAGCTATTTAGGGAAAATTGATCTTTTGTTCATATTTTATCTAATGAATGCTGCATATTGCATGTTATTAAAAGTAATATAAAATTTACTAAGATTCAGAGTTATAAAGTAGACAAAAGTTAATGAATGAAAGCTTTCATTATTATTTATATTTCTTTCTGTTTTAATGGAAATACTATTCATATAAATTATCCCTCTTGACCCATATGAATTAAAATAATTAGTAGTACTTTCATTCATTACATAATTTATAATATCAGTTTCAACAAAATTTATTTGGGTAAAAATATATTATTTTGGTGTAAGTAATAACATAACTCTCTTCATTAGTAAAGGAATTTTTAAATATATTTTTGTGATTGCAGTTTAGTATTATAAATTTACTATATTGATTTGTGTTATTTCTCTTTTATTTTATAGACTTTTAAACTTATAATTAATTTATAGGTTAATGAAAAGGATCCTTTTACTATGAAGTATTGAATCATCTCCTGTCACTGGATTGATATTACTGAAATTTATTTTAAGCAGCTTTTAAGAAATATCTGTGAAACTAATATACTAATGAATAATACATGTTTTGTCCAACTTCATAGGATCTGGCATTATCAGCATTATGAATGAGATCATGTTAATTTATATAACTGGCAAAAAGTCTTCTGACAAAATATGCGTCAGAAAAAAGTATATGAATTAATATGGCACTCTCATACAAATAATACTTAATTGTTAACAATCCTACTAAATTTCAAACTAATATAAACAGAATGAGTGTTCACTCTAGTTTGGAAGAAATTCCAAAAGTTTGTGAAGAACAAGTATCAGACTGTGGTGTTTCTGATTCAATAAAGAGCACTGAAAACTCTGCAGATGAAGACAAAATTTCATTATCAGCAGAGAATATTAATGCTTCATTATCTGCCTCAAATGATGCTACAAATTCAAATGATACAACATCTGACTCAGACAGTAGTAGTAATTTAGACATAAATACCTATTCTGGAAATGATAATATAGAAGATCAAACTTCAAATCTAGTGCCTAATGATACCATTTCTAACAATTCTGAAGTAGAGGAGACAAACTGTGAAGAAACTAATGCTTTAGAAAATGAAAAACAGGAGTAAGCAAATTAATTCAATCTATATTTTATATTTATAGATTTTTTCAGGTATTTCATAATTTGATATTTGAGTTCAAATTAACTTTGTAGTGACTGTTATAAATTTTTTGTAATTAAATGTCAGAGTACATGTATATCATGGTGGGTTTTACTTAAAACTGAATTATATTCATTAATCTGTTAACATTATGTGGATGGATAGGGTCACCTATATAGTAAATTAAACATATTCAAACTGAAATCAACACCAGTTAAAAGTTCTGTATGTTCTTATAGCTGCTTTAACGATTTATCTACTATATTAAAATAGATTACATTTTTTAAAATAAGTTTTTAAACTATGCATTTTAATCCACATGTAATAATCTCAATAGAATATATATGTTAGAATCTAAAATTTAATATATATAAATATATTACACATTAGTATTGCTAAATGTTTCTGCATATATAAATGTATGCAGAATAATTCTTATAATTTATATATATATATATATATATATATATATATATATATATATATATATATATATATATATATATATATATATATATATATATATATATATATATACACATACATACATACATTATTCATACTTGTAGGAGACTTATAAATAACTGAAAAGTACAATAATTTAAAAGAACTTCAATTTAATGAAGTCATTTGATTGTTTAAATAATTTTTTAAAGAAATGTTAAAATTCTTTTAAAAACCTTTACTATGATTATGTGTCTGTGTGTATATATAATATATATGTATATGTATGTATATAATTATTAATATTTCTATAAAGGTGTGCATTATATGCTGCTCATTTTAACAGTGTTATGAATGTATTGCTTTGTAGCATTATAAATTTTATAGCCTGCAAGGTTACTCTTTTAGTTTAATGATCAACTATTTACATTTTTTATATAAAATAAACTAATTAAAATCAAACTTAATTGAATATATATATAAACTTAATGATTAGGTCTATAACAGTGTTTGTTTTCCTATAAGAGGCTGTGATATACTGTATATTACTTTTCAGCTGAGAAGTAAATCATTTTCTTACTTTTTTTAGTCAGGTGTAAATGTAATATTTCCTCTGAAGCAATTGTCTAAAATTTAGCTAGATTTTATCCATTAAAATGAATTTTTTAACAGATTAATACATTAATTTATAATATACTTTTATTTTTTACTTCTGTAAATATTAAATCATTATTTTTTTTTTACATTTTACTGAAATATATTTATTTTATTTTCAAATGTTTAAGAAATCTTAATTTAACTTTTAGATACCACACAATTATAACCCAATGTAGGGTAAATCTAGAAGCTTTGGGAAGAGAAAATATAATATTACGACATGAAGTAGCTGAATTAAAAGCAAAATTGAATCATCAAGTTGTAGAATTTAAAAAACAAGAAGCAAAAATAAAAGCAGACCTTTTGGCTAACATTGAAAAGGTGAGTATTATATATTAATAAGTATCATTAATGCCTCTCATGGTCCTGCCCAGGCGGATACTCTGGGTAATGGCTGGTAGCCATTAGCCCCTCCTAAGCCCATAATACCCCCTTTATACATTAAGAAAAAAAATTATTATTCCAGTAATTTTTTTTTCAGTTTCTTTAACTGTAAAATATTGCTTCTGTTATTCATTAGGAACTTATCTAATTTTTACTACTCATTTAGGTTTAGTATTTTAACCATTTTTTTGTTAAAAAAATTACCGAATTTATTCATTTAAAATAAAATTTTTTAAACTCTTACTTTTCATTTACTGTTAAACTTTACTTAGTATACTTTAAACATTTTGGAATGGGCTTATGTAAAATTTTGATAAAAAAAAATAATGTTTATTTTGAAAATATATTATCTGGAACTCTTTCTAAAAAGTATGTCTTGAAATTTGATTTGTAGCTAGTGTTACCTTTATAAATGCTATTTGCATTTTTAGCTCACATTCTAATAAAGTTTTGCATATGTGTTTTTTTCTTCTAACACATTTCTTAATTACTGTTATTTTATAATTACTTTTTTAAAAATTCCAATGCCTTTGAAAAGGGTTTTAAATACCTTAATGTGTATATTTTATTGTGCAATGTTTAAGTGTAAGATTTCTTGTTTCCAGATAGCTTTTAATATTAATGTATATGTAAAATGTATTTTCTGCTGAAACTTTAGACATCATTCAGTTTTCTAAATAAAATTATATTTTAAAACTATTGGAACTGTTTTTCTAATCTTGTAGTCATAATTTAGTAATTTATGTTTTTGAAGCTTTTCTTTTAATATATGTAAAAGTATGAGATTAAATATTATCTTAGCTTTCTAGAGAATGCAATGTTCTTCGTAAAGAAAAAGAAACTATTGTTATCAGATATGCCAATAGTGAGAAGGAAGTTATTAAAGACAAAAAAATTCAACAAGAATTAGAAAAAAAGATCAAGGATTTGACCAAGGATCGTGAATGTTTATTATTAAAACTGAAAAATGTCTCATCTGAAAATTCTAAGCTATCATCTTCTGTTGAAAATAAGGTAATTGTATACTTTTATTTAAAATATAAAAATTACCTTATTTTGCTATTTTGGTCCTTTTCATTTTTTAAAACTTATTATAAACTGTTGTTTTGTATTTTTTTATATTTAGATCAACAAACTCCATTCATAATTCTTTAATGTATGTCTATATTTTAGATGGTTGAAATTGCAAAGTTACAAAAAGAGAATGAAAAGCTAAATGCTGACTTTAATTCAAGAGAAATAAGAATTAAATGGCTACAAAATAAGCTAAAAACTGAAGCCACTGCTCATCAGGTTTGTTTTAAATTTTTTTGTCACTAATTAAATTCTATTTTCAAGTTACTTATTGAGGAATTTAAAGTAAACCTATTTATCTGTTTCATGTCTACTTGAATTATTTATATTTCATGTACTAGCAATTTCCTTTTTTAGTTTTATTCACATAGTAACCAAATAAACTCATAATATCTATAAATTATATATCAGGTATTGGTTCAAGGCTCATTAGGTATAGTAAGTTTAATGTATATATATATCATATCTCAATAAAACTTTTTTTAAATCAGTAATGCGAAGATTAATTTTACAAATTTAGGAGATTTTTTTTCCAACACTAATAGCAGTAAAGATGTATGTACAGTTATAATATATATTACATGTATACATACATATATATATAAATATTAAAAGTCAAAATACAAAAAAACATAAATTTAAAAATTACAACTAAAAAATAATTGATGAAGCATGAGAACTTTTTACAGAAGGTAAAATATATTTGTGTTGTGCTAAACTTCCTCTAATTCATGTTTAGAACAGAACCAAAAATAAATAAATAAACAGTACATGAGGCTGTATACTATCAAATGAACTTAAAAGGGCAAAAAAGCAAATGAAAATAATCTAAAAAGCAATATCCCAAAACTAGTCAAATGTAATTCAACACAACAGAAAACAAACCTTAGTAAGTATATTAATTGCAAATGAAATATCTAGGCTGCAAAAACATAAGCATGTAAAGCACAGTCCAGTGTAACCACATATCAAGAGCAAATAAAATCAGATCAAAAAACAAAGTTATTTTTAGTAATATACTTACATACAAAATCTAATAGGTAATCTAATTCTTTAATTTCATCAATAATACGAACCTGTGCCACTTGTTGCAAGTTAAACTTTTATTTTGAATTGTGTAAGTAATGATTTTACTTTTAAAAATAGAGCTATGGAAATTAAATGAGCCAATTTATTAACCTTAAAATTATTTCTTTTACCATATATTTTAATTTCTATTTTATTTCTTATTTTACTTCAAAGATGTTAGTTTCAGTACCTAAAAAAACTTAGCTTTATTAATTTTACTATTTGTTAAATTAAAATTTAGATATTTTGTGTTAAAATATAAATTAGGCCTGAACATACTTTTAACCCTAGAAACTACATTATTGTCATTAAAACTGAGATACAAATAATCTCTGTATTCATCTATACAAGAAAGTAGCCAATATATTGATGACAAATTGCCTGGTGGTCAATTACAGTCAATAATGTTAGTGTTTTAATGCAGTGCAGTCATGACTCATAGAAACAGTCATTTAGCTTTTACTTTTACAGAGATGTATAAACAAAGCATGTGGAACTAAATTGAATGAATGACATGCTAAAAAAGTATAAAATTTTTACACTTCAATGCTAATCAAAATTATTCTTTTTATAATTTTTCTTTGGCTAGAAGCACAATTTTACAGTACCAGAACAGACATTAGTAGAGAGAGGATATTTGAGATTCAATCCTCTCCCCTCGCTGATGATGATTTTGTTTCTAAGAAATTAAAGTAAAAACTGTGTGTATGTATGTTGGGGACATATATACTATTTCAGATAGTTAATAATTTAATGTATAGTAATATTTATCCATAAAATTTTAAAATGTTTTGAAAATATTTAATTTCTCCATTTTGTGTTTCTACTTGTTTTCACGTATAGGAAACACAGGGCAAATTAGAACAGACGCAACATAGATTAAATGAAATGAGAGAAGAAGCTGAACAAGTCAGAAGAGATTGCCAAGAAATGATAAAATGCTATCAGGAAGCAGAAGAAATAAAATCTGTTAAACTGGATAGTCAGTTAAAACAAAAGTTATCTGAACTTGAAGTTCAAAAACAAGAAAAATCAGATCAAGAACAGGTATTCAAAGTATCTGAATTAGTAGTTTTTTTTCATTCAATTTTTCCTTTTTAAATAACAATAAATTAGCAGTATAATGTTGATAATTTTCAGTTTTCTGTTTTATTAAAAATTATATTTGTAATCTTTTATCTAGATAGAACCAATTTTAAACTAATATTGTATTATACTTTAAGATTCATTCATGGTAAACTTAATTTCCTAAAATAATATTATTAAACTTTGTGTATATCTGTTGAGAACCAATGCATGCTTCACATTTTTAAATGTCTCATGATTTAAGTTTTGTAAAGATTGAGGTATAATTAAATAAGGCTTCACTAAAATTTACTCTTTTTTATGGTAGATATTCTTCCCCAATTATGTAAGGTTTTTAATGATATCTTTACTCACAATTTATGTGCTGTGGAATGTTTTATTATTATTCCTGTATTGCATTCATAATTTTATTACTTAAGCCAATAAACTAAATATTCCATTATCTTTGGAACTTTTTAAAAGAGTGTCATTGATTCTATAAATTCATTTATATTCTATAAAAGACTTCTAGCTTATTGTATGTATATGTATATAGAGAGTACTGCTTTTAATATGTTCCTAAAATAAAACTTCACAACTATAATTGTATTTTGAGATCGTTATAGATTTCTTAATTTTTTAAAAAAAATTTTACTTTGGATACATTGGTAAACATTTTATTTTCAGGTGTATATTCTTCTTAGACAGGAACTTGATGCTCTGAAAAAGAAACAGAGATTAACCATGGATGATAACAATTCATTAACTTTAAAAGTAATATTTTTAGAAAACCCTACTTCTGAAAGGATGATATGTTTTTTCATAACTATTATGACTTTTCATAATTTTGATGGTATTTATGTTTGATTATAGATTAATGGTTTAGAAAAAGAAAGGCTTGAATATGAACAAACCTTGTGCAAGTTAAAGGATAACCAAAACTTGCTGAAAGAAGAAATAGCTGATCTTACTTCTCGACTTGCAGAGATGGAAGGCTTGAAACTACAATTAGAGCAGTAATATTTTCTGTTATAAGTTTAATTTTTCAAATTTTAATTTTATGCCTTAACTAGAGAAACTGGTGCTTTATATTCTTCAGTAAAAAATAGTAGTTATGCAACTTATTTGTTTATATGTGTTCAGTTTTAAGTAATCTTTCATTAAATACAATGGTCTGTTATTCCCCATAACTTTGCTTTGCTATTTCATAATCTCTTAAAGGTTAGCATTTGATTCTATATATTTAAAAATAAGGTAGATTTTATTTTTCTCAGTTTCAGCAAAACAAGCATAATACCACCTTATGATACAAGAGTCCATTAGCCTAAATCCCACTGTTAGTATAAATGTTCATAGCTTTTCAGAATGAGCTTTAAGCAATATGCCCTAGTCTAATGGGGCCTATTATGTTATAAAAAATATACCATAGTGTCCCAAGCCAAATCTTCTCTTTTTTTTAATGAAAAAAAAATTTAATATAATTTTAAAGTTAAGATATCTTCTATTATCATCAATAATTTATACTTCCTGTTTGTTTGAAAACAAAGTATATTTAAAGTTGATGATTATACTTAAAAACTGTAATAATCTATTAGTTTTTGTTTCAATTGTTATTGTTTTTATAAAATTTTGTATCTAGCAATTGCTTAGCTTCTGTTTTACAAGGAAATATTCTTATAAACATTTATAAGCTATATATGTGTTGTTATTGGAAAACTCCTGTTCTGATGTTACTGTGACTGTCTCTGTGAACGGGATGGGATGGAATGGGACAAAGAAATTAAAAATCAAATTCCTTTAACTCTCTTCTACTTATATTACTGCTTGATTTTAAGTTGTGAGTACTTAATTTGTTTTATTTTGTGTGTGTATTATAGACTCTCCAATATAGCAAAAGACAGGAAAATCAAGCAGCATATGTACTGAGTGAAAATTTGTGTGAAGCTCAGTAAATCTACAACCAAATTTCTTAAAATGCTTTATAAGGTCATGAAGCTTAAATTGAGCATTTTTTTGAATGGCACTCTCATTTCTAGGTGGGTTGTCATTCATTTGAAGGTTGCAAGCATTCAGGATATACAGGCACTAGCAAAATTGATGAAAATGCTGAACAGATTGGAAAATTGATTTGAGAATTCATACCTCCTGTTATATTAATTCTGATTTTTGATAATGATGTTCTAAAATGTTTGACAGAAGATCAGCAAAAATATCCTGAACTTTGAAGTTAGGATGCTGTCTTTATTATGATAATGCTCTAGCCTAAACCTGTCTAAAGAGAGTTTTAAGTTAATAAAAACATAGTTGTTGCTCCCCAAACACTGTATTCTCTGGATCTATCTCCCTGTAATTTTACATTATTCCTAATAGCACCTCATATCCTGTTCAGTATTTTATATCTAATTTTATTTATCCTTTTAGAGAAAGAGAGAAATCAGCTGCTAGTTTACGTGAAGTTGAGCGTCTACGATTAACCAATGCTGAATTGCAAGCAGATTTAGATGCTTGCCATGTGAAAGAAGGTGATCGGCTTGATTTTGTAGAAAAACTTACTGCTAAGACGATGCTTTTACAGTCAGATCACTGTTTGTTAGAGGTCAAGGTAAAAGTTATACTTTTATAAAGTTTCAGTATTTTAACTCTTGTAAAAGAAGTCATTTTTTTATATGTTCCTTTTAGTATAATATGTAACTAACTGCTTATAAAATTAAATCTAGTCTAGAGTTAAATACCAATGTTATAGTTTTCTGGAAATAAATAGAGAATAATATTCAAATTTTTTGGTTTTGTTTCACTACTGACTCTATTCAATTCTTTGAATATTTTAATATTGAAGATCACAATTCCTGGGCTAAACAGGTGCCCAAAAGGTTCCAGTTACCTAAAATTGCTGATATTTTAACTTAAATTTGTCAGTATTTAAGGTTATGTATAAATTTGGTATCATAGAAGCAGGTAATCAGTTAACTGATTTCTTTTATTATATTCTATAAAAGTGTATTCCAGAGTAATGATAATTATTTACTTAATGAAATTTATTTATTCATTTTTACAAACAAAAAAAAGTTTTTAATTTCAAATATAAAAACTGAATATGCTTTAAAAAACAGTTGTATTTTGTCAGAAACAAATGATTATAGATTAAAAATACATTACATTATACTGATATAAAACTACCATTTTCAATTATGTCAAGATTTTTTTATATGGTAAATATTCTATTAAACAAGAAAAGTCTGTAAATATTGTAAATTTATCTTATTTCTCTCCAAGTAAATTTTTAATATTGCCAACTATATTACGATTATAAGAACTGAAATGTTTTGACTTTATAAACACTTACTTACACTTAATTTCTTATGTTTTTATCTATCTAGGCACAAGCCCTTGAAGAGGAAGTTAGTAATTTGAAAAAGAGTCTTGCTGAAGTGCAACAAAAATATATGAAATTGGTTAGTTGTACATTATTTACATTAACAGAATAACACTCCAATGGTTTTCTACTATAAACTAGAAAGTTATATTTATTATTAGGAATAATCAGTTTTTCACCCTGTAAATTATTTAAATTGGACTTGCACATATTTAAAAATATGTAAATCAAAACAAAGTTTTAATATTGCATTTATAAACTTTACTTATCAAATTTGAAATGTTACCATTAGACTTTATCATTTGACCTTTGTATGTAGTCTTTCTTAAAATCTAATATGTGTGTGTGTGTGTGTATATATATATATATATATATATATATATATATATATATATATATATATATATATATACACACACACATATATATATGTATATATATATATATATATATATATACATATATATATATACACACACACACATATATATATATATATATATATATATATATATATATATATGAGCTCTAATGTAGTTTTTTTTTTCTTATCATATTCTTGAAAATATTCATTTCCTCCTTTTTTGCTGTATGGATTATTCTTTCTGCTATGTATTTTTTAAAATCGTGTAATACCAATATTTAATGGATAACATAGTATTTGGGATAATTTTTATTTTAGAAAGTTTATGAATTTTATTTGGTTTTATCTTTAGAACAAACTAGATTTTCAAAAATACTCTTATTTTTTTTAATAAGCTCATATTATAGCTGTAAGTTACATCTATTACTTCCAAAATTTTTATGCATAGATTATATTGTTTATTTAGCAAATAAAAATGCTACTTAATAAATTAAAAAATTAAAGTTCTAAAACTAATAAAAGGTTATGAAATTTTTTCTACATTTGAAATAAAATTATGTTTACTAAATTAAAGGCAATTAATTAATAGTGAATGCATGTTCTTTCAAAGCACTTCTGTCTTGTGTAGGAAACATCAACATACACATTTAATAGTAAAAGTATGTTCAGAACTTACAGAAATATCTAGCAAGTTTACTTCAAATATCAGCTTTAAGAAAAAGTTTAAAAGAAATAAGTATCTTCCATGTACTTAACATTTTGAATTCTAGACACTCTACTTTAAATTTATGCAGGAGATGTAAAAGGTATTTTAGGAAATAGACAGGAATAATAGTAAACTGAATGCAGTGTACATTCATTATAAAACCAAATACCTAAGTATGTGTCAAATACTAGTAGGCAAAATTTATATATTCATTCAGTTCTAACAAGTAATTGCAAAAACAATTGACCTAGTAATAACATCTTTATTGTCCAATATATTCCAGATAACATTAAGTAACAAAATATGTGCAAAATGTACAGAATAGAAAAATGTCATACATTACCTTCCATAGTTATGAGTGTTTTAGGAAAATATGGCACAAAGATTGTGAAATTAGTATTTTTTGTATCACTGGTATCCAATTCAGTCATTACTTTGTGTCTTCTCTACAGACTATGAAAAATTTATAACAGTGAAGGTCTGGACTTAACATCACAAAAGTATAGAACTAATTTTAAATTTAAAGACGTGTGGTACAAGAAGGTAAAAGCTTTGTGTTAGAATATAATGTAAGTGAAAAACGAACATAAGTGAGTCACAAGTTGAATGTATACAAACAGCTGTTTTGTTGCTATGAATGAGTAACAATCTCACTGCAAGTGCTTTAAATGGCTTGAAAATCAGACTGGAGGAGTGAACAGTAAGGTAACAGCTTATATATTCATGTACACTGAAACTCTTCTAAACTAATTGATTCTATTTGTAAGAAACTTTCTAATCATGTTTGGCATATAAAAACTTCTGATTAGGATCAGTTGATTGTTTTACCTTTTGTTTTCCTAAAATTAATCATCATATTGCTAAAATTCTCAAAAACTTTTTATTTCAGAGTCATTTTCTCTCTTGTTAAAAAAATTTCTTTTTTCAAACCTCAAATTCCCTATTGAACATTTAAAAAGCTGAGGTTTCTATCAACTATCTTGACAGTGTAGTCTTTTCTATATTTCTTAGACCAAACATGCCCTTAAATTCACTTAAAAGAGCATAAAAGGTATATTAAAAATCAAGATATAAAACATTCAGAATTTGCAGGATTACAATTACTTTTTCAATTTTCCTTCTACCTGTGTTATTAAAAAATATTGTTCATATCTTAGTCTTCAATTATGGGATGCTATCCATATTTAAAATTCTTCTACATTGGTAAATGATAATAACAGCTCCCGTGAGTTTTCTAATGTTTTGAAATTGTTTATATAATTTTGTCCACATAAAATATTTAAAAAAAAAATAAAATTTTTTTAGAATTTTGATAAAAATCAAATTAAATATAAACTAATTAAATATTTTCTTCAGTTGTCTCTCATTTGCTTATTTCATTTTCCGTTTTAGGCTCCTATGCACTGCTACTTGTCTTTTGTATGGCTCAACTCAGGGAATCTGTATTTGAGTTTCAGTGTGTGGGGGTATATAAGCTGTTACCTACCTGTTCACTCTACTCAGTCTACGCTTGCAAACTACTAAGTGCTCTAGCATTGAGAATTTTGCTTGCTCAAAGCAAATAAACAGTTCTCTATATGTGCCTTACTTACTTGCATTTTACTTTTGTGCTTTGCATTTTATGCTACATGCATGTTAATTTGTATAAAATACTTATATTGTAGTTATACAGTATATGCAAATTTAATAAATAATTCTGAAAGAAACTTTAAATGATAGCTCTTATTTTGTACTTAGAATTTTTTTCTATCTACTTTATAATAATCAGGTTGTTGAATTTGAAGGATCCAAAAAGGAGCATGAAAGAGAAACTCACCTGCTTGCTCAAAAACTTGCTGAAAAAGCCAAAAATGGTTTGAAATATTTTATTAAATCTGATCAAATTGTATTCAGTACATAAATACTTTAATAAATCAATTTGGGACTCTTTAGATCCATAATTTAATTTTTATGATGAAGTTTGTGATGTATATTTAAATTGCGTACTGGTTAAATTATGTAAGAGTTTTCTCCTCTTGTGTTAAAAAATTTATTAAATTCTGTTTTACTATACTATTAGTGAAGTTATTAAACTCTACACCAGACTTGCTGTTAAACATCTTACAGTGATGCATAAAATGTGTCAGTTAAGTTTCTTGCTAAATTTTTGAGCTTTTTGTATGTATACATAATTTCAAATTACATAAAAATGACAAGAAAACATATCTTTAGAAGTAAAAGCTTTTCTTTGATACTGTATTTTTTCTGTATGCTTGATATATTGAATATTAAATTGTTTTTATGTAATGAAATCTTATGATAATATTTTATTGTATACTTAAAAATACAACTGAAAATTAATAAGTTTTCACTGAAATGGTTCTTTTTAAAATAGTACAGTTATATCACAGTCTTACTTACCTATATCAAAACTCTGAATATTTTTACCATTTGAATGTATAGTATAATAGTTCTTAATTTATTCAATAACAAAATAAGTTTTTCTAAATAAAATTAAAATAGGGTTTTTAAAACTGATAAAACTTTATGAAGAGTAACATTGGATTTTTAATTAGAATTTTAATATAAATGAATAATAATTTTTTAGAAATGTATTTGAGACTAAATTGTACCCATTGATGTGTGCATTACTTATGGTTTATTTTATTCCATAAAAGGTTTAGTTAATATATTCATACATATCTCAATTTTGTGTATTTCTATTCAGTTGAAAAGCTTAATACTAGGCTAGAAGAGGCTGAAAATGAAAACAGAGTTTTAAAACGAAGGCATATCACCAGCATAAAGGTAATATTTTGTTTATGCTATAAACAGTAATATTACAAAACATACAAAGTGTTAATTCATTAGTTTTTATTTATTACTATTGTTTTATACATTTGTGAACTTGATTATCTGCATCAAGCACAGAAATAAGTTCAACTTTTAGTGTCCAACTATCATTTAAGGGATGAGACATAACTCATAAGTTATCATATACATATTTTTTTTCATCATCTACAACTAACATTATCATTATGTAATTTCATATGTTTAAGTTATATGTATTTTACAATACATATGTATATGATTGCATATACCTATGTACATGGACAGAACGGTTTTAATTATTAATGTCTTTTTTACATCCATTAAGAATAAAGAGCAATTTAATACAGCCTTTTTGTATTTATATAATTATTTTTAAATAAAATATTAATGTTAAAAAATGAAAAATATTAAAATTACACCTATCAAAATATTAAAAAAATTATGTTGTAATCTTTGTGATAATAATTATTGATTTTGTTTCTATATCATAAGCCTTTTATTACCTTTACATTTATTCTCACATCTTTTTATTACAAAATGCTTTAGCATATAATATAAAATCACTTTTTGCTTTTATTTTTAAAATTAAGACTCACTGTATTTATAACTAAGATCATCAAAAATTTTAATCATGCCCTGCATCTTTTTAATATATTCATTAAAAATTTGTGTACTCTCAGTCATTTCTGCTTACATTACTTCAGTTAATGCAAGAACACTGTTTTAAGTGTTGGATGTTTATACATATAAATATGTGCATACACCCACATTTGTTATATATATAACATAAATGGCTTGAAGTTCAAGTGAAACTGATAGGTGTTAAAAGTACACTTTCTAATATATACTTCAGTAATATATGCTTTTGTTATGTAAAAATCAGAATATTTTTAAACTGTGAAGGACATTTAAACCCTATTCAAATTTGATGCCAGTCATGTTTTTATTTTAATATTTAATTTTAAATTCTTACAAAAAGTCAAAATCATTATTAAAATGTGTAAACTCCCCTCTGTATCTAAAATTCTCTAGTTATGTATGACATTTTCAAAAGTTGCAAATTCTCTCGATTATTTTATAAAATTCTTTTGAAAACTGTCTTTGCTTTGTGAATATTTGACTACAACATGATACCACTCTTTTGCAATCAACAACATTATATATCACAGAGAGTATTTATTTTGCTTCTGTTAATTAGGGAAATCTTTGTGATAGTGTCTCTGAATTTCAGAATTTTATTAAACCAGGACCAGAAAATTTCATTACACACAACTCATATGCAGCATTTTCAAGTCTTATTGATAATTATCAATTCTTAGAGTACTTTTGAACACTACATCACCATCAATATTTAAGTTAAACATTTGGTCTGGGCTAAACACTCAAGTTAGCAGACTGATTCATTCCATAGCAAAGCTAAAAGGAGTTAAATTAAGAAAAGAAGGTTGTGAAAGATTGCATCCAATTAAAGTTAACTCTTAGAATTAAACATAAAGGAAAGGCTGTAAAAAAAATTAAGGATTATACCAAATTTAAAAGGTTATGTAGAATTTTGGCATTTTTTATATAATTTATGTGGCCCTAATCGTAAGTATTTTAAAATAAGTTTACAGAAATGTTTATTCAGTTTTATTTTAAAGATAGTTTTTGGAGACATTAGTTTATAATGCTTCCTTAAATGCAGCTTTGAAAGTAATCATACAACTTTTCTTGATAGGTATAAAAATGTTAGATAACATTTTACTTCTAAAAAAGCTTTTATTAGGAAACTTGTTTCATCAGTCATTTTATTTCATCAATTTTAACCTTGTTGATACACTTCAAGACCCCTTTTTGTCTTTCTTCAACATAATCAAAATATAAATAAAATTAAACCATACTGTTTACAAATTAATTTTGTATTGTTTGACAAAGTGCTTAGCACTGACTGTATAAGGATTTAAAGAAAAAAATTTCTTAAACAAATCTTTCATGCTTTTAAATTAAATGTGCATTTCATGACTGACCCGGCAAATTTTCTTCCCTTTGACACCTCATTTGTTAAGATTGCTGTGATGTGAAATCTCAAGTTCTCTGTTCTGCATAAGTAATATATGATTTATATTTAATTTTAGTGTTCATGAACAATTAAATTTTAAATTTAGGAATTATCTCGTGAGTTATACCAATGCAAGAGGAGATTGGAATCATATGAATCTAACAGCGGCATTCGAGCTGAATCTGTGAGTTTGGGGTCTCGTACTAGTTCATCTGCATCTCTTCATATCTCTAATTCAAATGATGTATGCTTAACTTCTACTTCACCTTCTATAACATTCAGTGGTAAAAAGGATACTCCTAGTCATCAAGCAAAGGTAATTCTATGTTTAGAATCAGTTATGAAAGTAATAATGTTTAAAGAAACTAATAAATTTTTGTAGTTATTGAAATGGGATTAAAAATATTTTTTAAAGTATTCACTTTTCCCATGAGAAATTTTTATCAAAGTTTTATATCTCTTTTGAATAAGGTAGGTGACCGTCTAACTGAGAATTTTGAGAAATTGGGAAATTTTATTTTTCTTGATTCCTTTCCAATACTAAAATCTAGCAACACGTTTGGTAAGCAGATTTCGCCATTCATTTTTCACTAGTAGAATGAGATTCCTTCATAACCAATGAAAAATAAGCATTTTCTTCATACGCTATTCATCCAAGAAGAATGCTAAAACTGAATCTACTTTGGGATGGAATCGTCAATGCTTTCACAATTGTTTAGGGAAAAAGTACAATTTTTCAACAAAAGTAGCTCTATAGCTTAATGCTGCTCAGACTGTCATTTGTTTCTAATTATTTTTTAGTATTAATTTTGCATCATTTGTATCTAATTTGGGACGCACACATTGATAATGTGTAGGGTCATTTTTAACCAATCACTCATCCTCTGAGGGGATACATTACAGAGTGAATTCAACTTTATTTTGTCTACTACTGAGGATGCCATCTGTTACATTTGATGAAACTAAATTATACTTTTTTTGTGGTACACATAAAATTAATATTCCTAAATGACATAATAGAATGTGAATGTAATCTTAAAATTTATCTAACTAAAAATAGGAGTTTGTTTTTTCTATGAAATTCAATATATAAAAATTTTTTATTACAATCTGCAATAAATATTTTTGATTATTTTAATAAAAGATAAGTTATTTGCAAAGTGTATGATTTTTAATGAAATTTATTTTATACATGGTACTAAAAAGTTTTAATGTTATATATTTCTCTTAAAGTAATGGAATAATATTATATTTTAAAATATCCTTTAATTAAGCAATATAATTGACAAGGTACTTTATTAACAATTGAATAACAAGGTTTTTAAAATTCTTAAAATTTATTCTTAATTTAGTAGTTATACTAAATAGAGAAAGTTATATCAAGAGAAAACCCTTTAAATATCAAGAAATTTCTTTATCATCAGAATTAATATTTATATCAGGCCTGTGTCATACTATGATAGAAAGAGGCAACTGGATCAAACAGCACCATAACGAGGTAGCAAAAACAGCAATATCAAAATATTTTTGGGCTGCCATTATGAAGACTTTCATCATACTGAAAAAATCTGCTGTATAGTCCTGAGTTGTATTATCAGCTTAATACACTATAAATAAACATGCTAACTGACTTTTATTTGATATTTTCTTTTTAATTCTCCAACAACTAAAATAAAAAGTATTCTAATAAACAAGCAAAGAAATAAATAGATAAAAAAGGGCATTGCTTTCAATGTCTTTTATGATTTATTGAAAAATATATTTTTTCTTTAAATTTAATTTTTTTTTTTTTTTTTTTTTTTTTTTTTTTTTTTAAGGTGAGGCTTCAAACAAAAACTATTAACTTTTTTTCTGCAAAGTTTATTAATTTCAATTGAAATGATTTATTGTTATATCATTATGTTATAAAATAGAATAATTTTAAAAGGTGATCATGAAATGATAGTTATAACATTCTATGTTATAGAAATTTAATAAATTATGACATTTACAATATTTATTTCAAATCAAAAGAATATTGTTAATCTTAAGATTTTATACTGACATAAACTGTTTACTTTAAGTGTTGGACGTATCCTCTAAGAAGGCATGTGATTTGTGAGGGGAAAAAGAACTTTGCAGGTTGTCAATGTTACTTGTCATATGCACCTAAGCAGAGGGGGTCACATGATGCCAGCTAAATTAAATACTAAATTCTTCATGAATACTTGTTTTAAGTTTTTTAACAAAAAATTTAAATGTAAAGACTTTTAATTTCATATGCCAATAACAAATTAAGGTAATTTTTAACCAAAAAATGTGTAAGAAAGAAATTATATAAATAAAGCATCAAATAAAGAACAAATGAAGACAAATTTTATTTTTTAATTCACAATTTCGGGGAAATTTTTTTTTATCTTTAATCTAAAGATAGATAATGCAAACATAGGACACAGAAAAAAAAGTTTTGTGCAATTAATTTACACAAAACTTTAAAGAATTGTGAAGTTATTGAATACTTAAGTTAAATTTCAGGTAATTTTCTTCAACTCCTATAAAATAAGTTTTGTAAATCCAATTTTTTAAATTACTCGGTCAGAAATAGTAAAGCATGCACATTTTTCTACATAAAATTTCATTGAGCACAATGATGATAAAGAGATACAATAACTAAACAACTAAATAATACCATCTGCTAAAGCATTTAATAATAGACCTATATTTAAAAAAATCTGAAACTATCTTTATCTTGTTAAATAAAAATATAAAGTGACTTATTAACATTTCGTTTTTAACTGAAAAATATATTAAAAATATTAATGAAACTTATAGTTTTTAAGAATATATGATAAGGATAGTGAACTAAATTCTTACAATAACTTGAATCTTCATATCAAACTGATAAAAATAGCTGGTACAAATATTTAATATGTAAATTTCCTTGAAATAAACAATAGTTGTAACTATTGTCAATAGATAGCAAAGTTTTTTCCCTGTCTTTAAGTAATACCTTTAAACTAATTATAATTTTGGAATTTAAATTGTCAAAATGGAATCCTGGGATTATTTCCCATATTTTGATTCTTTTGGTGCTTTGTATGTTCAGCAGTTGTAATAATTGAATTACAGGGGTTTTAAAATTCTTAAAAAATATATTCTTAATTTAGTAGTTATACTAAATAGAGAAGTAAAGGTTATGCAAAGAAAAAACCCTGTAAATGTGAAGAAATTTCTTTATCATCAAAATTAATATTAGGCCTGTGTCATACTTTGTATAAAGAGGCAACTGCATTAGACTGCACTATAATGAGGTAGCAAAAACATCAATATCAAAACATTTAATACTGCCTCAAATACATACATAGGTAATTCATTTTTTTATACTCTAATTTTAGTAGTATATTTACAAATATATGCCAACAAATCTTTGATTGTTTCAAATTGAGTTTTGGGGGATTAGGCTTTATTATTTAAATTTTTATAGGCTTCTTATTCTCTATAAATAATCTTACAAAAAAAGTAGTTTCTTTTCTGTATGATAAATTGCTTTATGTAGTATTTCTTAAGGTTATGAAAAAAATTAAATTAAAATATATTTGAAAATCACTAAAGATACATCAAACAATCAAGTAAAAAACTTTTTATTAAAATAGTGTAATAGTTAATTATCTTTACATTCCTAATTTTTTATAATAATATGTTTTCTATATTCTACAAAATATTCCTTTCTTTCCAACTGTATGATTTGTTAATGTTAAGCACTACTTAGCTATTAATATATTTAATCCTATTTTTGAAGGTTAATTTTAAACACCTTTAATAACTTTTCACAGTTTTGTATTCATAATACTGTGCTACATACAATACATTTCCAAGTTATATATTCTTTTTAACAATCATTTTATTAAGTAAATTAGAGAAACTTATACTTGAAGGCAAATTTTCTACTATATACAGATAAACATGTACATAACATATAGGAACTTTTGCATAATACTAAATCACAAAGTAAAATAAACATGTATATAATTATGAAAAAGACTACAATATGCAAAGTATATTCAGTGAAAACTCACTTAAATGAAGACTAGAGGGAATAGAGTATTCTTCATAAATTGCTTTATGTAATATTTCTTAAGTTTATGAAAAAAATTAAAATATATTCATTTATAAAAGCTAAACTGTTTTAATTTCAAAATTATTTCTTCTTAAAATATATTTAAATTCTGAAATAAATATAACTTCCCGTTTGAGAACATTAATTACACAGAGGAAAAAATTTGAAATCTGAAAAAAAGTCAGAAAACTTTTTTATAAAACCTGGGAAAGTGAGGAAACATTAAACAACAGAAGTGTTAGAGACCCTGATAATGCTCTTTTCTGTCTATTTTAGGATTAATGTATAATTAGACTGATTTAAGTGATATCTGAAGTAACTTAATAAAATAGATGGATTTTGATCCTCATATTTAAGACCTATACCCATATTATAGTGTTATAGTAATTACTATATTCTAAATATTTAACCTTAATTTTCTTACCTAAGGTTTATTATTTGTTTGCCTTGTTATAGTATAATTATGTAGTGTATCTTGTTATGTAATTATGTAGTAATTGTTATCATATATATATATATATATATATATATATACTACTATTTCCCAGACAAATGTAAGAATTGCCAGATTTTCAATGAGGAAATCATTAAACTTTCCATTTATTTCTATTTTTGGAACAATGAGACAAAATTTTTCTTTGGCTCTACAAAATTAGGCTAATTACACTGATACAATCAGAATTTTGCTATCTGCATTTAGACAAAATCCCTAGTATAATTCTTGAAGGTCATGTTAATACCAATTGGCATTTGACTGGACAAATATAGAACAGTGATGGATTTTTTAAAGTAATAAAATCTTAGATTTCATGTCATTAATTTTAGCTATACATTTATATTTCCATTTATCAGTAACAATTAAAAACTCGTTGATTTATAAATCAAGGCAACAGAGACTATACTTTGAATTAACATTTGATTATAATTTTTTAAAGAAAGCAAATTCTTCCCCTGTAAATTCTGTATAAAAGAAACAGTTGTCAATATTTTAAATAGGTAATATTGTCATTAAATAGCTTTATTTAATGTCATTTTAACAGTTTTAGAACTTATTATTGATTTTTTAAAAAAATTGTTTATTATCTTGATTTCTCAGATATGGTAAAAACTAACCATATAAAATATTGAATACCATATAATTTGGCTTTCTTTTATACAATTTTTTTTATTAATTTAATATAAGATCCTAAGATCAATCAATAAATATATTGCAATCAATAAATATATTGGATTTGGGATTTTTGTTTAAATCCTGCACTTGTCTCACCAAAAGTTTTTGAAGATAATAGATTGTAAAACAGGCCAGTTTCATTGGTAATTTAAATATCTCTTAGATCATAATCTTTAAATTATCTTCGATAGAACATTTCGTTTCCAATGTTTAGCAGAAGTAACAGAACACTTATTGACTGATCACATACTTCCAGTACTTGCTTTAAATGTTTGAAGCCATCCCATAGATACCTTAAAAATTCTAATAAAGTTGAAATACCTTTTGAAATCAAAGATCTCTCTTAACATTAATCTACTAATTCAAATAAAATCCACTTAATTTTGTTGAAACCATAATTTTAATGCTTTTTCCAAATCCATGAACAGACCATCCTGTCTATCAACCTCTCTTTCCCACAAATAGTTTCAAATCAAACTTCCCTTTGGGAATTTTTATCACCTGCTCTACAAGGAGAGAAGTTTTCCTCTTTATTATAACAATATCTATGTATAGTTATAATAGGACATTATCCTTAAAAGTATAAACAGTTACACCAGTCTATTTTCTTAAACCCAAGATGGATTAAAATATCAAGAATTTTGTAAAACCACTCACATTCATATATTCCCGTTCTTCTGAGGGTGGTCTCACATAAATTAGTTCTTTTAAAATAGACAAAAATTGGAGATAGAACATCTATGTTGATACTAAATAACCTCAGGACTCTTTCAGTGCAGCCCAAAATTTACTTCCAGTAGATTCTATTATATATTGGACACTGTCTCAGCAAGACCATTGACATCCTTGCTAAGAATGGCACCTCTAGTTTATTAGCTCCAAAATTTGGCATGACCTACTCTGAAATCTGTTCAAAAATAAAGATTTTAAATCAACAATTCAGAAGGACTCTTCCCACTCTTTGTACTTTGGGAATGTCCTTTACTTTAAAGGATGATAAATATGCCGAGATCAGCATCAGTTGATGCATCAGCAAACACATCAAAAGCCTTATGTCACTGAACAAGAGACTTTTCACCTCTACTCCAAATGTACTTCTCAGGCCTCTCCTGGTCACATATTGAATTGTGTAAGGCTTTTGTGTGAGGACCTACTCTTACTTTACCTCTTTTCATTTTATGATTTTTTGAAGATTCATGACTTTCTGGATTTAATTTAATCTAGGACTAGAACTTAGCCAGACCAAAAGGAATAAGTCACAACAATATATTTCTTTCAATTAAGCATATAAGTATGCATCCTTTGTACCCAATTGCTAATGATCCCATTTTTTGTAGCAGACAAAAGTGGTGAAAAAAAAATAGTCGTATAATTCTGAAATTGACCATAGAACTAAAAATTTCATAATATGAAACTGTGGATGTTAATCTCTCTCTTTTTGTTCTATTTCAGAATGGTTCTCAAGAAAATCAGTTTCATGTGGATAAGGAAGTTCTCATTGATAGAATAATAAATCTGCAAAAAATGTTAGCTAAAAAAACTGATAAGATTGATTTTTTGGAAGATCATATTGAGCAGCTAGTGAAAGAAATGAGAAAAAAATCAAAATCTGTTGATTTTAAAAATGTTTGACTTTTGTAAATCTTTAACATATCATTGTATTGAATTTCATAATTTCATTTCTGTTTTTAATCAGTATTATAATATCTATTGTTTGATATTATAGTTTATAAAAATCTTTTAACAAAGTTGTATTATTTTTATAACATTGTTTGCAGATAACACACACTGTATTATATTGTTTAAAACTGAAAAATAATTATTATTCACTAATTTGCATTTTAATAACTCAGTAATTCAATGTTATTGTTTCTTAGATTTTATTTTATTTTTTTATGTTTTGCCATTTCTTATTTATCAACATTTATTAGTTTGTCAATTGTTAATTTTTTCTTTAAGAGAAATAAAACTATTGTATTGTTTCTAAATTGTAATAAAATAAAATTTAAGTATTTTATACTTTCCTCCACTACTGAGATTGTTTTTTAAACATAAATTCTTGTAAAACTGTAAGTTTATCTGTAGATAAGACTCATCAGACAATTTAAATTTTCAAGATTATACAAATTTTTACATTTATAAGTCATTCCAACAGCCAAGTTTGGAAACAAGTAGCCGTTGCTGTCAAAGCATCTTTTTTCATATATATTCTGCACCCTAATACATGTATACTTAAAAAAAAAAATCAGTTATGTTAAGATCTATATTCATATATAATCAAGAAACCCACCTCAGAGAAATAAAAAGTTCTGCTTGTCTATAAAGTATAATTCTTTAATAGATCAATCATTAATAATGGTGTGGTAATTTTTCTTCATTTAATTATCAGTCAATATTATATTTATCACATTTAAAAAGACTAATTTATTATGATGGTTAATATATGTATTAACTGCACTTAGCAGTTTTATGATACTAAGATTTTAAAGTGTTTTGATTAATATGTTCAAATGAAACATTTATTTTTAAAGAACTGAGATTCAAAGTTCATTGAGCTCAGTAAATTGTTATTGCTCTCACCTTTAAATGAAAAGTGCCAATACTGGATTTGTTGTTACCACAATTAGAATCCTAATAAATATTGATTTTGTCTGTATGTGTATAAAAGTATTCCAGAAGTTTTATTGATTTATACAAGAAAAATAAAATTTTATTTAACAAAATATTATATTTTCTTTTTGCTTGAATTAAAATTTAACATAACACTTTTTATATTTGTTTTTCAACATAAGTATGTCGTTACATAAATGCAGAGGCAAGTTTCTTCCTTGAAATTTCAAAATTGTTTATAAATAGTATATTTAGTATAAAATTCTTAACAAAAAAATAATTTTATGTTATCATCATAATAAAGATTAATATTCATTTAAAATGTTTTCAGAATTTTAAACATAGACTACTGGGTATTAGTAATCTTATTTTACTTTTTAACTACTACTAGTTTGTATTCACAAAAATTCAATTATCTCCATGGATAAAACTAATTTGTGAAGCTTTACAAATATAATAGCACTTAAATAGGCAGATAAATATACTCTCAATTGATGTAGACATCTTAAAGGTACTTAATCCTCCTGTTCTCTTCGGGTCTGTATGACCCAAAATAAAATTTATTACATTCATAAAAAAATATATTACAAGGATAATTTCATGAGACTTCTTGACATTGTTTGTAAATAATATGAATATGTTCTCTTGGACAGATTTATGTGTATTTGTATTTCAAAGGAATGTTTTTCACTTTATATTTAATGTATTCCAGTCAGTATAACCCAATGTGAAAAATCATTTATTTTTATTCATACATGTTCGCTTTTGTTTGGAGTAATTTAAAAGAAAAGAATAACATTAGTTTCTTTAATTTATCTGTTTTCAAAACCTGTTTCATTGACATATGTGTTTGATCACATGACCAGAGGGCATATGCAAGTTCAAAAAATTTGATACAATTGGCAGGGTGCCAAACTATTAATTATTATTGCAACATTTCTTTTTTCTGCTGCATTTTACTTTCTGATATACTGTAAAAGAGTTGTGCCTGTGAAGTGTTAGCTAAATTAATAGAAGTTTCTTACAGTAAAGAAGTGTCTGGGTATGAAAATCATACAAGTGAGGAAATTGAGAGTGAAAGTTCTGGCATTGATAAGAGAGTATTCAGTCCAAGAATTGTGAAATAAAGTGTAAGTTGGATCCGTTGCCACATTCTTCTCAATCAACAGCTGCTAATATTATAAGAACTACTCCAGGGGTCACAAAATTTGCAACTTAATATGATATTTAATAATATATTTGCTTTAACAGATGAGTAAAAACATACTATATTTAATAAAAATTCTGGTTAATACCCTATTATTTATAAATTAATTTTACCTTAAAATCTACCACAGAATTTCCGCAGCATTGCTGGCTGTTCCAAATTTCATTGTGACTTAACAGTTAACTCCATGACTTTCTTTCCTCAAAGGTTTATGTGAACATGAATCGTTTCTCTGGTAAAATTTACCTGTCAAATAATTTAGTTGGGACGTTATAACAGCTAACTATATTGCTTTCTCTTATCAACAATTTCTGTAAAGTTTAACCATCTGCTCATAGAAAACACATTAAGGGCTGGTCTCACCAAAGTTGTTTAACGGCTAACCGCGGTTAACCTCTGTTTAAACGGAGAATTGCATCCCACCAGTGGTTGGCGCCATGGGTTAATCACAGTTAATTTTTAAACGACTTTGGTGAGACCAGCCCTTAAACTTAAAAAAATTAACATTTTGGGTGGATTTTACTTAACATCTTTATTAATTATATCATTCCAACATGAGACTTGGCAAAATTTTTATATATTTTGGATTCCTATCTCGACCCCTCCCCCTCCAAAAAAAAAAAAAAAAAAAAAAAAAATTATTTTTGAGGAATCAAGGTTACATATAGAAAAATGCAAACAGATTTTAGTAATGTTTAGATGACGTCATAACATAAACAAAATTGTTTGAAATGTATTTACTAAAATGAATAGAAGTGGTGTAATAGAAATAAAAATTAAATACTGCCTAAAGTAAAATAAGAACGTAGAATTCAAATATTCTTATATGGAGAGAAATAAAATATATAATATAGTTAAGACATATTTGCAATTTAGAATAACATAATTAAAATACAGAAGACATGAACAATAATTGGATAATTTAACACAAATTAAAATGACAGTAATAAAAAATGAAGAAAATTAAAGAGAATAAAATATGTTAGTGACACTATTAAATTAAAAACTTAAATGGAAAAAGAATAAAAGCTTATTTACGTAGTAGAGTCCACTGGAATAATTTTTGTAAGTTTGTAGATTTTTGTCTATTTGTCGAATTTTCTTAAAACTAACATCAGTGTGTAACCAACTCAAAGGATATTAAAAAAAAACTTTAAAAATTGTAGAATTCTATAAAAGAGTTCTAGATGACTTCAAAGACAGACTAGATGACAAAAAACTTCAATAGCTGTAAGTTCAGTCAGTTATAGGAAAACCTTATGTAAAAATTGAATATAATAATTTTTAACCGTATGATTGATATTGTTTTGAGAGCTATGGTTTACTTTTTTGCTACACGAGAGCTATTGAGACTGGGACGTCTGCTTAAAGTCGAATCCGAACGGCTACCAACATCCAGGAAAGTGGGAAGCGAATTCGGATACCGAAGTAAAGCAGTTTACCCTTTCGGCCGTCGTTCAACTCACCGAATGATCAAAAAATTTAAAGCATGTGTTGAATTGCGACGCTTTTAAAGGACAATAGAACCAAAACCGCTCAAAAATGAAAGTAGTGAGAAAATTCAGGAAAAAATTTTTTAATTTTGCGTTTGAAGAGGATGAATAAAATCAACACTCTAGTGAAAAAAAACACAAGATGTTTATAACTTTTTAATTATTTTCTTAATTTCAATAAATATGACAATTTGAAGGTCTATAGAAGATTTTTCGGCTGTATCATAAGAAAACCTATCAAAATTTGGCGACGAACGGATACACTGTGTGGATTTTTATCAGACACGAAGAAACATACATACACTAACTTTTATACAGTATTATAAATCACAATATTTAATTGCATAATTTAGATTGATTTTAAATTTAACCCTTGATTAACTTTTATTATACAGTACTAGTTCTGTCCTCAATATTCTATAACCAAATTTTGTCTTTAAAGTACAAATTCCGCGCAGACCAAGTTGTGAGCAAGTAAACATCTATCTAGCTATGTATTTATATTACGTATACGTAGGTCTGATACTACTCAAAAACTAATTCCTGTCATTCAAGAACTAGGAATTTTCTTTTAATCATAAATGCTAATTTTAAAGATAATTTTTTTGACAATTTACAGTTATAGAAGAAAAGCCAAAAAGGCAATGTTTCGACTAATATTAATTTATAGAAAATCACCTGAACGGAAGCATCAGTAATATTCTTATAAACTGTCGTGCTAAAGGAACGTTTTCCTCTAAATTGCTACATGTGCAATTTAAATATCGGCGAAAAATAGTTAACTACTCTAAGTGTTGGATTAACTGACTACTACACTGTCACTCACTGACCTCAAAAGATAGAAAACGATTTGGGAAATACACTTCCTGGGTAACTACCTGAGAAATAAACTTCCAGATCATTTGCTTTAGTGGATGTTTTACAATTTTTCTGATGTAGCTGGAATGGTATTTTTCAGATGTTCGACGACGCACATATTGCAATCCAATGTCGTAAATTTTAATTAATCAGAAAATATTACTTTTTTTTCTCCTTTGATTTCCTTTCGTCCATTATAAAGGAGCAGTTTTTTTCGGTCAACAGTGACTTTTACATTGTACGCCAGGGAATAATACACCCGTATACTACAATGTCGATTCCGTATCGTTGAAGTATTCACATTTCACTCAAATACTCACATATACTCAAATACAATTGTTAAATCTGGTAGATGTAGCAAATCTGTTTTTGAGCGACAGTCTCTTCAAACTTTGATTTGGGGACAGAGACGATATAGTCTGCCTGCTTTTGCATTTGTTCTGTCAGGACCACCGTTGTTTTCCCACTTCTGTAAAAGTCGTCACGTAGAAGAAGAATCAAATCAAGTTCTGAGTAATAGTTTTAGTGGCACATAAAACTCCTTTGTGATATACATCTTTTTATACCGCAACTCTTTTCCTTTAGTCTTAATACAAAATACACACACTCACGTACTTCAATGTTTATCTTCCATGGCTAGTTTAAGTCATCATAGCTATAGCTTAACTGCTTTTACGAAGCGATTGACACATCTCCTTGGATTCATGAAGCAATAATTCATGATAATATATTGCAGAAGCCACGTTTTCTTTTCACATTTCGGGGAAATGCAACAATTCTTTATATCAGGAGTAATGAAACCGCGAATCGTAGCGGAGTTTACAAAATTTATAATTGAATCGAATAATGCATTTATTATAGTAAATATTAATATTATTAGATTGATTTATGAATTATTGTTATAAATATTTATGAATAATAATACGGCATTTTTTTAATGTTCATCTCAATATATATATATATATATATATATATATATATATATATATATATATATATATATATATATATATATATATATATATTGAGGATCAACGGAATAAAATCAGTTCCAATGAGGCAAGTCTTTTCAGTTGGCCAGCCCTGATTTACCTAACTCTAACCTAGTATTCAACCAACATTATTTTATTCGTAAACGAGACTTTAAGACCGCGGTTCTTAAACTGGATGCTCCTGCTTTAGGGGAATGATTATGGAGCAATATGAAAAATTAATAATTAAATGGTAAGTTTTAGATGCACTGAATTCTAGAGGAAATTTTATTAGTAATAGTTTTATTTCATTAAAGAGGGATCTGTACACTTTTATTTTGTAATATTTATGTCGAAATAGTTTTCCAGCTATGGCTGCACTGTCACGTTGTAGCACAGACTTTATTGTTTCAATACTTACTTTGAATATTTCATTTGTCCACATACTATTCATAATACAAAATATTCTATCAGTTAAAATTCCACCATATTTAGGGATTATCTTTATTTCATATAAATGCTTTCTAATTTTTTTAGAAGATATCTAAAACCTTGATAATAATAAAAAAGAAATATTTACATTACGCACATATAGAAAAGGAGACAAAATTTATATCTACATTAAGATGACAAGACTCTGAAAAATATTATTAATAATAATATAATAAATTGCCCATTTCACAACACAGTACATATAATCAGTATGTGCAATATAAATATGAGAAATAAAAATTCCAAATATTCCGTATGACTGCCGATTCAGCAGTTCCAGTTAAATAGGCTCCTTTCCATTTTGTCATCATTTAGTAATGAATATTTAGTAATAACTGATTAATTTTGGTTGAAATTGATGTGCGATAAGACCTTTAATCAATTAAAATCTTTCGATATCACAGAAGAAATCCAAGTATTTTAATCAAATAACGATGTAATTTTTACAGCATCTGTCCTCCCACCACAGACACGATATATATATATATATATATTATATATATATATATATATATATATATATATATATATATATAATATATATATATATATACACGATATATATATATATATATATATATATATATATATATATATATATTATATATATATATATATATATATATATATATGTATATATAATATATATATATATATATATATATATATATATATATATATATATATATATATATATATATGTCAGGATTTAAATTGTAGATTAATTTAAAAAGATTTTAATTAAGGATTCTTTACTGAGAGTGACGCGGCGTGAGGAGTTAGCCACATAAATACGGCTCACGCGCAGTAATCTAGAGCAGAGAGCAGTGTGCACATTCCGCGGACAGAGCTGTGGCTACCCGAAGTAGCTAAGCCTGCCTTTGTTAAAAGTTGGGCTCCAATGTGAGACGCCATTGAAGATGATTGTCGAGTAGTGTGGTTTGAGATTTGAATAAAACTATGAAAATGATGTCAGGACTCTAGTGTCGTTTAGTGGATCGCGTCATATATATATATATATATATATATATATATATATATATATATATATATATATATATATATATATATATATATATATAAGTGTATGCGCGTGCATTGGGTCTCTGCAGATCGAATAAATTAAAATATTTCTTGGAAAAATATTCAGAAAATTGTGAAAATGCATGTTATTGGGGTCTAGAAGATCTATCAGACAGCTACTGAAAATTTGAGAAGTTTATTTCTATTGGGTAATTTTGTGTGGAATGTTTTTATAACGCCTTTTTATAACTCATAGGTCCGGTACGCGTTCTTATGGGTAAATTGCGATTAAATTTACATTTTTTGGAATCAATCAACAATCTTTTAAATTAATTTTTGAAATTGTATTTATATTTAGCGGTGAAGCGAAGGAGGGGATGTTGGGGTTGTAATCCACCGTAAGTATTGACTTATGCATCGTATTACATATGTAACTATTATTACATTAATTTTTAATTATAATTTGAAATGATGAATCCTCCCCCCCCCCTATTTCTCGCTATGCTGAGTTACAGCATTAAATGTAAATAAATCAGAACAATCTAATTTGGAATGTTAAATATTATTGCTGCTGAACTTTTCTGATCGAGTTTCAGTTCATGGTCTCATTTTGCACCGATAAAGGATTTGTTTTAACAGTTTCAACATAAACTGTACACTCCGTATTAAACGTCAACATCTACGCATTGAAAAGCCGGAGATTTAATTTAGGATTCCTTTTCCTGTTAAAAAATACACTGATTTCTCATGCGACAGCAAAAAATTTTCTATATAAGTTCTAATTCTATATAAGCAAAAAATATAGTTTGACATGTGATAAAGAGATTTACAACTTTTTGAAAGTTAGAAATAACCTTCCTTTCACTAACATTCTTACTTTCTGTCACCTGCCATAGACATATTTGAAACCCCAAATACCATATAAATTGTAGCAGGAATTTGCAATTACTTAATAAAACATAGTTTGGGAAATTAAAAAAAATCTTTAAACTCACGGATTCTTTTTGGATTCTTACACTTTTAAAATTTCTGGATATTCATGAATTGTTTACAACAAACCCGAATGAAATATACTAACTAAAGATACAATCTATGGATTGAATATCATTGTTTATTTTTAAAAATAAAATACTTTAAATGTATTTTACTGAAAATGGTGTGTGTGCAACTTGCGCGCACTGTAAATAAAAAAAAAACTATTGTACATATTGATTTAAAAAAAAAATCCCAGTAAATACGTTATATACCTACGATGAAATTCTACCTACTTTTTCGTTGTTTATTTATTTAGTATTTACAGTATCTGAAATCGAATTTTTAAACATTATTTTAAATTTTTTTGAAAATTACTTGCCCTGATGTAATATTTCTGATACTTCTTAAAAATTTAAATAGGCGTAGAATGATACGTAATAATAATTGTTCATGAAAAGGAAAAAATTATCAATTAAACTCATCTTGTGTTGTTGCAAGTCTACGCATAGTGTGTCAGAATTTTTTAAAAAAATTTTAAACAAAGCTCTCACTTTTCCCTTTGTATAAAAAGTTCTTATTTTTTAGAAACAAAGTAAATTCAGCAAAAACTAATTAAATAAAATTGGAGAATGCTGAAAATCCCATTTATTTATGATAACTAAAATAGATAAGGCGAAAAAGAAGAAAAAATCTTCCATTTAAAGGTGATGTGCGATCCCTTAAGTGTGTGAAGATGTTTGGCACACTCGATTTTCGTAATTCTAAAGTTACAATACTTGTATTTTATGTAACGGTCTGGAGGTTTCTTGTTCTATTTCAACATACAGTAATTGTTAAATAAAAGAATATGTGGATTCAGAAAGACTTCATTTACTTAGTGATGGTTGCATGCCCATGGAAGATCAGAATTTTGGATGTAAATAAATATACAGAAGTAATCCTGGAAAAAATTCAGTGAGTTCTAATCCAAATAAATATTTTCTTTGAAATATGTGCTCTAAAATTCATCCTGATTACAATACTTTCTTTAGTTTGTATAGAGAAGTAGCAATAAAAACACGCACTACTGCTGTCGTCATAAACACATTTTTAAAAAACACGCGGGTGTTGATTCGATCAAAGGAAGCTTAAGCAGTTGTTGCTGTGTAAGAATTCAATAAAACCAATCCAACTAATCGCGATAAAAAAAGAAACAGCTCAGTTTTTAAATGTCGCCAGAGAGAGGTCGGCCTTACGATAAAAGTAGCAGATGTTTGTTTTCTTTGTGTTTTAACAAGACAAAAGTGCTTGACTAACATAAAATTCTGCTGCTGTAATATTTCACATTCCAGATTAGATTGATCTGGTTTATTTGCATTTCTTTTAGGCTGCATCTCAGCTTAGCGAGAAATTGGGTAGATTGAATTCACCCGTTGTACTCAAAATTAATGCAAAAATACTTCTATGTATTCTTATGGCGGATTTCAACTCCCACATTCCATCCTTTGCATTGTGCTAAAGTGAATAACTGGTAAGATTTTGAATATTCTTTTATTTCTTTGAAAATAATTTTAATCACGAAAATTTTTATGTTCTGCTGTTTTACAAAATGAAGGCTATAGTTTTAAAATTCTAATAAGTTTTTAGATAATATTACATACCAGAAATAAATATAACTTCCTGAACAAAGAAAATCACTTTCAAAAAACGAATATCAGATTTTATTTATATTTTCTTTCCTAAACTTTAGAAATATAAACTAAAGGTATAAAATTGAAATATCTAGTGAATTATCTTTCACTCGGGTAATGGAAGATTTCATGTGTTTTTTGCGAGATAATTTAATATAAACAAGGTGCAAATCATAATTTTAAACACTTGACATGAAAGACACTTTAAATATTTTTCATTTTGCAAAAGTTTACTATCCTAGCAGCGGAATATATTACCAGTCAAACAGATGTCGAAAGAAACCGAAAAAGAAATAAATTAGCCAAATACCAATCGATAAAATGAAATAGCTAAAATGGATCCTGTCAAAAAGAAACAACGCTGAAAGATGGCCGAATGGTTAGGGCGCTAATTGATTGTTTTGGAGTGCTACGGTCTACTTTTTTGCAACACGAGGGCTAATGAGACCGGGACCTACAGTTTAAAGCCGATTCCGAACGGCTACGAACATCCATGCCACAGTGGGATTCGAACCCACGAACTCCGGTACCAATGGCCAGCACCCTAACCAATCGGCCGTCGTTCGGCTCTTAGGGCGCTAACCTTCGGTACCTGAGTTCATGGGCTCAAATTCCACTGTGATATGGAGATTCGTAGCCTTCGGAGTCGAATTAAAGCAATGGGTCCCAGTCTCATTAGCTCTCCTAGTGTTAAAAAAAAGTGGACCGTAGCAATCTAAACCAAACCAAAAAAAAAAAAAAAAAAAGAAGGTAAAAGCTACTTTAAAATTAATTTTAAACACTATGTGTATTAACTTACTTAAAAGTTTTAATCATTTTAGCAAGTTATGAATAGAAAAATATATCAAATAACCTCAATATATAGGTTCACCCCCCCCCCCCAAAAAAAAAAAAAAAAAAAAAAAAAACTCAACAAAACTTTTTATTTCCCTCTTTCCCGTAATCCCCGATCAATTTAGGCTCTCTGAAACCTTTTCCGGGGTTTCCTGAATCACTGTGCAAAATTTCATCATGATTCTCCCAGCCGTTTTTGAATGCATAACAACCCTAAATACATACATACAAACACATACAAACAAGACATTAAATACATAAATTTTCATCTTTATCTCATTAGAACAAAAGAGCACGAACTGGGGTGGGGGGTCACAATCTTGGTGGGGTCATGAACAAATTTTTGGGGGTTGTCAAATTAAAGAAATAATAAAGGCATTTAAAGAGAATTCTAGAAGATTTTTAACATTTACAAAGAATGTTCAGTTAAACAATTCCATATTTAAATCTGATATCATTGTTTTCAACTTGATTCACGCTTAAGTTCGATATTTTTCAATCAGCTGGAGTATGACTTCAAAACAATTGTAAAAATTTTGCTTGCGCAAATTCAAAACAGTTTATGGGCCGGTTTGACCAAAGTCATTTAACGGCTAAAGGCGATTAATTTCTGTTTAAACGGAGAATTGCGCCCGACCATTTGTTGGTTTGGTTTGCAGCGCTACGATCTACTGTTTTGCACATGAGGGCTAACGAGACCGGGACCTACTGCTTAAAGCCGTTTCCGAATGGCTACGAACACCCATGCCAAAGTGGGATTCGAACCCACGAACTCTGGTACCGACGATCAGCGCCCTAACCAATCGGCCAGCGTTCGGCACCATTTGTTGGCGCCGGTTAGCCGTAAACTACTTTAATGAGACCGGTCCTAAGTCTCTGACTTGCCAGAAACCTGGGTTATCGATTAGAAACAAGCATGCCGATTTTAAAAAGAAAGCATTTAAAAAGATCTAGGCCCTTTTGGGAGTTGCGGTTTTAAGAAGTATGAATCGCAAATTGGCTACTTATAGTGAACTAAGCTAAGCGTACTCTGGGAGCACGGAAACGAAGGTGCGTAACTAGCACTATCGATTTGAGAAATAAATGCCTTTGGGCTGGGCTTATTTTAGAGGCGGAGTTTAATGGGATCTTCTACTTTGCACCATTTAAAAATCAGAAATTTCTGAATTATATTCTGTTTTTCAGTTTCGGACAGCAATTGTTTGTAAATATAAACAAATAAAAAATTATTTTTTTTTTGCATGCGTACGGTATTGATAAAGTGGCAAAATCTCATTTTAAATCGAAGAGATTGTCTCAATGAAACTTTTACCCATGATTAGTTATGGAGCATTAATATATACAGTATAATTTTAAAGCATATAGACTCTTTCCATAGGTTTGGTTTGGAGTGCTACGGTCTACTTTTTGCAACAGATGCTAAACAGAATACCTGCAGCTTAATTAATGCATTGAATTTTCTGGGTTTCTGCAAGTTACATTCTCTTACAGATTTTTTATACATTACTTATGATGGAATGCATAAAATGATGTAACTGATAATATTATGATGTAAAATATTACTGCATTGAGATCATTGATAAAAAACTTGATAAAAAGTTATATTTGTACTAAAAAACTGTAAATGATAGTTTTTATATCAAAATTTATCATTTACTACTATATCAATACCTAAAATCTAAACATCAATGTTTTGTTTTGAACACAGTTATTAAAATATATAAAATGCAAGAAATTAAAATTTGAAATAACAATGAAATTTATGGTTATGATGAAAATAAAAGATATAAATATGATGAAAATTAAAGATAAATATATTTAAATCATACTTTGATAGTATTTTAAAAACAGTTTTATTATATGTAAACACAAATTTTTTAATAACATCACAGGTATCATGAAAATTGTAAATTTTGTGCTTAAATATGTAAAATAAAAGCTGAAAGTTATAAATTCGTTTTTATTACTTAGCATTGTTAACAAGATTTTACTAGTATGAAAACATAAAAAAGATCAAAACTGAAGTAAAATATATCATAATTTTATAATGCTCTAAATTCAGCATAATATATTAAAAAAACTTTTTAGTTCTTACTGTTAATATCAGTGGTATGTGGAGATAATGGAATTTTCTACATTTTATATACAAAACAGGTATATTTTTTTTATGAACTATTTTCGTAAGTCAAATAGCCGCCATGTTTTTTACTATCGAGAAGTTTTCTACCAAATTTGCTGCCGGAAATTTCCGCAATGTAGCTATCGGTAATATGTAAGAGTCAATTCGTTTGCTCTCAAAATTTTAATGATGTAAATGACGTCATAGCACTTGTACGAACCGAACTAGAGTAGCTAGAAAGGATTTTAAAGAGAATTAAGCATGGCGAGTTAAAAAAAGAAAGATTATTTTGATTCCATTTGCACAATTCTACTTATGTGAAGCTAGGTTTTGGAAGTTAGTAGAGAGCTATAAAATAAAATATCGATCTTGGTTGGACTCAGGAGAACTTCCGGCTTGTGATTTCCAACATATATCTGGCTAAACGATGCCTGAATGGGAAGGGCGCTGCTCTTTGGTACAGGAGTTCAAGTGTTCAAATTCCACTTCTGCATGGATGGTCGTAGCTCTTCAGAATCGGCTGCAAGCAGTAGATCCTGGTTTATTTCTCTCTTTTGCTTTTAAGTATGTCCACAATAGTCTCTTGTGACAAATATTTCGAATTACAAAACTTATTTTAGATAGAAATAGTAAAACTCATTTTAAACGACACTTAGCTGCTATTTCACTTTAGTCAAGACAATATGTGAGCTAACTACACATTAAAAGCCATACATTAAATTGTAGACAATTACCGACTGTCTTTAACCAGCAGTTATGAGTCGAAACCTAAGTATTTTCAATAATGAATTGGCATTACTATCTACAATATATTGCAGTCTTCATTTTATCCAGGAATTTAACCTTGGAATCTGAACTGACGGAGTTTTTAAACTACTTTATAGAATCAAATAAATTGTTAAAGGTAAATATGACTTTCATTCCAAATATTGATGATGCATTTTTGTGTAGAAATGGGTAGATTTTGTGTAGTTATGAATACTATGCTATTAAAACAATTTCTAGATTTTAATAAAAGTGACATTTATGTAGATTTACCCTTTTGAGGGAAATGTACGAGTTTTACTTTGACTGAATATTTATGTATGTGTATGTTACAAATAATTCACTTATATACACATATCACAGTTTGTAAAATCTACTCGAAATACTGAAGGAATGCAATAAAAATATTCTTTAGCTATAACATCGATATTTCCGCTTTAAAATGCAGCGTATTTGGGCAGATGTTTATAATTTTGATACTCGCTTAAACGGGCATTTAATGCAATTGGCTGTAACTGTATATGACATCACACGCTCTGTTTGAGTAGCTAATTAGCCATTCAAACAGATGTGAACGTGATAGACCATTTTGCTTTGTTAAGTCTTGAATTCGAATTTCAAGTTAAACTAAAAGTAGCTTCAAACTGGAACTCTTAAGGTAAGCATACATTACTTCTTTTAAATATTCTTATGTGTCACGCCAGTTTATGCAGATTTATATTTTTTGGCTTAGTAAATTTAACAGTGTTATATCAACACATTCTTGGCGGGTGTGAGGGAAAGCTCCGAACGTAAGTGGTAAGAATTAAAGGGTGGCGAATTCGGTCAGTATCGTATAAAATGGAAGTTACCTATGCTAAATCAAATACACTATTTAAAGAATTTTCTATCCAGTAAAAGTCAAGTAAAATTGACTAATATACTATGTTTATAAAAAAAATCCTATAATGTTTAATGAATTGCATTTTTTTCTTACCTTGTTGTCGGCATATGGTTATAAGTCACGGGATACAGCTTTTCTTATTATATACGACATTGTTTTAATTTTTATTGAATAGTTATATGACATTCACCTTTTATGTATTTTGAATAACACCAATAGTATATTGCACGCTTAATGTTTTATGTATTTTAAAACTATATAGGGTCATCCCAAAACAAATCTACACGCAGGTCTGGTGTTATGTTAAATTATATAACAAGTTTTAATATCTGTTAGTCCTTAGTTTTGTGAACTACTTTAATTGGACAAAGGGACAAAGGTAATCTAGGCATAAGTTTGTTAATGGAACTAAATTTTCAGTTAACTGATTATTTTATTTCAATAACACTTTTTTTTCTGATCAACTTCATTTTTTATTTAATATTTCCTAGTATGATTTATTTTCTTTGTGACATGTAGTATTAATTTTCAATTTTTAATCTTTAATCTCTTGCATATTAAATAGCTTTATTTTATGGACGTTAATAGCTAAAAATTTTATTGCCTTGATCAGGTGTAGTTTATAGCGTCTTGGTAGTAAAATTTCGTGTCCGGGGACGAAATTCACAAAACTTCTAATTGAATCAAGTAATTATTTATTATGGTAAATATATTTTTAGATTGATTTACTGATTATTATGTATGTTTGCAAACTAACTGCTCCATTTCTAATTCATGAATAATAAAAATATTAATGTATTAAGTTTCACCTCAAATCTACGTGTACACGTACATAGAACATGCTGTGCGGCCCACCGACATAAGTTGCAATTCCTATGTGGCCCGCGGAGCTAGCTCTCTGAGCTTCTCCGACCTGATCTTGATAAATATGTGTATTCTATTCATTTTGAATTTGTGTATAAGTGTTTTCTTTTTAATTTATTTTTATTCAGTTTCAACTACAGAATATAATTTTAACTCTTCCCTTCAAATTTTATTTTTATTCTTTACCAGTCAAGTTAAATTTTGTTTATTTCAGATTTTTTATTTTATTTTTGCACATGCAATGTTGGTAATTATATTTTAGACACATATCAGTTGATGGTCATATTGAATTGGTTATTCAATAACTCACGTAAAATGTAAAAGTTATTTTCAGGATGGAGCAGTACGTTTACTCTTCAAAATTAAAAAACTTGTTTTTAATATTCGATATCGTATGAGGATAAAGTACCTTAAAAACGGTAAAATAAGACAAAAAATAGTAGGTATTGCGTGTTTACACCTACCTTAAACTGTTATACTTGTACTCTAAAGTGGAATATTTTGAAATGTAATGCATATTTTATTTCATTAAAACTGATACTTCCTTGTTATGAAGGGTACAAAACATTTTCTTTATCATTTTGATGCTTCTGGTAACTTATTTGTAACTTAACTTCCAGAGTGCATTTTTTATCTAAATTCGACGAAATATTTTGGATAGTGTTTACCAAATTGTTAATAAATTTGGAGCCCTACTTCATTATTAAAGTTTTTTGATGAGGTACAGTGTGTGTAACACTGAGAAAAATCTATAAAAAGTGCTAAAATATTTTAAAAACTAATGTTTTGTACAAACTGTTTAAAACTAATAAAATTTGATATCTACTTATGTTTCTATGTTAATATTGTGGCGGCTGATCAGAGGCCGAGATTAAAAATATATTATTTTTCAGGAAATGAAGGATATATTTTATTCTAGAACATTACTTTTTGGAAATTCAAGGTAAGAGAATCAATTTTTATACATATTCTTTGAGAATTTAAAATTCCAAATGCTTCACTAAAACTCCCTTGTTAGAAATTGTTAACGCACATATTCCCTCTTGTACCTTTTTTTTGGGGGGGGAGGGAGATTATCTAGTTATCTAAAACTGATTTGTATGTATTGCAGTTATGTTACCCTTCCAAATAGGCTTGAGTTCTATTTTAAAGAAAGACTTGGATGGATTTGTGTCGTACCCATGATATGACAGCCTATGCTATGTTTTCGTAATAAAATGGTGAATTGGCGAATGCTTAAAAAAATTAAAGTGCCCTTTGACTAATATTGGAATCTCGTGATGAGTTCAGGAGTCAGATTCGAATATTACTGCTGGCATGGATGCTAGCCCTTTGGATTTGACAAAGAAGTAGGTCCCAGCCTCGTGTTTCAAAGACCATAGCTCTCGAAACCAAACCAAATCAAACATTCACATTTAGCCAGCTTCTACCCAGGGAGAATATTTGATAGTGTCCAAAGTAGTTTCAAGAATTTTTGACTAAATATTAAATACTTTAAACATTAAAATGCTATTTTTCACTGAGAAATTTCATACACTTAAATTCCCTTGATGTGAATATACCTTAAACACCATTCGTCTGGTTAAAGCACCTTTATTTTTTATATAGCTTTATTCTTTTAAATGTTTAATAAGTTTATAAAATTATGTATTGAAATTCAGAGGATATTCAAAGTGGTGCCTTTTATGCTACAAACTTTTAAATTATTCCCAAAAATTAAGATTTCTCTCAAAGATTTCAAAGTATGTGGAGCGTATTTAAAAATGGAATAAATTACTATATCTTAAAACATAACGTTTGAGTAAACACTTACTTGAGCTTAGTCAAACTGTCTTTATATAGGTTTAATGCGATACTATTGAAAGAAAGCAAGGCTACGTGTTGATTCACTACAGTTAAAGAAAACACATAAGTGCGATATTTTCCCCACATTCTGTTGTAAATGGTATACCATTATATGCAAGTTGTAGAAATCAGAAGGTTTTATTTTAATAAAAAATGCCACACAATCTAGCTCTGAAAGTTATTGCAATGACAATGTACAAAATGTCAGCATTTGTTAAAAATACTCATATTCATGATGCATGCCATCCCCTATTGATACAAACCTATATGACATTACATAAAATTCAATTTAAGTTTTAAAATGTTTCATTCCCTAATGGAATTTTATTTTGCTTTTCTATTAGATTAAATATAAAACCTTCAAACTATATTTTGTAATAACTTTTATATTTATAGCAGAAAATTTCTGTTCGACAACTAAAGTGCATTTAAGTATAGTGAAAAAACATTATTTAAATGCAAATTATGTATAAAAACTTTATATAGTTCTATTCACCTGTATACTCATACAAAATCTATACTCTAAAACTCAACCAAAAAAAAATATACAAATGTTCGATTCCATACTTTCGTTAGTATAATTGTATTCGAGTGTTTTAATAATGCATAATTTTGTTACAAGAAAACTGCAAAAACATTTTACTAAAAGCAGCTGTATTAATGTCTGTTATATCTAAACTAAATATTAGGGCCGTCGTATTCAAGCGGAGCATCAAGTATTCTTCGTAAATTCAAACGAATCTATAGTTAAAATATAAATATCTTATAAAAGTTTCACTGGTTTACTTTGATTTTCTAACACTTCCTCATTGCTGTTTATCATATTTTTTTAAATATTTATCTTCTCCTGCATTACTAAAACGATCCCATTGCTAGATTATTCTAAAATTGTATACTCCTGTCAGTGACACACACATTACATATTAGTGCAGTCGTAATCACATTCTCATGGTGCAACTGGTCTACAAAATAAAGTACATCTGTACTCGAAATGCTCCTATTTACTCTAGCTATTTGGCCGATGTAAATTAATATTTTTTACAGTAAGACAATTGCAATGGCAAATAATTAAAAAAAAAATGGGTACTCCTGTTTAGTGCACAAACACATTAAATATTAGGTAAGTCGTATTGACATTTCTGTGGTGCAACTTGTCTTTCCAGAAAGTTCAAGCGAATCTTTTGTCAAATTGTAATTATTATATATAAATTATAGAAAAATAGAAATACCTGTGTATATTAAAATTTTTTGCATAGCAGTAATTATACTTTTATTCACCCTGGACAGGAAGACAGTTGTAATGCCAGATTATTATAAAGTGTTCATAGTCACTGCAACCACATTCAATGTTATGGAAGTCGTATCGACATTCCTGCAAAACTTCTCTATCCGGCAAATGCAAGATATTTTGCTTTTTGTACCACCCTGTATTACTAGAAGTGAGTTGCAATGCCAGATTATTCAAAAAATATATGTGCTCATAGTCAGTGCACCTACATTAAATGATAGGGCAGTCGTATGGACGTTCCTGCAGTGCAACTGGACTTCCCACAACACTATCAAATCAATACTCGAAACGATTTAATTATTAGAGCGCTTGTGCCTGTGTAATTTAAATAATTTTACAATGCAGTAACTCAATTTTGTATCACCCTGTATTACTAGAAGTGAGTTGCAATGCCAGATTATTCAAAAAATATATGTGCTCATAGTCAGTGCACCTACATTAAATGATAGGGCAGTCGTATGGACGTTCCTGCAGTGCAACTGGACTTCCCGGAAAACTATCATGATAAAACGCTTTTGAAATGACGTAATTACTTGGAGCACTTGCGCCTGTGTATTAAATAATTTTACAATGCAGTGACTCATTTTGTATCACCCTCTATTACTAGAAGTGAGTTGCAATGCCAGATTATTCAAAAAAAATGTTTGCTCATAATCAGTGCACCCACATTAAATGATAGGGCAGTCGTATGGACTTTCCTGCAGTGCAACTGGACTTCCCAGACAATTCTAACAAATCAATACTCGAAATGATGGAATTATTTAGAGCACTTGTGCCTGTGAATTTATACATTTTCACAATGCAATGACTGCAATTTTTTATCGCCCTGTATTACTAGAAGTGAGTTGCAATGCCAGATTATTCAAAAAATATATGTGCTCATAGTCAGTGCACCTACATTAAATGATAGGGCAGTCTCATGGACATTCCTGCAGTGCAACTGGACTTCCCGAACAATTATATGATAACAACTTTTGAAATGACATAATTACTTGAAGCACTTTTGCCTGTGTATTAAATAATTTTACAATGCAGTGACTCATTTTGTATTACCCTGTATTACTAGAAGTGACTTGCAATGCCAGATTATTCAAAAAAATGTGTGCTCATAATCAGTGCACCCACATTAAATGTTAGGGCAGTCGTATGGACGTTTCTGCAGTGTAACTGGACTTCGCGGACAATTCTATCAAATCAATACTCGAAACGACTTAATTACTTAGAGCGCTTGTGCCTGTGTATTTAAATAATTTTACAATGTAGTAACTCATTTTGTATCGCCCTGTATTACTAGAAGTGACTTGCAATGCCAGATTATTCAAAAAAAATGTGTGCTCATAATCAGTGCACCCACATTAAATGTTAGGGCAGTCGTATGGACGTTTCTGCAGTGTAACTGGACTTCGCGGAAAACTATCAAATCAAAACGCGAAATGACGTAATTACTTAGAGCACTTGTGCCTGTGTATTTAAATAATTTTACAATGCAGTGACTGTCATTTTGAATCACCCTGTATTACTAGAAGTGAGTTGCAATGCCAGATTATTCAAAAAAAAAAAATGTGTGCTCATAGTCAGTGCATCCACATTAAATGTTAGGACAGTCGTATGGACGTTTCTGCAGTGCAACTGGACTTCCCGAACAGTTATATGATAACAACTTTTGAAATGACATAATTACTTGGACCACTTGTGCCTGTGAATATAAATATTTTTACAATGCAGTGACTGTAATTTTGTATCACCCTGTATTACTAGAAGTGAGTTGCAATGCCAGATTATTCAAAAAAAATGTGTGCTCATAATCAGTGCAACCACATTAAATGATAGGGCAGTCGTATGGACTTTCCTGCAGTGCAACTGGACTTCCCAGACAATTCTAACAAATCAATACTCGAAATGATGGAATTATTTAGAGCACTTGTGCCTGTGAATTTATACATTTTCACAATGCAATGACTGCAATTTTTTATCGCCCTGTATTACTAGAAGTGAGTTGCAATGCCAGATTATTCAAAAAATATATGTGCTCATAGTCAGTGCACCTACATTAAATGGTAGGGCAGTCCTATGGACGTTTCTGCAGTGCAACTGGACTTCCCGAACAGTTATATGATAACAACTTTTGAAATGACATAATTACTTGGACCACTTGTGCCTGTGAATATAAATATTTTTACAATGCAGTGACTGTAATTTTGTATCACCCTGTATTACTAGAAGTGAGTTGCAATGCCAGATTATTCAAAAAAAATGTGTGCTCATAATCAGTGCATCCACATTAAATGATAGGGCAGTCGTATGGACTTTCCGGCAGTGCAACTGGACTTCCCAGATAATTCTAACAAATCAATACTCGAAATGATGGAATTATTTAGAGCACTTGTGCCTGTGAATTTATACATTTTCACAATGCAGTGACTGCAATTTTTTATCGCCCTGTATTACTAGAAGTGAGTTGCAATGCCAGATTATTCCAAAAATATATGTGCTCATAGTCAGTGCACCTACATTAAATGATAGGGCAGTCTCATGGACATTCCTGCAGTGCAACTGGACTTCCCGAACAATTATATGATAACAACTTTTGAAATGACATAATTACTTGAAGCACTTTTGCCTGTGTATTAAATAATTTTACAATGCAGTGACTCATTTTGTATTACCCTGTATTACTAGAAGTGACTTGCAATGCCAGATTATTCAAAAAAATGTGTGCTTATAATCAGTTCACCCACATTAAATGTTAGGACAGTCGTATGGACGTTTCTGCAGTGCAACTGGACTTCCCGGACAATTCTATCAAATCAATACTCGAAATGACGTAATTACTTGGAGCACTTGCGCCTGTGTATTAAATAATTTTACAATGCAGTGACTCATTTTGTATTACCCTGTATTACTAGAACCGACTTGCAATGCCAGATTATTCAAAAAAAATGTTTGCTCATAATCAGTGCATCCACATTAAATGATAGGGCAGTCGTATGGACTTTCCTGCAGTGCAACTGGACTTCCCAGACAATTCTAACAAATCAATACTCGAAATGATGGAATTATTTAGAGCACTTGTGCCTGTGAATTTATACATTTTCACAATGCAATGACTAACATTTTTTATCGCCCTGTATTACTAGAAGTGAGTTGCAATGCCAGATTATTCAAAAAATATATGTGCTCATAGTCAGTGCACCTACATTAAATGATAGGGCAGTCGTATGGACGTTTCTGCAGTGCAACTGGACTTCCCGAACAGTTATATGATAACAACTTTTGAAATGACATAATTACTTGGACCACTTGTGCCTGTGAATATAAATATTTTTACAATGCAGTGACTGTAATTTTGTATCACCCTGTATTACTAGAAGTGAGTTGCAATGCCAGATTATTCAAAAAAAATGTGTGCTCATAATCAGTGCATCCACATTAAATGATAGGGCAGTCGTATGGACTTTCCGGCAGTGCAACTGGACTTCCCAGATAATTCTAACAAATCAATACTCGAAATGATGGAATTATTTAGAGCACTTGTGCCTGTGAATTTATACATTTTCACAATGCAGTGACTGCAATTTTTTATCGCCCTGTATTACTAGAAGTGAGTTGCAATGCCAGATTATTCAAAAAATATATGTGCTCATAGTCAGTGCACCTACATTAAATGATAGGGCAGTCTCATGGACATTCCTGCAGTGCAACTGGACTTCCCGAACAATTATATGATAACAACTTTTGAAATGACATAATTACTTGAAGCACTTTTGCCTGTGTATTAAATAATTTTACAATGCAGTGACTCATTTTGTATTACCCTGTATTACTAGAAGTGACTTGCAATGCCAGATTATTCAAAAAAAATGTGTGCTCATAATCAGTGCACCCACATTAAATGATAGGGCAGTCGTATGGACTTTCCTGCAGTGCAACTGGACTTCCCGGACAATTCTATCAAATCAATACTCGAAATGTCGTAATTACTTGGAGCACTTGCGCCTGTGTATTTAAATAATTTTACAATGCAGTGACTCATTTTGTATTACCCTGTATTACTAGAAGTGACTTGCAATGCCAGATTATTCAAAAAAATGTGTGCTCATAATCAGTGCACCCACATTAAATGTTAGGGCAGTCGTATGGACGTTTCTGCAGTGTAACTGGACTTCGCGGAAAACTATCAAATCAAAACGCGAAATGACGTAATTACTTAGAGCACTTGTGCCTGTGTATTTAAATAATTTTACAATGCAGTGACTGTCATTTTGAATCACCCTGTATTACTAGAAGTGAGTTGCAATGCCAGATTATTCAAAAAATATATGTGCTCATAGTCAGTGCACCTACATTAAATGGTAGGGCAGTCCTATGGACGTTTCTGCAGTGCAACTGGACTTCCCGAACAGTTATATGATAACAACTTTTGAAATGACATAATTACTTGGACCACTTGTGCCTGTGAATATAAATATTTTTACAATGCAGTGACTGTAATTTTGTATCACCCTGTATTACTAGAAGTGAGTTGCAATGCCAGATTATTCAAAAAAAAAAAATGTGTGCTCATAGTCAGTGCATCCACATTAAATGATAGGTCAGTCGTATGGACTTTCCTGCAGTGCAACTGGACTTCCCAGACAATTCTAACAAATCAATACTCGAAATGATGGAATTATTTAGAGCACTTGTGCCTGTGAATTTATACATTTTCACAATGCAATGACTGCAATTTTTTATCGCCCTGTATTACTAGAAGTGAGTTGCAATGCCAGATTATTCAAAAAATATATGTGCTCATAGTCAGTGCACCTACATTAAATGGTAGGGCAGTCCTATGGACGTTTCTGCAGTGCAACTGGACTTCCCGAACAGTTATATGATAACAACTTTTGAAATGACATAATTACTTGGACCACTTGTGCCTGTGAATATAAATATTTTTACAATGCAGTGACTGTAATTTTGTATCACCCTGTATTACTAGAAGTGAGTTGCAATGCCAGATTATTCAAAAAAAATGTGTGCTCATAATCAGTGCACCCACATTAAATGATAGGGCAGTCGTATGGACTTTCCGGCAGTGCAACTGGACTTCCCAGATAATTCTAACAAATCAATACTCGAAATGATGGAATTATTTAGAGCACTTGTGCCTGTGAATTTATACATTTTCACAATGCAGTGACTGCAATTTTTTATCGCCCTGTATTACTAGAAGTGAGTTGCAATGCCAGATTATTCCAAAAATATATGTGCTCATAGTCAGTGCACCTACATTAAATGATAGGGCAGTCTCATGGACATTCCTGCAGTGCAACTGGACTTCCCGAACAATTATATGATAACAACTTTTGAAATGACATAATTACTTGAAGCACTTTTGCCTGTGTATTAAATAATTTTACAATGCAGTGACTCATTTTGTATTACCCTGTATTACTAGAAGTGACTTGCAATGCCAGATTATTCAAAAAAATGTGTGCTCATAATCAGTGCACCCACATTAAATGTTAGGGCAGTCGTATGGACTTTCCTGCAGCGCAACTGGACTTCCCGGACAATTCTATCAAATCAATACTCGAAATGTCGTAATTACTTGGAGCACTTGCGCCTGTGTATTAAATAATTTTACAATGCAGTGACTCATTTTGTATTACCCTGTATTACTAGAAGTGACTTGCAATGCCAGATTATTCAAAAAATATGTGTGCTCATAGTCAGTGCACCCACATTAAATGATAGGGCATTCTTATGGACATTCCTGCTGTGCAACGTCTTCCTGGATAAATACAAACTGGACAAATTCTTACAAATTAACACTCGAAATGTCGTTGTTTTCTTTAGGACTTGTGCTGTAGAAAATTGCTCGAAATGTAGTTAGTTTTCACGACAATTTTCAAACTTTAACGTTAAGTCAGTAGTCCTGATTCATGTCGTGCAACTTGTTTACCTGGAAAATTCAGCTAAATCTTTAGTTATAAATTTCCTGTAACAATTATATAGTTTAATATTTTTTAATTTTTTATTAATGTTTTACCTTCTTTTTTCTACAGTTGCAATGCCCTATTCTAAAATCCTGTGAAATCATGTTTATTGCCTCAACCTGTTAATACTGTCTACATGACTGTTTTAACGCATATTCACCACCATGCATGCAAGAGTTTAGGTTAATAGTGTTCATTAAAATGACATTTCCTAGTAAATGCAAGATAATTTTTAATAAAACGTAGATAATACTTGTTTAGCTTAATTTTTATAAACGAGCATCTAATGTAAATGGGAAACAATTGTTCGACTGGAAATCTGACTAGTACGGTACGCTTGAATGCTAAGTATTTTACAGCTTAGGTACCACAATGAATGTAAACACTTAATGATTTGGAGGAAATAACTGTTCACATCGTGAGTCGATATGATTAATTTTATTTTCAATTTTTTTAAATAGAAATTTCTATTTTTTAAGTGTCTTAGCACTCTCGGATATGCTAATAAAATTCTGTATAAATGTGTTTAAGTTTAGTATTTTCAGTTGTCCCCGAAAAAGTATTCTCCCATTCTATTTAAAAGTATAGATATTAAATTTATATTAAATTATTTCATTAAAATATATGTATTTTAATAACTTGTATTTCATACTCTAATATTTTTCTTTTTTCTATGTGGAATGTTTGTTGGAGATTTACAAGAGAAAAAAATCTGGTTCATTCAACCTTCTGGTTATTTCAGTATAGAATCTTAAACGTGAAGATCCTGTAGTTTGATTCCTTTTTCGGTAAGTAAATTCAGATTTATATTTGAGTATTTAAATCCCATTTTTCAGGAGTTAATATTTTTCCTGTGAAAATGAGATCATGAAATTATTTCTTATTTTTGCATAGTTTCTTATTAGTTTTAAAAGATCCCAAGTAGAAATGCCTATCAATTTCGTAGAAAGTACATTTACGAGTAGATTTCTCCATTTAATCCCTTGAAATTCAATTAAAATAGAATCTGATGTGTCCAAAAACTATTTAACCCCTTCCAGGTTCATTTTATTACGGGATTATGGGTTAAACAATGTCAATTTTTTATGCTTATTTTCATACCTACATAGCTTTTTAAACATAATAGCATCATTCGCATACAAAATTTCCTAAAAATTAATGTAATTAATGTAAAATCAATGTAAATAAATGAGTAATTTACCTGTATAGTTGGCTTTCTGTGCGTCAGAAATCATTAGATTTTGGAGTCAATTCCCACTAACTATAAATATAAAGCTTAGAATACCTAGCTTTTATCTTGAATTAAATTGTATTTCTATCCTATGCATTTACATAATGATTATGAAATCATTAATCAAAATTTGATCATGTATGATACAATCGGAAACAAGGTACTGCACAGTCCAACATTGCAATCTGGACTGTAGAACCTTGTTTCTCTCCTTACCGTCTTCCCTCAGCAGTCTCTCTTTGAGCCAAGGCCCGTAGGCAGTCTGTCACAAAATTAAAAAATTTGTTTATAGAAATGAATTCTAAAAATTTGATATTTAAAATGCACATTTTTTATTTATTAAAAAAAAAATTAGAATATTTGAGAAACTTCTAATTTGAATCTGTTTTGAACATTTTTTGATTAGGAGACTCGAGTATTTAGTTTCTGGTATATTTCATACTTAGGTACTTTTTTTTGCAACATGTAAATCAAATATTTTTAAATTGTTCTTACTTTCCGTTTTTCCATCTTCATTCTCCTCCTCCTTTTTTTTTCTCAGATATTTGACTTCTGTGTCTGCTGCTTTTTTAAAAAATTGTGCATTTAAAAAAAATTACTTATACTGTATTTTTTAAACATTAATTATAAATCAACGTAAGAAATTAATAGAATTTTACAAACTAGTTAATAACAAATTTTGCTATCACCAAGTTTTCACGTTCTATGTAGAAGTGCATTTTAAAGCTTTGCTCTTAGAAATGGCTTTTAAATTATTGGTGTTCTGTTGAAATCCCTATTTTAACAGAAAATCATAATAAATGAAAATTTTGATCTCGTGATTTTCCTTTTGTTTACAATGCTAACCTATCCATAAATCGTGAATCTCCACTTTATACATTTATAGTGAATCTTAAGAATGAGGTAGGATCCTTCCTTATAAAATTTGTGTGTAGTTGTGAAAACAGATCTAAATGTTTCTAGATTTAAAAGCAAAGTGCTTGAATTTAATAACATCTTTCCACACAATCAAGGAAAGAAAATGTTTTTTGTATTGGACAAAGAAATTAAACTATCTTGATACTGCCATCACGTCAGTAGAAAATTATAAATTCAGTATTAAAATAGTAAGCAACAACTAAAGACAAAATTTGCTTTGCATTTGTCTTCATTTTTGGTCATTGTGATAGGCAATCTTTCAGTTGTTTGGTTTTAGTCAAATAAAATCATTAAAGATATTTTTATAAATCTTGTATGTAAATCTTATATAAGATAATATGTGATCTTGTGTAAATCTCATGCAAGTTATAATTTTGTGAGAGCCGAACGGTTAGGGCGCTGATCTTCAGAACCGGAGTTCGTGGGTTCGAGTCCCACTATGGCATGGATGTTCGTAGCCGTTCGGAATCGGCTTTAAGCAGTAGGTCCCGATCTCATTAGCCCTCGTGTTGCAAAAAGTAGACCGTAGCGCACCAAACCAAACCTATAATTTTGTGAGATCTAGAATTTTTCTTAAAGATTCAGGTACAACAGACAATATGGTTCCTTAAAGTTTAATATAATAAAGTTCAACTGTATTGGTGAATTTATTTAATTAGGCACATTGAAGAAGCATCTGACTTGAATTTGTTTTAAATATTTTTTTACTAGGGAACTTGAGTACTTGTTTATATTGATAAAAAAAATTAGATTCTTCCATATTTCATATTTAGGCTCTTGTTTATGCATTAAGTTATTTAATTTCCTCTTTTTTGAATTTTTCTCCTTTTTTCCCAAAACTTTTACTTCTGTGTATGATCAGGGTTATTATGACTTAAAGTTGGTTTTCAAGCAAACAGAAAGAAATAAAATTTTTTAAATGTTGAAAGAATTTTATTAAACTTATGTAAAATATAATTTTTTCCTGCATGTTAAATCTTACAGCGTGATATGCGAAGTCCATCGATCACAATCTGGACAGAAGTACAAAGTTTTCTTTCTGCATCTTTATTGTTTTCATCTGTTTTGGAGCAACAAACTTTGCATTCTGTTGGTTATGATGTCTTATCAGAGGGAGGTATCTGTAAATGAAATGCCTTTTAGTCAAACGGGTGGGCGTTATCTAAGCTAAGCCACCCTGTTTTTGCAATGGTACCTGAGATACTGTTTTGTTGTAAATATAAGAGTTCAAAATAGCTTGATCCAACACACTAAAGTGTCTGGTGCAGCCAGCGGGTGTATAGTTTGTGAAATAAGCATGATTCCGGGCATAAGAAATAGATTGTTTTAGTACTTTTGGCGAGCTGTTTTTGACCACTCAAGCACGAAAATATCACGGGCGCAGGAAATAGAGGGCGAAACTTCACCACGTCAGAATTGCGGGAGTTTCGGTCTACTTAAAACAGCGGTCTGGATTTAACTTATCTGATCAATGTGAATTCGTGTTATTCAAAAAACTGTATTTATACAGTGACATTAATTTTTAGACATAAATTATTATACTAACTGATAAAAAAAGATATTAGAATATCAAAGTATATATAGGTAGAACATTATATAGACAACTTGAATAAAATTAGCTTCTTACCAGTCAAGGTTTGTTACAGGTGGTGGTGCAATTCAGGCGGTTTATATATATATATATATTTTTCTACATATAGATAGCTTACAGTTAAAACAAATACCTACAGTTGTTTCTATTGTCAAATGAAACACCTTGGTTTGTTCACTCATACACAAAATGCTAGTCAAAAGTACGTGTCTTAATCTAACCTTTGGCCAGGCCGACTTCTCAACTCCATAAAATAGTCAGCTTCTAATTGGGTAAGGGAAATTTATCCCAACGAATTTAATAATACAAGTTCTTACTTAAGCGGTTCATTTTAACTCGTTTGTGGTTTTTGAGAAGTCGATCTGCGTAATGAGGAGTGCGAAACAACTTCGCTTTATGAGGTTCTGCTCATGCCTGGTTCTGGGTTAGCCTAAGTAAGGTCAAATGTATTCATTTTTGTAATCGTTTTCAATGTTTTTCTTTTACTAGTAGTAATATTGTTTAACAGTTTAAGTTACCAGTTTTAAGGGTTCTATACCATGTTTATTTGCCTTAAACCTTTTCTTTGTATGTTTTAAGTAAATTAAACGTTAGTTTTATTTTTAAAAGTTTATGTTCATTTACATTTAAAACACATTGCTGATACTCTGCAACGATAACTTTTACAATTCCATTTTTTACAAGTTAAGACTGTTTAAGAAGTCTGTTTAATTTTAGTATGACTAAATTGGATTGACTATCAGTTTCCACACTTGGAAGCTTAGTAAGGAACCATTTCGAATAGGCATAGATTCTTTAATTTTATATATTTGTAGATTTTTATGGGTATAAGATTAGGAAAAGTCAAAAAATTAATTCAATTTCGTTAGTAACTTTCTGCGAAAATCAGGCACAAAATAGTTTTTGGATCCAAATGATTCATTCCGTGGTTCTAGTGTTAATGGGAGCGAGAAGGAAGGGGTTAAAGTCCAAAACCTTTATTAAAACCACTGGATCTCTAGCGCAACGTCCTTCAGTCTAGTTCAGTGCTTCTCAACCTTTTTTGGACCATCCACCTGTCACTCGCTTTTAAATATTTGACACCCCCACTTGATGAATATATTTAATAACTGGATTTTCTAGGAATTGAACCCAACAAGGCCACACTTATACCGATATTGCCTTGATAAACTACGCTACACTACAGGTTCTGTTGATAAAAATTTTCTAAAATAAATTTTTTTAAATTAAGTTTTAAATAGGATAAACAGATAAATTAAAGTTATGACGTAATAAAAAAAATACAGAATTTTTTTCAAGTACAGTACACTGAAGGCAGGTATCGAATGTAGGCTAACGGAATAAATCCTAAAAATAGGATAAACTTTAAAAAAAATTCTTGCTATTGGTCAGACTTTATTATTAGGCACAAATTTAGTTAGTTTGTCTCAAATCGAAGCCTAAGGATTGCCGAATGGTAGAGCACTGCTGCTCGGTATCGGAGTCCGCGGATTAGAATCCCGCTAATGGCATTGATGTTCGTGGCCGTTCAGAATGGGCGTTTAGCTATAGGACCCGGTCTCATAAGCCGTTGTGTAGCAAAACAGTAGACAGTAGCGCTCCAAACTAAATTAGTCTGAAACTCCCTCATTTAGTGTTATCTTGTGAATTTCTTTTCTGCAGTAGCAAATCATTTACAACACTAAAGCCACATTTCACTAATTATGAGGATTGAAATGGTAATGATTTTTTCCAAAACCAGTTTGAGTATTTAACCTCAGTCTTATCCCAAAGACATTTTGTCACTCCAAATGCCCACCTGAAAAACAATGCCCCGTCGATATAACGTATGCGCTACGTTGAGAAGAATTGGTCTAGTTGAAGTCGAGGGTTAGCCAGCTGAAAAACTTGGTAAATAAACTAATTTCTCTAACAATAAGAAATATACCAAAGGTTTTAAATTATTTAAGCATTCTTGAACGAATTATGACTAGTTTAATCTTGGCATCTATACTTACGTATTTGAAAACTGAAAAATTATTAGTTGTAGGACTATTATGACGTTTACACGGTTTCCGCGCACCTGGAAAGTTATGGAAAATCATGGATTTAGAGAGCTGATTAATTTTGTCATGCAAAGTCTCGATTTTCTAAGTAAAATGAGTGAAAGTCATGGATCCGCTGAGGTACCAATTAAGAAAAATCAAGAAATGCCTCTGCAAGTGAATTTCCTTTCTAAACGGAAGCGGCTGCATATTTCTCCCTTTTGTCCATAACGCTGAACTCCCATTCATCTATTTTTTGTACACTGAGACACGTGACATATTACGGTGCCTTAACTGCGTGGCGAGACAGTTGCTACGGGCTGACCAGAGGGTGTAGTGATCCGATCTGTAGTGTCTCGTTACGCGTGATTTGCCGATGGTTGAGAAGAAAAAAGTACATATCGGCCTGTGATGTGACAAAGGAGTGGGAGGAAAGGGGGTGATATCGGAATGCCCTTGACCGAGCCGGTGATCGTAATTTCTTTGTGAGAAGCGAAACCGTTGAAGATAAAAGCGTAGAAAAACATACTCATTAGGGCAGAGTACACTGCACCGGAAGGATCGAATATTTCAATCGCAGCAGTACGATTCGATCAGTCATCTGTTTTGTTTTGTTTTTCTTCTGTTAATGAGGCAAGACCAGGGTAGGTTTCTCTCTCACCCGTATATTCGGTCTTCTAGATTCCCCCCCCCCCACACTCGTTTCCGAGAATCTGATAAGGGTTGTAAAAAAACCCGGGTTTTTGTATTAAAATCGCAGCTCTGGCGAGTTTTATTAAAAAGCAATGTTTTTGAGAAGCGAGGAGTATAAAATTAGGGTTTTTTTTTGGGGGGGGGAGATTTTTTTTCTCAAACTAATATTATTATGTAACATGCGTATGTATGTTTTTATCTTTAGTTATGCTTGAAAATACACTATTTAGAAAGCCTCCACGCGATGATCTCCGGTTGCTATTGAGAGACCAGCGTTGCGTATGGAGTATCGGAGATCGGAACGTTTTATTTTAATTTTTAAATGCTAGATTTAATTATTAGATGCCGTTGCAGATATCCATAATATTTTTGCTTAAAATGTAAGGAACACAAATCAAAGCAAACATCAACATGGGTGAAGTTTACATAATATACAAGTAAACGTTATAAAGTGTATACTCGTGCAACCCCGCGTATGGAAAGCTATTATTTACATATACTTTTCAGAAAGAAACTATATTTGAATTTTAAATATGTAAACAGAAAAGTAGGGCACTTTGGGGGTGTACTAATAAATTTTAGAATTAATACAAATTTTATTATAATTAAATTATTATTTTTGCTTTTAATTTCGAATTAAATGTTATCATAGCTTATCTAGCTCACTTAAAATATTAAGGGAGAAATTTGATAAGTATGGAAGAACTGGTTTTAGAATGGTAAAGCAGCAGTAACAGTGATTATGTGATAAGAATGCCATAACAAATATCAGGCCGCCCGAAGAGCAATTCGGCCGATCGATGGCTAAATGGGTAGGGCGCTGCTCTTCGGCACGGAAGTTCGTGGGTTTGAATCCCACTGCTGGCATGGATGTTCACAGTCGTTCGAAAATTCATACTTTGGAGGAAAATAGGAAATCTTTACTGTAAAGAGTTACTAGGAGTTTCAGTAAATAACAGATTTTTATTTTGAGGCGTTAAGTTTTGAGATTTATATAGAAATATTAATAATTATCATTGATTGCGAAGCACTAAATATTTTGGCAAAAACTTTGCATTGCATTATTTAATTCTATTTTTACTTGTCATTTGGCTGAAGTTACTGAGTTTGGTACTTATGTATTATCACATTGACCATATTGCCGAGTAAAACTTGTACGCCAAGGAAACTCAAAACAAGCAAGCTTAATAAGTGAGTAAATGTATAAGTATATTATTCTGGTTTTTTCTTAAATTATAGATTAAATTTTATTAATATAATAATAATAATTATTTAATAAAAATTAAGATTTTTGTACAAAATATAAGCTTACCTTTAGGGCTATTATATATAAACATTTTAGGGTTATCATGTTTGGCTATTATTCATGGTCACCTCGATAATATCTAAGTAACCTGGATTCAAATTGGAAATTTTTTTATTGCATTCAGAAAATTGCTATATGATTAAACTACGGTATGTAGGTACTACAACAATATATATATATATATATATATATATATATATATATATATATATATATATATATAAATTTTATTTTTTATATTTTATTTTATTTTGTGTTGTGTGTGTGTTATATTATATGTGTTATATATAATTATATTATATATAATATGAGTTTATAAACATTTATAAAATATTTTTTATTATAAATTCTTGTAATTTCTCTAAAAGCATATATTTTATTTGTATGTACATCAGAATTTTTACTCATATATACTTTAACAAAATATTTTTAAAGTCATGGAAAATGATCTGCTTAAATCTGGGAAAGTCATGGATTTGAAAAATTCTATTGTGGCAGATACCTTGCGTTTAGTTGTGCACCTCCTGTATTGATTGTAATCTGAACTGTATATAACGGAAAATTTCCTTGTAACGTATATAAACCTGGTGTGGAATAACCGAAACGATTAGGAGTGAAGTGCTGAAATTTCGTATCAGGATATTTTATAACCTAAAAAACGTAAAAATAAAAGATTTTTCAAGGAAGTAAATGATTTGTAAACAAATTGAGTTGCTTAAGTGAAACAATATTAATATTAAAAATATATTAGTGTACCGAAAATTGCATTAAAAATGCGTTATATACAAAAATATTTTAAAAATTAGAGACAAGAGCAAGTAATAACTGTAAGCTCTAAGAAATAAGTTAAGGGATCCAATCAAAGAATGGTAGACGAGCAATGGCAAACAGGATTTGACCCTCCAAAATGAGAAAGGGTAAGCACTGCGAAGAGAGTGGGGGGGGGGGAGATTGAAACCTAGGTTTCAGGAACCTAATGCTGGGAATAAGTCAAAAAGGCGAATAAAATTTTAGCTAAATTACGACCTAATAAGATGTTTTCAGTCTGAAATTTATTATGACTGGTGAAATTATAAAATTAATAAAATTAATAAATTATAAAATTAAGTTAATCGGTACTATAAAAGTGATTAGAAGTTATGTAAAAATTTAAGTTCAAGTTGAGATGATTAACTATTATTTAAAAGTAACGAAAGAGGAATGATGCATGTTGTTGACGCATTAATACCCAACATACCTTTTTAGGGACAACTAAACAAACACCAGTGTGTACACATTCTACACAGTGTGTACATAATACACTTTATCGGAACGTGGTTTATTTTTGGCAAAGGTAAAGGGCAGTCCTGCAAGTAATCTGATTTTCGAATATCTGTTTAAAAACTTGCAATTTGGTTAAAACTTCATGATTTGCTTATAAATTTATTCTTACGGTAGGAACATCTGAATGATGAGAAAAAGCAAATTTTTACATTACTTTTATAAAAAAGCTAAGTGCTCTTTGTGATGATTAAAAATTATTAAAAAAGTAACGAAAGAAGAGTGATCTTATTATACAGCTTCACTTTACAGTGCTATACCGTATTTGCATGTGACACCACATAAAGCCTTATCTTGAAGGGATTTTTAATAAATGGCAAGATTATTTTTAATTAAAAATATTAGAATATATTCATAATACATTTGTACCTATAACTTTATGCATTTGATTTTTTTAGACCGTACGGATACCAGTAAAAAAATAGATTTGAGAAAAAAGCCCATGAAGTAATACAACCCATAAGTGACACAAATATACTCTAATTAGCATACAACAAGGAATTTTTAATGCAGATTTTTTTTTCTAAGTTGAGAATTAAATATAATAAGTTATTGTTACAATGCACCTATAGTTTACTACACATACTCATAACATTGAGCTACTTACAGCTCTAACCTAGATTATGTGCTTGGCCAAAATGATTAACACTTTATTCTGAAAACTTAAATTTTAATACTTATATTCATTATTTACAGTTTCATACTTATACAATCAGGATAGTATTAAGGCAGCAGCCTTTAACGATTAAATTATCTAGCAACATTTAACAACTAATTTATCTAAATATGAAAGGTGATGACTTACTTGGACGAAGTTGAGAGAAACATCTACGAGCAACAAAGAATGGCATCAATCGCGAGAACTTTGAACCGGCGTCATCTCCGGCAACTAGGTCGTCAGCTTAGTGAATTAAATAGAAAGTTATTTAATTTTTATTTGTCATCATATTAGAAATTTCTTTTACCTTTCTTAATGTTTTGAAAGAACTTAAACCACCGAGACCTTATAATCGCTTAGCATCTCTTTTATAGGGACAGTAAAAATAATTTGATTATTTATCTCAAGATTTACATTTAACATCACTGGAGAGAAAAATCCATGTTATGCACAATTCACCAGATTTATTGTTTTAAATTTTTCTACTGCGAAGTCTTCCAATTTTCCAACCCCACACATAAATTCCCTTTTTCACTTTTTCTGCAAATAGACTGAAATCATAGAGAATAGATAAATCTGTTGTGTAATTTAACTTTAAATTACTGTGCTTACATGTGTTACCAAACAAATTACGAAGATTCTTTTTTTATGAAGTACATGCAATGGTGTGTTAAAATGACAGCTGATCGGCGATGATGAAAGACCGTTGTATTCAAATTTCTTTAAATCTCATATTTGGAGGGTTATTTGCTTTCTACGAGTATTTAGGATCCTCCCTCAGATGTATCGCAGGGTATTATATTAATCTTTCGTGGGAACACCTTCAAGTTGAAGGTGGCCAAAGGTCCTGACCTTTTGGCCTTACGTGATCCCTGTCCACTGCATCTTAATGCGCTCTCATCAACTTGTCAGTTCGTTGGATGCTTATTTTAATTAAATCAGAGTCGGTGAATGCAGTTACTTTCTGTTTTCGAAATGTCGCCACCTAAGGTCGCATTTGTGTGCCTCCAAGATCTTTATTATCTAACTTCACTTTTAAAAAGGATGTCTTAATCCCTTGGCATAGAGACGTCATGTATTTGATGTGTCATGGTAGATTTTAACGTCTCCGAGACTTCAAGAACTCTTCGGCGAACGTTGTATAACATTTTATATTACTTGATAAATTATTGTACACTAATACTATATATCAACCTTACTGAATGTTATATAACAATATAAATCTGAAAATAAAACGCCCTGTTTCTGAGCTTGTACAAGAACGTTTACTATTGAGCCGAATTAAATGGTATTCTACGGACGCGTCAACGCTTATTTTATTCATATGTCCAGAGATTAACCTCTTGACATACAATGACGTCTGGGAGACGTCAGTCATTTAATGTGCCAAAATAGTTTGACTTCAATAGCTGTCTTCGACAGATATCGTGCAGCATATTAAATCATTTAACTTGTGCTTCTATTCTGTTTTGATTAGACTGTTCGATTCACGTGTCCTGGAAAATAATGTAGGAAGTGGATCAACTTAAGAGTGAAAAAACAAAGTCGGTTCTTCTACATATTCGAAAATGATTAGAAATGTTTTAAACTTTATAGAAATACTAATTTTATACTATTACTTAATTATTGCTAATTAACGTCATTGTTACGTAATGCAAATTTCAAAATAAATCGTTCGTTTTTCTTATCTTGCACTGAATTGTTCCGTTGAGGCAGAACTAAATAGTATTTTTCCAATTCCTTTTTATTTGGGTGTCAAGGGGTCGCAACAACATATTTGCTAATTAACCCTGCAAGTCTTCTGGTGGATAACCGCCCTGTGTTATCAACTGGTCCCAAAATTTTCATCGGACTCGGGTTCATACCAAACGTTATTATAATCATCCACTTGATAATTTTATTTAATTTTGTATATTTAATATAGATTTTAACTAGAACTTTTTTCGCAAAAGGAGAGGAGATAGACTAAACTTTTCTTTCTAGATCAAGGTTTCCTTTAGAACTGTATTTTATTCACAAGTGACCAAATATGCAAGTATGAGACATGTAAAATGTACAAAACACTTGAACACTTTAAATCGAATGTTTTTGCAATTCTGTTTATAAAACCAGAATCTCAATATTATGTTTAAAATTAAAATATCAAAGTTATCAATGTCTAGTAGTGGCAAAATAGGAAAAGTCCTTAAAAAGTACTTATTTTTTAAATTCAACTCAACACATAGAAAGTAAAAACTCAAATATTAAATGCAATTCTGGCTAAATGTAAAAAGTGAATTAAAAAAAATAATCATAAAAACATCGATATCTAAATTTGTAATCAGCTGCTGATTTACCTCTGCACTAGACTTATTCTTGGATACCAAAACTCACACTCAGCAAAAGTCGTCAAAACATCTCTATTCGTAACGTACCGAAACAAAACGCCCCATTTTCATCTCACGAAAATCTCATGAAAACACAGTTCACTTTCTTAACACCACAATAAGTCTCTAGTAAAAATATGTCTTCCAATACTCCAAAACATCATCAAATCTTTTCTTTTATAGAGTATCAATTCTTTTCATCAAAACAATATAAAGAGACTGCAATTGATTATACAGCATTTCATTAGAGCAAAACCGCCATGTCATAACAATTTAGAATAATTTTAACAAATTACTGTTAAAGTTAAAAAAAAAAAGAGTGCAGTTTTAGGTTGCCGATATTCGAAGTTAGTACAAATGCGTTGGATTCTGACCAAAGTCACAAACACAATTTTATCAATAAGAATAGTAGCATTTTTAATCGCGTGCTATCAATTGGAACATTTTTTCTTTTCCGTTCTGTTTTGGGGAAAATTTGACTACGAATTGGAATTTGTTTTTCTAACACTTAATTTAAAATTTTCTGCAGGATTAAAATGTCTGTCTCGTCGAATGTACCATCTCGCTTTTCTTTTTTAGTAAAAGGGTTGAGTTTGTTAATCTCAAAATTTACACTTCAGAGTTGTTTTAAAATTAAGAAGGTTCCCGTAAACACTTTATTCAGCTTTGGAGTATTTGGATATGTGAAGCCTTCTAGTATTACTTTATCCCCTACTTTAAATTTAGATTCTTTGAAATTTGTCATATCTTATTCATTTCATGATTTCTTGCAGTCCTCTGTCTAGCAATTTTCCTAGATTCTTCGATTGGAGGATACATTTCCTGATTGTCTATTAAGTTTTGGTATGGTAATTTTCATGGGTCGAATAAGGAGGAATTTTTGTCACAGTATGAGGAGTGTCATTATATTCCACAGTTACTTCAAGTAATAATTTGGTCCAAGAAACGTTACCAGGATATGAATATAATTTACATTTAAGTCTAGTTATTAAGGTATGATTTACTCGTTCATTTTTACCATTCGTTTGCGGCGTATGAGATGTAGTTGGAAGCTGTGTAATATTGTTCCCCAGAAAGTGTTTGAATCTGGATGATGTAAAAACATTCCTTCGCTCAAAATTTTGGCATTTGTCGAAAAATATTGTCTTAAACAATTAATATAAGTATCGGTGTTAACGTTCTTTGAGTCAAAAGTCCAAATAAACCCAGTAGCATGGTCACTAATGTGAAGATTTTTTTGTTGAATTATAATAGTTTAAACCACCAACAGTGTATGGCAAGAATTTCAAAAGGTTCGTACATGGAAGGTAACGTTTGTAAAAAGCCGAAACTGTTGTCTTGATTTCTTATTTAACTGACATACTTTAGTATTTCATATAGTTGCTTACATCTTTGGTTAAACCTCTCCAATAATATGGTGGAGATATCAAATTTAACACTGCGGAAACTCCTAAATGTCCATAATATGCTTTTTCTAGTAATTTTAATCGTAAAGAGAAAGAAACAATTTTTATTGGACCTTGTTTTTTTAATTGTCCAAATATTTTCTTATATTTTACTTCATCGACGTTATCTAGATTTTGATGTAATTCTATCTCCTGTGATGTTAAAAGTGGATCGCGTACAGTTGCATGGTGGGAGATCGGGTTTCTGATTAACATATCAGCTTTATAGTTAGTTGAACTTATTTTTATATTTTATATCGAAATTTAACATTCTGAGTTTTAGGCTCTAGCGAAAAAGTCTACCGGTTGGATTTTCAATATTCTTTAACCAAACAAAGGATGCATCATCTGTATAAATTGTAAAATGAATTCCACGGAAGTAATAATAAAAAGTATGAACAACATCTATTATGTCTAAACATTTTAACCCCGTTATAGCATAATTTTGTTCATATGGTCTAAATTTTCGAGGATGGTAAACTATGGAGTGTGAAGTACCGTCAGGGTGTTGTTTTAGAACTACGCCTTCAGCTTGTCCTAAGGAGTCAATGAAAATGTGACATGGGTAATTTGAATTATATAGTCAAAACAGATTTAGAAATCAAGGTTCGTACGGTGCTTAAAATTGCTTAAAAACTGCTTAATTTCGAAACCCGTTTTTAAGGCCTTAAAAAGTGCTTAAAGAGTGCTTAATTTTCCCCTAAAGTCCTTATTTTTTTTCTTGCCGACAGTTTTTATTTGAATATTTCGAAATCGTCTATGAAAATCATAAAAGGTCGCTCGGGATTAATCGTTCAGTGTGAATGAAATCAGACACTGCAGCGCTCCTTTTTTTCCTCATTTTCCTTTTTTCTAGAAATCTGTCCTTTATTCCTTATTTTACGGCATTCCTCCTTTTTTTCGGCTATTCCCGCCTTTTATTCCTTTTTTCTTTGGGCCATTCATTCCTTTTATTCATTTTTTCCTTCTCAACATTTACGGAGTTAAGTAATGGTGGAACGGATTACACTCATAGTCTTTCCCATGTTTTGAAAACATCTTTTGTTTTTCTAACATTTTCTTTCTATGAGATATTCACCTCCCTCCCCCCTCGAAAAAAAAAATTAGGCTATTTATTGGCGGTACAGTTGTTTGAGAGTTAGCAAATAACGGTCAAAGTGTCGAAACCAAAGGGGAACCCGAATTTTTCGATTGTAGTGTCGAGAAATCTGTTTAACCCGTTTCTGAACCCAAGAGGATAAAAAACCGTTACTCCGACCCTGTGCGCTTAAAAATGGACTGACATATCGAATATAAATTCAGGGATGATTCTAATCCGAATGTGTTTTGTGGGTTTATTCTAAAAAAAAAAAAATTTCGGAAATTAGGAAAAAAGAAAGGAAGCCATTTTTTTTATCTCACATATGTATAAATTTTATTAATATCCTTTTTCTCTTTGCCGCGTCCACAATTTTTTTCTGACAAAGAGTAAGAAAGTGTTATCAGTCGATGCTCGCAACACGTGCTTCAAAGTCAAAAAGCCGTGTGACGCGGTATAAATGAAACATATAGAATTTCTAGTTCTATATGTTTGTAGGTGTGGTTCTAGTTATAAAAGTACAACTAAGCCATAATTCTATGTTTTTAGTAAAAAAACAACAGTTTTCTGGATTTCGATTCCAGAAAATGCGCATTTTTAATGGACCATTATAGTTAATAGTGTGATCATAATATGGGGCTCTCATACGGTAGAATTATGTTTTAACAACCTGCATACTTTCTTTATAGATATCTCCCGAACTCAAGTGCATGTAGACCGATCGTAATACTGTTTTATATACCGGTATTTTTTTAATATCGTGGTAACAGTATTGAAATTCCAATCCCTCCTATAGTTATTTCAAACGGTACTTTATCTTATTGACTGAATTTTCTGCTATGGGCAGTGTCTGTGAGAAAATGACACTGTTGCAAGTAACTTACGAAATTTTGGATAAAACGCCTCGTGCGTCTCCGGCTGCACTTTCTAAAGTCTGCACGCCACGTTTTATACCTGCCCGCCTATTTTTACTGGAGCAGGTATCTTGGGTTCGCTTAAAGCCTATGTGGCCGACAATGAAGCACAGCAGCGACAAAACTCTGGATTAAACATTTATTAATAAGATTTGTCAAAACATATATACAACGCAAATCATACCCAAACAGGGCTCGAAATAAGACCGAGGACAAAAATAAACTGTGCCGAGCGGACAAACACATCCCTCGGTCTCCACTCCTTTCCGAAGAATAATGTCCTTTCCCCGTCGTTCCGACCGGGCATCTCTTTTTTCACCTCTCTTCGTGAGGGCCGGGGGGAATCCCCCCCTTGATGAAGTTTGCGCCTCTACGGAAAAAAATGTCCTTTTCTGCAGCTGGCGGGGGTGGCATCGCATCTCTCGCCCCCCTCCTGTGGAACTTGCCCACCCCCTCTAGGGGTGTCCGTCTTCGGCCGCCGAAACAAAAAAACCAGGGGCCCATGTAACACCAACTCGAGTCTTGAGTCTAGTATTACACGCCCCTTCTACACGATTGGCCGAACAATGGCCGAATGGTAGAGCGCTGCTCTTCGGAACCGGAGTTCGCGGGTTCGAATCCAGCTCGGGCATGGGTGTTCGTAGCCGTTCGGAATCGGCATTAAGCTGTAGGTCCCGGTCTCATTAGCCCTCGTGTGCAAAACAGTAGACCGTAGCGCTCCAAACCAAACCAAATCTACACGATTGAATTTGCCTGTCAAACAGGCTAAATCAATCCGAATTTTAACGACGACTCAAGACGCACAAACCTCCTCATTCCCCTTTTTCCCCGTGGTTGTGAGGTGCAAGGGAAACAAGACTATAAAAATACCTTCAATTCTCACAAAGACTATTTACAGGCAACAAAAAAAAAAACTAATCTATGCTATAAAAATTCACTAAGAAACAAAAATTACTCAAAAGAAAAAAAAATCAAACTCCTACAAAAGAAAAAATAAACTGCAATAAAACATACACATAAAACTTATTTCCTACACATAAAACATACACATATACTTATTCTCTACACGAAAAAAAATACTGAAAGGTAAATTAACAATGCAATCAATTATATCTCTGCTTCACACGAGAGATTTAAAAGGCATTCACGGCTAGGTGACTATTTCCGGATGTCAATTTTAAGTGAATATGGTCCGTTGGCTCCTGTTTTTCCACCCAAAATCCATTTTTGAATTTTGACAGCAAGAACAAAATGTTCTATTCCTCCCCTTCAATGGTGGCCCATTTACCAATTTTCGGGATCCGAAACCCATTGGTTTGAAATTCCGATGTTTGTCTTTCTGCTCAAGGCATCCCCCAAACGAAGTCTCAGGCCTCACTTCCTTCTTATTTTCAGTGCGATTTAAATTTCCAATAGCCTTTACTTTCTCTTCCCGTGAACCTTGTCTTCCCATCCAACTTTATGACCTAGGTGGTCAATTTGTTTAGCAACATTTTTGCCGCCCCGTTTCTGGAATTCTCTTTTCTCCGCAGACTTAAAAACACCTGTGTGGCCCAAATCTTTCCTTGCCCTTACTCTATCCATTATTACATTAGTGTTCTTTTCCTGTGTTTGATTTACATTTAAGTTCACACTCCCCGTTAATTGTTTCATAATATCGGGTGGGATTAACACGTCATAATCTAAATTTTTAGCCACCGCGCATACTACCTCTGTCGGGGAAACACAACGACTTATCCCCCTCGTTAAGAGACAATTTGGCTCTGACCAGCGGACATTTCACTGGTGGTCCAAAAATTTCTTTTCAGGCATATACTAGGCAAGTTCTTAAAATTACCTTTCCCTAATATATCCCCCCTTACCACCGTTATTTCGCTCCCAGAGTTTAACAATGCTCTAACCGGGTTCCCATTTATTCTAACGTTTACGTATTGTAATTTCCCCCGCGTTATCACATCATTCTCTGGGAAAGAGCGAACACTCGCGATGACAACTCTTTCTTGAGTTTCCTCCACATCCACCGGGCTTTCCCTTCCAATTTCTTTGTACTCCTCCTTTTCCATTTTAGTGGCCATATTAACCATGACCTCTTTATTACTTTGGTTCCTTTCGAACCCCCTATCCACTTTCGGACAGTCCCTTTCATAATGGCCCTTCGATCCACAAGCGAAGCAATTAGAGCTGGCCGGTTTATTGCTCTGGTTTCTTTTCAACCCCCTGCCTGAGTTCGGACAGTCCCTTTTGAGATGACCGTTAGCTCCACAGGCGAAGCACCCCGTCCCCTTTTCTTTGAGAGTTTCTACGGTCACTATCTTTCCTTATCAGTTCACTCCCCTTTTCGAACGAGTAACTCTTCCCCGCAGCTGAGGAAAACTGGTCGCATTCCTGAGCTAACGCTTTCGGCTTAAACAAGGACTCTCCCTGCCTTACCAGAATATGAGAAGCAGTTTCCTCATCCAAAGACGACATAATTTTATCTGCCACAATTAATTGATTGACCGTTTCAAAATCATGCGCCCCTCTCAATTTACAATAGTAGCTCCACGCCGCGGTCAAACGTGAAGCATATTGCATGAAATTTTCGTCCGCATTCCGCCTAGCTTTCCGAAAATTTTCAAGACACGCCTTCGGCGAAGGTTCAAACTCTTTTAACACCAGTTTTTTAACTGCTTCATAATCCCCATACTGGTCACTTTCCAATTCCGAGAATAAATTTGCGGCTTTCTCTCCCAAAAGACCTAACAGAATTCTCGCCTTTAGCTCCTCTGCTACTTTTTCGAAAGCAAATGCTTTCTCTAAACTGGAAAAAAAGAAATTCCACCCCTCCGGTTTGGAAGGAATCTTGACCGTGAGTAATTGTATGGTACGAATTATTTTGTCCACCGATTTTTCCCGACTACTCCCGTCATTACTGCTTAAACTGCTTCTGTTTCCCATTGCTCTCTCAGTTTCCAATGCTTGCACCCTTAGCCTTTCCATTTCCAAATCGTGTGCCCTGTTTTTATCCCTCTCTTCTCTCTCTTCTGCCCGTTCCTCTTTAATTCCCTCCAGCCAGTTTTTTATAGTTTTCTCATCAAAATCCCCACTCAAAATCGAGTCTCTCAACTGTATTTTCGTTGCCTCTCCGGGAATTTCCTTTCCCATATCTCTCGCTAGAAGCATGAGATCTGCTTTCTTTTCTCTCATTAAGAATGCCATTTTTTACAGAGATAAAAAAATACAGTAATAATACACAAAATACAGAAGAAACCAAATAAAAATAAAAAAAAATCATGCAACTTATGCACCCTTTCCCTGCTAGCACCTTAGCAATAACTTATTTAAGTTACTCAAAAATAAATTTTTTATACAATTAAGAGAGAAAAAAAACACACTAATCATATCACAAAATCATATCACAATTAACGATTCGCGAGTTTTCCATTGCACCCCAAATCAACACAACCACGCAAGAGAAACAAGAAAATTCATGCATCTACCTTTGCTAGATGACACGATGCTCGGGCCTGGTTTGGCTGGTCACGTTTTCCGGTAGCTTCCGTCATTATTCCTGTTCATCGCTGTCGCATTGGACCCTCTGGTAGCACGCTGCTGTTCGCTTTCTCCCCGTCATTCAGTCCTCTTGACTTGAAGACATCAAATTGTCGACCTAGGCGCCGCACTCCTGAACAACATTTGTAAAACGCCTCGTGCGTCTCCGGCTGCACTTTCTGAAGTCTGCACGCCACGTTTTATACCTGCCCGCCTATTTTTACTGGAGCAGGTATCTTGGGTTCGCTTAAAGCCTATGGGGCGGACAATGAAGCACAGCACCGACAAAACTCTGGATTAAACATTTATTAATAAGATTTGTCAAACCATATATACAACGCAAATCATACCCAAACAGGGCTCAAATAAGACCGAGGACAAAAATAAACTGTGCCGAGCGGACAAACACCTCCCTCGGTCTCCACTCCTTTCCGAAGAATAATGTACTTTCCCCGTCGTTCCGACCGGGCATCTCTTTTTTCACCCCTCTTCGTGAGGGCCGGGGGGAATCCCCCCTCGATCAAGTTTTTGCCTCCACGGGAAAAAAATGTGTTTTTCTGCAGCTGGCGGGGGTGGCATCGCATCTCTCGCCCCCCTCCTGTGGAACTTGCCCACCCCCTCTAGGGGTGTCCGTCTTCGGCCGCCGAAACAAAAAAAACCAGGGGCCCATGTAACACCAACTCGAGTCTTGAGTCTAGTATTACAAACCGCACCTTTTTTTTTTTTTTTTTTTAAGTTTTGCGTGTGCACTGAAGTTGATGAAAAATCATAACTTTTAACGGCAATCAAGATAAAAATCAGCCCTATAGCTGAATCGGTAGAACGCAGCCACGGATTTGAATCCCGCTCTTTGTTCGTAGCCATTCAGAATCGTAGTAATTAAGTAGTAAATTCCGATGTCTTTAGCCGTCGGGTAACATAAAAGAAAACTCAGCACTCTCAGACCAAACTAAATGGTTACAAATCTGTTAACCTAAAGTACAATTCGAACCGCCTAGCTCAGATACCGAAAAAAAAATCCCGTCCTATTTTGTTATCGACCCGAAATATTACTATTTAAAAAAATTTTTTTTAATTGTCCACTTAAAAAAATAGCTTTAAACGGTGCATATATTATTTAAATCATGAGTTTTTAGACATTGATTAAAACTAAATCTAATGATAATTATTGCATCTTTCCAAACTATTAAGGTATAGATTTTATTGCTATTTAAGAAATTCTGCAGTCACAAAATTAAAAATTTGTTTATAGGAATGTCTTCTAAAAATTTGATATCTAAAATACGCATTTATATAACAAATTTTTTTTTTTAAATTAGGATATTTGAGAAACTTCTGATTTTAATGTTTTCAACATTTTTTGATGAGACCTGAGTGATTGTTTATATTAGTAAAAATTATTTAGCTTCTGGTATATTTCATACTTAGGTACTTGTTTTTGCATTATGTAAATGAAATAAATATTTTTAAACTGTTTTTTAATTTCCATTTTTCCTTCATTTTCTTCCTTTTTTTTCCTTCTAATATTTAACATCTGGGTCTGTTACTTTTATTAAAAATTTTTTGAAATTGTCCATTTAAAAAAATTAGACTTATACTGTATTTTTTTAAGCATTAATTATAGATCAATCTAAGAAAAATTAATAGAATTTTACAAACTAGTTAAAAACAAATTTTAATGTTACAAAATTTTTAAGTTTTGTTTAGAAGTGCATTTTAAAGCTTTGCTATTTTAAATGACTTTTAAATTATTGGTGTACTGTTGAAATCCCTATTTTAACAAACCAGCTTATAACAAGTGAAAATTTCGATATCAATATTTTTCTTTTGTTTGCATGCTAATTTATTCATAAATGGTAAATGTCCATTTTATACATTTATAGTGAATCTTAGGAATGAGGTAGGATAATTTTTTTCACTCATTTGCTAAGTTTTTTTTTTCTTCATTTTTTATGAAATTTTTTTTGCAGTTATGAAAAGATTTAAATATATGTGTCTAGATTTAAAAACAAAGTGCGTGAAATTAATAACATCTTGTTCACCTACTCAAGGAAAGAAAATGTTTTTCGTTGTATAAGACAAAGAAATTCCTTACACTATCTTGATACTCACATCATGTCTATAAGAGATTATAAATTAATTCAGTATTAAAATAGTAAGCAATAACTAATTTTGCATTTGTCTATATTTTTGGTCATTCCAATAGGCGATCTATAAGTTGTTTGGTTTTAGTCAATTCAGATCATTAAAGATAAATTTTTATAAATCTTATATATGTAAATCTTATATAATATGTAATCTTATGTAAATCTTATATAATATGTAATCTTATGTAAATTTTATATAATATGTAATCTTATGTAAATCTTATACAAGTTATAATTTTCTGAGATCTAACATTAAAGAGTAGAAAAGGTTTTAAAGATTCTTTAAGAACCTTTTTTCTAAGGTTTCTTCTAAAGTTAAGTCCAACAAACAATATGGTTCCTCAAAGTTTAATAAAGTTTAACTGTATTGGTAAATTTATTTATTTATTTAATTAGGCAAATTGAAGAAGCATCTGATTTGAATCTGTTTTAAATTATTTTTTACTAGGAAACTTAAGTACTTGTTTATATTGATAAAAAGTTATTTAGATACTTTCATATTTCATATTTAGGCACTTGTTTTTTATTAAGTAAATCAGAACATTAATTTTTAATAGTTATTCAACTACCTCTTTTTTCCTCTTTTTTTGCATTTTTCTCCTTTTTTCCCTCTTTTTCCTCAAAAATTTGACTTCTGTGTCTGTGAAATACAATGATTTCTCACTTATACACACTCTTTTGTTCATGTTTTTGTTGAACCTAATGTAATAACCATTATTTTATCTGATATGTTTCTGATAAGAGGTGCTTAAAAAGTTTGAATGGTGCTTAATTTTATTCATTAAAAAAGTGTACGAACCATGGAAATTAGTTCTTTAATTTTTGAAATGGTTCCCGACACTCTTCAATCCAATCAAATTTAGTATATTTCTTGTGTAACTTGTTTAATGGTTCTCGCAATTTAAGAATAAATTTACTACAATCATCTATGCTGCCTAAAAATCTTTGCAAATAGTTTACATATCTGGGTGGTTGGAGATTACTTCTCTTTTCTGGTTTCTCGGCCTTCAACTTCATATCCTAGAAATTTAATTTTTGTTTGAGCAAATTGACACTTTGAAAAATTTAATATTTTCTTTTCTACAAAATGAAAAGGATAGTCTTTTAAACATTTGCACTCCGTTGTCGCAAATATTGCGACAAATCAGCTAGAGAGCGAAATTACCTGAGTGCAAAGGGTTAAGTGAGTCAAATGTTTATCAAAAGAATTTGAAAATAAAATATCTAAATAATTGATTGCAAACTGTATTGTATTTAAAATTTGAGTGCTCTCTGGAAAATAGCCGTTGCATTTCTCTACCCGAAAGGCTATCTTTTCCTCTCGTACAATCCAAAATTAGAAGTGAGCCCTATTTTTTTTGTCTTTTTCGTCTTTTATATGCCAATATCCACTTCGTAAATCTATTGTTCAGAATATTTGTGAATTAACTAAATTATGTATATTGTCTCTAATAAGGAAAAGGTTCAGAATCGGTTCAAGTTATAGCACTCAATTTTCGATAGTCAATACAGCCTCGTTCAGGAATTTTGATAAATTTTTATATGCTAAAGTTATTGGAATTGCGTATGGTGAATTGGAACATTTTATTAGATCTGTTGCCAAGAGCTTATCAACTTGTTTCTTAATTTACGCATTATCTCCTGGAGATGCTCTGTAGGGTCTCAATAAAATTGGAAGCTCAGAATTTAAAATTACTTTTTGTGGCTCTAGACAAATACAGCCAACATCATATTTGTCTTTAAAAAAAATTTCCTCATTCATTCAACAAATTTATTTAACTCTAAATTTTCATGGTTAATCAACACATTTTGAAAACTAGTATTAGAGTTATCACAAATTACCAATATTTGCATTATAAAAATATACAATTTCATTTTCATCTTCATAAGTTAAAAATATGACCACTATAAACATTTTCTGGGGGTAAAATTTTATTAATATCTTCACTATTTTGGTACATACAAAAATCATCAAAATTTAAATTCAAATTAAACAATTTTACATTTTCACTGTTTAAAATATAAGAGGAGAATCAATAACGAAAAATGTTATTACAAATTTGTGTAATTTTATTTAAAGTATGTTAATTTTAGAAGGTTTAACCTGCTATCGTCTTTATTGCATTTTTGTTCAAATTAGTTAAATCAGTATCATAATCTAAATTGTCACATTCTTTTTGGCATGATGTGAACGCTTGAATCTGTATCTAACAAAAACATTGACACTTTTAAAATGGAAGAAAATCTCAGTTCTACTCATCGAATTATCTTCTGCCATGTTTGTTTTATGTGGGGTTGTCGACTTCCACCGCCTCTGTTTTTGACGAAAATTGCTCCGGTTAAATCTGTATGAGTTAGGTCCATTTTCTCCAGCATGTCGAATCGGCTCTCTCGACATCTCTCCCCGCTGTGGAAAAGGCTTCACTAATCGCTGTGCTAATTTAAACCATTCCGTGGTAGAAGAAATGTGTCTGATAAGAATAATTCTTTCTCTCGGGTAAGCCGTCGGTGAGTCTATCTATTAAAATTGTTGAAGTTTGAGTCGTTTTTCGATAGTTAGTTTTTTTAATAAAATGGACATTGAAATCATTGCAATGAATAAATTTAAGCTCAGTAAAGTCGGACAGATTACATGTCTCCTTTTCAGCAAAAAGCTCAATTAACTTTAATTTTATCTGGTCCCAATCAGTAACTTCGATGACTTCAATAAAAATATCAAGGGGAAGTCCAAAATAATAAACCAAAATATTTACTCAATCTTCATTCGTTAACTCTACTTTTTTCTTGAAATACTTAAGCCAATTTCGTACATTCATTAGTCCCTTAGGTTCAAATTTCCGTAAATTCTACACTGTATTACTTATCACGAAACTATCATTGAAGCTCTTTTCGTCTGATCAATCGTCATTTTATCCTCGAAAATCACCGCCTGTGTGTCGTTGTCTGTCACCGTTGCACTGTAATTTTTAAAACATATTCTAAGGGTTTACAAAGTTCGAAATATCCATAGTGAAAAAATTAAAGCTGAAGTCTCTCCCGCGAAAAAAGTTCCGAGCATAGGTTTGAAATACTGCCGTCTAAAATGTAGTTTTCCTCGTAGTTTTCCTTGTCGGCTGAAATGTAACCACGGCGAAAATTAATCTGCCGGTCACATTCAATTAAGTTGTAGCCCCTATTGTATTTACTTGCTCCGGCTACTGGGCAAGGAGAAATCTAATCTTGACTGCTAGGTTAATTGATGCTGTAGTCGTGGCACATTTAAGAGAAGCACAAGTCCGAGTAGAAATTGAATTTTATTTTAGTTATAAGATGTGTTTCACATTCAAAGGCAGAAGATGGAATGAACGCCGAAACACGAGTTGGAACAGGGTTGGACCCCAGAGCGATACAGAGACGAAATCTTTCCCAGAGAAAGTAGCTTAGTCGGCGTTATTAATTAAAAAAAAGGGAGCTTGGTTAATTGAAAAGTGAACTGGGAACAGCTGAAAAATATGAAGAGTGGGTAGAAATTGTGCATCAATCGCAGATAAAGTTATGGGAAATGGGTTGGAAGAACTTTAAGTCGAGGACAATCCTTTAAGACATAATGTGGCTGGGAAAATTTATTTGAAAGAACAAAAATGCGAGACATTTTTTGAGATATTAAAATGTAATAATTTATATAATTTTATTTAGTGTTTAGTTTCTGTGCTCTATTAATTTATATACATGAAACCTAGTACTCTTAAACCACCATTCCCCTTCCCCCAGAAAACCCCGTGAAGATATGAAGCAAATTGTACACTAATTGATATGCTTACAGGTTTCCAAGGAAAAAGCAAAGTTTGGCTGCCTATGAATGAACGTGTCGCTGCAGCGCATCTTATCTGCGCAACTGAATATATATATATATATATAATTACTGCTTGCATAAGGTCAGAGGTGGACAAACGCTATTGAGTTTTTCCCCTTGTGAAGTTCTATCACTTGAATAAATCATCAAATTTTTCTCATTGTAATCATTGTTTTTTTCTGTACATGTGCATCACATCTATCGATTTTCATCCCATTCGGATAACTCCTTCTTGGTGCATCCTTTTTTTTTTTCTTTTTTCCCTTGGGTGTGTTTTAAACTAGCCTAGTTGAAATCGAAAATCTAATATTTTTAAAGCTACAGTGTTAAAAATAACATGTAAAAATTTTATTCTAAAGGAGTGACACTTTGTCTTATGATCATTCGTAGATTGTTTTAATAAATAATTTGTTTGATTAGACTGATTTAAAAGGTGCTATGTTCTATTACGAGAGGTAATTAAACTGGAGCCAGATATCTGACTAACAAATTAACAGGGTTGAATCTGTCTATCAATATGTGTATTCAGCTACCTACTTACAACCCCCCCCCAAAAAAAAAAAAAAAAAAATCCTTCACAGTCGATCTTCAAAAGTTTTTGAGGTTATTGAAGAGACCGTTTTCGATTAAAAAAAAAACCTTGTCAAAATATCATAACTTTCTTATACGCGATTAGTTTTTTTCTTTATTTTTTGACATTTTGATTGCATGATGCTTTATCACAATCATCATTAGTACCTTTTTAAAAATCACAAGATTTTGTCTATTTAGGTTAGTGAATTTCAATCTTTTTTAAAGCTACCACCTCCCTAACTGTTAAAAAAAATTTCTTTTTTGAAAGTCTCGTAATTTATGGTGTCTGGAAGAGTGAATATTAGGTTGTAAGAGGCCAAATGCTTAGAGGCTCAGGGCTGTTAAGCATAAGAATCCCATAGTTTTGTTAATTTCACACTAAAATGTCTTAATTTTGTTTTGCAGAAATCTGTTATATATCTCTTTAAGAAACCAATCTTAAATACTTTAAAAAATAGTAAATATTTTAAATATATATATTCATAATTTGATTTATTTTTGTTTGTTAAAACTGTTCTCACTAGCGCGTGTAACAAATATCTTAATATCTGTTGTATGGGCTTCGGAAATGCTTTACAGTTCAATTTCTACTACAGCATGAGTTAGCTGTTCTGATATTTTATTTATAAAAGCTTAAACCAAGAGTTTCCTGTTCTGCACTAGTACACATAGCATTTCAACTGTATCACGCCTAATAAAGCTTCGCTTGGCGCCGCTATCAATAAGACAATGCAACTGAACATGTCGCCTCTCCTGCATAGAGTTTGTGTTAGCAGTGAAAGTCTACAGATAAGCTGCTGATTCCGAGTTATTTTCTTTTAATTACAAGGTAAGGATAGGAAATGTTTATTTCCGGGAAGAGTTTCAGATGGAGAATTTAGATCGACAGGCGAATTGTTTTGATTCCTCTTGCTCACAAATTATGCGGTTGTGAGTTGTGGCGAGTTTAACATTGTTCATTATTCTTTTTCCAGCAGTTTCTTGAGGTATCTTCTGCCCGTGGAAACAAAGCACCTTCTTTGACTTAATTACGAGTTTTTCCTTTCACTGACATTTAAAGGGCAATTTTGGTTTTGGTGGAATTTTGAACCAAAAAAATGCAGTTTCGATTTACAACAGTTGAGATAAGTGGCAAAATAATAAAAACATTTCTTTTATAAAATATGGGTACTTATATTTTGAATAATTATAATTATATGCCGGCTTACGGTTACGTTTTGAGTAACACTGTTCTTCTGATTTCCTATCAAAAACTATGTTTCACGGCATTAAATTTCCTTTCTCAAAAATTGCTTCAAATAATTAATACCAAATTCTTTTGTTTTACGTTGCCTGTTATATAAATTTAATTATTCGGGAATTTTTTGTAAAATTATCTGCGAGAGGAGACTGCTTTATGTGCGAGCGACTTCATTGTGATCTAACTTGTATTTCAATAGCCATAAAATTTTCTTAAAGCAGCTATATTATGTACAGTTTTTGCGGAATGTACTTACAGCAGTTTTTTAATATGGCAAGAAATATATCTGTTCTCTCAAATCGCTATTTTAATAATGAAATACAAGTCATAATTTTTCTCAGTTATAGTAAACTCTGACACAGCAGTTAAGGTAGTTTCCTTTAAATAAGTTTTTAAATATGCAAGCTTTTCAATATTATTAAGAGAATCATTAGTGTATCTCAACTTCATAGGAATTCCAAAAATCTAACCAATCGTTACAAACTCCACTAAATGTGGGAATATTTATCCGAGGAAGTTTTACTAAGGAGTTTTCTTTTTCAACACCATTTTCACTTGTACGGTTCAACTCGACATTATGGAGTAGTTAATTTTCTTTTACCGGATTCTTTTTCTAGAGAAATAATACATCTATCAAATTTAAGTTTTCAAAGTAATGCCAGTTTCTTTATACTTTTCATAAGCAGTCGGTTCCTTATCTAATTCTTTAATATTAATAACCTCTTCGATATCCTCATCTAATTTGTTCAACTCTTGCATTTTATAAAGAAGCTGATTTTTCATACCATATAACTCATCAATTTTATTTTCTACAGTAAAGTCTATGCTTAACTGATGGTCAGTTGTAGTTTCGATTTTAGTCACGAGTTTTGAGAGTAATGTTCGGACTGTTGTTCTTTTAGCTTTTATTCTTTTTATATCCATATTTACCTTAATTCAATACCTTAATCTTAGTTTAAATTCAACAGTTTATCTAGATCAACTAGATGAGGGATCTACCTCAAAGTAATCCCATCAGAAGCAAAATCATCTCTCTCGCCCCATCAGAAGTATTTAATGATCACCTCCGAAGTCACCAAAACTGTACAAAACCTTTTCCTATTCATTTTTAACCGATAAAGTTTCAGGTATTAATTTCGGTGTAGATAAATATTTCTGGTAGACTGCTGTAGTAGATTTTGCAATTCATTAGTTTCTAGAAACATTTAAATAAACATGGTCAAATTTTTAATCGTTCAACTTTTACTGTATTCGTAATATGCGTATAAACTTAAGAATAGTTTTACCCTATCGGAGAGGAAAGGAAGAAAAATATCTCGTTAGGAAAAACGACTTGAGGTTGGGACAAAGGCAAAGAAAGTAACATGTTATGTGAGGAGACAAAATGGTCTAGTAATATTAACCTCTAGTAATAATAACCTCTAGTATGATTTAGAGTGCTTTGTGACTTTATTCTTTCCCTTTCGTCGAACGATGCCCTAATGGATAGGGCTTTCAACTTGGAAATAAAACAAAATTGTTCGTTTTATGAAATCACCGAGTAAAATAGTACTAGAAATATATTTTTAGTGAAATTTGTAAAACTATTTTTAGACAAAAAAAAAAAAAAAAAAAAAAAAAAAATGTAACTTCGGGAATTGGGCATCTCTGACGAAATGAGCCCAATCAATATTTGCACTTTTTGGTGCCGATACGAACTTTAAACTCTAAAAATAAGACAATCTTTCGTTTTATTAAATTGACGAGATAAGATACTGCTCTTCGGTACCGTAATTCGTCAGTTCTAATTCCATTACTGATATGGATGTTCGGAGCCGTTTTAAATTGTCTTTAACCCTTTGGATCCTGCATTAGCCCTCGATAGCCGAAAGTTCAGAATTTTGATTGCTGATGTCCGCGACTTACGCTAATAAGATACAGTGGACTATACTACGATCACCGGGGAATAAACAACCCCCGCCGTTTTCCTGTTCATTGCTTACATTGCGTCCTGTTCTTTGCTGTTTAACGTGATATTCGTAAAACGTTAATTTTTCATTCTTACTATAAAACGGTAATTTATTATCAGTATTCGAGATAAGCGTATGTTTCATTTTTAATTTTAATGCCTCAGAGCATTGATGGACAAAAGGATTTGACCAACCAAGAAAGAGTAGGAAGAATAATTCAGTGAGTAGTTCTCAATCAAGAAACGGGGTGAGACTTATTTTCCTTAATTGATGATGGGTGAACAAAAATTCGGTATGAAATGCGCAAAATTTCAGCAATGAAGCTGGCTATCTGAGGACATTGGAAACTTCAGTGTATGGGTCTTAAGCAGTAGGCCACGGTATCTTTAGACGTTTACAGTAGGTCGTACGGCTTCAAACCAAACAACCTCTTGTCATTATAAGTAAGGTTAAACCCAAATTTTGGGTTTTGGACCCCTAAAAATGACTATTTATTTTTTGACCAATTTCTGAATACTCCTGTTTGTGATACCTCATATGAATCTAGTCATTATTTGCTGTTTATATTTTGTTGCACCATTCCGTGATCTGTTTAAAACTGTAAAATGGAAAGACCTGGGGATTTAACAACATACTGTCAGTTCAACATGAGCAAAGTTCTTATATTCAATTTCATGTTTTAAAAGTGAAAATTCAGACATGTTTTACTTAAATAATTATTAAACTCTTAATATCTGCACACAAAACTTACTTTTGCTTAGTATTTTTTTTATATGTAGCATTGAATTAGATGTGTATGGACAAAAAAACAGGTCTTCGGAAAAACTCTTACAACATACAAGATTTTAATACCGGAAAACTTGAAGACATGATATTTTCAGTTTACTACTTTATCGGGTATCTGTTTTTTTTTTCCTTTTTCATAAATCAAATTGTCAGAATAGCCATGGTGTTTGTGTATATTTTCTTTGAATCAAACCCGAATTGGTTGCCTGAGTGAAAAGTATGTTTGAGATTTGTTAACATCGCTGTTATAATAATGGTAATTATAAATGGCTGCAGTTACAGCAGCTAAAACTCTCAATTAGTCTATTAAATTCATTTTCCCTTTATAATGTGAAGTTCTCAGAGATGGTTTTCTGAATTTCTTGTTAAAAGTTCACACCACTCACATTATTCGTATTTATGTTACAAATAAGAATTATTTTTGAGAGTAAAATAACTCACACCTAAAATCCTGGAGTAAACAATGCAGCCTTAGAGGACGCAAAGGAGTTTTAAAGACTTGATTATTTAGAAAGTGTTTCGATGAATGTGTTATATTTGTTACAATCATGACTTCGAACAGAAACTGAACCAAAAAACGGGGGAAAAAAAGTTATTTTGGTCGGAACGAAAACCTTAAAGAAACCTAAAATATATCAGTTTATTTCAGTTCAATATACTTTGTCATTTTGTTACTGTAACCAACTTACCAATATGTTCTAATTTAACGTAAACCATATAATTATTGTCATTGCATGTAATTTGCTTCTCGATTTCCTGTTTTGATGTTCCCTAGTATTTTTCTGTTTCATTTTCGGATGGAACTACTTGTAGAAGGCAGATCTTATTCAGTTGAATGTACAGTTGTCAAATGCGATTTTGATAATGAATTGCTCACCACTTGTATCATACATGCTAGTAAAATATATCAATTTACATAGTTAATCAATTAAAAATAATTAAAATCTTCTAAATTTTGATAATTACATTTTTGTGGTTATGATAGAATAATATTTTTAGTAACAACAAGAATGTATAAAAAATTGTTCATTCGGAAATGAACTGAAAATTAATTCAACTTTAACGAAAAAAATACGGTTGGAAGTCCTGGTTAGATTTGTTAAACACAAACTGATGTACCTGACGTCACCTAAGATTAAAGTTAGAAAATTTAATTAGTTGATTATTGTGGATATAAATATATGGCACAAACTTTTATTAAGGTCCAATAAAACTATTTTACATACCTAAGAAATATTTTAACTCAAACCTGGAGCGTAAACAACATACGTTTTTCGGTACGCAAAGTACTCAAACAAAACACCTGGCTTTCCACTGAAAAAGCGCTGTGATCGTTTGGTAGGGTGTTTATTTTTTTTTCTCCACAGGAAGTTATTAAATGAGAAATTTTGGAGGTATTCATTGTTTAAAGGGAAAACATAAATATTTGTATAATCCTTATTAGGGAAAAGTTTTGAAACTGAATAAAATCGCTTATTGCATACTCGTGTTCGAAACAAAATTAGTTTTCAGTACAAAAAGTCATGAATTTATTAAATTTTAAGTAGAATTTAGAATGTGTTTCATCTCAAATTATGGAAGTTTTAGGCATATATATAATTATTACACATTTAGAGAAGTTAAATTCTGGACTTTTATACGATTCAAGATTGTACCGAATAGAAGAATGGCGAAAGTGTACAGGCCAATTTGAAAACCTACGTAAAAATGTTTTTAAAATCCACCATTCGAAATAGTTTCGATTGTATGTAAAAAAAATTGTACGACGGGTAAATTATAGGTATATACTTTACAGTTTGATTTTATTTTAACTATTTATCGAAGTAATAGTTGGGGATTTTATAATGGTCCAAAACACTATGCAAACTAATTTGCTGCTACCATTTCTTGACACCACACTTGATGTACTCTATATTATATAAATTGCCTCTAGGGGGATAGTTTCATGTATTAGTCAGTGCTTTATTCCAAAGTATAACACTAAACTTTTATTTATTCTTATGTACTGTTAGATCAAAGAAAGTTTTGAAACATAATTTTTTTTTTCTCTTTTACAGGCGTTACTTCTTGGAAAAGCAAATTGAAAATACCTTTACGCCAAACATCGGATATTACTAGTGGAACATCTAACAGAGAAATATATTTAACACTTAGAAACATTTTCATGAATAGTCGAATTAAAAGGAAGATGAAGACTAACAGGAAAATGAAGGTGATTAACACGGCTAATACCATATAATGTGTAGCCCAAAGGTACCATCTGACGATAAATATTCAATAGCAGTACCTCATCGTTTGACAAGTTCTGTAGATGACGATAACCCATCAATGAACTTCAGGCTATCACCACTCAATAAGGTCTATACACATTTATACAGGGTAAATCCTTTGTCAGAATAAAGTAATAAATGCCAATATAAGTAAGGCTCAAACAGAAAGTCAGATCTCTGTTTTGCAGCTACAAGGAAGTTGTAATATGATTGCGAAGAAGGCGGTGGCTGAAAATTCAGACCAAGTGGCAGGACAGAAATTCAGTCTCGTAATATGCACTGATGCAATTTCACATACAAATAAACACACGTATTAAGGTCGGACACGTAACTGCCGCCAGTGGCGGAAAAGTGCAAAGCAAAATTAAGATCGAAAGTTAAAGAAATAAAACAACAAACAAAATTGATGAACTGTTTCTAGTTCTTAGGGATATTCATGGGAGAATCTTTTCTTGAATTCGTACGTAATTTTCATTTGAGTGAAAAGGATGTTTGTTATGTGTCCTCCCTGTAATTTTGAAGAGTAAGTCCTTTCTCAACAATGTTTTCTGGTCTTCGTAATTATTAGATACTTCTAATTATAGTCCTTTACCTGTCTTTTCAATAGCAATCTTATTTTTCAGTTTTTACGTGTCCGTAAATGAAGATCAGTTTTATAATAAGAAATGTTATAATTTTGCTTTTGGACTTTTCCCCCATATATTGCTCTGATTGAACGGTTACTTGCTAATTAAACATTCTATTAGAATCTCATGTTAACACTGATTGTTAATTTCGATACGTAATCTCAATAGTTTTTCTAGAATGCACGTCAATAATTTACATTCTGGATCAAATTTATCTATTACCATTACTTGTAAAGTCAGTAAGGCTCATATCGTCATATCGATTTATCTCGAAAAATCCTAAAAACTAATAGATAAGACTCCTTATTGAGGTTAAATTCGTACCGACTCCAGCTTTAATGAACTTAAGTTTAACTAAATCTGCCATCGAACTTGCATTTATTATCTCACAATAATTGGTATTTGATTACATTTTTCTGTTACTGTGTCCTGTTTTATGCTTTTCCTAAGATATTTATCACAGGTCCATTGTTTGCAATTGCAATACTGTTTCTTGCAATCTCGTGAAGCACCCGATTTTTGCATCCTCTCCTCTTTTGTGTAACAATTCTGTTACTACTTTAGTTTATTTGATTTTGTTTAAACATGTCTTAAGTTCGAGCCGCACAGTTAGGTATACGATAATTTCTTTTGGCGTAAAGGCTTTTATTTAGCAATGTGCCCATTAAGAATGGATTAGATTGGTTTGCCAAGAGCCTATGGGAATATTTCGCATTTTGAAATTGGAGAGTTTGTCTAAACCAGATGACTTAGGTTTATAATGGTCATTTCCATTGAATACTAAATATATTATTATAGGAAATCCTCAGAGTTCTCTTCATGAGTGATGTTATGCATTATTTTGAAATAGCTTAACTAATTTCATTTCTACACTAGTTATGTAGAGTGATGTTTTTACCTTGTTGGTCCACAATGTTTTATGTAAGTTACTTATTACTCCCGACCCAGCAAAAGCCATACGGGAAATCAATGTTTTATGTAAATCATTTCATCTAACATGAATTATACAGAACCTTCAGTCTGCTTTTGAAAATGAATACTACAATCGTATTGCTTTCCTGAGTGTTCTTACCCATGTTTTTGAGGATTTTCAGACTGCTACTGTCTTTTCCAAAACAGATTTGAAGTCTCTTCCTGATAAGATTTCATCTCATCCTCCTAATCGAGAATTTTCTGTTTTGAAATTCTTGTTTGCAAGATATCAAATGTGTTCTATCTTTGCTTTACTTAGATAGCTTTAAAATTTTAACTTTAACAATGGTAGTTCTTCATAGGATTGAGCTCAGAGCTGTTTAACGAGACTTTATAAATGCCAACATTAGTTTGTATTTACGAGAAGCAAAGAACTAGAATTGAGAATATTGAAATGGTAAAGAAAATCAGATATTTTCTTGTTGGAAGTTGAGTAATCCGTGAAAGGAGCCCGTAGGGTAAGAAACTAAGATCATTTCTAAAATTAGAAACTAAGTGAGAGATAAATGTTCGCCGTTCAAACGCAGAAATTTTAAACAGAATATCCTGGTAGAGTGCTCTTGAAACATGCCTTTTTTATCCTGGTCAATCATATGTTCATTTTAATACTCTTTGTTTGTTGAACATTGAATAATTTTTTTTCTTTCGATTGACTTAGCACTGAACTTAATCATCTGAGAGCTGTTGCCGAGGATTATCGTTTTTCTTTCAATATTACATGATCCAATATTTGGAAAACTGTCTTCCACCAGGCATAAAATTCAAATTGTAAACTTTTGCCCTACCTTTTTTTTCTAAAATAAGGCGGCAGATAAATTTTCATCCAAAAAGTTTAGTTTCAGAGTCATTTTGTCTCCTATTTTCATAATTTGTTTTGATAGTCTCATACATGCTCTTAAACGCTATTAATCATGGTAATATCATCATTAGTTTGATATTTTTGCTGTTTTTAATATTTGAAAGTATCTTTCTCTTCCATCTTGGCTGTAGAAATTTTTCCATTAATTGTAATATTAGTAATTCTGAGTTAAATCCTAATTAGCTGAGATTTAGAAATTATTTTTAATATTTCTCCATGTTTCCGGGTTTTTTTCCCTACTGTTGGTCAAATTGCTATGAATTTTTCTACCGCTTGAGACGGGCAATTTTCAAACCCTTTTTCATCCTTCAAATTACTTAGATAATCAACGTCTCCAAATGGTAACTGTCTTTTCTCTTTAATACATAAATCAAAGGCTGCCACACGCTCCCTTTCTTACTTACTAACATTCAATTTGCTTGTCTCTAAAGTAAAAGTTATCACTATTTAAGGCTCGTATTGGACCGGTGATCATATACGGCTCCTGTCTGTGGTAAAGAAGACATTTACCCAAAATCGGAAGACTCAAGTTTGTAAGATTATGCTATTCCTTACAGAAATTAAAACAAAAAAATTTCCAGAGGTTTTCCAGATATATTTCCAAAAGTGATAATCCTGTGCTGCATTCCATTTATATTTATAATCCTGGAATCCTTTCTTCTGCTTCAAGGACTAGAGTAATCTTAGAATACCTAATGTCTTTATTCCACCCTTAAAGAGAACATAGAGGTAGCCTTGTGGATTTCGTTTTTTAAATTTTTGCTTTCTTTTACTTTAAATTTTTTGTCTTCTGTGCGTATTGCAATACCTTCGTACTCTATTCAAGCTTCATTCGCTGTATGTCGTTAAACTTCTTTTTCAGTATTAAGCATTTTTAGAATTAATTTTATGCAACACTTTCGGTCGCAGGAGGAATCAAAATCTTACTGCTCTGAATTATTTTTCCATTTCTATCATTCCTAAAGTCAATCGTCCGTTTTTTTTTTTTTTTTTTTTTTTTTTTTTTTTTTTTTTTTTTTTTTTTTTACTTATCAGAGCGTATATTTTCCCCTTCAACAGCTGACGAATTATTATATATAATAGTACAAAAGTAACTGGTTTGTACCTCTTACAGTTATGTATAACCCCAGCTTTACGCTTTATTGGTTTTATTGTATTTACTGTGTTCAGAGGTAAAGCGGCTGTTAATCCCTTTCCCTAGAAAAACCCTAAAAAAATTTACTGTCTTCTTAGTCCTATTTAAGCTACCGATCTCCTCTCATTGATAATACAGCCCGGATGTAGCTGCGAAACAGTTATCTGCGCCTGTTTTTTCTATTTCTGACAAAGGACAAAATACGCCTATAACGGAGCTGAATATACCGTGGAAAGATGACATGTTCTCTCTTTACTAAGGACGTTACAATATCCACGGACAAACATTACCATATATTGGACTTACATACAAGCATATACATACTTACATATCATTTATGTTATAAAATGAATTAATAATTACAATCTCAGTTTAAAATCTTGAAATATTTGATGAGAACATATGGAAAGCTACTTATCTGATCGCTGAGAATCCCAGAATATAAATAGCTCATCACTCTTGAAAGGAATCAAAATAGACGTTTTCTTATAAAATTATCACTATAACTTTATCTACAATATGAAATGTAAGATATAAGTTCATCGAGCTGAAACCAGTTTCTTAGATCAAATTTCAAAACTATCATTTTTTCACTAAAAGGAAGTTTTGTACAATAGACGGTATGTCGTGGTGCCGTCTGAGAACATCTTTGAATTTTAAACTATTGAAGGACACTCAATTCTGATAAATTCCGAGGATTTAAAAATAATATTGAAGAAATTAAGTGTGAAACAAATTTTCTGTATAGTCATCCTGAATGCTTTTTGTTTACTTGGGTTTTTTTTAATAGCAAAAATGTTTTTTGTGTCTGTATTTATTTTAACACACACCAATTTGTAAATTAATTGCCAACTCGCGCAATTAATTTACAATCATATCAAAACTCCCAAATGTATTTTTCACAGGTGTATATTTGAAATAGGCTTCGAACGTTTAGGCTTTTTAACGTAATTAAGAAACTATTAAAATTTGTGTCAGGCCACCAGTAAAATGGTCAAAACCGGAACAAGGTCAATATAATGTATTGAAGTCAAAAAAGGGCTTTTGGATACAGAAAAACTGTAATATTAATCGTATATGTTACAATAGGTTCAATTTAAATTCTTAATAAAACATACCGTCTAACCATAGTCTTACCCAATATCACAAACCAAACAAGTTAGACACAGTTGTGATACTATAACTGCGTGACTAGGCAGTAATTATTGCCTAGTCACTTAATGCTTCTGTTTGAATATAGAAAACAAATTCACAACATATTGTGATAGGGGAACTAATAATTAATAATGATCATCAACCTTAGATCTTTCACAAGATGATGGTAAAATCCCAAATGTGGAGATATGATATAATGGTAAGTTCTTTCGGGATAATTCTCGAAAAAAAATTAAATATCAACTTAGTTTGAAAAAAGAAGTTCAAACTATCTTAAAATTTTGTTAAACTACAACAACTGTATGGTTGATACATGGGTAGAAAAGTTGCTTTCTCATGTACATATCTATAAAGTAAACATTTGTACATGATACATTTACTCATAAAGACTTAATCCTTGATTGTTATAAATTGTGGACTAATATATTAGTTTTTAACGAATTGATACATCTAATAATAAATTCGTTGAATGACTTGGGCTACACTACTGTTCAAAAAATTTGGATTCATATTACTCTGCTCTAGTAAATGATCATAGCAGTCTAGAATTTCTAACCATCATTAGATATAATAACCCTGCTGCTGTGTTAATTTCGTCTATACACACACTGTACTCTGATTGTGCCAAATAGACTTCATGTTTCTTATTTATTATTAACTATGTGTTCATGTTATTTTTTTAAACAAAATTAATGCAACAATTCCTTTTTGTCTTTAAGAAAGAAACGAACAGAAAACCCACTATCTTTAGGCATAATTATCAAAATTTAATTCAGAAATTTAAAAACAAAAAACCAGTATGTCATGCATAATAGTAAACTGGGTACATTCATAAAGCCTCAATATAATAGCCACTTTTTTTTTATTTTATTACAAAATTAAGTGACATTTGGGTCAAAATGAACCTAAACATATCAGCAGGATTAACTATCGTGTAGTAAGGAAAAGTAAGATTACTCACTATATCGGACTCGATTATGATTAGATATAAGCATGTTATATATGGAATTGAAAATTAGAGGCTATTAGTGGCATAAGAATAACTTGGCAGTTTCAACTGGTGGGGGGAGGGGCAAAAGTGTTCAGTAATAAATATTCGATAATCCTAAAATGGTAATAACGTTTTAACCTTTTTTAACTATTTTCATTGTTTATGTAGTTGTGAAAACAAAATCTTAACAAATCTGTAAAGTTATTGTAAATTACAAAACAAAACGGTTCCTTTCGTTTATTCTTCCGAAAAAATGTTCTCATCAAGTTTACAAATATATCTGTCGCGATCGAAGCGAGGGCAGATTAAGCTGTAAATAAATGATAAATCAACTCGGTAAAATTGAATTAATCTGGTTTTTCTAATTAAAACACAAATTGATTTTCTCCTAAAGTATAATCATAATTTATTTTCTTGCTTTCATAATACTACATATCTATATCAGATAGTTTGTCTTCTTTACCTTCTTTATCTTTCTCCTCTTCAATCAAACATACATTATCATTAAAATGTAAGCATTGTTTTACTTTCCAAATGAGTTTAAATATCAGTGTTTCGTTCACCAATGGAACACTAATATTAAGTTTACAGTGTATTCTGAAGATCTTACATATTACAAAATTAATAATTAGGATTATTCGATTTTATAACATGGATTAAACTTTAAAATTTCGGTGAACATTTGGGGATTTGTTTGAATTTGGAAAGCTACGGTCTACTGTTTTCTTCACGAGGGCTAATGAAACCGGGACTTTCTGCTTAAAGCTGATTCTGAACGGCAACGATCATCCATGCCCACACCGGGATTCTAACTCACGAACTCAGGCACCGAAAAGCAGCATTAAGCCATCATTCGCATGCACATTTTGGGACACTGGTGTTTATCGTATCTGATCTAGCAATGATCATTGGAATGACAGCAAAATTGTCCCTAACTTCTGACATAGGGGTCTCCCCCCCTCCAATTGTCGGAAAAATTGCCCTTGTTTGGGAGAGGGGATAAATTTATTGCTTTAAGCCTCTTCTGGTACTGATCAAATGCAAAAATGGTTGTTTAAATCGGATCTAATGATGTTCTTTCGAATGACACTAAAATTGTTCCAAAATTCCAACATGGGGGGGGAGTTGATTAAACCCCAAAAATTCTAGATCTAATGACTGTTATTCTAATAATTTATCGTTCACGTTTATAAGATCATATTAGAAAATCCATTAGGTTATTCCCAGCCTCTTAGAAATTTTAAAAAATTGTTTTAATTGACCAAACGATGAAATATGTTGATAAAATCTGTTCAAACGAATGACGTACTTTGAAATGTTAGTTTCCTTCATGGGCATTCATCAACTTTATCAGGCTTTAATTTCAGTTACATTTAAGTATTGAATTGACATTAATGTCAAACCTATCAATATTACATTTTAAAAATTTCTTAAATTAGGTTTATTTTTAAAATTGTTAATTTTTAAAATGTTTCTTATACATTGCTTTTCTTCTAATTTTACCCTTTTTTTTAATCCTTATAAATATTTTTGAACATCTAGGAGGTATTATTTTGCAGCTAAACTGAATAGTTAATTTAAGGTGAATAGTTTTTAATTGCAGGTTGAAACTTCATGACGTATATCTATATTTAAACTTAGTTTTAATAACTATAATAAATTCAAAATTTAAAGTGGATAATTCAGATTTTTTTTAAACGAAATAGAAGTAATTTCTAAGCACGTTTAAAAAAACTCTAACAAGTTAGGTCACGAGGACGACAAGCATCTTATATATTAAAAAATATTCGTAAAAAAACTAATTTTTAAACACATCGGAATTTAAATTAAGAAAATTCTGTCATTTATTTACTAATACTTCAATTTATATGTATACGAAGTTTCAAAAGTCAAAGTTGATATTTAAATATTTTTCGTAATATCCACCATTATGAAACAATTTTAATGACATCCACATAGCATAAATGTAATAATATATATATATATATATATATATATATATATATATATATATATATATATATATATATATATATATATATATATATATAATATATATATATATGAAAATTTTAATAGACAGAATTTAAGATATCAATGAAAAAATAATAGGTATACAAAAATGTTATATATACCATGAAACTGCCTTCAGTTAAATTTAAATGCTAAAACTGTAAAAGTATTAACCACATTTTAGTATTGAAAACATTAAACTCCAAAGAGATATTTTGCACTAAAATTTTTTTATAAACTAGGAAACAAAACTTTATTGTGAATGTATATTCTGAAAATTTTTCGCTACCCATATATAATAATTATTCAGAAACTACTGACTATTTCATCATGCTCAAACTTTTTCACTGAACAAAATCATTTCTAGCATTAACTTTCAAATTTTTTATATACATGTTTAAATATGTCTCCTTAATATTAATTCAACGATAAGAACTTTGTTAATCGAAATTTATAATGAATATTATCCATAAACTATAGACTATTTCAATATAAAGCTATTTTTTCTTTCATAGATAAAAATCATTTTTAGAACAAAAACTATACAAGTTGATGATTGCTTATGCGATTAAATGAAATAATACAGATTAAATAATTCAAAAAATTGAATCTTAATCAAACAAATAACGTCTCTTTGGCATAAAAATTGAAGGAATCCATAAATTTTTAAAGGGTTTTTTTATGGGGCCTAGTTTAAAATTAAAGATTTCAAGAACCTAATTTTTAAGGATCTCTCCAATTGAAGTAGTTTTATAAAAACTTTTGATGACCTTTTAATTCCTTTCTTCCTTCTCAAAGTATACAATGCTTGTACGCCTATATAGACACAAAAACATGAAAGCTAAATATATATATAATAAAAATACTTACCTGTTCACTTGATGATTGCCGTTCCAGCGGCAGTCTATGCTCTTTAATCAAACATATCTAATCATATCACACGTATCCAAATTCAAAATCTAAAACTGTCAACGGGTGCTAATCAGTGCCTGATTATCGCACGGGCACTTGGGGCATGTCATGGGCATGAAAATTCAGTTGAGGGCTTGAAACACATATTAAAAAAGGGAAATTTGCAACCTTACCCTACCATCGTTAAGTTTTAATAATTGTACGAGGTAATTTTGTTTGACATGAACTATATTGTTTTCTATTTACTTTATTTTTACTGTTGTTTACCTGATAACAAACCTGGTGCTCTTTTTATCCTATGGGTTGTTGCATATTTATAAGACAGATTATTAGCAACGTACCACTATAAACCATTAAATTATCTCATCAATTTAAATTATTTTTAATTCTATTATTTTCTACACCATAGAGCTTGAGAGCGTGACAAAGTAAAAATAAAAAAAGTGGTTCACTCTAGGTTTTTAAAAGTCCTTAATTTTTAGCATGGCTAAACAGAGATAATAATGATTACGTAAAATGAAGATTTGGTGTTTATTGATTTTGAATATTATTTTAATGCTAATTTCTTAAATATATTTGCTGATTCAATGTTATAATTTTTATATGACTGTAATTATGATAATAACTTCTCGCTATAAATTTACAATGGGAGTGGAGGGCACAAAAATTGGATTGTGCCCTGGGCACAAAAGTATCTTAGTCAGGCCCTGCTGCTAACATCTTTTTTTCAAAGGTGCAACTACTTTATCACCTAAACGAATGATGGACTCCCTTGTCCTAGTCCTCTTGTTAAGTCTGTCACTTAAAATTTTATTGCATAAATCGTTCTTTAGACCGATAATGAAGTACAGCTAAATGAGGAATATCCACCCTACAAGTTAGGGTGGAATATTTGTATGAATTCTCTATACTTAAGACTTAAATCCTACCTTTTCTGTTTAAATGACTTTTATTTAATGGATTAGTAATATACCTAGCCCAATCTTGCAGATGATTCCAGGAATAGTGGAGCCTTAGGTTACACAAAACTTATGCCAACCAGATGTGCGATTCCGTCTCCAAGGAGAAAAAGTTATGTTCAAGACAAGATTTATTTTAGGGGAAATGGCTCTTTTATCAGTTTTGCTCCTAATGACTGAATCCCACGCGCACCCCATATTGTGTCCATTTATCTTCCTTCCCGAACTTCCTGGGCATTTTCACCACTCATAGTGTTTTAGTGAATACCTTCCATAGACATTTCTCGAACCCATTTAGACCCTTCAATTGCTCATCGGTCAATGTCAAAGATTACGGAAATGGGCACACCCCGTATCTTGACCACACGGGGTAGAGAAAACCTGTAACCCCGCAAGACATTTCTGATAAAAGCGGTCGTTTTGTAAGAAAACATTTGTCTATAATTAAGCAGAGGGCACACATGGTCCATTTTCTTTCCACGACACGGCCTTATAGAATTTTGGAGGGAAGGAGGTACCGGTCCCCTTGACAACGGTTTTGAAACAAGAAATCTGTTGGTTTCTTGTTGATTTTTTTTAATAGCATATATTTATTCTTCAAAAAAGGTCTTGATAAAATCGAGAAGCATAGAGTTATTAGAGTACTTATACTTCCTTTAATAAATTAGTAAAACCCTAAAAATCAGCAGGAGCAAGAAGATTTTTGAAGATTTACTCAGTATGATGCAAATCTTCCAAATGCAGCCCAGATATTTCGATCTTGCTTCTTATGCTCTTTATATCATGCCACGGCACAGTCATGGGTAGATCCTTAGTATCACATGAAATTATATTGCATTTAGAATGATACTTTAATATTCTGCATGTAATGAAGATTTTTTTTTTTTGTTCATGTCCCTTCATTACGTATTTCACTTGTGTGTAGTACATTCGGACCTACGTTTTGTGCCCTTTTTTTCGCATATTGCCCCTTGTAAGTACAGCTCTGTTTTCTCACGACAGCAACCTTTCTCTTAAAACGGAGCCGCCCTCGATCTGGGATTAAATTTCGAACCGAACTTCTAATTCTAGCCACTTGCATCCGCAGATCTTAAATGTGTTTAGAAATACGTAAATCTGCAAGCATGAATTCAGAGTTAAGCTTGAAATATATTTGAATCGCAAGAATAAAACTGATTAATAAATTTAAAAAAAATTCGTGGTACAACAGTTATGTCCCAGATTTTATTGAGAACTATGCTTTTGGACATTTTAAAATAAACATTTGTTTTGTATTATATCTATATTTTTTGTTTTATCTAACTCATTATTGACAAAATTAGTTCACTTTTTAATTACTTTCCTTCTTTAATCCCCGAAACGTTTATTAAAGATAAAGTAGTCCCGAAAAAAAAAAGTTGGACAACTGTATGTATATTGCATTTTCTACGAAGTGATAGAGCTTGTTTTATTTTTCAAAATTATTGGTTTTAATAAATAAAAAAAATTCATTTGTGGAATAAAACTGTAAGGAATTTGCACCCACGACTTTGTGTGCTCTGAATGACATTGGGAGAATCGCCCCATTTTGACCCCTTCCACGCGGCTTTTCTTAGGAGAAATAAGAAGCCGGTCGGCAAAGGGTGCTGATAACGTTTTTCGGAGGCACTGGTGGATGTTTTTGCAGGTTCTCGGAGGAGGAGTGTATGCCCTTTTCGGCAGGGCTCAAGTTTCCAGACAACCCCCCCCCCAAGAAGGAAGGGGGCTGGAGTTCAGCAGAGAAGAGAGATTGGGAGAGTCGAGAGAGGGCCGGCAGCCGGAAAACATCTCTCTGCGCTGATGTGAAAAGAAAGAGAACGCTCGGTAATTCAAAATATCTAGCTAGGACTGGCTCTGAGACAACAATTATGACACATCATTTTCTTTAATTGTTTTTTTCTTAATTTTGTGTAAATAAAAAATGTTATTTCGTCTGTAAGAGTTTTCCCGATGAATTATTTTGAAGATATGCATCCCAGCGACAGTTTAAGAACGTACCTGCCCCAGTAAAGTAGGCGGGCAGGTCTCACGCTAAAAACGTAGCGCACCGGTAGTAAAGAGGGTGCGTTAACAAAAACCAAAATTGTCACATTCTTATTGCCAATTAAATTACTGCTTATATTTATCCTATTATAAATATCTCTTGAACAATAGGCTGGAAATATTATATTCAGACATTACTGTTCTTTCATTTTCATAATAGGTTCATAGTCTCAGTACCATCGTAACATGCTGAGAGGTAGCAGCATGAGCATCGAAATCAATGCATGTATTTTAGAGGAAGCATTTTTAAGGGTTTCATCATATTAATGAATTCTACTGCTGTTCTTCCATGTCTATTCCATGAAAATTTGTAGAAATATTCTAGCCTTCATAGAAAATCACTTGGTATAGATTTGCACTACCTAAAACTTAATCTTTTTGTGAATAATAGTTTGCTATTAATTTTAAAAACTTATTATTTGGTGTCCATAAAAGATTAAAATACCTCTTTTTTATTTTACTTGATTATTTATTATGTATCTTAGCCTAAACAATCAGGCGAATTCTGACTATGTAGGGTGAAGCCTGGTTCCACAGTATGCGGGATTATTGTTGTTGTCTTATGCCACTTGGTCAAACCAAGCACGGTTGAGCCGGAGGCTACTCGTATTAAGGCAAAGAGGTGCGCTTTTGTTTTGACAAGCACCTCAAGGGTAAAAGTACGACTTATGCTCAAGTGGGTCCTCGTCATTTTAAAGAAGGGACCAAGGAGAAGACTCATAGGTTTGGCCTGCCACCCCCAGAGGTATTGATTGAGAACTTTGAGGACATTATGACCACGAACATATTTTACGTGCCCAATCACCTTTAACAAAGCAGGCGGATCTTAGGGCGTTGCCTTTGCCGACTGAGCTACCGCGGCTCCGTATGCGGGTTTAAATCTCGCTACTGATCTATTTCAGCTGTTGGTTTCTGTCTAATTATCCTTTTTGTTGTAACGAAATAACCATAGTATTCCAAATCAAAACCAAGCTAAAAAATATAAAAAAGGGTAATAAAGTAAATATTATAAATGGTTATTGGATGTAAATTTATAATTAAAAGTTTTTTTTAAATACAGAGGTGGTTTATAATACTAAAAACAGACAGAATCATATTCTAAATTGATATGTTTGTTCCGAGTTTCTTAGAGTTATTGTTAAGGGCTTAATAATTTCTTGTAATAAATAAATTATAAGTAATTGTATATATTTCATATTAATTACTATTGTTGTACAATTTTCGTGTTTGTTTCTTCTCCTTTTGCTGAAGAAGTTTGCATTGTGTGTTGCGACCGTAACTAGGACGTGGCAAAGGTAGTATTTGCCACGGCGCTTCATTTATAGGGGCGCTGCACATGATAGAAATCGGGTCCAAAAGAGGACAATTCGCTCCGAGAAGTAATGAGGGAACTACTTTGTGTCTCCTACACTCCTTTCGTGCCTTTCATAGTACGTTATGATTAATGTCCCCATTTATATTAAAAATGATCAGAATACATTTAAGAAAAAGGGAATTGAAAAAATCAAATGAAAGGTAATTTTTTATTACTGAAAAGGTACGTTGGGATTATTTATCGGAAAAATGCATATAATGCAGGGATATTGGGGCTTCGACAATCTCCGATTTCTGCGCCCAGCTGATCCTAAAATGTTATTTTAACAGAAATTTCGCCACTTTACAAGTTTACACAGGTGTTTACAAGTTCAGACTTTTATAGTAATGAGGAATTTTCACGTTTTCTAATTTTGATTTTAAACGATAGAAGACAAAAAAGTAAGCAGGACAGTAGCTATTTTTCTTTTATTTGGGGGCCTAATGAGTGATTTCTAATGGGTTTTATAGCGGACTCTTTAACGTCTCTCAAAAACGCTACTTTATCTCCGCCGTGTTTGTGACGTCATCGTTCATGTAAACACCGAGCTCCTATGCTGTTTACATGTTAAAAGGCGACTTTTAAATTTGTTTTTTTGTGTAAAGTATCGCATATAATAGCATTTTTTTTGTTATGTCTGGCATTAAAAAATCATACTCTAAATATTGTATTGTGCCACTCTGTAAAAATACAACAACTAATTGCAATGAGAAGATATTTTTCAGCGTCCCCCCAAAAGACCCACATACACGTAAAATCTGGACAACTGAGATGAAAACGGATAAGAAATTAAACCCCAAATTATCATATAAATCATCTCTATGGTCTCTGAAGACCATTTTTCGGTAAATAAATGCTTGCATTTGTTTAAATATTACTATTTTAGAACAATTAAAGTATATAAAATACATCTATACCTTTAAAAGGATTGTTGATTAACCACTGCTATTTAACTTTTAAAACTGCTAATTTTCGAGTATTATCACAGAGTTCAAGTACAATAAATATTTTATAAAGCATATAAATATCGAAAAACATATAAATATCTAAAGCATATAATTATCTAATAAATAACTCAGGGGAGGGGAAAGTTATGTATTCTCAAGGTATTATAAATATTTTCTTCAGAGATGCATACTTTCTTATGTATCAAATGTAACAGTGATATTTTTCGATTAAATTGGTGACTAATTTGAAAAAAAAAGTATAATATTTTTAAAATACTTAATAATTATATTACTTTAAAAATTAAATTTAATTTGAGAAATTTTATACATTTTTTAATTTGACATTAATATTAAAGGCAATAAAATTGTATTGCTATTTAAAAATGTATAAATAATTAAGTAAAGCCATTTAAAGATTTTAAATTTCTTTTCATCATATTTAAAATATCTAAGAATTGATTTTGTTTTGGTTTGGTTTTGGAATGCTACGGTCTACTTTTTGCAACACGAAGGCTAATGAGACCGGTCTCACAAAAAATACCTCCTCTAATTTTTATTTTAATATTACATCCGTCTCTATTTATAAAAAACGATGCAACTACAAATGTGTATGTATATGATATATGTATATTTATTTGACTTGTTTGTGTTTACAAACAAAAGAGCTGTGTTTAGCATGAATAAAGTATTAATACATGTTAAGTAAAATTGGAAAAAAAATATATATGATTTTACACACCTTTGGGTTTTAATTCCTCGTATTTCTGCTCCCATAAAATCCGGGTCTTTTGCCAAGAAAGAAAACATTGACATGCTGTCAATTTTCGGGAGGTTGTCTGATTGGTAAATCCAGGTAGAAGAGACATTTCTGACAAATTGAGATAACTAAGCTATCTAGATCGATAAAATAAACCTTCAGGTTTAAATAAAAATAAATTTTGATAGCTAGAAAATTTCAGGAACTTGCAAAAACAAAATCGGAAAATAGTGCGCGCTTAAAAGCAATACAAAATATTGGTCTGCATGAACGAGCTGAGCGCGAAGGATAGAGCTTTGTTGGTGAAGTTATTTTACATCAACCAGGAATCAGCGATCGCTGCCTTGCGTAAGTTCCGAATTCAGAAGAATGTCAAGAGTGGAAAAGGGCCTTTAACAATGACAGGCCTCATGAAGTTTGTTCAGCGGTTTGAGGAAACTGTAACGTTGGCGTATCGTCTAAGAACCGGACTACCATGTTTAAATGAGGCACATTCACCGCGTGTTGCAGCCGAAATTGAAGCATTAGCGTCCGAAACAGCTGCAGAAACGAGCAGTGCTCGTGACGTTGCCAGACGGTTGGGCTTACCACCATCCTCGGTACTCAATATTCTTCATGAAATCCTTGATCTGTATTCATACAGACTGCAGTCGTGCCATTAACTTTTACCAGCGGATACCGTACAGAGGGAAGGATTTGCGAAGTGAGCTTTCTCCAAAATCGAACAGAATGCCACCTGGGTCTTTAACATCTTGTGGATAAATGAAGCTCATTTTTCGCTTCATGGCGACGTCTATACCTATAACTGTCGCATCTGGGCAACGTCTAATCCACGTGAATACACGCAAATACCATTGCATTCCCCAGGGCCGTAGCCAGAAATTATTTTCGGAGGGGGACCAACGGAGAAAGACATCTTTTCTCTGTGAATGATACTTCAATTAATGAAAGGGAAAGCACTGTATTTCCGGAATACAGTGCCGAAAATACTGTGCTGTAGTTCCGGCGAGCGGCCCAGCAAGACTTTTATGGTCTCAGCGGTTTTTTTTCTAAGAAAATAACTGTCCATGTTCATGAACAACTAGGCAGATAGCACATACACACCGAGTCGTGGGACATTGTCTATCTACAAAATAGTCTTTCAAAATTTCGAGGGGGGACCAGTCCCCCAGATCCCTCCCCCTGCCTACGGCCTTGGCATTCCCCAAAAGTGATAGTGTGATGTAGATTCACAGGTTCATTCATCTTAGCACCCTTCTTTGAAATGGAGTGCCCAGTAAACGGGTGGAAAACCGAAATGGTGAATGCTCATGAATTATTTAAGACTTCTACGCTATAATGTCATGCCAGCTTTGCGTGAAAGAGATGCGCTATCTGCCGTCACGTTTATGCAAGATGGAATAACTAGTCACACTGCTAATTCCGTCAAGGATTTCCTGATCCAGACATTCGGTATCTTTATTGGTCTCCTCCATGGACTCTATCTAGAGGAATAGATTGCCATCGATTGACTCCCAGACTCTTAAAATCTCTGTCAACAAAATCAGGGGGAGGGGCTTTCTCTATGTCATGTACCCTCAACCTTTGAAAAAGTCACTAATTTAGTTGGGTTTGAGTCATTATATCTAAAAATGTGTAATAACCATCTTATGCAGCTAGCCTTTATATCCCTGACAATATCTGGTTTCCCAAATCTACTGTAGATTTCATAATTATATTGTGTTCTGTAGGCATCATTTTGTTAAACTCTTCCCAAGATCTTTCTGAGTATTTTTCTCTCAATCAGCAGCTTATCTTTTTCAGATTTCTTTAATGGCTAGCACTTGCTGCCATACATCAAAGTTTTGTATAGGTTAAATTTGTTTTAACATTGATCAAATTGAACTTCAGTTGGTTTCTCAACTCATATAAGCACTTATTTTACCTTAAATAACCTATTGGTTATTTCAAATTTGTATCATTACAGTCACAGATAATAGTTTTTATATTATTTTTAGAGTCTTTTCAACGAGGTATTAAACAATGATTTTTAGAGCCGCCGTAGTTCAGCCAGCAAAAACGGCAATTTCATGACCTGAGGGTTGCGGAATCGAAGTTCGAACCGGCCATAGATCAACCGTCTTTATTCATGACGACTGGGTCATGTAAAAAAGGTTTGTGGTCTCAATGTCCCCCAGATTCCCAAAGGATGTCTCTGGAGGTGCAAGCCAAGTATGGGTGTCTTGTTTGGTCCTTGCTACTAAATTACAAGAAACAGAATAATGATTTCAGAAGCAATAATAGTGTTAAGAGAATAAAATATCTTAACAAAACATCTTAAGAAGATATTTTGAATTACTAAAAGAAGAAAAATTTAAAGTTGGAAATATAAAACCTGAGCATTGCCCCTTATATAACTCACCCACAAGATGCGTTATACTGTACTGCAAGGGTACAAAAAGCAAAAATTATAAATTTTCCTTTTAACCTAAAAAATCATAATATTAGAAATTATTTTTAATAAAAGTATTATTTTAAATAAAAGTAACAGTTTTTACATTATTAGTAAACAACAGATTGGCAACCTAAGATTAGTGTACGGCGCGAAAACTCATTTGACAGTTCGGTGTTGGTGGTGGTGAAACCAGAATCCTGATTGCGATTACTCTATTTTTTTTTTATTTGTGAATTTAGATTTTGCTTGTTCTCCTAAGATCCGCATTTCCTGTGCTTCGTAATATAAGATAACTTTCATACCTTTCCACGTAAGTTTTTATCTGTTATTCTCAAATAGACATCTTTAGTGTATTATGTTCTTGACATATTCTCTCTATCTCTTCTTATATCAAATTAGTTATGTAATTAAATTACTGTTATCATTTTACATTTTCTAAATATATGCTTACTTGTTTTTTTAAAAAATGCTTATATCGTAAAAGACAGTTTAAATTATACTGTCATACCATTGAGAGTCAAAGGTATGTTCTTGACTATTGAAAACAATTTCTACTTCTTGATTGCAGTTTAAGAAATTATAATTATTATTTTACTATTAAGTAAGTAGATATTGCTCACAAAAACTTGTTCATAAAACTTGATTGTTCTCAACAGTTCTTCGTAAGATTGTGATGTGTCTTTGTTTTATAAATTGTAATAGTATATGCTTACTTGTTTTATTCAAACTGCTTGTAATATACTAAATAGCCGTTTAAATCTGCAGTATTTGCTCTAAATGTTAAAAAAAAAAATCTAATAGGAAATTAATGCAGAAAAGAATTTAAACCATCAAATCAAATGTTGTACGAGCTTAAATGACAAAACTGTTTTGTGTTGTCAATGCCATTTTGTTATATTTACTAGATACAGTGTATAACTTCAATATGAACTTTAGAGCTCTGGGCTGAATTTCCAACTTCTGCTGTGATTTAAAAGTTCAAGAATCTCTGCTCTAATATTTTAAAATTCTAATTTTTATGGCTCATGTAGTAAAATAATTGACAGTAATGCTCCAATCCGATCCAAACAAAGCCACTCAAAATTGTGTAAAAGTTTGAAGAACACATTAATGAAGGAATTTAAATTCTGACTCATTTTTAAAATTATGTTCACCATTTAGGGGATGAGTAAAACGTGTCTATTCCAATCTGATGTTTGCTTTTTACAGAGGCTTTGGTATAGTTTAAATACTTTTGTAGGTAAGGTGGGGGAATTTCATATGATAAAAAAAGGATATTTGTAAAGATCATAAAGTTGAATGTTTCATTTTGTTTAATTGCATGTTCTATAAAGTTTTCTTTCTTTAAATTGTAGAAAGGAAAATCGCATGTTTTTCCAGTGATATTTTTTAAGTTGTAGGTATTTTTCTTAAGAACAAAATATCATATACAGTAGAAGAAACTCAACAGAACATAAACTATTCATTCAAATACAACTTTAAGGCAGTAGTTCGTAAATGTTGTAACTTCAACATAAATAAATTTAAAAAAAATTCAATTGCCAAATTTATAATTTGTATGAAAATTTTCTATGTAAAGACAAAAAATGACGATGTAATATCAGCTGTATGGACTTAAGTTTTTGTACTTTTTCATTATTAAATTATCAAAAGTTATAACACTACTTTCAAATAGGGAGTAATATATTTTCTTAGGAATATAAGAATTTATAATGCTAGACAGTTTTACTGTTTTAAATAAATATCACTACATTAAATTATTTACATAATTTTAACTTTTTCAATATTTTTGTCATATAAAAGTTGCTGATTCAAATTACATATGTTTTATGTTGTAGGTTTATTTATTGTGTATAACAAAGGAAACACAAATTTTACTCTGTATAAAATAAAAAGTTGAATTTTTTTGTAAATCCTCATTTGTATATCTTTTTATAACTTAAGATTACCATCCTATCTACTTTGCAATTCTTTTTATAGAAAGTTTAATTACCTTTAGTAATAGTATTATAATTTAAATTAAAATATTGAATTATTTTTTCATTTAAGTAAAAGTAAATTAGTAAGACAAAAAAAAAAATAATAACATGTCTGCATGTCAGTGGATTTTCAGTGATCATTTTGCTGGTCATTGAATTTGAAGTTTTGAATTGCCTTAGATATTTCTTGTTTGTGGTGACCAGCCTTTTCCTTTTTGTGAGCAGTAACCTTTAATAATGATGCTTAGATAATTTATATATTTATTATAATTTCTAGTGTTACTTTAGTACACGGCTGTTGATTTAAATTCATTTGGTATCATTGAATATAAATTTTTAATGAAGAACTGGGTACATGGTTTTAATGCTGTCAAAATAGAATAAAATTGTCATTAATATCATCAGCAATTAACCATATTTCTTACTTATTGTAGGAAAATGATGTAAATATAAATTGTGTGGTATACTTAAAAGGGTATTCTAGATTTTGTAATCAAAAGTAGTTTATCAGCATCATCCTATTATGTCAAATTCAAGGCATCCTATTCTTTAAAATATGTCATTAATAGCTATTTGTATTCTTTTATTGAATATCAATCACTTTCTGAATGTTATTTTGTCTTCAAATTATAAAATCAGTTACATGAGTCTTTTTCATCAATCAATTCAAATGTACAAATGATAGCAAAAATTTTCATGTGATGTCAAATCCAGGTTATTTTTTTTCTTGTTCTTCCTAGAATTTGAACAACTTTTCTTTAAACAGCTTAATAAAGTACAGTAAGATGTATTTTACCATATTTCATTAAGTTATTCATAATCTATATATTATCAATCTATTTTCTATGTATAAATTTTGCATTATAAGTGCTGTCAAAACAGAAGTAATTTTGTATACTAGCAGTGCCATGCTTGGCAAAAGGTTAAAAGTATATTTAGCTCTAATAAAGATGTAGAATGATTTGTAATATTGCCCTTTTTTTTTTTTTTTTTTTTTTTTTTTTGCCACGTTTAAAAATATCCTTTTATGTTTAGTTATTTTAGTCTTTTAAAATTTCTAGAGAATTTTCTATTTTTTCTTTTAATTTTGTATTATTTTTTGGAAGCATGGCATTTTTAACATATACATGGAATTCCAATATTCATGAGATTACAGTTACATAAGATTTTTTTTTGCTAAGTGTTAACACACATCAGACTTAATGGAATCTAACTACCTAAAAGAAGTGTGTACCAAAATCAGGAGGAACAAAATGTTTATATCATAAATATATAAATACTTAAAATCTATTGTTAAAAATAAGAGAGGTAGCTTAATTAAAATTAATGTTGAATTTTGTTGTGTGCATGAACAAAGTATTATCTTAACTTAAATTGGACAACTTTTGTGAACATATCTATTCTTTGCAAGATCAACGAACATTTCTTTGGTTTAGAAATTTTATTTCTAAGTAGCATGACTTATTCAAGTTAAGTTCCTTGATATTTTATTTCTATATTTGAAGTGGGTATGCAAAGTTAAGAGTTATCTTACAATTTTGTATATATCATAAAAAGCCATACCATATTTACATTGTGTTAAATATATGAATTCATTTTTACTTTAGTGAAAATAGTATACATTTTAATTAAAAGTGTTACCAGAACATTTTCATTAAGTGTTAGTTAAAATATACAGAAAAATAACAGACGTACCAACTGCTTTGGGGTTTTCAAAGAAATCAGAGAAATTGATAACTCTGGAAACTCCTCAAATTGCCTCAGAAAATAAGAAAACTTTTGAAATATTAAAGATCATAATTCAGCAATTAAATACAAACTGTATCCAAAAATAAGGCTGAATATATTACTTTTTCCACATAGTAATGCTGCTTGTGAAAGAATTTTCAGTACTGTGCTGGAAAACCAAACTGAATTTAGGTTAAATTTGAGTAGTCAAATTATGGAAACTTGATAATAGAAAAATGTTAATATTTTGATCAGGGTCAATATTGCTGCAAAAAAAAAAAATTCTGAAATATAAGTTGTTAAAGCTAAAAAAGCGACTAATACACTGTTAAATGTATAAATTTTCATTTATGCTTTATAATTTACTGTGTGTTTCTTTTGAATTTAATTTGCTCAATTTTAATTTAGAAACTAATAATATACACTCAAGAAGCAAAACATTATGATCACCCCCACATTTTGTAATGAACTTGCCTGGATGACATGGACGGCACGTGATCAGGGGGAAGTGGTATTTAACTGCTGCTGGAGAGTCTGAAGAATCATTCTTCCACTTCTGTGTGTGATGGGAAAGGCGGCAGATCTATTCTAAGCAATTTTGATATAGGGCAGATTGTAATGGCTCGAAGGCTTGGAACAAGTATTTCCGAAACTGCACGACTCATGGGTTATTTGTAATCTACAGTTGTTAGTACTTATAAAAAGTGGATGAATGAGGGTGAAATCAGCAGTAGACGACAGGGTGTTGGAGTCTATGCGCTATCAAAGAAAAAGGTCGTCAGAGACTGTCTTGCACACTGAAGCAAAACCGGAGCCAGACAGTTACTCAGCTGACAACCCAACCCAACATAATGCAGGGCCAAGTAGAATAGTATTGAAGCAAACTGTTCAGCAGACATTGTTGAATAGGGGGCTACGCAGCAAACGTCCCATTCGTATGCCTATGCTGGGACCGGGAACATCGTGACTGGTCCATGGATCAGTGGGAGAGAGTTGCCTAGTCAGATGAATCACAGTTTGTCATTTATCATGCCGATGTCCGTGTCAGGATACGCCTCTTCCAGGCAAACAGTTGTTCCCTCAATGTACAGTAAGTCATACACAGGCCGGTGGTAGCGGTATTATGCTTTGGGGGACATTCTCTGGGGCATCTCTGGGACCCATGGTTGTGGTAGAGCAGACCATGAATGCTACAGGGTATCTGAACATCATTGCGGACCAGTTGCACCCTTACATGGCCTTTGTTTTTCCAGTTGGAAATGGAATGTTCCAACAGGACAACGCCCCGTGTCACAAGGCTAAAATTGTATTAGAGTGGTTCCAGGAACATGATGCTGAATTCCAGTTAATGTCTTGGCCGCCTAATTCATTAGATCTCAATCCGATAAAACACATTTGGGATGTTATAGGATGGCAGCTCAGAGTTCAAAGACCACCAATTTGCAATATCTCGGATTTGTGTAACCGTTGCTTAAACATCTGGTACAATGTCTCTCGCCATCTACCAAGGACGTGATATCCATGCCAAGGGAGGTTGAAGCTGTGTTGCTTGCCAAAGGTGGGCCAACTAGTTATTGACAGGTGGTCACAATGTTTTGGCTCTTGAGTGTATGTGGTTAAGTATAACCTGTTTGGGTTTTGTTTTGTTTATGTATGTATGTAAATTACTTACTCGTATTATTAGCATGTTAAATTTTAAAACCACCATGTTGTTGCTCCTGACAGTGATGCGAGAATGTTGGCATGCCATATAGTATTTAAAAGTAGAACTTAAAAATTTTATCATTAATAAAAATGTAATAATAAAATGGAGTAAGTAATATGACTAAAACCTATTGGCTAAGTCATAAAAATTTAGTTCAAAATTTGTTAAAGCCATCCTCAGAAGTTCTAGTGGATAAATAGCCAATTGTGAGCAATATATTTGTATCAGTAAATTATATGAAAAATTGAAATTAGATGGCTAGTAGCTTTCTTTAGGTATAGATATTTTGATTCTGGTAATAGCTTCTAATACTCAATTATTGAAATAGATTAATACTGCATTTGCATTTTGTTGTCAACATATGAACAGAGATGGGAAACATACATATATATATACAAGAAACATTCCAATTCATATAAATTCAATCGTATCGCGTGTCAATCATTAATCAGATCGATACAAATACCACGAGATGGAAAAAACATGGATAACAGTTTTGAAGGATAAAACACATTTGTAATAAATTAAGTTCTGTAGCTTCTTTTTGAATGAGTGAAAATTTCACAACCAGAGTAAAAAATCTGTTCTTTTACAAAATAAAATTGTTTGTAAGGGTTGCATATTATTTAATGTTTACATATACTCTAAAAACAGTATGTAAAATTAGTTTCTGGCTTAATTATGATTCAGACATTTTAAAACCCAATTTATGAAAATTTTCCAAATGGACTTAGTTCGCTTTGGCTATGAAACCTTTAAAATATTACTTCACAAATTGATAATCTATTTACAATATTACAAACACATGAATTTATAAAAGAAGCATATGAGTGCACAGAGTGGCACATTTCCCCACCCTGTTCTATATTGATCATATTTAATATAACATCATTATTTGGAACTGTTATTTCATGGGTTTATTTTTTACAGTTAATTTCACTTTCTTATTTCAGAATAAGAAGTTAAATTACAGTTTTGATAAAATGAACAGAAAGGCCAAAAGAAAAATTAAGGAACAAGGCGAAGCAGCTATTCAAAAACCTGATGTTTTTAGTAATGATTATCGTTGGCAGATGACTGAAAGGAAAGTTGCTGCTGAGAAAGAGATTTTGGAGCGTAAAGAACGGATTGCTAATGGACATGGTGAATACTCAACTCTGAAATCTATGAAAGACTTCAATAATGTTAAAGTGAAAAGCAAAAATTTAGTTGTGCATGTTTATCCCATTCCAGCCATGTGTGGTGAAGCTGTTGATAAATATTTATCCTCAATTGCACCTCAGCGTATTGAAACAAAATTTTGTAAGTTAGATGCTAAACTATCCCAGGCCTTTTGTGATGTTAAAAGCTCTAACAGTTCAACTATTCTTATGTATGAGGATTCCAAAATGATTGATTATATTATAAGTCCTGATGTAATAAAGGCAGTAGGTTCTATTGAAAAGTTTATTCTTTTTTTAGATTTTTATTTTTCTCCGGCCAATTATGAAATGAGAAGATTTCATAATAGTTTAGTTCAATGGATAGAGGAAACTATAAGAGATGCAATAGAGGATAGTGATGATATAACTCAGGACATAAATAAATCTTTAAGAGTTGTAAAGAACTAGTAGTTTTTTTTTTATTTATTTTAGTTTATTTTTCTTCAGTTTTAGGTGATATATACCTATTGGGATGTAATACAAATTTATATATTATATTGTTGCCTACCTCTCCTAGAGAGCCATCTAGAGAGATGCTAAGTTCACTTTACATTTTCTGCATGATCACATGCATAAGTCACCAATATAAATTTTATATAAAGATCTTTTTTTTTTGTATATATATATATATATATATATATATATATATATATTAAAAAACCTCTTTACGATTTGTAAAGAAGTGGTATTTTTTTGCAATTATTATAGGTGATATTCACCTGTGGGAGAAAAGTGAAAGTTTTTATAATATATATATATTTGCCTGACTTTCCTATAGAGCCTTGCTGTAATGTTCTTTTTATATATTCCCTGTTTTTAAATATACAGTTTTCTAAACGTATTCAAAATAAGTATAAATTATGTTGTAGGGTATATTTAATTAATATACTATGTAAGTTTTGTATTTGAATTGTTTATTGATTGAAATGTATTTTATTGTTTCTTACAATTATATTTGATGTCTTTAATTTTTTTTAAATTTTATACATTTTATGCGTGAATATTTTCATATCAAATACAGAATTTAATTGAATTTTTTTCATTAATTTTTTTTATTTTAAATCTTGGCATGTCTGTCTTAATATGATTTAAACCAAAGAATAAAAGGGAATGATTGCAATTTTTATCCTGTAATTGGAATTACATAAAGATAGTAATTTCACATTAGTACTCGCTTGAGAAATTATGATTGTTGTAGTTTTAAAATTTTGTAATTGTTACCATATTCTTATTATGAAGAGTTATTTAAATTGTGTTACTTTCATGCTGTGTATGAGTTTTTGGTCTATATTTCAACTGATTAGGTCTAGTTGAAATAGGTTAATTAAATAAGGTTAACTGCTGATTGTTTTTCTGGCTAGTATTACTCTAGCTTTTTTATATTTTTAAGTTTTTCTTTTAAAGTTATTTTTCGTACATGATGTAATTGAAATATTTTGGCAAAATTAGATTTATACTAATGTATGTCAGGTACTTGAGTAATTTCAAACTTTGTTTTGTTAATTATTTTGTATTTTTCTTTTCTGTTAAATAAACATTTTTAAAAATGTTCTTTTGTTTCATTTATTCATCATTAGTTCTTTTTATGTCTTATGGCACATAAGACCTTTAATCTAGATCTGTACAGCCAGCAGTCCAATGCAGCTAATCTTTCTTCATCCTGACCCACCCAGCCTCAGACTTTTCTTTTTCTATCATGTGTTGCCAGGAGAGATGTGGGTGCCCATGCTCCCTCTTCTCCTCAGAGGCTCATGTCATTGTGACTCTTGGTATGCTATTGTTATTCATTCTCAAAATGTGCCCAGTTAATTTCTAATGTCTATATTTAATTTCTTTTTCTATTTCATTGTATCTTTCTCTGTTTAAAAGTTCATTTGAAGTGTTATGTAGCCATTAAATTTTAAGAATGATTTTCAGGCGTTTATTTTGAAAAACATTTAATAATAGATTCTTTCACATTAATCATCTTAATGAGCAAAAGGCATGATAAAATATTAAAAAAATAAGATAATTTCTTTTATACAACTGAGCCAAAGCCATAAGGTAACTCATAACTGATGACCAGCACCACAACAGCAACCCATGACTACCAATCTGCTTCTGATCTAAAAGAGGTCAGTCATTGTTCAATTTTGTTGAAGTCTAACTCAGTAAGGAGCAAACTCTATGCAGCTAATTGTGATCCTCCCCCCCTACCCTGCCAGGATTGACCTGGAGGGTCTAGCATCAATAATGGACTGATCTGTATCAGTGGCATACGCAGAACTTTTTCAAAGGGGGAGGTCATAATTTTCTGATACTACTGAAAGAAATTTGAGTATGTAATAAAGCACTATTATTTCCCTAATTTAGACAGGTAGACAATTTTGACTTTTTATTTAGACAACATTGTTTAGTTAAATTTTGATTTTTTTAGTTTAAGAATATATTTTTTTTTATAATAAGAGGTAAAATATTTTATTTTTTTATTAAAAAGTAGGAATTAATCAAGCCAGAAAACACTACTCATAATGTAACATCTACCTAAATAATAATCATATAAATGGGGGGAGGGGCAAAAGTGTTCAGTAATAAATATTCGACAATCTTAAAATGGTAATAACGTTTTAACCCATTTTAACTATTATTTTCATTGTTTATTTAGTTATAAAAACAAAATCTTAACAAATCTGTAAAATTATTGTAAATTACAAAACAAAATAGTTCCTTTCGTTTATTCTTCCGAAAAATGTTCTCATCAAGCTTGCAAATATATCTGTCGTGATCGAAGGGAGGGCAGATTAAGCTGTAAATATCTGATAAATCAATTAAGTAAAATTGAATTAAGCTGGTTTTTCCAATTAATTTCCAATATTTTGAAACATTTAAAAATATATATTGCTAATTTTTAAAATGTTTCTTATACATTGTCTTTCTTCTAATTTTACCTTTCTTAATCCTTATAAATATTTTTGAACATCTAGGAAGTATTATTTTGCAGATAAACTGAATAGTTAATTTAAGGTGAATAGTTTTTAATTGCAGGTTGAAACTTCATGATGTATATCTATATTTAAACTTAGTTTTAATAACTATAATAAATTCAAAATTTAAAGTGGATAATTCAGATTTTTTTTAAACGAAATAGAAGTAATTTCTAAGCACGTTTAAAAAAACTCTAACAAGTTAGGTCACGAGGACGACAAGCATCTTATATATTAAAAAATATTCGTAAAAAAACTAATTTTTAAACACATCGGAATTTAAATTAAGAAAATTCTGTCATTTATTTACTAATACTTCAATTTATATGTATACGAAGTTTCAAAAGTCAAAGTTGATATTTAAATATTATTTTTCGTAATATCCACCATTATGAAACAATTTTAATGACATCCACATAGCATAAATGTAATGATATATATATATATGAAAATTTTAATAGACAGAATTTAAGATATCAATGAAAAAATAATAGGTATACAAAAATGTTATATATACCATGAAACTGCCTTCAGTTAAATTTAAATGCTAAAACTGTAAAAGTATTAACCACATTTTAGTATTGAAAACATTAAACTCCAAAGAGATATTTTGCACTAAAATTTTATTTTTTATAAACTAGGAAACAAAACTTTATTGTGAATGTATATTCTGAAAATTTTTCGCTACCCAAATATTATAATAATTATTCAGAAACTACTGACTATTTCAACATGCTCAAACTTTTTCACTGAACAAAATCATTTCTAGCATTAACTTTCAAATTTTTTATATACATGTTTAAATATGTCTCCTTAATATTAATTCAACAATAAGAACTTTGTTAATCAAAATTTATAATGAATATTATCCATAAACTATAGACTATTTCAATATAAAGCTATTTTTTCTTTCATAGATAAAAATCATTTTTAGAACAAAAACTATACTCCACCCTACAAGTTAGGGTGGAATATTTGTATGAATTCTCTATACTTAAGACTTAAATCCTACCTTTTCTGTTTAAATGACTTTTATTTAATGGATTAGTAATATACCTAGCCCAATCTTGCAGATGATTCCAGGAATAGTGGAGCCTTAGGTTACACAAAACTTATGCCAACCAGATGTGCGATTCCGTCTCCAAGGAGAAAAAGTTATGTTCAAGACAAGATTTATTTTAGGGGAAATGGCTCTTTTATCAGTTTTGCTCCTAATGACTGAATCCCACGCGCACCCCATATTGTGTCCATTTATCTTCCTTCCCGAACTTCCTGGGCATTTTCACCACTCATAGTGTTTTAGTGAATACCTTCCATAGACATTTCTCGAACCCATTTAGACCCTTCAATTGCTCATCGGTCAATGTCAAAGATTACGGAAATGGGCACACCCCGTATCTTGACCACACGGGATGGAGAAAACCTGTAACCCCGCAAGACATTTCTGATAAAAAGCGGTCTTTTTGTAAGAAAACATTTGTCTATAATTAAGCAGAGGGCACACATGGTCCATTTTCTTTCCACGACACGGCCTTATAGAATTTTGGAGGGAAGGAGGTACCGGTCCCCTTGACAACGGTTTTGAAACAAGAAATTTGTTGGTTTCTTGTTGATTTTTTTTAATAGCATATATTTATTCTTCAAAAAAGGTCTTGATAAAATCGAGAAGCATAGAGTTATTAGAGTACTTATACTTCCTTTAATAAATTAGTAAAACCCTAAAAATCAGCAGGAGCAAGAAGATTTTTGAAGATTTACTCAGTATGATGCAAATCTTCCAAATGCAGCCCCTTAGATATTTCGATCTTGCTTCTTATGTTGTACTCTTACGGTGTCGCTTCATATGCTCTTTGTATCATGCCACGGCACAGTCATGGGTAGATCCTTAGTATCACATGAAATTATATTGCATTTAGAATGATACTTTAATATTCTGCATGTAATGAAGATTTTTTTTTTTGTTCATGTCCCTTCATTACGTATTTCACTTGTGTGTAGTACATTCGGACCTACGTTTTGTGCCCTTTTTTTCGCATATTGCCCCTTGTAAGTACAGCTCTGTTTTCTCACGACAGCAACCTTTCTCTTAAAACGGAGCCGCCCTCGATCTTTGTTTGACATGAACTATATTGTTTTCTATTTACTTTATTTTTACTGTTGTTTACCTGATAACAAACCTGGTGCTCTTTTTATCCTATGGGTTGTTGCATATTTATAAGACAGATTATTAGCAACGTACCACTATAAACCATTAAATTATCTCATCAATTTAAATTATTTTTAATTCTATTATTTTCTACACCATAGAGCTTGAGAGCGTGACAAAGTAAAAATAAAAAAAGTGGTTCACTCTAGGTTTTTAAAAGTCCTTAATTTTTAGCATGGCTAAACAGAGATAATAATGATTACGTAAAATGAAGATTTGGTGTTTATTGATTTTGAATATTATTTTAATGCTAATTTCTTAAATATGTTTGCTGATTCAGTGTTCTAATTTTTATATGACTATAATTATGATAATAACTTATTGCTATAAATTTCCAATGATGGTGGAGTGCACAAAAATTGGATTGTGCCCTAGCCACAAAAGTATCTTAGTCAGGCCCTGCTGCTAACATCTTTTTTTCAAAGGTGCAACTACTTTATCACCTAAACGAATGATGGACTCCCTTGTCCTAGTCCTCTTGTTAAGTCTGTCACTTAAAATTTTATTGCATAAATCGTTCTTTAGACCGATAATGAAGTACAGCTAAATGAGGAATATCCACCCTACAAGTTAGGGTGGAATATTTGTATGAATTCTCTATACTTAAGACTTAAATCCTACCTTTTCTGTTTAAATGACTTTTATTTAATGGATTAGTAATATACCTAGCCCAATCTTGCAGATGATTCCAGGAATAGTGGAGCCTTAGGTTACACAAAACTTATGCCAACCAGATGTGCGATTCCGTCTCCAAGGAGAAAAAGTTATGTTCAAGACAAGATTTATTTTAGGGGAAATGGCTCTTTTATCAGTTTTGCTCCTAATGACTGAATCCCACGCGCACCCCATATTGTGTCCATTTATCTTCCTTCCCGAACTTCCTGGGCATTTTCACCACTCATAGTGTTTTAGTGAATACCTTCCATAGACATTTCTCGAACCCATTTAGACCCTTCAATTGCTCATCGGTCAATGTCAAAGATTACGGAAATGGGCACACCCCGTATCTTGACCACACGGGATGGAGAAAACCTGTAACCCCGCAAGACATTTCTGATAAAAGCGGTCGTTTTGTAAGAAAACATTTGTCTATAATTAAGCAGAGGGCACACATGGTCCATTTTCTTTCCACGACACGGCCTTATAGAATTTTGTAGGGAAGGAGGTACCGGTCCCCTTGACAACGGTTTTGAAACAAGAAATCTGTTGGTTTCTTGTTGATTCCTTTTTCAATAGCATATATTTATTCTTCAAAAAAGGTCTTGATAAAATCGAGAAGCATAGAGTTATTTGAGTACTTATACTTCCTTTAATAAATTAGTAAAACCCTAAAAATCAGCAGGAGCAAGAAGATTTTTGAAGATTTACTCAGTATGATGCAAATCTTCCAAATGCAGCCCCTTAGATATTTCGATCTTGCTTCTTATGTTGTACTCTTACGGTGTCGCTTCATATGCTCTTTGTATCATGCCACGGCACAGTCATGGGTAGATCCTTAGTATCACATGAAATTATATTGCATTTAGAATGATACTTTAATATTCTGCATGTAATGAAGATTTCTTTCATGTCCCTTCATTACATATTTCACTTGTGTGAAGTATATTTGGACCTACAATTTTGCGACCTTTTCTTCGCATATTGCCCCTTGTAAATGCGGCTATAACTGTTTTCTCACGACAGCAGCCTTTCTCTTCATACAGAGCCGCCCTCGATCTGGGATTAAATTTCGAACCGAACTTCTAATTCTAGCCACTTGCATCCGCAGATCTTAAATGTGTTTAGAAATACGTAAATCTGCAAGCATGAATTCAGAGTTAAGCTTGAAATATATTTGAATCGCAAGAATAAAACTGATTAATAAATTTAAAAAAAATTCGTGGTACAACAGTTATGTCCCAGATTTTATTGAGAACTATGCTTTTGGACATTTTAAAATAAACATTTGTTTTGTATTATATCTATATTTTTTGTTTTATCTAACTCATTATTGACAAAATTAGTTCACTTTTTAATTACTTTCCTTCTTTAATCCCCGAAACGTTTATTAAAGATAAAGTAGTCCCGAAAAAAAAAAGTTGGACAACTGTATGTATATTGCATTTTCTACGAAGTGATAGAGCTTGTTTTATTTTTCAAAATTATTGGTTTTAATAAATAAAAAAAATTCATTTGCGGAATAAAACCAAAATTGTCACATTCTTATTGCCAATTAAATTACTGCTTATATTTATCCTATTATAAATATCTCTTGAACAATAGGCTGGAAATATTATATTCAGACATTACTGTTCTTTCATTTTCATAATAGGTTCATAGTCTCAGTACCATCGTAACATGCTGAGAGGTAGCAGCATGAGCATCGAAATCAATGCATGTATTTTAGAGGAAGCATTTTTAAGGGTTTCATCATATTAATGAATTCTACTGCTGTTCTTCCATGTCTATTCCATGAAAATTTGTAGAAATATTCTAGCCTTCATAGAAAATCACTTGGTATAGATTTGCACTACCTAAAACTTAATCTTTTTGTGAATAATAGTTTGCTATTAATTTTAAAAACTTATTATTTGGTGTCCATAAAAGATTAAAATACCTCTTTTTTATTTTACTTGATTATTTATTATGTATCTTAGCCTAAACAATCAGGCGAATTCTGACTATGTAGGGTGAAGCCTGGTTCCACAGTATGCGGGATTATTGTTGTTGTCTTATGCCACTTGGTCAAACCAAGCACGGTTGAGCCGGAGGCTACTCGTATTAAGGCAAAGAGGTGCGCTTTTGTTTTGACAAGCACCTCAAGGGTAAAAGTACGACTTATGCTCAAGTGGGTCCTCGTCATTTTAAAGAAGGGACCAAGGAGAAGACTCATAGGTTTGGCCTGCCACCCCCAGAGGTATTGATTGAGAACTTTGAGGACATTATGACCACGAACATATTTTACGTGCCCAATCACCTTTAACAAAGCAGGCGGATCTTAGGGCGTTGCCTTTGCCGACTGAGCTACCGCGGCTCCGTATGCGGGTTTAAATCTCGCTACTGATCTATTTCAGCTGTTGGTTTCTGTCTAATTATCCTTTTTGTTGTAACGAAATAACCATAGTATTCCAAATCAAAACCAAGCTAAAAAATTTAAAAAAGGGTAATAAAGTAAATATTATAAATGGTTATTGGATGTAAATTTATAATTAAAAGTTTTTTTTAAATACAGAGGTGGTTTATAATACTAAAAACAGACAGAATCATATTCTAAATTGATATGTTTGTTCCGAGTTTCTTAGAGTTATTGTTAAGGGCTTAATAATTTCTTGTAATAAATAAATTATAAGTAATTGTATATATTTCATATTAATTACTATTGTTGTACAATTTTCGTGTTTGTTTCTTCTCCTTTTGCTGAAGAAGTTTGCATTGTGTGTTGCGACCGTAACTAGGACGTGGCAAAGGTAGTATTTGCCACGGCGCATCATTTATAGGGGCGCTGCACATGATAGAAATCGGGTCCAAAAGAGGACAATTCGCTCCGAGAAGTAATGAGGGAACTACTTTGTGTCTCCTACACTCCTTTCGTGCCTTTCATAGTACGTTATGATTAATGTCCCCATTTATATTAAAAATGATCAGAATACATTTAAGAAAAAGGGAATTGAAAAAATCAAATGAAAGGTAATTTTTTTTATTACTGAAAAGGTACGTTGGGATTATTTATCGGAAAAATGCATATAATGCAGGGATATTGGGGCTTCGACAATCTCCGATTTCTGCGCCCAACTGATCCTAAAATGTTATTTTAACAGAAATTTCACCACTTTACAAATTTACACAGGTGTTTACAAGTTCAGACTTTTATAGTAATTTCGTCAATTCTACTATTTGCGAATTTTCCTTGCCGAACGTCACTGAATACCAAACCTTTGAAGGGAATATGTCATATTTGTACTTACTCCTATAAATAAACAACTTGTAAGAACTTGCACTCCTATAAATAAGCAACCAGTTCACCACTGTAAACCACGTATGCGAACAAGGATGCTGAGCGCGAAGGATAGAGCTTTGTTGGTGAAGTTATTTTACATCAACCAGGAATCAGCGATCGCTGCCTTGCGTAAGTTCCGAATTCAGAAGAATGTCAAGAGTGGAAAAGGGCCTTTAACAATGACAGGCCTCATGAAGTTTGTTCAGCGGTTTGAGGAAACTGTAACGTTGGCGTATCGTGTAAGAACCGGACTACCATGTTTAAATGAGGCACATTCACCGCGTGTTGCA
>CM063502.1:11305351-11371432 GCA_032207245.1 Pardosa pseudoannulata
AACACAGAAATGGTTTTTATAAAGTGCTTTGAACTTTTGTTAATTTTGGTTATCTCTAAATTTTGTTGCAAGGAGTATATGCTTGTTTGCAAGTTCAAAACAACTAATTTGTTGCCATACCTCTCAACTTTTGAAATCTGCTCTCAACCTTACAGCAATGAACTGAAAATGATACAGAAAGTGTACCATGGACAGTTTTAAAATATATTTTAATAGTTGTAAGAAGATTTAGGGCCGGTGTCACCAAAGTCATTTAACGCTAACCACGATTAATCTACGTTTAAACGGAGAATTCCGTCCTATCATTCGTTGGCTCCATGTGTTAATCGCGGTTAGTCGTTAAACGACTTTAGTGAGACCGGCCCATAATTTGCCGGTTTATTATTAAATGGTAATACGGTTTCTTAATAGTGTATGCAGTTAAGTTTTTTTCTGCCTTCATCAGTTCGTCGAGTGTCATTCAGAGCTACGGGGTTCTTTTACTATACTACTCAAAGTTTCTGTTGGCCATTTATCTAAAGAGACATCTAAGGTAAATATACACTAATTCTTTTTAAAAAGTTGGTGAATTCTTCCCTGTTTCCGCGAGTATAGTTCAATTTAAGAGAATGTTAACTTTAAAAGTATCGAATTGTTTAAATTGGCTCATATTTTAAAATGGATGAAAAATTTGAAATCTTTTTCTTCGATGTTTTTAAATATATGCATATAATTTCACTTATAAGGGCTTTTATATAAAAAAAAATAATGAGCACTATGAGTGGCTTTTTTCCATATTTGTTTTCCTCCAAATTCTATGCATTCATAATTCTAAAGTTATTCTATTTATTTTGTGTTGAAGATACAAGCGTTAAATTTTGTATAGGTCTTTTTTATAATATATCGGGTAATACTGTGAATAAACAAAAAGAGGCTTCATTATATTATACACTGATATAAAGAGCAATGTCGAAATGCTTGGTTTCACGGTATGAGTAATATTTTTTATAAAATATAAATCTAGAGATATCTAAAAATTCAGTTCCAGACTTAGTAAAGAGCTTTAATAAATCTCAAAGAGGATTTTAGAACAAAATTATTACTTGAAATATTAAAAACGTTTTACAGATTAAAGAAAAGGGACTTGTTTCAAGACTTTATTTTTTTGACGTACTTTAAATTGGTTCCTAAAATACAAAAGGACTCCAATATTTACTGTAATACTTCGAATAAACTTGTCTTCTTTTAAAAGAGTATCATTTCCCTTTAAAACTTTATGGGTGTTGAGTGCATAAAATTTTATGCGCGATAGCATGCCCATTTTTTTTTTTTTTTTTTTCTAAACTAGTTTAACTAAGCATTTCCCAACTCCGTTACACCTGTGTTTATAATGGAATATTCGCAACGTTTTTTTCTTGCTTTAGTCTGTCACGCTCACTTAAAAAGGCTTTAAATAACATCAATTTATCGAAAACGCAAAAGGCATTATGTAAGTATGCAATGTTGTCAATGTGGCATCGGGAACACTAACTTATAGCATTTTGACCTTTCTTTTTAATGCAAGTAATTTCTTTTATTAAATTTCAAGTGTGGATTTTTTAACATTTATTTTATACGGAAGTGACTTCCTGAAATCCCATCACGAGTTTGAAAACGTTGTATATTCTTAATGTAATTCACTTTTCCCTTAATAAAAATTTAGTGTTTAAAATGTTCTGTATGTATTGGAAGCTTTTATAAATATCTCTAACTATTCACAAATGAGGATTCTAGTTGTATATTAATAGGCGTTTTGTATTTATACGACGGTGTACTTTAGCTACATTACAAGGTTAAATGTTTGTATTCTGTAGATAAATATATATTAATAGGTTCTAGGTTTGAATTTAATAAGTATTTATATGGGTATAAATGCTTTTAACAAGACTTTTTATTTTGTATCTATTAACAAATTAAAGACTTGCTAGGCATATATTTGTGTTAACAAACTTGATATGAATAAATATTTGTGTATTTTAGCAATTTTTTTTCAATGATCTTTAATCTATAAAACAGTAATCATTCAATATTAAAAGATCACTCCATATTTTATTTTCAGCATAGAACCAAAAATAAACATTTCAAAATTTGTAAGGTAAAAGAGCACTTTGAAACTACATTCTAACAGATCTAGCCAGTAAAGTTGTTAACGCTTTGATTAAATGTTTCATTAATCTGATCGACACCTACTGCTAGAAGGCACAGATGACACCTTGATAGTGCTCATCATCATATATATTCTCATAGAATTTGGTAATAACTAATTGCACATTTTCAAAAAAAAAAAATTGTTTAGAGATTTATTTTTATTTTAACTCCATTTCTTGCGCGTTTGTAAAAATATTAATGATCACTGAATTTCATTAATGAACTGGTTAAATCCATTCTATTACTATTTTCAAATATTTTTTATTAGCAATGATACCGTTGGTAGGGACATATTTGCTTATTGTATGATTTTTAGAACTGATTGGTCATCTGAAAGCTTCCATATCTTTGAAATGTGTGGCCCAAAATGTGTTTGATAGAAATTTCAATAACTTTCGAGTGTATGTTACTCGTTGGAATAACCATAAGTTTTCGTACAATTAAAAATTTGATTTGTCTGACAATTTCATGTATACAATAAAAAAATTCTTGTGTAATTGAGCCATTCTATGCTTTTGAAAACATTTCGCATCTAATTGTACCCAATGGAGATTTATTAGTGTATGTGTCTACTTCAAATGCACATATCTAACAAATCTCTTTTCGGTTGATCACTTCTTTATATTCCGAAAGGTAAGTATTTTAATCACTAACATATAATTGTTTTTATATACGCCTTATTACAAACATGTCGACAATTTTTGGAATAGAGTACTGAACTTCCCTACGAAGTCGACGTAAACGCCCCACCTTTGAGGTAATATTTATCTATTAACGATATCGGTAGAAAATTCAGACAGTTGTCATTATATAGCATAGTAAGAAACAAATCTATTTTATAAGATCCGGAAAAATCAGTGTATGTTTCCCTTACTAGGGTACTTATTTTATACTTTTAACCACCCAGATTGTGTAGTGGATAGAACATTGTGGTCGGGTTTGATTCCCGAGTACGGGTTCGATGCATTATTGCTATCCTCTCATAGTGAATGTTGGCCGCTTCCATAATTCAACGGTCAGCAAAATTTGCAGCTTTGTAGAGGACTATGTTAAAGGGCTCTAAATTGCAAATTAAGTTATATATTTTTGTGGTATCCACTACTTTATTCATCACTTTCTTTCCACTTTAGCTGTCAATGTAGATCGATATCTTAATGCTAAAAACGGCAGTGGAAAGTTGTTACTCATTTAGCTCCACCAGGCGAATTCGTGTAACCCCCTAATTCCAGAGGACCACGAACCTATTTTTATATACCATCAATGAATACGGAAAATCTTTGGATCGAACTCGCAACCCGCTGGTTCTGAGCTCCGCTATCAGTTTGGCTAATAGGAAAACTAACAGAATTATTATTGTGAGCTGCACTGTCCACCGCTAGGGAAACGAAAATATAAAAATGAACTGCGATGGAGATCTTACCACGTTGATAGTTTTTCCAGGGTCTTATTTGATAACGTACTCTCTGCGATAGTGTAAAAGAGATCGCACTGATTCGTCATCCCACTCTTTAGCACTAGATTTACCAAACCAGTCAAAATGACTGGTTTTACAATTCAGTGTATTTTTCAATTCTTGGTAAATCTAGTGTCAAGGATCTTATTTGATAAAGTACGCTCTGCTGTAGTGGATCCCACTCTATGTATAATCGGTCCTACAAATCGTATAACATACCGATAGATGGATCTCTGATTACCTATGCTAAGTTTCCAGAGTTTTTTCACCATGCTAGGTAATGTTGATCGATAGACGTTGTTATCCGATTTGTTTTCCGCTAGAAGCACTTGGTTAGATCATTGTTATAGTTCGTATAAATAAAAACCGAAACTTATATGGTCCAGGTACATTTGTGCATTCATGTATCCAAACGTTGATCTACGTCTTCGTGACTAATTAAAAACGAAACGTTGTTATATGTAGACTTATAAAAAATGTATAAAAGAATTACCTTTTGGGAAGTTCTAGTAGTAGTTGTTCACTATTTGACGTGGCTAATTGTTTAACAGACCGATAGATGGCGTTGTTATCGGCCGCTAGAGGCTTGTAGACTTAAAAATGTATAAAAGAAACTACCCTGAACGGCTTGGGAAGTTTTCCATAACGTTGTCAGTTAGTTTTCTGTAGCGACTCATTTGATGGCGCTTGAGCTAATTGTTTAACAGACCGATAGATGGCGTTGTTATTCATTTTTGGCCGCTAGAGGGCTTGTAGACTTAAAAATGTATAAAAGAAACTGCACCTCGAAGGGCGGGCGGGTTGGGAAGCTTTCCATAACGTTGTCAGTTAGTTTTCTGTAGCGACTCATTTGATGGCGATTGAGCTAATTGTTTAACAGACCGATAGATGGCGTTGTTATCCATTTTTGGCCGCTAGAGGGCTTTTAGACTTAAAAATGTATAAAATGTTTTCCATAACGTTGTCAGTTAGTTTTCTGTAGCGACTCATTTGATGGCGCTTGAGCTAATTGTTTAACAGACCGATAGATGGCGTTAGTTATCCGATTTGTTTTTGGCCGCTAGAGGGCTTTTAGACTTAAAAATGTATAAAAGAAACTGCACCTCGAAGGGAGGGCGGGTTGGGAAGCTTTCCATAACGTTGTCAGTTAGTTTTCTGTAGCGACTCATTTGATGGCGCTTGAGCTAATTGTTTAACAGACCGATAGATGGCGTTAGTTATCCGATTTGTTTTTGGCCGCTAGAGGGCTTTTAGACTTAAAAATGTATAAAAGAAACTGCACCTCGAAGGGCGGGCGGGTTGGGAAGTTTTCCATAACGATTGTCAGTTACCTTCTTTATGCAGATTGGAGTTTTTAACAGACCGATAGATGGCGTTTATGGGCCGCTAGAGGGCTTTTAGATGTATAAAAAACTACCTCGAAGGGGGCGGGTTGGGTTTTCGTACGTGTCAGTTAGCTTACACTAGCAGAAGGCACCCGGGTTTAAGTGTTACTATGAGCGTTCTATAGGGCGTGTATGATACTAGCGCGGCAAGGGGTTGGGACTTTTCGAACGTACCAATGTTCAGCTTATGTTTTTCGTTTCTAGAGAGAGAATTTTCTTTCTAGTATGCTTACAGTTCTGAGCTTTTGGTTTTCTGAATGTAGTATGTTGTTACATGTATTATTGCTTAGTGACTTTAGCTGGCAACTATGGCTTGAATCTTTCGCTTATACAAGATAGACTATATCAAATATAAAAATAGAATTTCTCAGTTATACTATCTTTTACATTCTAGAATAAGAAAGTTGAACCTGATTCTGTTTCAATCAGAATGAAAAAAAATAAACATGTATAAAAAACAATGCCAAACTTTCATATAAATTGAGGCTATATCTTAATCGTACATTTAGCTTGTGAATTCCCTGATATAGCTTAAAATATTTTGGATTCAATCAGAATGAATAATGTTTCATTTCAGTTTTAAAAAAATGGAACTAAACAAACTTTCATATAGAATTAGAAAAAAATATTTTTAATTTACGTATTCTATAAATCTATTACATTGGAGAAAATATTAAACGTGACTATAAAATTGTTGAAAATATGTATTTTCTAAATATATGATAAAAAATTAATTTTAAATAAAAAAAATCATTTTCTATTGATAGTCTTTTCGTTTTGGAAAAAAAGAAATGAGAAAAATACAATATCTTAATTCTAACTCAAAAATTGGGCGTAAAAGTGAAACATTTCAAGTGTATACTAAAAAAGCACAGAAATATGTAAGAATATATAATTTCTATAACTAATATAATAAATCTCACATGGTATTTAAAAATAAAAATAAATATATTTAAAATAAGATAATTTAATATATAAAAAAAAAAATTTTAAAAATTTTTAATAAAAATGAAAAAATAAATTTCAAATAAAAAAAAAATTTTTTAAGTGTATAAAAATTATAGAAAATAACCACAAAATAAAAAATAAAAAAAGTCAATAATGAATCATTTTAAATAATTTAAAAATTTTAAAGTTTTAAAAATAAATAAATCATGACAAAAAATATGAATAATTATCAATATAAAATAAAATTTTTACGAAAATCAAGAAATTAGCATAAAAAGATATTAAAAATAAATAAAACGTTTATGGGATATTTTTTTAAAACGGGGAATTCGTTATAAAATTATGAAAAATTCTCAATCCAAAATCATTAAAAAATGTAAAAAAAAAGAAGCATTACTACATCGTTTTAAATGATTTTTCTTTAAACCCTTTAAAAAATGCAATAATGTTTTTACTTTTTACTTTATACAATATAAGAACTCTATACTTCATTTAATAAATTACTTATACGGATAATAAATGTCTATATAAATAATACTTTTCCTATACCTAAGATTATGCTACCAAATTACGAGCATACCTGATTTAAATGAATTCAGGTACCTAAAAGCAGCGCTCTACTATATGGCCCTCGTCTGTAAATCTGTTACTTTTTCTTTACATAATAATAAACCTCAGAATGATTAAACTTTTAAAAAAGCATTTTCACTCCGTACAAGGGGCTGGATTTTGCATTTCAACTACTCCTCAAATTCCACCCACACAAAAAAATGTAAAAAAATTATGCATTTACATTTATAAAGTTCATAGATACCATTTATAAACTAATTTCATTAAATCCCAAATAATTTGTAATAGTGACCTTTAAAGGGCTAACGTAAAACGTTTAAAAAATTTTTTTAAAAGTCAATATGCTCAGAAAATATGAAGTGTCCTTCCTGATTTGCATCTCTGTTGGTTTGCAGGTTCAAGGTTATTTAAAAAAAATGGCTGAAATGTACTGACTCAACCTAGATTACGTTTGTTAACAAATATAAATACAATTTGTCTTGATTCTGTTAAGACATAATATAAAAAAAAACTCTTGGGAAAAACATCTATACTCGTATAAATACTTAAAAAATTTCGGCTGTAAACGTATTTATATAAACTTAATTATATAATACAAACATTCAACCTTGTAATCAAGCTAGAATGCATACGTAAAGCAATATAATATATAATTGTTCAAGTAAACACGTTTGAAGCAAAATGGGCCTAAAAACCATTCAATTTAAAAGGGACATGACACTTGTTTAAAACAAAACTACTATCACAGTAAGTACTGGAATCGTTTTGGAATTTAGAATCCAATTTAAGGCAGTTTAGGAGAATTAAGTCATTTAATTTTTTTTTTTAACCTGTAAAATGATTTTATAATCTTTGCATCTCAAGTGTACTCCAAATGTGTTCCATAAATGCTTTCTACGTAAATCTGTGCAAGAATTTAGATACCTCTAGAATTATATTTAATATAAAAAAAACCGACACAACTAAATAATGAGTCCTCGAATGAGTTTACTCATTTCATTTACAGTTTTATACTATATATTACAAAAAAAATTTATACATATTTTAACGCTTACATATTCAACACAAAATAAGACCGGCTAATACACAGAATTTGAAGGAAAATAAAACACAGGAAAAAGACATTTACAATTCTCATTCGCTAAAAATTCTTGTAAATTATATTATATGCACGAGTAACTTTCAAAGTAAAAAAACAGATATTTTTTTTCATACACGTTTGTAAATGTGAGAACGATGTGATCCAATTGAAACAATTCGACATTCTTTAGATTAAAGTCCCCATCGACTGACTTGGACATTTTGATTTGTAAAACAGTATAAGAATTCACAAACTTTATAAAAAGAATCCTTTACCTAAAGTGTCCGTCTGATAGTTGACCGTTGAAAACCCCGTAGTTATGACTCTGAACCAGCTATCGACGATCTAAGTGATTGCGACAGAAAAATCATGATGCCATAAGCTATAATGAAACTCACACATTCAATCATTAAAGAATTAAACGTCAAATTTAATCGTTTTTCAACCGTTAATGTCTTCAAATATACATTTTTCTGTACCATTCACAGTTTACTTATGGAGAAAATATAAGTTGAAAGGTGTGGCAAGAAATGAGTTGTTTAGAACTTGTACACAAGTATATTCTCCTTTTCAACAAAATTTATAGATTACCAATATCAACAAATGTGCAAAGCACTTTATAAAACCATTTTCATTTTACTAAAAAATGAACTAAGGCTTGATCTTACTGAGATTAACTACTCATTTAATTATAGTGAATTGGAGGTAATCGTTAAATCAATGTTAAGATTTCACTGAGTTCAATTGCATATCGTTTAATCTACGGTTATTTTTAATTAACTATTATGCAATTCATCCTTGATTTGTCACACAAACTTTTTTATTTTAAGAAGAGATGACATCATTAGGATAAAAATAAATTTAGAATTTTTCCCAGTGGAGTCATTCTGGCATTTCATGTCTTCTAAAAAGGTACAAGTTTCCTCTTTCTTTTTACAATTCTTACATTTGCTAGTGACAAGCAAAAAAGTGACAACTTCACCAAAAATTAACTATTTTTCGTGCTCTTATTAAAGATTGTGTCAGGCATAACTTGCAGAATTGTATGGGAAATGTTTAAATAAATCTTTCAATACAAAACTCCGAGATGTACAACGGTGTCCCCCATAGATTAACACGATGGTTTGGTTTGGCATTACAGTCGACTGTAATGCCCCAAGTAAAATTTGTCATTTATTATGTAAATTGTTCATTGTCAAAATTTTTATTATGTAAATCGTTCATTACGCTGGTAATGAACTACAGCTTAAGGTAGTTGGATATATACAGCTTGGAGATTCGTATGAACTCTCTATGCTTAAGACTTTTGTATTAAGTCTTTCCTTTTTAAGAGTTTAGGACGCTTCTATAATGACTTAGTTAAAATACCTAGCCCAGTGCAAGAATAATAGAGCTTTGAGTTACGATACTTATGCCTACCAGATGTGCAATTCCTTTTTCAAAGAAAAAAGTTCTTATTTCAGACAAAGCTGGTTATTTTGTGTAAATGGCTCTTTAATCAGTTTTGTTAAACAAAATGAATGAATCCTATACGTATCCCAACCCATAATGTGTCTATTTTTTCTACTTATCTTCCTTCCCGGTTAATTTCGTCTTTGCGCAGTGTCTAGTTTCTGTATGTCTCTCCTATACAAATATGTATTGCTGGTAGAATACATTATTTATCCCTCACCCATTCTTCATTCAGCTACAAATCGTCACTCCCATCAATCATCGTCAAAATCTATTTAACAAGAAATTTGCCCAGTTACTATTCCACTTTTTAAAGGTGCTAAATCACTGGGACCAAAAATAATTTAAAACGAGTAAGAGAACCATTTTGGAGCCGTTTAAGTTATTAATAATGTAGAACGATTTGAGTAAAATTCGCCAAACTCTGCCCTTCTCCGAATACATTTACATTGCACCCTGTATTTTTTTAGAGAATTTTGGCATAATCTATTTTTACACACCATATATACACTCAAGAGCCAAAACATTATGACCACCCCTACATTTTGCCATGAATTCGCCAGGATGACGTGGAAGTGGTAAATAACCGCTGCTGGAGAGTCGGAAGAATCATTCTTTCACTTACATCTGTGTGTAATGGGAAAGGCTGCAGATCTAAGCGATTTTGATAGAGGGCAGATTATAATGGCTGGGAACAAGTATTTCCGAAACTGCACGACTCGTGGGTTGTTTGCAATCTACAGTTGTTAGTACTTAAGCAACGTGTATGAATGACGGAGAAACCAGCAGTAGACGACATGGTGTTGGGTGTCCACACGCTATCAAAGAAAAATGTCGTCGGAGACTGTCTCGCATGGTGAAGCAAAACAGGAGCCCGACAGTGCCTCAGCTGACAACCCAATACAATGCACGGCCAAGTAGAATAGTATCGGAGCACACTGTTCAGCAGACACTGTTGGATAGGGGGCTACGCAGCAAACGTCCCATTCGTGTGCCTTTTCTGACCAAGCGTCATCGCCAACAGCGCCTACGCTGGGACCGGGAACATCGCGACTGGTCCATGGATCAGTGGGAGAAAGTTGCCTGGTCAGATGAATCACGGTTTGTCATTCATCACACCAGTGGCCGTGTCAGGATACGCCATCTTCCAGGCGAACAGTTGCTCCCTCAATGTACAGTAGGTCATACACATGCCGGTGGTGGAGGTATTATGCTTTGGGGGAGGTTCTTTTAGGCATTTCTGGGACCCGTGGTTGTGGTAGAGCAGACCATGAATACTACAGGGTATCTGAACATCATTACGGACCAGTTACACCCTAAACATGGCCTCTGTTTTTCCAGCTGGAAATGGAATGTTCCAACAGGACAACGCCCCGTGCCACAAGGCTAAAATTGTGTTGGAGTGGTTCCAGGAACATGATGCTGAATTCCAGTTAATGTCCTGGTCGCCTAACTCATCGGATCTCAATCCGATAGAACACATTTGGGATGTCATGGGATGGCAGCTCAGAGTTCAAAGACCACCAGTTTGCAATATCTCGGATTTGCGTAACCGTTGCTTAAACATCTGGTACAATCTGCCGCCTTGGCATGGATGCCAAGGCGGGTTGAAGCTGTGTTGCGCACCAAAGGTGGGCCAACTCGTTATTGAAGGTGGTCATAATGTTTTGGCTCTTGAGTGTACTTTACCGAAACATAATCCCAAAGTGCCCTTTTACTTAATTAAAAACGTTTGATTTTTTAGATTCCTTTTTTCTTAAATGTACACTGACCATTTTAAATAGAAATGTGAACATGAATCATGTCATGTGGAAGGCAGGAAAGGAGTTTAGGGTACATGAGGCATTACTACTAGGGGTGAATCGTACTCTTTCGGACCCATATCGATCATGGTGCGGAGCCCCTATTACTGATGCTAGTTACAGCATTGATGGTTATTTAAAAGAATGTATTTATATGAAATAACCGAAGGGTTTATAGTAGATGGTATGGAGAACAAAGTATGTTTACTTCATGAGAGTATTTATAGACTGCACCAAAGCGGTAGAGAATGGAATAATGAATTGAAAAGAAAACTTGTATCATTAAGTTTTCAAAAGTTTAATAATTGTAACTGTGTATATATGGTGAATCAGAAAGTGGTTCTTTCTTTTCATGCAGCTATTACTTTATTCACTTAGACAACTGAAGTATTACAAAATGCACTTAATTAAAACTAAGCTAGAAGTTGCTGACTTGGATCTAATTAAATATTTTCTTGGAGTGAATTTTGGTTGCATAAATGGTAGTATACACTTGCATCAGAAAACGTATATTGAAAGATTAATCAAACGGTTTAAGAAACTACCTAAAAGTTTCCTTTACCATTTAAGGTTGAAAATAATCTACTTCCTAAAATTAAAGAATTAGAAGAAAATGACATTATGAAAAAATTTCCTCATAGAACTTTAATTGGTTGTATGTCTTTTACTGCTATTAGAGGTAGGCCTGCACTGCATTAGCAGTACACACAATGTCATAATTTTTTAATGGTTATACATATAAACATTGGTGTATTCTAGTATATTTCTAATTAAGTTTGTACTATAAAAGATTATACACTGTCTACCAATAAGTATTTAGACACCTGTGATAGAAAAGAAAAACTAACTTTATTCAAAATCAATAGTTGGTAGAACCTTCAAGAGAGGCAATTACAGCGTGAACCCTGCGGGGCATACTTTCCACAAGTCTTTGTATTACAGCTAGTAGTATTGTCTTCCACTCGGCTTGGAACGATGGCCGAATGGTTAGGGTGCTGGCCTTCTGAACCGGAATTCGAATCCCACAATGGCATGGATGTTCGTAGACGTTCGGAATCGGCTTTAAGCAGTAGGTCCCGATCTCATTAACCCTTGTGTTGCATAAAGTAGACCGTAGTGCTCCAAAACCAAACCAAAACAAATCCACTCGGCTTGGAGTAGACATACAAGTTTCTTCACTGATTTTGGACGGGTAGTGCACCCCTTAATTCGGCGATCCAACTCATCCCAGAGGTTCTCGATAGGGCTCAGGTCTGGGCAGGTCAGTCCATTCGATGAACTCCATTGGCACACGATGAAAGCCTTGGTTAACCTCGAAACATGACAATTGGCATTGCCGCTCTGAAAGTAACAGGGGTCCAACTCGTAAAACTGCCACAACGTAGGAAGCACATTGTCATCCAAAATAGTGCAGTAGGCATCGGCATTGAGCTTACCATGAATGGGGACCAAGGGTCCCAGTCTATACCAGGAGAACCCCCCCCCCTGACCATAATTCCACCTCCACGGAACTTGACTGTTAGTACAATGCATGCTGGCAGAAGACGTTCTCTAGGCATACGCCAGACCCAGCCATCCGAACGGCAAAGGGTGAACCTTGATTCGTCGCTCCAAAGAACCCGTTTCCACTAATCTACGGTCCAATTTCAATGTGCTTTGCACCCCATTAACCGAGCAGAGCGGTTGGACTTAGTGATCAAAGGCTTATGGGCAGCAGCACGACTATGAAAACCAAGCAGATGTGCTTCCTTACGGATGGTATTCATTGAAACAATACTCCCGGATGCCTGTTGAAACTCCTCGCGGATGAGGGCCATCGGTTGGGTACGGTTCTTCCGAATTTCTCTGGACAGCCCTCGTCAGTCTCTATCTCCCAGTTTCGTTGGTCTGCCGACTCGGGCACATTCCGATAATCACCGCTCACCTTCCACTTCTATAGGCCACTGTCGATTTTGGGTACTTCAGATCGCTAGATATGTCCCTTAAGGATCGGCCACATTTGTGATACCCGATAATTATACCTTTCTCGAAATCAGAGAGCTCCGAACTGCACGGCATCTTGCATGCGACTAATGCCGATGCTGTTTCCTTCACGATGTATACCGGCGGAGGCCGTGAAGTACCTCAGGACCGCAGATATCGTCATTTGCACAGGTGTCCAAATACTTATTGGTAGACAGTGTATTATTAATGTCAAAAGTTGACAATTCATTTTTAAAGCTTTTTCTGACGCAAATTGGGATTGTAACTAAACCTTTGGCCATTCCACTAGTGGTTGTATATTTCTGCAATGTTCCAATTTCATAGAAATCAAGTAAACAAAAAATGTATTGCTTTGAGCACGATGGAATCTGAATTCATTGCACTTACCGTAAGAGCGTTAAAACTGTCTAAGTCATCCAAATCTTACCGAAAGTGTAAAGAACTCTTGTGGTTTTCACATGATCTAGATGAACTTATTTTCTGAAAAAATATTACCATCTCAATTTTGTGATGATTTTAATGTGCTTTATATTTTTGTAGAAACAAAGTTGAGAATATAAAAACCAAGCATATAGATATTAAGTAGAAATTTATTGGACAAGTTTTGAACGAAGAAAAAATTTTATTGTATTGTTAAAAGTAAAGAGAATTTGGTCGACTTCTTTAACTAAACCTTTGGTAAAGGACAGACTCCAATTTTTTGTTCATAACATTTTTGAAAAGATAAAAGAACATTTAAGTTTTTGGCCGATGGAGCCGTACGTTGGAAAATAGGACGTCACTCCGTCAAACTTTAGTTTCGGCCGAAAGTAATCTTTATGATAATTTATGAAAATATTTTATCCTCGATGCTTGTTTAACTGATAAAATGACCGCATGTGAGTCATCAAAATACTTGCTTGTTTTTCTTTTGTGAGGTAAGTTGCAGGGAGTATACATATTTTAAAAGATGCTTCGTGTATTAAAATAAGTTTTTATCTACAATTTCACATCTGCTTCTTCGTCTTTAGAAAATCGCTCTGCATATTTAACAAGTCACTTCACACATACAGAATTATCAAATATTACGGAATTATTAACTTTGTATTTTATATTTTTAACTTTATTTTGTAATGTTTAATTCTCAACTGCATTTAGATTTGTAAATACTGAGAGAAAAGTGAAAAATGTATTTTGAGTGGACAGCTATTCTACTATACTACGTTTAAGCAATCCAGTAAACTCAGGACGAATATATTGAACGTTAATATAAAAAAAGTTACGTGGACAGGGGTACGTTGGTGATGCATCAATGAGTAGTAAAATTAATGGTGTACAGCGGATGCTCTTGGAATGTGCAATAAAGATGTAACACCAAACATTTTCAAACTCCTAGAAATATTGGTCGTTCTACCTGTTTCAACAAATGCAAACACAAGATCCTTTTTGACTTTACACCGTTTAAAAAACTTATTTACGCAATTCAACGGGTAATAATGGAATGAATGGATAGGCGCTCTTAAACGTTCATAGAATATTTACCCCAGCTGTAAAAGACATTTTAAACGAACTTGCAAAAAAGCCCCGTCATTTGGATATTATTTTATAAATCAATAAATGTTTAGCTTGTATGTATACTGGTTTAATTCCTATTTGTTGGTAAGCTATTTTTTCTTATTTTTGGTCAAATTCATTGGTTTTATAGAATATTCACATTTATATCATTATTATTTAGGTAGATGTTACATTATGAGTAGTATTTTCTAGCTTGATTATTTCCTACTTTTTAATAAAAAAATAAAATATTTTACCTCTTATTATAAAAAAAAAATATATGTTCTTTAACTAAAAAAAATCAAAATTTAACTAAACAATGTTGTCTAAATAAAAAGTCAAAATTGTCTAGCTGTCTAAATTAGGGAAATAATAGTGCTTTATTACATACTCAAATTTCTTTCAGTAGTATCAGAAAATTATGACCTCCCCCTTTGAAAAAGTTCTGCGTATGCCACTGATACAGATCAGTCCATTATTGATGCTAGACCCTCCAGGTCAATCCTGGCAGGGTAGGGGGGAGGATCACAATTAGCTGCATAGAGTTTGCTCCTTACTGAGTTAGACTTCAACAAAATTGAACAATGACTGACCTCTTTTAGATCAGAAGCAGATTGGTAGTCATGGGTTGCTGTTGTGGTGCTGGTCATCAGTTATGAGTTACCTTATGGCTTTGGCTCAGTTTGTATAAAAGAAATTATCTTATTTTTTTTAATATTTTATCATGCCTTTTGCTCATTAAGATGATTAATGTGAAAGAATCTATTATTAAATGTTTTTCAAAATAAACGCCTGAAAATCATTCTTAAAATTTAATGGCTACATAACACTTCAAATGAACTTTTAAACAGAGAAAGATACAATGAAATAGAAAAAGAAATTAAATATAGACATTAGAAATTAACTGGGCACATTTTGAGAATGAATAACAATAGCATACCAAGAGTCACAATGACATGAGCCTCTGAGGAGAAGAGGGAGCATGGGCACCCACATCTCTCCTGGCAACACATGATAGAAAAAGAAAAGTCTGAGGCTGGGTGGGTCAGGATGAAGAAAGATTAGCTGCATTGGACTGCTGGCTGTACAGATCTAGATTAAAGGTCTTATGTGCCATAAGACATAAAAAGAACTAATGATGAATAAATGAAACAAAAGAACATTTTTAAAAATGTTTATTTAACAGAAAAGAAAAATACAAAATAATTAACAAAACAAAGTTTGAAATTACTCAAGTACCTGACATACATTAGTATAAATCTAATTTTGCCAAAATATTTCAATTACATCATGTACGAAAAATAACTTTAAAAGAAAAACTTAAAAATATAAAAAACCTAGAGTAATACTAGCCAGAAAAACAATCAGCAGTTAACCTTATTTAATTAACCTATTTCAACTAGACCTAATCAGTTGAAATATAGACCAAAAACTCATACACAGCATGAAAGTAACACAATTTAAATAACTCTTCATAATAAGAATATGGTAACAATTACAAAATTTTAAAACTACAACAATCATAATTTCTCAAGCGAGTACTAATGTGAAATTACTATCTTTATGTAATTCCAATTACAGGATAAAAATTGCAATCATTCCCTTTTATTCTTTGGTTTAAATCATATTAAGACAGACATGCCAAGATTTAAAATAAAAAAAAATTAATGAAAAAAATTCAATGAAATTCTGTATTTGATATGAAAATATTCACGCATAAAATGTATAAAATTAAAAAAAAAATTAAAGACATCAAATATAATTGTAAGAAACAATAAAATACATTTCAATCAATAAACAATTCAAATACAAAACTTACATAGTATATTAATTAAATATACCCTACAACATAATTTATACTTATTTTGAATACGTTTAGAAAACTGTATATTTAAAAACAGGGAATATATAAAAAGAACATTACAGCAAGGCTCTATAGGAAAGTCAGGCAAATATATATATATTATAAAAACTTTCACTTTTCTCCCACAGGTGAATATCACCTATAATAATTGCAAAAAAATACCACTTCTCTACAAATCGTGAAGAGGTTTTTTAATATATATATATATATATATATATATATATATATATATATACACACAAAAAAATAAGATCTTTATAGAAAATTTATATTGGTGACTTATGCATGTGATCATGCAGAAAATGTAAAGTGAACTTAGCATCTCTCTAGATGGCTCTCTAGGAGAGGTAGGCAACAATATAATATATAAATTTGTATTACATCCCAATAGGTATATATCACCTAAAACTGAAGAAAAATAAACTAAAATAAATAAAAAAAAAAACTACTAGTTCTTTACAACTCTTAAAGATTTATTTATGTCCTGAGTTATATCATCACTATCCTCTATTGCATCTCTTATAGTTTCCTCTATCCAATTAACTAAACTATTATGAAATCTTCTCATTTCATAATTGGCCGGAGAAAAATAAAAATCTAAAAAAAGAATAAACTTTTCAATAGAACCTACTGCCTTTATTACATCAGGACTTATAATATAATCAATCATTTTGGAATCCTTATACATAAGAATAGTTGAACTGTTAGAGCTTTTAACATTACAAAAGGCCCGGGATAGTTCAGCATCTAACTTACAAAATTTTGTTTCAATACGCTGAGGTGCAATTGAGGATAAATATTTATCAACAGCTTCACCACACATGGCTGGAATGGGATAAACATGCACAACTAAATTTTTGCTTTTCACTTTAACATTATTGAAGTCTTTCATAGATTTCAGAGTTGAGTATTCACCATGTCCATTAGCAATCCGTTCTTTACGCTCCAAAATCTCTTTCTCAGCAGCAACTTTCCTTTCAGTCATCTGCCAACAATAATCATTACTAAAAACATCAGGTTTTTGAATAGCTGCTTCGCCTTGTTCCTTAATTTTTCTTTTGGCCTTTCTGTTCATTTTATCAAAACTGTAATTTAACTTCTTATTCTGAAATAAGAAAGTGAAATTAACTGTAAGAAATAAACCCATGAAATAACAGTTCCAAATAATGATGTTATATTACATATGATCAATATAGAACAGGGTGGGGAAATGTGTCGCTCTGTTGAGTTCAGTGTGCTCATATGCTTATTTTGTAAATTCATGTGTCTGTAATATTGTAAATAGATTATCAATTTGTGAAGTAATATTTTAAATGTTTCATAACCAAAGCAAACTAAGTTCATTTGGAAAATTTTCATAAATTGGGTTTTAAAATGTTTGAATCATAATTAAACCAGAAACTAATTTTACACACTGTTTTTAGAGTATATGTAAATATATTAAATAATATGCAACCGTTACAATTTTATTTTGTAAAAGAACAGATAGATTTTTTACTCTGGTTGTGACATTTTCACTCATTCAAAAAGCAGCTACAGAACTATATTACAAATGCAAATGCAGTATTGATCTATTTTAATAGTTGAGTATTAGAAGCTATTACCAGAATCAAAATATCCATATCTAAAGAAAGCTACTGGCCATCTAATTTCAATTTTTCATATAATTTACTGATACAAATATATTTCTCACAATTGGCTATTTATCAACTAGAACTTCTGAGGATGGCTTTATCAAATTTTGAACCAAATTTTTATGACTTTGCCAATAGGTTTTAGTCATATTACATACTACAATTCATCAATACATTTTTATTAATGATAAAATTTTTAAGTCTTACTTTTAAATACTATATGACATGCCAACATTCTCGCACCACTGTCAGGTGCAACAGCATGGTGGTTTTAAAATTTAACATGCTAATTATACAAGTAATCTACATACATACATACATACATAAACAAAACAAAACCCAAACAGGTTATACTTAACCACATACACTCAAGAGCCAAAACATTAGGACCACCTGTCAATAACTAGTTTGCCCACCTTTGGCTCGCAACACAGCTTCAACCTCCCTTGGCATGGATATCACGTCCTTGGTAGATGGCGAAAGACATAGTACCAGACGTTTAAGCAATGGTTACACAAATCAGAGATATTGCAAATTGGTGGTCTTTGAACTCTGAGCTGCCGTCCCATGACATCTCAAATGTGTTCTATCAGACTGAGATCTGATGAGTTAGGCAGCCAAGACATAAACTGGAATTCATCATTATGTTCCTGGAACCACTAATACAATTTTAGCCTTGTGACACAGGACGTTGTCTTGTTTGAACAATCCATTTTCAACTGGAAAAACAAAGGTCATGTAAGGGTGCAACTGGTCCGCAATGATGTTCAGATACCCTGTAGCACTCATGGTCTGCTCTACCACAACCATGGGTCCTAGAGACGCCCCAGAGAACGTCCCTCAAATAATAATACCGCTACCACCGGCCTGTGTATGACTTACTGTACATTGAGGGAGCAACTGTTTGCCTGGAAGAGGCGTATCCTGACGCGGCCATTGGCATGATAAATGACAAACCGTTATTCATCTGACCAGGCAATTCTCTCCCACTGATCCATGGACCAGTCGCGATGTTCCTGGACCTAGCACAGGCGCAGTTGGCGATGATGCTTGGTCAGTAAAGGCACATGAGTGGTATCTTTGCTGCGTAGCCCCATATTCAACAGTGTCTGCTGAACAGTGTGCTCTGATACTATTCTACTTTGCCCTTCATTGTATTGGGTTGTCAGCTGAGCAACTGTCTGGCTCCGGTTTTGTTTCACTGTGAAAGACAGTCTCCAGCGACCTTTTTATTTGATAGCATGTACACTCCAACACCATGTCGTCTACTGCTGGTTTCACCATCATTCATCCACTTTGCATAAGTACTAACAACTGTAGATTGCAAACAACCCATGAGTCGTGCAGTTTCAGAAATACTTGTTCCAAGCCTTCAAGCCATTACAATCTGCACTCTATCAAAATCGCTTAGATCTGCAGCCTTTCCCATCACACACAGAAGTGAAAGAATGATTCTTCAGACTCTCCAGCAGCAGCTAAATACCACTTCCCCCTGATCACGTGCCGTCCATGTCATCCAGGCAAGTTCATTACAAAATGTGGGGGTGATCATAATGTTTTGCTTCTTGACTGTATATTATTAGTTTCTAAATTAAAATTGAGCAAATTAAATTCAAAAGAAACACACAGTAGTAAATTATAAAGCATATATTAAAATTTATACATTTAACAGTGTATTAGTAGCTGTTTTAGCTTTAACAACTCATTTTTCAGATTTTTTTTTTTTTTTTTAGCAATATTGACCCTGATCAAAATATTTACATTTTACTATTATCAAGTTTCTAGAATCTGACTACTCAAATTTATCCTAAATTCAGTTTGGTTTTCCAGCACAGAACTGAAAATTCTTTCACAAGCAGCATTACTATGTGGAAAAAGTAATATATTCAGCCTTATTTTTGGATACAGTTTGTATTTAATTGCTGAATTATGATCTTTAATATTTCAAAAGTTTTCTTATTTTCTGAGGCAATTTGAGGAGTTTCCAGAGTTATCAATTTCTCTGATTTCTTTGAAAACCCCAAAGCAGTTGGTACGTCTGTTATTTTTCTGTATATTTTAACTAACACTTAATGAAAATGTTCTGGTAACACTTTTAATTAAAATGTATACTACTTTTACTAAAGCAAAAATGAATTCATATATTTAACACAATGTAAATATGGTATGGCTTTTCATGATGTATACAAAATTGTAAGATAACTCTTAACCTTGCATACCCACTTCAAATATAGAATTAAAATATCAAGGAACTTAACTTGAATAAGTCATGCTACTTAGAAATAAAATTTCTAAACCAAAGAAATGTTCGTTGATCTTGCAAAGAATAGATATGTTCACAAAAGTTGTCCAATTTAAGTTAAGATAATACTTTGTTCATGCACACAACAAAATTCAACATTAATTTTAATTAAGCTACCTCTCTTATTTTTAACAATAGATTTTAAGTATTTATATATATATATGATATAAACATTTTGTTCCTCCTGATTTTGGTACACACTACTTTTAGGTAGTTAGATTCCATTAAGTCTGATGTGTGTTAACACTTAGCAAAAAAAAATCTTATGTAACTGTAATCTCATTAATACTGGAATTCCATGTATATGTTAAAAATGCCATGCTTCCAAAAAATACAAAATTAAAAGAAAAAATAGAAAATTTAAAATACTAAAATAACTAAACATAAACGGATATTTTTAAACATGGCAAAAAAAAAAAAAAAAAAAAAAAAAAAAAAAGGGAATAATACAAATGATTTTACATCTTTATTAGAGCTTTATTTTAACCTTTTGTCAAGCATGGCACTGCTAGAATACAAAATTACTTCTGTTTTGACAGCGCACATAAAGCAAAATTTATATATAAAAAATAGATTGATAATATATAGATTATGAATAACTTAATGAAATATGGTAAAATACATTTTACTGTACTTTATTAAGCTGTTAAAAGAAAAGTTGTTCAAATTCTAGGAAGAACAAGAAAAAAATAACCTAGATTAGACATCAGATGAAAATTTTTGCTATCATTTGAACATTGAATTGATTGATTAAAATTAAAATGACTCATGTAACTGATTTTATAATTTGAAGACAAAATAACATTCAGAAAGTGATTGATATTCAATAAAAAAATACAAATAGCTATTAATGATATATTTTAAAGAATAGGATGCCTTGAATTTGACATAATAGGATGATGCTGATAAACTACTTTTGATTACAAAATCTAGAATACCCTTTTAAGTATACCACACAATTTATATTTACATCATTTTCCTACAATAAGTAAGAAATATGGTTAATTGCTGATGATATTAATGACAATTTTATTCTATTTTGACAGCATTAAAACCAAGTACCCAGTTCTTCATTAAAAATTTATATTCAATGATACCAAATGAATTTAAATCAACAGCCGTGTACTAAAGTAACACTAGAAATTATAATAAATATATAAATTATCTAAGCATCATTATTAAAGGTTACTGCTCAGAAAAAGGAAAAGACTGGTCATCACAAACAAGAAATAACTAAGGCGATTCAAAACTTCAAATTCAATGACCAGCAAAATGATCACTGAAAATCCACTGACATGCAGGCATGTTATTAATTTTTTTTTCTCTTTTACTTATTTACTTTTATTTAAATGAAAAAAATAATTCAATATTTAAATTTAAATTATAATACTATTACTAAAGGTAATTAAACTTTCTATAAAAAGAATTGCAAAGTAGATAGGATGGTAATCTTAAGTTATAAAAAGATATACATATGGGGTTATTCCATGTGAAATCAACACAATTTTAGAACAAATTCTACCTGACCCCCTCCAATTTTGATTAAATTTGGTATAGTAAGTGACTTCATGGTAATAAAGAAAATCCCCAAATCTTCTGTTCAAATAATAATTGGTTTGGGAGTTATAAGGCTTTAAAGTTGCCAGATTTGTCTAAAAAATACACTATCGGCATACCTTTAAATGACACTTGCTACTCACCTAATTAAGCTATAGATATGTGCAAGGTGTTATTTTAAACCTTTTTTAATGGGCTTTCATATGATATACAACACATGATGACTTGAAAATTTTTTAAAAAATTTAAATTTAAATTAAAATTTAAAATTTAAATTTCTCAAAAAGCCAAGTTTTTAAAATTTTGAAAAAAATCTCAAAAATTGCTCATATTATTGTTAATTAATTCTCAAAGTTTCATGTTGGGATCATAATGGGATCACAAGCTACAAAAGTTTTTTGTTTGATATATTTATTATTGCAATAACGAAAATGAGAACATGCATTCATTACTTTTAATCTAACTCATCTGTATAGGATGGCATTAATGTTTACACACTACCTTATCGACATATACTCTAGTAAATAGTACATTTAACATTTGTGAAGATTTTAGAATGAAGAAAAATCATTAAAGTACATTACTTTTGATGGATGGTGCTACTTATTTAGTTGAAACTGGTAGAAATCTTTATGTGTTTTGAGAATTTCTACTTCAGAAAGAATATACATTGGTCCTGTTAGAGATAAAGGATTCACCTTACACATAACATCGGAAATTGGAATTCATAGTACATCTGGCTTCATACATTGTGACATAGTACATTGGGATTATAATGGGATCACAAGCTATAAAATACCAAATTAGCTTCCATTAACACATGGAAAAATTAACACATACAAGGACTGCCTTGCTATGATGATTTGTAATCCAGCATCAGTCAGCTGCCACATGAGAGAGTGTACATCATGTTCTGGGACTACATAATTAAAACCTATACTTGATGAAACATTCGATGAAAATACAGTGGAAAAGGTCATTTTCAATCAGTGGATTTCTGTTGATAGGAGCTCTTTAGAAACAATACAAAAGTCAGCATCAGAATTTATTGACTTATTTTGTGAGAAAAAGTTTATCATTACTTTGTGATGAAACAACAAAATTCATTTATAAACAATATAAAAGGAAATTTAAAAGATTCAGAGTTTGTAGTTCTTGATTTTGCTGAAAATTACTTATTTGTTATACAGGAGGAGGCCCAGATCTGTCACTGGACTAATCTACAACTCACCCATTTGTTATATATTACAAAGGGAAGTTTGGAATTGACCACTTTACATACATTGTAATTTAAGACTGTTTGGTGCCCAATACAGTAGCAGTTTACTGTTTTCAAAAGAAGCTTATTACTTTTAAGACAGAATTTTAAAAAAAAGTGCAAGGAAAATATTTTATTTCTCAGATGGGTCATCTGCACAATATATAAATAACAAAAAAACTTTGCCAATTTATGCTTACATAAGGAAGATTTTGGCATTGAGGCAGAATGGCATTTTTGGACAACTGCTCATGGTAAAGGACCTTGTGACGGGGTAGGAGGTACACTCAAGAGTTAGCGGCTTGAGCAAGCCTACAACGACCATATAAAAATCAAAAACTTACACCACAACAACTTTTTAACTGGGCACAGGAAAACATCACAGGAATACATTTTGTTTTTCAACCCAAGAAGAACATGTTTCTACAGCTATATTTCTAGATGACCAATTTAAAAATGCTTTTGCAAATTCTGGGACTCAGAAATATCATGCTTTTATACCCACAGAATCAAAAACAAAAGTCTTTGAGAAGACATTTTCCTTTTCACAAGATTTATTGATGAAAACTGAGATAGCATCACAATAAAAGCTTCTATTTGCTGATAAAAATGGCTATATTACTGCTGTTTATAATTGCAACTGGTGGCTTACATTTATGTTAAGAGAAAGAAGAGAAAAACTCTGAAGAGGTAAAAGTGACATTCCTTCACTCATCTGGACCATCACCATCTTTTTTTATATCTATATAAGCCAGATGTACTATGGATTCCAATTTCAGATGTTATGTGAAAGGTGGATCTTTTAACTCCAACAGGACCAATGTATATTCTTTCTGAAGTAGAAATTCTCAAAACACATAAAGCTTTCTACCAGTTTCAACTAAATAAGTAGAACCATCCATCAAAAGTAATGCACTTTAATAATTTTTCTTCATTCTAAAATCTTCACAAATGTTAAATGTACTATTTACTAGAGGATATGTCGATAAGGTAGTGTGTAAACATTAATGCCATCCTATACAGATGAGTTAGATTAAAAGTAATGAATGTATGTTCTCATTTTCGTTATTGCAATAGTAAATATATCAAACAAAAAACTTTTATAGCTTGAGATCCCATTATGATCCCAACATGAAACTTTGAGGATTAATTAACAATAATATGAGCAATTTTTGAGATTTTTTTCAAAATTTTAAAATTTTGGCTTTTTGAGAAATTTAAATTTTAAATTTTAATTTAAATTTAAATTTTTAAAAAATTTTCAAGTCATCATGTGTTGTATATTACATGAAAGCCCATTAAAAAAGGTTTAAAATAACACCTTGCACATATCTATAGCTTAATTAGGTGAGTAGCAAGTGTCATTTAAAGGTATGCCGATAGTGTATTTTTTAGACAAATCTGGCAACTTTAAAGCCTTATAACTCCCAAACCAATTATTATTTGAACAGAAGATTTGGGGATTTTCTTTATTACCATGAAGTCACTTACTATACCAAATTTAATCAAAATTGGAGGGGGTCAGGTAGAAACCTTGTGTTGATTTGGTATGGAATTACCCTATGACGATTTACAAAAAAATTCAACTTTTTATGTTATACTGAGTAAAATTTGTGTTTCCTTTGCTACACACAATGAATAAACCTATAACATATGTAATTTGAAGCAGCAGCTTTTATATGACATAAATATTGAAAAAGTTAAAATTATGTAAATAATTTCATGTAGTGATATTTATTTAAAACAGTAAAACTGTCTAGCATTATAAATTCTTATATTCCTAAGAAAATATATTACTCCCTATTTGAAAGTAGTGTTATAACTTTTGATAATTTAATAATGAAAAAGTACAAAAACTTAAGTCCATACAGCTGATATTACATCGTCATTTTTTGTCTTTATATAGAAAATTTTCATACAAATTATAAATTTGGCAATTGAATTTTTTAAAAAGTTTATTTATGTTGAAGTTACAACATTTCCGAACTACTGCCTTAAAGTTCTATTTGAATGAATAGTTTATGTTCTGTTGAGTTTCTTCTACTGTATATGATATTTTGTTCTTAAGAAAAATACCTACAACTTAAAAAATATCACTGGAAAAACATGCGATTTTCCTTTCTACAATTTAAAGAAAGAAAACTTTATAGAACATGCAATTAAACAAAATGAAACATTCAACTTTATGATATTTACAAATATCCTTTTTTTTATCATATGAAATTCCCCCCCCCCCTTCACCCACCTTACCTACAAAAGTATTTAAACTATACCAAAGCCTCTGTAAAAAGCAAACATCAGATTGGAATAGACTTATGTTTTACTCATCCCCTAAATGGTGAACAAACATAATTTTAAAAATGAGTCAGAATTTAAATTCCTTCATTAATGTGTTCTTCAAACTCTTACACAATTTTGAGTGGTTTGGTTTGGATTGGATTGGAGCATTACTGTCAATTATTTTACTACATGAGCCATAAAAATTAGAATTTTAAAATATTAGAGCAGAGATTCTTGAACTTTTAAATCACAGCAGAAGTTGGAAATTCAGCCCAGAGCTCTAAAGTTCATATTGAAGTTATACACTGTATCTAGTAAATATAACAAAATGGCATTGACAACACGAAACAGTTTTGTCATTTAAGCTCGTACGACATTTGATTTGATGGTTTAAATTCTATTCTGCATTAATTTCCTATTAGATTTTTTTTTTTTTTGTAACAATTAGGGCAAATACTCAAATCCACAATTTGTTATATTATTAATTTATCATTATTACATTTATTACAAATTTTTACTTGGTTTCAAGAAACAAATTTAACAAGCAGGATAAATCTGTTTAGTTTGTATAATAACATATTTGGTAGGATTTCAGATAATTACAACTATATATTTTGCATTGCATTGAGACATGACCTGTATTTAGTTTTCGTACTGACATATGAATTATGACATCTTACTTTATAAAATAGACAACCATGGTCTTACATATTTTTTAATTTTAAGAAAATCATGACTTTATAGTTTTTTTAAATATAGTTCATGTAAAAAAAAAATAAAAGTACTATATATATTCTAATATATATCAGGTGCTATGTTCCTCCAAAAATTGAATAAAACCAACATCAGTATACTGCTTTTAGATTTTGGTACAAGAACAGTTATACCAATTGACTTTGCAGTTCCGATACATTTTAAGGATCCTGTCTCCAGTCAGCAATACACTGAAAGAAAATTAACCACATTCCCTTTATCACTAATTTAGCATTTCAAAAAATATTCATAAGACAGAACAAAACAAAACTACCAACAAAAGTAGACCTACCCAGTTGAAATTGTTCTAAATAGTCCAGAACACTTTTGATTCTTAATAATAAATGATATGACAGCCTAATTTATACGGCCATTTGGTATATTACGAGCAGTTTGAATAAAACAAGTAAGCATATACTATTACAAAGACATTTATATAACAAAGATGCATCACAATCTTACGAAGAACTGTTGAGAACAATCAACAGTTTTATGTACAAGTTTTTATGCGCAATATCTACTTACTTAATAGTAAAATAATAATTATAATTTCTTAAACTGCAATCAAGAAGCAGAAATTGTTTTCAGTAGTCAAGAACATACCTTTGACTCTCAAGGATATGACAGCATAATTTAAACTGTCTTTTACGATATAAGCATTATTTATAAAAACAAGTAAGCATATATTTAGAAAATGTAAAATGATAACAGTAATTTAATTACATAACTAATTTGATATAAGAAGAGATAGAGAGAATATGTCAAGAACATAATAAAGATGTTTATTTGAAAAAAAAAAAAAAAACAGATAAAAACTTACGTGGAAAGATATGAAATTTATCGTATATTACGAAGCACAGGAAATGCGGATCTTAGAAAAAGAAAAATCTAAATTAACAAATAAAACTAGAGTAATCGCAACCAGGATTCTGGTTTCACCAGCACGAACAACGAACTGTCAAACGAGTTTTAGCGCCGTACACTAATCTTATGTTGCCAATCTGTTGTTTACTAATAATGTAAAAACTGTTACTTTTATTTAAAATAATACTTTTATTCAAAATAATTTCTAATATTATGATTTTTTAGGTTAAAAGGAAAATTTATAATTTTTGCTTTTTGTACACTTGCAGTACACTATAACACAGAGTGTGGGTGAGTTATAAGGGGCAATGCTCAGGTTGTCATATTCATTGTAACTGTAACTGTAACTTTTGATGCAACTGTTTTGGAACGAGATTTTATTAGTACGAGTTGTTTAATGAATAAAAAAGTTGATTGGAATAAGAAAGCGGCTTGTGGTTTTTCGTGTTTGAGAAACAGAATAGTTTTTAAAAGTAGGGTTTATTTTCACCGAAGCCATTAGAATTTTTGATACGTTACTAGCATAAAATGCGTTAGTTTTTCGTTTTAAAGAAATAACGTATTATTTTTTGGCGTCCGCGACAGGACAAAGCAATTGTTTTTTGAGTTATGGCTAATTTAGAAGCTCTCGAGAAATCACGGAAAATGGGCAGAGCCGCTTTTACGAAAGCTTACAATAAATTAGAAGGCCTGTTAATTTCGGAGAAGGTTGATATTTGTGAACTGGAAGCTGAACTAAGTGTTTTGAAATCGAAAGCTGATCGTTTGGAAATAACACATGCTAGTATACTTGAATTAATTCCAGAGGTAGAATTCGAAGCGGAATTTGAAGTTGTTGAAGATTTTCGTGATAAATCTATTCGAATCGAAACTAAGGCTAGATGGATTAACAACAATCTTCAACATACTGTGAGTACAATTTTGCATTCAAATATTAGCAACTCTGATATAATTAATCCTGTTGAGAATACTGCTGTTGAAAAAAGAAAGTTTAAATTACCTAAGTTAGAATTAAGAAAGCTTGATGGTAACATTAAAGAATGGCTTTATTTTTGGAGCCAATTTGAAAAAATTCATCTAGATTCTGGTATTGAAGATTCAGACAAATTCCAATATCTGTTACAATCAACCGTTGAAGGCTCTCGAGCTAGAGAAGTAATAGAAAGTTTTCCGCCAACTGGCGATAATTATCTTAAGGCGATTGATTGTTTGAAAACTCGTTTTGGTCGTCATGACTTACAAGTTGAAGTTTATGTTAGAGAACTATTAAAATTAGTTCTGAAGAATGCTAGTTCGAATTTTTGCGCGAATAATTTGTGTGCATTATATGATAATTTAGAGCAACAGATTCGTGCACTTGAAACCCTTGGAGTTACAACTGATAAAAGTGCAGCTTTACTTTACCCTTTGGTTGAATCTTGTTTGCCCGAGGAATTTCTAAGAGCCTGGCAGCGAAATTCTAATTTTAATCTTGGAGATGATTGAAAGAAAAGACTTGATAGTTTGTTAAAATTTTTAAAAGCAGAAGTTGAATCTGAAGAAAGAATCAGTTTAGGTATGACGGGTTTCGGTTTGAATGATGAAACATCATATAAAAATGTAAATAAATTAAATAAAAGTAAAATGTGTACTGCAGCCAATCTGTTGAGTACTTCTAATGAAGAGAAGTTGTGTGTTCTGCAGTGGAAAACATGATTCATCAAACTGCTTTAAAGCACAAAAAATGTCTTATAGTGAAAAAATAAAAATTTTAAAAGGTAAAGGAATTTGTTTCAAATGTCTAAAAGGTGGGCACAAAGTATCAAAATGCCGTTGTTTTGTGAGGTGTATTATGTGTAATAAGATGCATTATGCAATAATGTGTTCTGAGTCAAATAAAAATGTTAATAAGCCCAAATCTAATAATTCGGAGAAGGAGATTGAAGAGCAGAATAAATTAGTAAATTTATCGAGTATTTCTAATACGCGACAGGTTTTGTTGCAGACTTTAAAAGTTAAAATTATAGGTAAGAACTGTAGTTTAACAGTAAGAGCAATGTATGATACGGGAGCTCAAAAGTCGTATATTAGAAAAGAAATAGTATCTGTTTTAGGTTTAGCACCATTACGGCAGCAACTCATGTCACATACAGTTTTCGGAGGAGAAAGGATGAGTAAGGAGCTTCATAATGTTTATAAAATTGAATTAGGAAGCCTAGATGGAAATTTTATGTGTAATTTTGATGCAGTTGATCAGGATATTATTTGTAATGATGTCCCATCTGTTTCGTACGGCCCATGAAGATTAATGATTAATGAATTAAAATCTATGAACATACAAATATTTGATATAAAAGAAAATTTGGGACAAATCGATGTTCTTATTGGAGCAGATGTTGCGGGTAGACTTTTTACTGGGAATAGAAGAGTTTTGTCGAGTGGACTAGTTGCCATTGAATCCTATCTAGGATGGACTATCATAGGAAAAGATAACTTATCATCTGAAAAAGAAGAAACTGCTATGATGGTAATTTCGATGGTTCTAAGAGAATCAACTATTTCGGATCTTTTCAGTTTGGATGTCTTGGGAATAAGTGATCCTGTGGAAATAAAATCAAAAAGTGAGAGAGAATACAAGACCAAACTGTATTTTGAAGAAACAGTCAAAGTAAATGAGGATGGGAGGTATGAGGTTTCTCTGCCATGGAAAGAAGATCATCTTCCTCTACCCAGTAATAAAGATATTGCTATGAAACGACTAGAAGCATCGACTAGAAAATTGCATTACGAAAACTTATTTACTGCTTATGATGATGTGTTTAAGGAATGGGAAATACTAGGTATAATTGAAAATGACCCTGTTCAATCATCAGTTTGTCATCAAGAACACTATTTGCTTCACAGGCCTGTTGTAAAACAACATGGAACAACCAAGGTGCGTCCAGTTTTTGATGCCTCTGCCAGACAAGTTGGGTCACCTTCACTGAACCAATGTCTAGAATCTGGACCTAATTTATTAGAATTAATCCCCAGCCTTCTTCTCAGATTCAGAGAACATAAATATGGCATTATTGCGGACATAGAAAAGGCGTTCTTGCAAATAAGTGTACGACCAGAAGATAGGAATTTTCTTAAATTTTTTTGGTGGAATGAAAAAGAAAATGTATCCCTAAAGTTAATGCGGCATACTCGGGTGGTGTTTGGAGTGAAAAGTAGTCCTTTTCTTTTAGAGGCTGTGCTAGAGCATCATTTGAAAAAGTATTTAAAAAATTCGTCATATAGTAAGAAAACTGTTGATATACTTCTACGAAGTTTTTATGTGGATGATCTAGTTACAAGTTTAGATGACAAATCAGAAATATTGTCCTTTATTGAAGAGTGCCGTCATATCTTGGCTGAAGGAAAATTCAACTTGAGAGGATGGAAATATACAGGAGATGAGGACTTGGAACAGAGTACTTCAGTTTTGGGACTTATTTGGAATCGCAGAGAAGATCAATTGAGAATAAATCTGGATTGGCTGAAAACATATGAATTTGAAATTGTATCGAAAAGAGTAATTCTTTCTGTTGCGCATAGAATTTTTGACCCTGTCGGGTTTCTATGTCCTGTATTGTTAATGCCCAAGCTAATGTTAAGAAAGATGTGGAAAGACAATATCCCGTGGGATAGAGAGGTTGAAGATGATATGAAATTTGAATTTTTAAAATGGTTTGAAGAATTGGGGTTCCTGAAGAATTTGTGTGTTAGCCGCTGTTTTTTTCCTGTTAGAAGTGGTCAGCATAGTATTAGCATTCATACATTTTGTGATGCTAGTCAATTTGCCTATGCAGCAGTTTTCATCCGCATTGAGTATGCTGACGTGGTTCATGTAAACCTTTTGGCTGCCAAATCGAGAGTTTCCCCTATTAAGACTACCACTATTCCTCGTCTTGAGTTGCTAGCCGCAACGGTGGGAGCAAGATTGTGCCGATCTGTGCTAAGTGCGCTCAATTGGGGCAATGTCAAGCAACATTACTGGACTGATTCGACTACGGTTTTGAGTTGGATTCAGCGAGAAGAACTTTGGTCAGTTTTTGTAAACAACAGAGTTCTAGAGATAAGGAAACTGACTGATGTCACCTTGTGGAAACATGTACCTGGAACTCAAAATCCAGCCGACCTACCTTCAAGAGGGTGTTCTGCTCATCAACTTTTACGCAGTAGATGGTGGGAGGGACCCAGGTGGCTTTTACAGGCTGAAGAAAATTGGCCAGTTACAAAAGCTGTTTTTGACGAACAGTCTGTTTTAGAAGAAAAACGAAACACAAATCCAACTTCCATGAATTTTTCAGTTGTGTGCTCATTAAATCAAACTGAAAATAATGAAAGCAGCAGTAAAGAAGTAAAAGAAGACTCCACTAGTAGATACAATTCCAGTTGGTACTACTATTATTTTTCAAGTTACGATCAGATACTTCGAATGATTGCTTGGATAAGAAGATTCATTTTTAACTGTAAGAATTCGACTTCCCGAATCACTGGTGAATTATCACATAAAGAAATAAAACAAGCAGAAATAAAGATTGTAAAGATGATACAAGACGAATTCTTTATTCATGAAGACAACAAAAAGAAATTGTGTTCTTTAGCAACATTCAAAGATGAAGATGGAATCCTTAGAGTGAAGACAAAGTTAACGTATCGAAAGGATTCTGAAGATTTCAAGAACCCTGTTATTTTACCATCTCACCATCAAGTCGTCAAGAGACTGATAATGACTGAACACAAAAAGAATTTGCATGCTGGATTACAAATGCTCTTGAACATTCTACGTGAGCATTATTGGATTTTGAATGCAAGGAAAACTGTTCGCGCAGTGTTGTCAAACTGTGTTACTTGCTTAAGGCATGCTAAAAGAAATTTGAATGCTCCCTCTGCATCACTCCCAGAAAATAGAATTAAAGATGTTGCAGTTTTTGAGATCATTGGAATTGATTTGGCTGGACCGCTGTATTTAAAAGGAGAGTGTAAAGCGTGGATTTGCCTATATACGTGTGCTGTCTTCAGGACTGTACATTTTGAGCTTCTTTCGTCTTTAACAACTGAAGCCTTTCTTCAAAGTTTTCGCAGATTCATAGCTAGAAGGGGAAGACCATCAACTGTGTACTGTGATAATGGAAGCAATTTAATTGGTTCTTCAAATTCTTTGAAATCAGTCAATTGGGCTGAGATTGAACGATTTAGTAGCATACGAAGAATACAGTGGTTTTTCAACCCTCCCACTGCTTCCTGGTGGGGTGGGTTCTGGGAAAGATTAATTGGTGTAATGAAGCAAATTTTAAGAAGAGTTCTCGGAAACGCCTTTTTATCTTACGAAGAAATGGTCACCGTTTTATGCGATACGGAATCTGTTATAAATTCTAGACCTCTTAGTTATGTGTCAGAAAAGGACTCTGAACTGATGCCATTATCACCCAATTCATTTTTGCAAGATTTTTGCCAAGTTGGTGTTCCTGATTTAGATCAAGTAGATGAAGTTGCGCTCAATAAAAGAATAAAATATCGACAACAGTTAATGGTTGATATCCGGAAAAGATTTAGATCCGAATATTTAGGACTTTTGATTCAAAGAAACGAACATAAGAAACAGGGACGAGAAATTAAACTTGGAGAAGTTGTATTCATCGGGAGTGATAATACAAAATGTACTGACTGGCCTTTAGGTATCGTTATAGAATTGTTACCTGGAAAAGATGGTGTTATCAGACTAGTTCGCTTGCTTACATCTAAAGGAGAGCTTTTACGACCAGTGCAGAGAATTTTCCCTCTTGAAGTTTCCTCATCCTGGTTCAAGAATTGTCAAAAAGAACTAATGCAGGGAAATACTAACAACGAATTTTCCAGTGAAATATCTGCAAATGACGTCGCGCCTGTCATTTTGAAAACAAAAAGTGGGAGGACTGTGAAAGGACCCATAAAACTGGACTTGTAAATATTATTCTTATTTTATGATTGAGAACTCTTGCTTTCATTTTAAAAATGTACAATGTTTTGTTTTAGGAAAATTTTTAAATGTGGTTTTGCAAGTTAAGTTGTTCTCCAACAACTTAAGGTGGGAGGATGTCATATTCATTGTAACTGTAACTGTAACTTTTGATGCAACTGTTTTGGAACGAGATTTTATTAGTACGAGTTGTTTTATGAATAAAAAAGTTGAATGGAATAAGAAAGCGGCTTGTGGTTTTTCGTGTTTGAGAAACAGAATAGTTTTTAAAAATAGGGTTTATTTTCACCGAAGCCATTAGAATTTTTGATACGCTGCTAGCGTAAAATGCGTTAGTTTTTCGTTTTAAAGAAATAACGTATTACAGGTTTTGTATTTCCGACTTTAAATTTTTCTTCTTTTAGTAATTCAAATTATCTTTCTTAAAATGTTTTCTTAAGATATTTTATTCTCTTCACACTATTCTTGTTTCTGAAATCATTATTCTGTTTATCGTAGTTTAGTAGCAAGAACCAAACAAGACACCCATGCTTGGCTTGCGCCTCCAGAGATATCCTTTGGGAATCTGGAAGACATTGAGACCACGAACCTTTTTTTACATGACCCTGACGCCATGAATAAACACGGTTGATCTGTGGCCTGTTCGAACTTCGATCCCGCAATCCTCAGGTCATGAAATCACTGTTTTTGCTGGCTGAGCTACGGCGGCTCTAAAAATCATTGTTTAGTGCCTCATTGAAAAGACTTTAAAAATAATATAAAAACTATTACCAGTTACTCTAATGATACAAATTTGAAATAACCAATAGGTTATTTAAGGTAAAATAAGTGCTTATATGAATTGAGAAACCAACTGAAGTTCAATTTGATCAATGTTAAAACAAATTTATCCTATACAAAACTTTGATTACACCAATTGCTCTGTATGGCAGCTAGTGCTAGCCATTAAAGAAATCTGAAAAAGATAAGCTGCTGATTGAGAGAAAAATACTCAGAAAGATCTTGAGAGGAGTTAAACAAAATGATGCCTACAGAATAGAATATAATTATGAAATCTACAGTAGATTTGGGAAACAAGATATTGTCAGGGATATAAAGGCTAACTGCATTAGATGGTTATTACACATTTTTAGATATAATGAGTCAAACCCAACTAAATTAGTGACTTTTTCAAAGGTTGAGGGTACACGAATTAGAGAAAGCCCCTACCCCTGATTTTGTTCAGAGAGATTTTAAGACTCTGGGAGTCAATCGATGGCAATATATTCTTTTAGATAGAGTCCATGGATTAGACCAATAAAGATACCGAATGTCTGGATCAGGAAATCCTGGACGGAATTAGCAGTGTGACTAGTTATTCCATCTTGCATAAACGTGACGGCAGATAGCGCATCTCTTTCACGCAAAGCTGGCATGACATTATAGCGTAGAAGTGTTAAATAATTCATGAGCATTCACCATTTCGGTTTTCCACCCGTTTACTGGGCACTCCGTTTCAAAGAAGGGTGCTATGATGAACGAACCTGTGAATCTACATCACACTGTCACTTTTGGGGAATGCAAAGTTTTCTGCGTGTATTCACGTGGATTAGACGTTGCCCAGATACGACAGTTATAGGTATTGACGTCGCCATGAAGCGAAAAATTAGCTTCATTTGTCCACAAGATGTTAATGACCCAGGAGTAGAGTTGTGAGCAGTGGAAAAAACCCGGTTTAAACCCGGGTCTTTTGATAAAGGAATTTTGAAATTTTCCAAAACATGGGAATTTTAAAGTATTTTGTTTACTTTTATCGCACAAGACAATTTTTACATTTCATAAATGATTTAATATTAATAGTCAACTGGCGACTGTAATGAATAAGCCTATAAGGAAGACAAACAGCCAAAAAAGTGAATAATTAGGATTAACTAACTATATTTGGCAAGGTATCATGTTTAGCATGAGAGTATGAGTCTATTTTTCCTTTGAGAAATATCCAATATTTTTATTATTACATAAATATTAGGCAATAATCTGTAGCATCACAAAACCCATAAATCATTATTTTTCTTGGATAACATCTCTCTCTCTCTTTCTTTCTTTCTCTCTCTCTCTCTCTCTCTCTCTATATATATATATATATATATATATATATATATATAGTGTTTGTGTATAGGAATTGAACACAAAATGCAGCTGTGTCATTTGATGACACCTTTAAATGATATATGCATTACAAAAAATAACAAACTGTTATTTTAAATTTAATGATTGATTTTTATGTTATAAAAGGAGGGGAAAAAGTTTAACATAAAGCAATTTACATAATAAATAATAATAATAAAGTAATGTATATAATTATTATATTAGCAATTAAAATTGAATTATGTGTTTGATAAGACTAACAGGTATTTAATTACGTAAGTACTACTAAAAATAACTTAAATGCTCATTACTATTAGTTCTTGAATATATATATATATATATATATATATATATATATATATATATATATATATATATATATTACAAAAAGTAAAAAAAAAATCTCTTAGAAATGATATGCTAGTTTATAAATAGCCACTGTTGAAAAAATAAATGTAAACATTGTTAAAATGGTTTCTTATCAAAGCTCCAAAAATTCCGGGTTTATTCCCATCTCTTCAAAATTCCGGGATTTTTACATCTCTACCCAGGAGGAATTCTGTTCGATTTTGGAGAAAGCAAATTTCGCAAATCCTTCCCTCTGTACGGTATCCTCTGGTAAAAGTTGATGGCACGACTGCAGTCTGTATGGATACAGATCAAGGTTTTCATGAAGAATATTGAGTACCGAGGATGGTGGTAAGCCCAACCGCCTGGCAACGTCACGAGCACTGCTCGTTTCTGCAGCTGTTTCGGACGCTAATGCTTCAATTTCGGCTGCAACACGCGGTGAATGTGCCTCATTTAAACATGGTAGTCCGGTTCTTACACGATACGCCAACGTTACAGTTTCCTCAAACCGCTGAACAAACTTCATGAGGCCTGTCATTGTTAAAGGCCCTTTTCCACTCTTGACATTCTTCTGAATTCGGAACTTACGCAAGGCAGCGATCGCTGATTCCTGGTTGATGTAAAATAACTTCACCAACAAAGCTCTATCCTTCGCGCTCAGCATCCTTGTTCGCATACGTGGTTTACAGTGGTGAACTGGTTGTTTATTTATAGGAGTGACAGTTCTTACAAGTTGTTTATTTATAGGAGTAAGTACAAATATGACATATTCCCTTCAAAGGTTTGGTATTCAGTGACGTTCGGCAAGGAAAATTCGCAAATAGTAGAATTGACGAAATGAGGAATTTGCACATGTGGGGGATTCGAACAACTTAGTGTTTTTCTGGTAATTTCAGACTCGTAGATTCCAAAAATGTTCTCAAAATGTAAAAAACTGGGTCCATCATTTAAAAAATTAATTTTAAAGTTAAGCGAAAATCACGTGACGTCAAAAAGCTCCGTGATTGGTTGTGATGTCATCGTTCATGCAGACCAATATTTTTGTATTGCTTTTAAGCGCGCACTATTTTCCGATTTTGTTTTTGCAAGTTCCTGAAATTTTCTAGCTATCAAAATTTATTTTTATTTAAACCTGAAGGTTTATTTTATCGATCTAGATAGCTTAGTTATCTCAATTTGTCATAAATGCCTCTTCTACCTGGATTTACCAATCAGACAACCTCCCGAAAATTGACAGCATGTCAATGTTTTCTTTCTTGGCAAAAGACCCGGATTTTATGGGAGCAGAAATACGAGGAATTAAAACCCAAAGGTGTGTAAAATCATATATATTTTTTTTCCAATTTTACTTAACATGTATTAATACTTTATTCATGCTAAACACAGCTCTTTTGTTTGTAAACACAAACAAGTCAAATAAATATACATATATCATATACATACACATTTGTAGTTGCATCGTTTTTTATAAATAGAGACGGATGTAATATTAAAATAAAAATTAGAGGAGGTATTTTTTGTGAGACCGGTCTCATTAGCCTTCGTGTTGCAAAAAGTAGACCGTAGCATTCCAAAACCAAACCAAAACAAAATCAATTCTTAGATATTTTAAATATGATGAAAAGAAATTTAAAATCTTTAAATGGCTTTACTTAATTATTTATACATTTTTAAATAGCAATACAATTTTATTGCCTTTAATATTAATGTCAAATTAAAAAATGTATAAAATTTCTCAAATTAAATTTAATTTTTAAAGTAATATAATTATTAAGTATTTTAAAAATATTATACTTTTTTTTTCAAATTAGTCACCAATTTAATCGAAAAATATCACTGTTACATTTGATACATAAGAAAGTATGCATCTCTGAAGAAAATATTTATAATACCTTGAAAATACATAACTTTCCCCTCCCCCGAGTTATTTATTAGATAATTATATGCTTTAGATATTTATATGTTTTTCGATATTTATATGCTTTATAAAATATTTATTGTACTTGAACTCTGGGATAATACTCGAAAATTAGCAGTTTTAAAAGTTAAATAGCAGTGGTTAATCAACAATCCTTTTAAAGGTATAGATGTATTTTATATACTTTAATTGTTCTAAAATAGTAATATTTAAACAAATGCAAGCATTTATTTACCGAAAAATGGTCTTCAGAGACCATAGAGATGATTTATATGATAATTTGGGGTTTAATTTCTTATCCGTTTTCATCTCAGTTGTCCAGATTTTACGTGTATGTGGGTCTTTTGGGGGGACGCTGAAAAATATCTTCTCATTGCAATTAGTTGTTGTATTTTTACAGAGTGGCACAATACAATATTTAGAGTATGCTTTTTTAATGCCAGACATAACAAAAAAAAAATGCTATTATATGCGATACTTTACACAAAAAACAAATTTAAAAGTCGCCTTTTAACATGTAAACAGCATAGGAGCTCGGTGTTTACATGAACGATGACGTCACAAACACGGCGGAGATAAAGTAGCGTTTTTGAGAGACGTTAAAGAGTCCGCTATAAAACCCATTAGAAATCACTCATTAGGCCCCCAAATAAAAGAAAAATAGCTACTGTCCTGCTTACTTTTTTCTCTTCTATCGTTTAAAATCAAAATTAGAAAACGTGAAAATTCCTCATTACTATAAAAGTCTGAACTTGTAAACACCTGTGTAAACTTGTAAAGTGGCGAAATTTCTGTTAAAATAACATTTTAGGATCAGCTGGGCGCAGAAATCGGAGATTGTCGAAGCCCCAATATCCCTGCATTATATGCATTTTTCCGATAAATAATCCCAACGTACCTTTTCAGTAATAAAAAATTACCTTTCATTTGATTTTTTCAATTCCCTTTTTCTTAAATGTATTCTGATCATTTTTAATATAAATGGGGACATTAATCATAACGTACTATGAAAGGCACGAAAGGAGTGTAGGAGACACAAAGTAGTTCCCTCATTACTTCTCGGAGTGAATTGTCCTCTTTTGGACCCGATTTCTATCATGTGCAGCGCCCCTATAAATGATGCGCCGTGGCAAATACTACCTTTGCCACTTCCTAGTTACGGTCGCAACACACAATGCAAACTTCTTCAGCAAAAGGAGAAGAAACAAACACGAAAATTGTACAACAATAGTAATTAATATGAAATATATACAATTACTTACAATTTATTTATTACAAGAAATTATTAAGCCCTTAACAATAACTCTAAGAAACTCGGAACAAACATATCAATTTAGAATATGATTCTGTCTGTTTTTAGTATTATAAACCACCTCTGTATTTAAAAAAAAACTTTTAATTATAAATTTACATCCAATAACCATTTATAATATTTACTTTATTACCCTTTTTTAAATTTTTTAGCTTGGTTTTGATTTGGAATACTATGGTTATTTCGTTACAACAAAAAGGATAATTAGACAGAAACCAACAGCTGAAATAGATCAGTAGCGAGATTTAAACCCGCATAGGGAGCCGCGGTAGCTCAGTCGGCAAAGGCAACGCCCTAAGATCCGCCTGCTTTGTTAAAGGTGATTGGACACGTAAAATATGTTCGTGGTCATAATGTCCTCAATGTTCTCAATCAATACCTCTGGGGGTGGCAGGCCAAACCTATGAGTCTTCTCCTTGGTCCCTTCTTTAAAATGACGAGGACCCACTTGAGCATAAGTCGTACTTTTACCCTTGAGGTGCTTGTCAAAACAAAAGCGCACCTCTTTGCCTTAATACGAGTAGCCTCCGGCTCAACCGTGCTTGGTTTGACCAAGTGGCATAAGACAACAACAATAATCCCGCATACTGTGGAACCAGGCTTCACCCTACATAGTCAGAATTCGCCTGATTGTTTAGGCTAAGATACATAATAAATAATCAAGTAAAATAAAAAAGAGGTATTTTAATCTTTTATGGACACCAAATAATAAGTTTTTAAAATTAATAGCAAACTATTATTCACAAAAAGATTAAGTTTTAGGTAGTGCAAATCTATACCAAGTGATTTTCTATGAAGGCTAGAATATTTCTACAAATTTTCATGGAATAGACATGGAAGAACAGCAGTAGAATTCATTAATATGATGAAACCCTTAAAAATGCTTCCTCTAAAATACATGCATTGATTTCGATGCTCATGCTGCTACCTCTCAGCATGTTACGATGGTACTGAGACTATGAACCTATTATGAAAATGAAAGAACAGTAATGTCTGAATATAATATTTCCAGCCTATTGTTCAAGAGATATTTATAATAGGATAAATATAAGCAGTAATTTAATTGGCAATAAGAATGTGACAATTTTGGTTTTATTCCGCAAATGAATTTTTTTTATTTATTAAAACCAATAATTTTGAAAAATAAAACAAGCTCTATCACTTCGTAGAAAATGCAATATACATACAGTTGTCCAACTTTTTTTTTTCGGGACTACTTTATCTTTAATAAACGTTTCGGGGATTAAAGAAGGAAAGTAATTAAAAAGTGAACTAATTTTGTCAATAATGAGTTAGATAAAACAAAAAATATAGATATAATACAAAACAAATGTTTATTTTAAAATGTCCAAAATCATAGTTCTCAATAAAATCTGGGACGTAACTGTTGTACCACGAATTTTTTTAAAATTTATTAATCAGTTTTATTCTTGCGATTCAAATATATTTCAAGCTTAACTCTGAATTCATGCTTGCAGATGTACGTATTTCTAAACACATTTAAGATCTGCGGATGCAAGTGGCTAGAATTAGAAGTTCGGTTCGAAATTTAATCCCAGATCGAGGGCGGCTCCGTTTTAAGAGAAAGGTTGCTGTCGTGAGAAAACAGAGCTGTACTTGCAAGGGGCAATATGTGAAAAAAAGGGCACAAAACGTAGGTCCGAATGTACTACACACAAGTGAAATACATAATGAAGGGACATGAACAAAAAAAAAAAATCTTCATTACATGCAGAATATTAAAGTATCATCCTAAATGCAATATAATTTCATGTGATACTAAGGATCTACCCATGACTGTGCCGTGGCATGATACAAAGAGCATATGAAGCGACACCGTAAGAGTACAACATAAGAAGCAAGATCGAAATATCTAAGGGGCTGCATTTGGAAGATTTGCATCATACTGAGTAAATCTTCAAAAATCTTCTTGCTCCTGCTGATTTTTAGGGTTTTACTAATTTATTAAAGGAAGTATAAGTACTCTAATAACTCTATGCTTCTCGATTTTATCAAGACCTTTTTTGAAGAATAAATATATGCTATTAAAAAAAATCAACAAGAAACCAACAGATTTCTTGTTTCAAAACCGTTGTCAAGGGGACCGGTACCTCCTTCCCTCCAAAATTCTATAAGGCCGTGTCGTGGAAAGAAAATGGACCATGTGTGCCCTCTGCTTAATTATAGACAAATGTTTTCTTACAAAACGACCGCTTTTATCAGAAATGTCTTGCGGGGTTACAGGTTTTCTCCACCCCGTGTGGTCAAGATACGGGGTGTGCCCATTTCCGTAATCTTTGACATTGACCGATGAGCAATTGAAGGGTCTAAATGGGTTCGAGAAATGTCTATGGAAGGTATTCACTAAAACACTATGAGTGGTGAAAATGCCCAGGAAGTTCGGAAGGAAGATAAATGGACACAATATGGGGTGCGCGTGGGATTCAGTCATTAGGAACATAACTGATAAAAGAGCCATTTCCCCTAAAATAAATCTTGTCTTGAACATAACTTTTTCTCCTTGGAGACGGAATCGCACATCTGGTTGGCATAAGTTTTGTGTAACCTAAGGCTCCACTATTCCTGGAATCATCTGCAAGATTGGGCTAGGTATATTACTAATCCATTAAATAAAAGTCATTTAAACAGAAAAGGTAGGATTTAAGTCTTAAGTATAGAGAATTCATACAAATATTCCACCCTAACTTGTAGGGTGGATATTCCTCATTTAGCTGTACTTCATTATCGGTCTAAAGAGCGATTTATGCAATAAAATTTTAAGTGACAGACTTAACAAGAGGACTAGGACAAGGGAGTCCATCATTCGTTTAGGTGATAAAGTAGTTGCACCTATGAAAAAAAGATGTTAGCAGCAGGGCCTGACTAAGATACTTTTGTGCCCAGGGCACAATCCAATTTTTGTGCCCTCCACTCCCATTGTAAATTTATAGCGACAAGTTATTATCACAATTACAGTCATATAAAAATTATAACACTGAATCAGCAAACATATTTAAGAAATTAGCATTAAAATAATATTCAAAATCAATAAACACCAAATCTTCATTTTACGTAATCATTATTATCTCTGTTTAGCCATGCTAAAAATTAAGGACTTTTAAAAACCTAGAGTGAACCACTTTTTTTATTTTTACTTTGTCACGCTCTCAAGCTCTATGGTATAGAAAATAATAGAATTAAAAATAATTTAAATTGATGACATGATTTAATGGTTTATAGTGGTACGTTGCTAATAATCTGTCTTATAAATATGCAATAACCCATAGGATAAAAAGAGCACCAGGTTTGTTATCAGGTAAACAACAGTAAAAATAAAGTAAATAGAAAACAATATAGTTCATGTCAAACAAAATTACCTCGTACAATTATTAAAACTTAACGATGGTAGCGTAAGGTTGCAATTTCCCCCTTTTTTAATATGTGTTTCAAGCCCTCAACTGAATTTTCATGCCCAGGACATGCCCCAAGTGCCCGTGCGATAATCAGGCACTGATTAGCACCCGTTGACAGTTTTAGATTTTGAATTTGGATACGTGTGATATGATTAGATATGTTTGATTAAAGAGCATAGACTGCCGCTGGAACGGCAATCATCAAGTGAACAGGTAAGTATTTTTATTATATATATATATTTAGCTTTCATGTTTTTGTGTCTATATAGGCGTACAAGCATTGTATACTTTGAGAAGGAAGAAAGGAATTAAAAGGTCATCAAAAGTTTTTATAAAACTACTTCAATCGGAAAGATCCTTAAAAATTAGGTTCTTGAAATCTTTAATTTTAAACTAGGCCCCATAAAAAAAACCCTTTAAAAATTTATGGATTCCTTCAATTTTTATGCCAAAAAGAGACGTTATTTGTTTAAGATTCCATTTTTTGTATTATTTAATCTGTATTATTTCATTTAATCGCATAAGCAATCAACTTGTATAGTTTTTTGTTCTAAAAATGATTTTTATCTATGAAAGAAAAAATAGCTTTATATTGAAATAGTCTATAGTTTATGGATAATATTCATTATAAATTTCGATTAACAAAGTTCTTATCGTTGAATTAATATTAAGGAGACATATTTAAACATGTATATAAAAAATTTGAAAGTTAATGCTAGAAATGATTTTGTTCAGTGAAAAAGTTTGAGCATGTTGAAATAGTCAGTAGTTTCTGAATAATTATTATAATATTTGGGTAGCGAAAAATTTTCAGAATATACATTCACAATAAAGTTTTGTTTCCTAGTTTATAAAAAATAAAATTTTAGTGCAAAATATCTCTTTGGAGTTTAATGTTTTCAATACTAAAATGTGGTTAATACTTTTACAGTTTTAGCATTTAAATTTAACTGAAGGCAGTTTCATGGTATATATAACATTTTTGTATACCTATTATTTTTTCATTGATATCTTAAATTCTGTCTATTAAAATTTTCATATATATATATCATTACATTTATGCTATGTGGATGTCATTAAAATTGTTTCATAATGGTGGATATTACGAAAAATAATATTTAAATATCAACTTTGACTTTTGAAACTTCGTATACATATAAATTGAAGTATTAGTAAATAAATGACAGAATTTTCTTAATTTAAATTCCGATGTGTTTAAAAATTAGTTTTTTTACGAATATTTTTTAATATATAAGATGCTTGTCGTCCTCGTGACCTAACTTGTTAGAGTTTTTTTAAACGTGCTTAGAAATTACTTCTATTTCGTTTAAAAAAAATCTGAATTATCCACTTTAAATTTTGAATTTATTATAGTTTATTAAAACTAAGTTTAAATATAGATATACATCATGAAGTTTCAACCTGCAATTAAAAACTATTCACCTTAAATTAATTATTCAGTTTATCTGCAAAATAATACTTCCTAGATGTTCAAAAATATTTATAAGGATTAAGAAAGGTAAAATTAGAAGAAAGACAATGTATAAGAAACATTTTAAAAATTAGCAATATATATTTTTTAAATGTTTCAAAATATTGGAAATTAATTGGAAAAACCAGTTTAATTCAATTTTACTTAATTGATTTATCAGATATTTACAGCTTAATCTGCCCTCCCTTCGATCACAACAGACATATTTGCAAGCTTGATGAGAACATTTTTCGGAAGAATAAACGAAAGGAACTATTTTGTTTTGTAATTTACAATAATTTTACAGATTTGTTAAGATTTTGTTTTTATAACTAAATAAACAATGAAAATAATAGTTAAAATGGGTTAAAACGTTATTACCATTTTAAGATTGTCGAATATTTATTACTGAACACTTTTGCCCCTCCCCCCATTTATATGATTATTATTTAGGTAGATGTTACATTATGAGTAGTGTTTTCTGGCTTGATTAATTCCTACTTTTTAATAAAAAAATAAAATATTTTACCTCTTATTATAAAAAAAAAATATGTTCTTAAACTAAAAAAATCAAAATTTAACTAAACAATGTTGTCTAAATAAAAAGTCAAAATTGTCTAGCTGTCTAAATTAGGGAAATAATAGTGCTTTATTACATACTCGAATTTCTTTTAGTAGTTTCAGAAAATTATGACCTCCCCCTTTGAAAAAGTTCTGCGTATGCCACTGATACAGACCAGTCCATTATTGATGCTAGACTCTCCAGGTCAATCCTGGCAGGGTAGGGGGGAGGATCACAATTAGCTGCATAGAGTTTGCTCCTTACTGAGTTAGACTTCAACAAAATTGAACAATGACTGACCTCTTTTAGATCAGAAGCAGATTGGTAGTCATGGGTTGCTGTTGTGGTGCTGGTCATCAGTTATGAGTTACCTTATGGCTTTGGCTCAGTTGTATAAAAGAAATTATCTTATTTTTTTAATATTTTATCATGCCTTTTGCTCATTAAGATGATTAATGTGAAAGAATCTATTATTAAATGTTTTTCAAAATAAACGCCTGAAAATCATTCTTAAAATTTAATGGCTACATAACACTTCAAATGAACTTTTAAACAGAGAAAGATACAATGAAATAGAAAAAGAAATTAAATATAGACATTAGAAATTAACTGGGCACATTTTGAGAATGAATAACAATAGCATACCAAGAGTCACAATGACATGAGCCTCTGAGGAGAAGAGGGAGCATGGGCACCCACATCTCTCCTGGCAACACATGATAGAAAAAGAAAAGTCTGAGGCTGGGTGGGTCAGGATGAAGAAAGATTAGCTGCATTGGACTGCTGGCTGTACAGATCTAGATTAAAGGTCTTATGTGCCATAAGACATAAAAAGAACTAATGATGAATAAATGAAACAAAAGAACATTTTTAAAAATGTTTATTTAACAGAAAAGAAAAATACAAAATAATTAACAAAACAAAGTTTGAAATTACTCAAGTACCTGACATACATTAGTATAAATCTAATTTTGCCAAAATATTTCAATTACATCATGTACGAAAAATAACTTTAAAAGAAAAACTTAAAAATATAAAAAACCTAGAGTAATACTAGCCAGAAAAACAATCAGCAGTTAACCTTATTTAATTAACCTATTTCAACTAGACCTAATCAGTTGAAATATAGACCAAAAACTCATACACAGCATGAAAGTAACACAATTTAAATAACTCTTCATAATAAGAATATGGTAACAATTACAAAATTTTAAAACTACAACAATCATAATTTCTCAAGCGAGTACTAATGTGAAATTACTATCTTTATGTAATTCCAATTACAGGATAAAAATTGCAATCATTCCCTTTTATTCTTTGGTTTAAATCATATTAAGACAGACATGCCAAGATTTAAAATAAAAAAAAATTAATGAAAAAAATTCAATGAAATTCTGTATTTGATATGAAAATATTCACGCATAAAATGTATAAAATTAAAAAAAAAATTAAAGACATCAAATATAATTGTAAGAAACAATAAAATACATTTCAATCAATAAACAATTCAAATACAAAACTTACATAGTATATTAATTAAATATACCCTACAACATAATTTATACTTATTTTGAATACGTTTAGAAAACTATATTTTAAAAACAGGGAATATATAAACAGAACATTACAGCAAGGCTCTATAGGAAAGTCAGGCAAATATATATATATTATAAAAACTTTCACTTTTCTCCCACAGGTGAATATCACCTATAATAATTGCAAAAAAATACCACTTCTCTACAAATCGTAAAGAGGTTATATATATATATATATATATATATATATATATATATATACAAAAAAAAAAGATCTTTATATAAAATTTATATTGGTGACTTATGCATGTGATCATGCAGAAAATGTAAAGTGAACTTAGCATCTCTCTAGATGGCTCTCTAGGAGAGGTAGGCAACAATATAATATATAAATTTGTATTACATCCCAATAGGTATATATCACCTAAAACTGAAGAAAAATAAACTAAAATAAATAAAAAAAAAACTACTAGTTCTTTACAACTCTTAAAGATTTATTTATGTCCTGAGTTATATCATCACTATCCTCTATTGCATCTCTTATAGTTTCCTCTATCCATTGAACTAAACTATTATGAAATCTTCTCATTTCATAATTGGCCGGAGAAAAATAAAAATCTAAAAAAAGAATAAACTTTTCAATAGAACCTACTGCCTTTATTACATCAGGACTTATAATATAATCAATCATTTTGGAATCCTCATACATAAGAATAGTTGAACTGTTAGAGCTTTTAACATCACAAAAGGCCTGGGATAGTTTAGCATCTAACTTACAAAATTTTGTTTCAATACGCTGAGGTGCAATTGAGGATAAATATTTATCAACAGCTTCACCACACATGGCTGGAATGGGATAAACATGCACAACTAAATTTTTGCTTTTCACTTTAACATTATTGAAGTCTTTCATAGATTTCAGAGTTGAGTATTCACCATGTCCATTAGCAATACGTTCTTTACGCTCCAAAATCTCTTTCTCAGCAGCAACTTTCCTTTCAGTCATCTGCCAACAATAATCATTACTAAAAACATCAGGTTTTTGAATAGCTGCTTCGCCTTGTTCCTTAATTTTTCTTTTGGCCTTTCTGTTCATTTTATCAAAACTGTAATTTAACTTCTTATTCTGAAATAAGAAAGTGAAATTAACTGTAAAAAATAAACCCATGAAATAACAGTTCCAAATAATGATGTTATATTAAATATGATCAATATAGAACAGGGTGGGGAAATGTGCCACTCTGTGCACTCATATGCTTCTTTTATAAATTCATGTGTTTGTAATATTGTAAATAGATTATCAATTTGTGAAGTAATATTTTAAAGGTTTCATAGCCAAAGCGAACTAAGTCCATTTGGAAAATTTTCATAAATTGGGTTTTAAAATGTCTGAATCATAATTAAGCCAGAAACTAATTTTACATACTGTTTTTAGAGTATATGTAAACATATTAAATAATATGCAACCCTTACAAACAATTTTATTTTGTAAAAGAACAGATTTTTTACTCTGGTTGTGAAATTTTCACTCATTCAAAAAGAAGCTACAGAACTTAATTTATTACAAATGTGTTTTATCCTTCAAAACTGTTATCCATGTTTTTCCCATCTCGTGGTATTTGTATCGATCTTATTAATGATTGACACGCGATACGATTGAATTTATATGAATTGGAATGTTTCTTGTATATATATGTATGTTTCCCATCTCTGTTCATATGTTGACAACAAAATGCAAATGCAGTATTAATCTATTTCAATAATTGAGTATTAGAAGCTATTACCAGAATCAAAATATCTATACCTAAAGAAAGCTACTAGCCATCTAATTTCAATTTTTCATATAATTTACTGATACAAATATATTGCTCACAATTGGCTATTTTTCCACTAGAACTTCTGAGGATGGCTTTAACAAATTTTGAACTAAATTTTTATGACTTTGCCAATAGGTTTTAGTCATATTACTTACTCCATTTTATTATTACATTTTTATTAATGATAAAATTTTTATGTTCTACTTTTAAATACTATATGGCATGCCAACATTCTCGCATCACTGTCAGGAGCAACAACATGGTGGTTTTAAAATTTAACATGCTAATAATACGAGTAAGTAATTTACATACATACATACATAAACAAAACAAAACCCAAACAGGTTATACTTAACCACATACACTCAAGAGCCAAAACATTATGACCACCTGTCAATAACGTGTTGTCCCACCTTTGGTTAGCAACACAGCTTCAACCTCCCTTGGCATGGATATCACGTCCTTGGTAGATGGCGAGAGACATTGTACCAGATGTTTAAGCAACGGTTACACAAATCCGAGATATTGCAAATTGGTGGTCTTTGAACTCTGAGCTGCCATCCTATAACATCCCAAATGTGTTTTATCGGATTGAGATCTAATGAATTAGGCGGCCAAGACATTAACTGGAATTCAGCATCATGTTCCTGGAACCACTCTAATACAATTTTAGCCTTGTGACACGGGACGTTGTCCTGTTGGAACATTCCATTTCCAATTGGAAAAACAAAGGCCATGTAAGGGTGCAACTGGTCCGCAAATATGTTCAGATACCCTGTAGCATTCATGGTCTGCTCTACCACAACCATGGGTCCCAGAGATGCCCCAGAGAATGTCCCCCAAAGCATAATACCGCTACCACCGGCCTGTGTATGACTTACTGTACATTGAGGGAACAACTGTTTGCCTGGAAGACGCGTATCCTGACACGGACATCGGCATGATAAATGACAAACCGTGATTCATCTGACTAGGCAACTCTCTCCCACTGATCCATGGACCAGTCACGATGTTCCCGGTCCCAGCATAGGCATACGAATGGGACGTTTGCTGCGTAGCCCCCTATTCAACAATGTCCGCTGAACAGTTTGCTTCAATACTATTCTACTTGGCCCTGCATTATGTTGGGTTGGGTTGTCAGCTGAGTAACTGTCTGGCTCCGGTTTTGCTTCAGTGTGCAAGACAGTCTCTGACGACCTTTTTCTTTGATAGCGCATAGACTCCAACACCCTGTCGTCTACTGCTGATTTCACCCTCATTCATCCACTTTTTATAAGTACTAACAACTGTAGATTGCAAATAACCCATGAGTCGTGCAGTTTCGGAAATACTTGTTCCAAGCCTTCGAGCCATTACAATCTGCCCTATATCAAAATTGCTTAGAATAGATCTGCCGCCTTTCCCATCACACACAGAAGTGGAAGAATGATTCTTCAGACTCTCCAGCTACAGTTAAATACCACTTCCCCCTGATCACGTGCCGTCCATGTCATCCAGGCAAGTTAATTACAAAATGTGGGGGTGATCATAATGTTTTGCTTCTTGAGTGTATATTATTAGTTTCTAAATTAAAATTGAGCAAATTAAATTCAAAAGAAACACACAGTAGTAAATTATAAAGCATAAATTAAAATTTATACATTTAACAGTGTATTAGTCGCTTTTTTAGCTTTAACAACTTATATTTCAGAATTTTTTTTTTGCAGCAATATTGACCCTGATCAAAATATTAACATTTTTCTATTATCAAGTTTCCAGAATTTGACTACTCAAATTTAACCTAAATTCAGTTTGGTTTTCCAGCACAGTACTGAAAATTCTTTTACAAGCAGCATTACTATGTGGAAAAAGTAATATATTCAGCCTTATTTTTGGACACAATTTGTATTTAATTGCTGAATTATGATCTTTAATATTTCAAAAGTTTTCTTATTTTCTGAGGCAATTTGAGGAGTTTCCAGAGTTATCAATTTCTCTGATTTCTTTGAAAACCCCAAAGCAGTTGGTACGTCTGTTATTTTTCTGTATATTTTAACTAACACTTAATGAAAATGTTCTGGTAACACTTTTAATTAAAATGTATACTATTTTCACTAAAGTAAAAATGAATTCATATATTTAACACAATGTAAATATGGTATGGCTTTTTATGATGTATACAAAATTGTAAGATAACTCTTAACCTTGCATACCCACTTCAAATATAGAATTAAAATATCAAGGAACTTAACTTGAATAAGTCATGCTACTTAGAAATAAAATTTCTAAACCAAAGAAATGTTCGTTGAACTTGCAAAGAATAGATATGTTCACAAAAGTTGTCCAATTTAAGTTAAGATAATACTTTGTTCATGCACACAACAAAATTCAACATTAATTTTAATTAAGCTACCTCTCTTATTTTTAACAATAGATTTTAAGTATTTATATATTTATGATATAAACATTTTGTTCCTCCTGATTTTGGTACACACTACTTTTAGGTAGTTAGATTCCATTAAGTCTGATGTGTGTTAACACTTAGCAAAAAAAAATCTTATGTAACTGTAATCTCATGAATATTGGAATTCCATGTATATGTTAAAAATGCCATGCTTCCAAAAAATAATACAAAATTAAAAGAAAAAATAGAAAATTCTCTAGAAATTTTAAAAGACTAAAATAACTAAACATAAAAGGATATTTTTAAACGTGGCAAAAAAAAAAAAAAAAAAAAAAAAAAAAAAGGGCAATATTACAAATCATTCTACATCTTTATTAGAGCTAAATATACTTTTAACCTTTTGCCAAGCATGGCACTGCTAGTATACAAAATTACTTCTGTTTTGACAGCACTTATAATGCAAAATTTATACATAGAAAATAGATTGATAATATATAGATTATGAATAACTTAATGAAATATGGTAAAATACATCTTACTGTACTTTATTAAGCTGTTTAAAGAAAAGTTGTTCAAATTCTAGGAAGAACAAGAAAAAAAATAACCTGGATTAGACATCAGATGAAAATTTTTGCTATCATTTGTACATTTGAATTGATTGATGAAAAAGACTCATGTAACTGATTTTATAATTTGAAGACAAAATAACATTCAGAAAGTGATTGATATTCAATAAAAAAATACAAATAGCTATTAATGACATATTTTAAAGAATAGGATGCCTTGAATTTGACATAATAGGATGATGCTGATAAACTACTTTTGATTACAAAATCTAGAATACCCTTTTAAGTATACCACACAATTTATATTTACATCATTTTCCTACAATAAGTAAGAAATATGGTTAATTGCTGATGATATTAATGACAATTTTATTCTATTTTGACAGCATTAAAGCCAAGTACCCAGTTCTTCATTAAAAATTTACATTCAATGATACCAAGTGAATTTAAATCAACAGCCGTGTACTAAAGTAACACTAGAAATTATAATAAATATATAAATTATCTAAGCATCATTATTAAAGGTTACTGCTCAGAAAAAGGAAAAGACTGGTCATCACAAACAAGAAATAACTAAGGCAATTCAAAACTTCAAATTCAATGACCAGCAAAATGATCACTGAAAATCCACTGACATGCAGACATGTTATTATTTTTTTTTGTCTTACTAATTTACTTTTACTTAAATGAAAAAATAATTCAATATTTTAATTTAAATTATAATACTATTACTAAAGGTAATTAAACTTTCTATAAAAAGAATTGCAAAGTAGATAGGATGGTAATCTTAAGTTATAAAAAGATATACAAATGAGGATTTACAAAAAAAATTCAACTTTTTATGTTATACAGAGTAAAATTTGTGTTTCCTTTGTTATACACAATAAATAAACCTACAACATAAAACATATGTAATTTGAATCAGCAACTTTTATATGACAAAAATATTGAAAAAGTTAAAATTATGTAAATAATTTAATGTAGTGATATTTATTTAAAACAGTAAAACTGTCTAGCATTATAAATTCTTATATTCCTAAGAAAATATATTACTCCCTATTTGAAAGTAGTGTTATAACTTTTGATAATTTAATAATGAAAAAGTACAAAAACTTAAGTCCATACAGCTGATATTACATCGTCATTTTTTGTCTTTACATAGAAAATTTTCATACAAATTATAAATTTGGCAATTGAATTTTTTTTTAAATTTATTTATGTTGAAGTTACAACATTTACGAACTACTGCCTTAAAGTTGTATTTGAATGAATAGTTTATGTTCTGTTGAGTTTCTTCTACTGTATATGATATTTTGTTCTTAAGAAAAATACCTACAACTTAAAAAATATCACTGGAAAAACATGCTATTTTCCTTTCTACAATTTAAAGAAAGAAAACTTTATAGAACATGCAATTAAACAAAATGAAACATTCAACTTTATGATCTTTACAAATATCCTTTTTTTATCATATGAAATTCCCCCACCTTACCTACAAAAGTATTTAAACTATACCAAAGCCTCTGTAAAAAGCAAACATCAGATTGGAATAGACTTATGTTTTACTCATCCCCTAAATGGTGAACAAACATAATTTTAAAAATGAGTCAGAATTTAAATTCCTTCATTAATGTGTTCTTCAAACTCTTACACAATTTTGAGTGGTTTGGTTTGGATTGGATTGGAGCATTACTGTCAATTATTTTACTACATGAGCCATAAAAATTAGAATTTTAAAATATTAGAGCAGAGATTCTTGAACTTTTAAATCACAGCAGAAGTTGGAAATTCAGCCCAGAGCTCTAAAGTTCATATTGAAGTTATACACTGTATCTAGTAAATATAAAAAAATGGCATTGACAACACGAAACAGTTTTGTCATTTAAGCTCGTACGACATTTGATTTGATGGTTTAAATTCTTTTCTGCATTAATTTCCAATTAGATTTTTTTTTTAACATTTAGAGCAAATACTGCAGATTTAAACGGCTATTTAGTATATTACAAGCAGTTTGAATAAAACAAGTAAGCATATACTATTACAATTTATAAAACAAAGACACATCACAATCTTACGAAGAACTGTTGAGAACAATCAAGTTTTATGAACAAGTTTTTGTGAGCAATATCTACTTACTTAATAGTAAAATAATAATTATAATTTCTTAAACTGCAATCAAGAAGTAGAAATTGTTTTCAATAGTCAAGAACATACCTTTGACTCTCAATGGTATGACAGCATAATTTAAACTGTCTTTTACGATATAAGCATTTTTTAAAAAAACAAGTAAGCATATATTTAGAAAATGTAAAATGATAACAGTAATTTAATTACATAACTAATTTGATATAAGAAGAGATAGCGAAAATATGTCAAGAACATAATACACTAAAGATGTCTATTTGAGAATAACAGATAAAAACTTACGTGGAAAGGTATGAAAGTTATCTTATATTACGAAGCACAGGAAATGCGGATCTTAGGAGAACAAGCAAAATCTAAATTCACAAATAAAAAAAAATAGAGTAATCGCAATCAGGATTCTGGTTTCACCACCACCAACACCGAACTGTCAAATGAGTTTTCGCGCCGTACACTAATCTTAGGTTGCCAATCTGTTGTTTACTAATAATGTAAAAACTGTTACTTTTATTTAAAATAATACTTTTATTAAAAATAATTTCTAATATTATGATTTTTTAGGTTAAAAGGAAAATTTATAATTTAAGCTTTTTGTACCCTTGCAGTACAGTATAACGCATCTTGTGGGTGAGTTATATAAGGGGCAACGCTCAGGTTTTATATTTCCAACTTTAAATTTTTCTTCTTTTAGTAATTCAAAATATCTTCTTAAGATGTTTTGTTAAGATATTTTATTCTCTTAACACTATTATTGCTTCTGAAATCATTATTCTGTTTCTTGTAATTTAGTAGCAAGGACCAAACAAGACACCCATACTTGGCTTGCACCTCCAGAGACATCCTTTGGGAATCCGGGGGACATTGAGACCACAAACCTTTTTTACATGACCCAGTCGTCATGAATAAAGACGGTTGATCTATGGCCGGTTCGAACTTCGATTCCGCAACCCTCAGGTCATGAAATTGCCGTTTTTGCTGGCTGAACTACGGCGGCTCTAAAAATCATTGTTTAATACCTCGTTGAAAAGACTCTAAAAATAATATAAAAACTATTATCTGTGACTGTAATGATACAAATTTGAAATAACCAATAGGTTATTTAAGGTAAAATAAGTGCTTATATGAGTTGAGAAACCAACTGAAGTTCAATTTGATCAATGTTAAAACAAATTTAACCTATACAAAACTTTGATGTATGGCAGCAAGTGCTAGCCATTAAAGAAATCTGAAAAAGATAAGCTGCTGATTGAGAGAAAAATACTCAGAAAGATCTTGGGAAGAGTTTAACAAAATGATGCCTACAGAACACAATATAATTATGAAATCTACAGTAGATTTGGGAAACCAGATATTGTCAGGGATATAAAGGCTAGCTACATAAGATGGTTATTACACATTTTTAGATATAATGACTCAAACCCAACTAAATTAGTGACTTTTTCAAAGGTTGAGGGTACATGACATAGAGAAAGCCCCTCCCCCTGATTTTGTTGAGAGAGATTTTAAGAGTCTGGGAGTCAATCGATGGCAATCTATTCCTCTAGATAGAGTCCATGGAGGAGACCAATAAAGATACCGAATGTCTGGATCAGGAAATCCTTGACGGAATTAGCAGTGTGACTAGTTATTCCATCTTGTATAAACGTGACGGCAGATAGCGCATCTCTTTCACGCAAAGCTGGCATGACATTATAGCGTAGAAGTGTTAAATAATTCATGAGCATTCACCATTTCGGTTTTCCACCCGTTTACTGGGCACTCCGTTTCAAAGAAGGGTGCTAAGATGAATGAACCTGTGAATCCACATCACACTATCACTTTTGGGGAATGCCAAGGCCGTAGGCAGGGGGAGGGATCTGGGGGACTGGTCCCCCCCCTAAATTTTAAAGACTATTTTGTAGATAGACAATGTTCCACGACTGTGTGTGTATGTGCTATCTGCCTAGTTGTTCATGAACATGGACAGTTATTTTCTTAGAAAAAAAAACCGCTGAGACCATAAAAGTCTTGCTGGGCCGTTCGCCGGAAATACAGCACTGTATTTCCGGCACTGTATTCCGGAAATACAGTGCTTTCCCTTTCATTAATTGAAGTATCATTCACAGAGAAAAGATGTCTTTCTGCTAAGCTTACTGGTCTATTCTTTTGGATTAGTGCAGAAAGACACGATAAATCGGTAAACAACAACAATTTTGTCATAACAAAAGAACAACTCAAACACGTAAATTACAATTATAACCAGTCCTCACCTAATCTAAACGGAAATTAACTCTTACTAAAGGAAGGGGGAAAAACAACCTGATAAACATAACGCATACATATATCAAACACATTTCTCGAGGCTATATATATACTTATATTAATTAGCATAACGCTCACTCGGGAGCCAAGTATGTTACAGCCGCTAAATTCTCCGATTGGCTGTGACTATTACGTCAATGGACGGAAGGGGGTGTTTCTCGGGATCGGAAGGAAATTAAATAAACTAATTGAAAATAAGCGATTTTAAGAAAAATTAAGTTGGCAGTTAAATGGGTTATTTTATGCATAAAAATTCTGAAAATGCCAACAAGCGGCCCCCTTTTCTTAAAATCCTACATATCCTTAAATCAGTTATCCAAAAAAGCTTAAACTATCTTAAATAATATAAATCTTCACTAACTAAACATTAATATTAACTATCTAAAACTTCAAATTCTTATAAATATATAACTTAAAACACTTCACAATTCAAACAATTTCACAATTTTATATCAACAAAATCTTCAATCAGACGATCGGATCCGTGCAGCTCCACGTAAGGTCAAAGTTTCAAGTCCAAACTAAAACAAAACCAAAAAAAAACTGCTTCTATGACATATCGAGTCACGCTCCCAACAATGGCACGTTCCATGAACACTCCATCACTTTACATTTCACATAATGCCTGAACGGTTCACCAAGTATCACGTGCTCATTGAAAATTCCATTGAGAAAAACCAGGCGGGAAAAACTGGTCTATTAAGCTGGAACGCACGAATCCAAGCACCCTCACATCTATAATGAAAAACAACTTCAAATATCTTACATTGAACAAAGTACTGGCAACTGCAACAAACACTTCGAAATTAAATAACTAGAAAACAATTAAATAGATCAGTCTTATAACGATTAAATTTATACTCGTAAGTTTTTAAAAATAACTTGAGACCTTAAATTTGTTTAAAAAAGTATACCCCTTAACAATTTTCATTAACTCAAAATATCTTAAACTTTAACGTCCAAAAAGATTTCTTTACAAAAATTCAACATATCACCTTTAACTTGTGGCTTAGTGAACATATCAGCTGGGTTTTTATTACTTCTAACAAACTTAACCTCAAAAATTTTGTCATTAATTAAATTTCTTATAAAGTGTAATTTAACATCAATATGTTTAGTTTTAGCATTCTCGACTGAAGATCTGGAAAAGTATATCGCTGCTTGGTTATCGCAGTGTAGAGTACTATGTATTTCATCCAAGCATAATTGCTTATTTTCTAGAACATTCTTTATCCATAAAAGTTCTTTTGCCGCATCCGCCATAGAAACAAATTCAGATTCCATGGTTGACAAACTTACACATTTCTGTTTGAACGATCTCCACGATATAGGGACGTTATCCAAAAACAAAATATAACCACCCATCGATACTCTGTCGTCTCTGTTTGAGGCAAAATCGGCATCGGTAAACATATGCAAGTTTAAATTTTCTAAATCTGAAATATCTAATTTATAGTTCTTCGTTAGTTTAAGATAACCTAATAACTTCAGCAATCCATGCCAATGCTTTAATCCCGGATTTGTCTGGAACTGTGAATAAACATTTACCGCATACTGAATATCCGGTCTGGTTCTGCCAGCAATGAACATTAAACTTCCAATTAAGCTTCTATATGGTATGTCGGTCATTTCATCGAATTCTGATTTGTTTTGGGGTGCATCTAATTTAGATAAGACAAGTCCTTTTGGTATTGGCACGGAGGATAATGGATATTGGTAATCATCATACTGTTTACAAAGCTTCTCAATATATGATTTTTGATGAATTACTATTTTGTGGTCGTCATAATCAAATTCTATACCCAACAACTTTTTAGTTCTTCCTAGAACTTTCAAATTAAATTTCTCTTTTAACTTATTCTGAATAAAATTAATATGCCTTTGTTCTCGTCCTAATAAAATTATATCGTCTACGTAACATAACAAAATCAAATCATTTTCATACACATAAACACAATTACACCAATCTAGTTTTATAAAACCAGTTTGAAACAAACTATCTTCTAATTCTATAAACCATTGTCTCCCACTTTGGTGAAGACCATACAGTGCTTTATTAAGCTTGCATACCTTGAAACAATCACTTTCATATCCCAAAGGTTGCTTCATATATATTGTTTTGTCCAGATCAGCATACAAGTAAGCGTTATTTATATCCAGCTGTAAATTATGCCACTTATACATGCATACAAAAATACAGAAAAATAACCTTATAATTGAAAAATTCACGACGGGACTGAAAGTTTCATCATAATTTACACCTCTTATCTGAGAAAAACCCTGAGCAACTAATCTTGCTTTGTATCTAACTATCTCATCCTTTTCGTTTCTTTTTACATTATATACCCATTTACAGCCTATGATCTTTTCATCTTTAGGTGGGTCTACCAGTTCCCATACACCTCTATCTGTTATTACTTTGATTTCATCATCCATAGCTTTCAGCCAATTTTCTGCCTCTGGGGAAGTAACTGCTTCTGTGTAGTGTTCCGGAATTTTTACATCTATTAAATTTGCCTCTACATCAGTTATGAGTTTACCCTTATAATGGTTCTTACCAGAAAAATCAAACATACCTTCATCAACTTTAATTCCCTTGTCCTTACAGTATTTCATAACATCATTCATAGATCGTAATCTAACAGATTCCCCTTCCACTCTATAGTATATGTCTGTTCGGCTTAAATCTTTTCGGGTTACGGCATCCCTAGTCCAGGGAATGTTTTTACACGGAATTAAATTAGGCGTTTCTTTTTCAGTACTCTGTAAATCCGGTTCTTTAGAAGTACTAGTATAATCATTTAATTTAGGAATTTCATCAAATGCACGATCTAAATCTTCAGGTAAAGGTAAATATAAACTACTTTTTAAATTATGCTGTTCTGAATCATCATAACCCATTTTTTCTTCATTAAAATTTACATTTATGGTTTCGATTAATTTTCGTTCATCTTTAAGCCATATTCTGTATCCTTTGGTGTGTTGGGCATACCCTACCATTATTCCAAGTTTAGCTCTTACATCAAATTTTCTCCGGTGTTGCTTGGGCGTTCCAACATACGCTAAACATCCAAAAGTTTTCAAGTGTGCTACTGAGGGTTTATTTCCACCGTATAGTTCAAATGGGGTTTTCTTATAATTTTTATGGGTTAGTCTATTTTTAACATATACAAAACACATGAGGGCTTCAGACCAGAATTCTTGTGGAAGCTTACTTGCATTCAGCATGGCACGAATAGCATCACACGCTGTTCGGTTAAATCGTTCAGCAACGCCGTTCATTTCAGGGCTATATGTATTAGTCCGTTCATGATTAATACCACAATTATCATAATGTTCATCAAAGTCCCTGTTGCAAAATTCGCTACCATTATCAGTTCTAACACTTACTATTTTCCTATTTAGAAAACGTTCTGCCCTGTTTTGAAATCTTAAAAAAGTACGGAAAACATAATTTTTACTTTTAATTGGGTATACAGTTGTCTTTTTAGAATAATCATCTATTATCGTTAGGAAATATCTGTTACCCTGTATATCTGGTTCTGGCATAGGACCACAAACATCCATATGTAGCAACTGCAACGGTTTATTAGAACGTACGGCCCCCATCGATTTGAATGATACACGTTTAGTTTTAGCTATTTTACAATACGTGCAATCCCAAGTTGCTTTATTCAGCTCCGGCAAACCTCTAACACTCCCATTAAGACTGGTTTCCCTTATATAATCATTATTTATGTGGGCAAACCGGTTGTGCCATAATATACCTAATTTTGTTTCTTTATCTGACTTTAAGAATTTATCTGCTACTAAACTAACTTCATTTAAGGATTTTCCACATTTAAGAGGTTCTAAATAATATAATTTATCTTTCCGGTCAGCATAAAATAATTTAGTGCCTTTAGGATCATACACATTTAACCTTCCATTTTTACAGTTAAAAATGCAGCCAGTTTCATCAAATTTAGCCATAGATATTAAATTCCGTCTTAATTTTGAACTAAACAAAACATCCTTTAATTTTAAAAGCGTAGTGTTGCCTTTGCCAGCCTTACATAAGAGTTTTAACAGTACCTTTTCCCTCTATAGAGGTTTCGTTACAGTTCGTAGCTAGTGATAGCTAGTGATATATTAATATTTTCAACAGAAATAAAATCTGAAAACAATTGTTTATCATTACAGAAATGTGCAGTGGCTCCCGTATCAACTATCCAAGTATTATCATGATCTACATTATCACACACAGCATTACTCTCATTTACAATTACAGCTTCTATTAAACTACTGTATTCATTTATACAAGGTCTAGAAATATTAAGTTTTTGGTTATTTCTAGCTTTTAAATTACAGTCTCTAGCAATATGTCCTTTCTGATGACACCTAAAACACTCTCTATCGTCAGTTCTAGAATAAGAAATAAACTTTCTACTTACAGTTTGTCCATGATAGGTTGGGCTTTTAGAATAAGTTCTACCTGTATTTCTTGATATACTTCTGGACTTACGAAATCTCTCTCTCGGGTTCCGCCATCTTCCCCTTTCGTAACCTTGTGTTTCTCGACCTCTGTTGTCAGGATCTGGCTCTCCCACTTCTTTTCGACCACTGTAGTACACGACTGGCTCTTCGAAGTCGTCAGCGTCGTTCAGTAGCTCCAAGCGACTTTCCTCTTTGATGAGCTCTTCCTCTATCTCGCACGATTTGAATCTGTCATCTGGCCACCTATAAATCTGTTTCACCACACTCCTGTATTTGCTGGGTAGAAATCGAAGCATTTGGAATCCGATGTAGAGATCTTCAATTTGGTGTCCTACTTCAGATAGTTGCTTAGCTGCCGTTTTAACCTTGCACAAAAATAATGCCATGTTCATGTCTCTTTCATACTTTGTATTGAAAAATGCTTCCAACAACTTAATAATCCTTTCTCTATTGTCTGGTTCAAAGTAGGATTTAAGAATATTCCATGCTTGCACACCATCCCGAGTATCCAAAATCAGAGGTTTTAATTCATCACAAATGTTCTGATATATAAGGGTATACACACGGTTTTTTCTTTGAAGAAATAACTGGGTTTTATCATCCATACAGGTCTCCTCCACTTTCTGTTTCGGCAGTTTCGTAGAAGAACTATCATCTCCGGCCTTTTCCCCTTCAGTTGATTCAGTCTGGGTAGTACTTGGATCGAAAATAAAATGCCAGCATCCGTAATGCAACATTACCATTTCCATGTCTACTTTCCATTTAGGCCAATTTTTATAATTAAGTGCATCTATTTTATACGCATTCTCCATATTTTCAAAATACATTTTTTTACTATACGTTTCAAAATAAGTTTTATTCTATCAATTTCTAACTATGTGGTCAAAGGGGCAGTCCTGGGCCCATAACCCATTGCTAAGCTTACTTGCCTATTCTTTTGGATTAGTGCAGACAAACACGATAAATCGGTAAACAACAATTTTATTATCAAAACAAAAGAACAACTCTAACACGTAAATTACAATTATAACCAGTCCTAACCTAAACTAAATGGAAATTAACTCTTACTAAAGGAAGGGGGGAAACAACCTGATAAACATAACACATACATATATCAAACACATTTCTCGAGGCTATATATATACTTATATTAATTAGCATAACGCTCACTCGGGAGCCAAGTATGTTACAGCCGCTAAATTCTCCGATTGGCTGTGACTATTACGTCAATGGACGGAAGGGGGTGTTTCTCGGGATCGGAAGGAAATTAAATAAACTAATTGAAAATAAGCGATTTTAAGAAAAATTAAGTTGGCAGTTAAATGGGTTATTTTATGCATAAAAATTCTGAAAATGCCAACAAGCGGCCCCCTTTTCTTAAAATCCTACATATCCTTAAATCAGTTATCCAAAAAAGCTTAAACTATCTTAAATAATATAAATCTTCACTAACTAAACATTAATATTAACTATCTAAAACTTCAAATTCTTATAAATATATAACTTAAAACACTTCACAATTCAAACAATTTCACAATTTTATATCAACAAAATCTTCAATCAGACGATCGGATCCGTGCAGCTCCACGTAAGGTCAAAGTTTCAAGTCCAAACTAAAACAAAACCAAAAAAAAACTGCTTCTATGACATATCGAGTCACGCTCCCAACAATGGCACGTTCCATGAACACTCCATCACTTTACATTTCACATAATGCCTGAACGGTTCACCAAGTATCACGTGCTCATTGAAAATTCCATTGAGAAAAACCAGGCGGGAAAAACTGGTCTATTAAGCTGGAACGCACGAATCCAAGCACCCTCACATCTATAATGAAAAACAACTTCAAATATCTTACATTGAACAAAGTACTGGCAACTGCAACAAACACTTCGAAATTAAATAACTAGAAAACAATTAAATAGATCAGTCTTATAACGATTAAATTTATACTCGTAAGTTTTTAAAAATAACTTGAGACCTTAAATTTGTTTAGAAAAGTATACCCCTTAACAATTTTCATTAACTCAAAATATCTTAAACTTTAACGTCCAAAAAGATTTCTTTACAAAAATTCAACATATCACCTTTAACTTGTGGCTTAGTGAACATATCAGCTGGGTTTTTATTACTTCTAACAAACTTAACCTCAAAAATTTTGTCATTAATTAAATTTCTTATAAAGTGTAATTTAACATCAATATGTTTAGTTTTAGCATTCTCGACTGAAGATCTGGAAAAGTATATCGCTGCTTGGTTATCGCAGTGTAGAGTACTATGTATTTCATCCAAGCATAATTGCTTATTTTCTAGAACATTCTTTATCCATAAAAGTTCTTTTGCCGCATCCGCCATAGAAACAAATTCAGATTCCATGGTTGACAAACTTACACATTTCTGTTTGAACGATCTCCACGATATAGGGACGTTATCCAAAAACAAAATATAACCACCCATCGATACTCTGTCGTCTCTGTTTGAGGCAAAATCGGCATCGGTAAACATATGCAAGTTTAAATTTTCTAAATCTGAAATATCTAATTTATAGTTCTTCGTTAGTTTAAGATAACCTAATAACTTCAGCAATCCATGCCAATGCTTTAATCCCGGATTTGTCTGGAACTGTGAATAAACATTTACCGCATACTGAATATCCGGTCTGGTTCTGCCAGCAATGAACATTAAACTTCCAATTAAGCTTCTATATGGTATGTCGGTCATTTCATCGAATTCTGATTTGTTTTGGGGTGCATCTAATTTAGATAAGACAAGTCCTTTTGGTATTGGCACGGAGGATAATGGATATTGGTAATCATCATACTGTTTACAAAGCTTCTCAATATATGATTTTTGATGAATTACTATTTTGTGGTCGTCATAATCAAATTCTATACCCAACAACTTTTTAGTTCTTCCTAGAACTTTCAAATTAAATTTCTCTTTTAACTTATTCTGAATAAAATTAATATGCCTTTGTTCTCGTCCTAATAAAATTATATCGTCTACGTAACATAACAAAATCAAATCATTTTCATACACATAAACACAATTACACCAATCTAGTTTTATAAAACCAGTTTGAAACAAACTATCTTCTAATTCTATAAACCATTGTCTCCCACTTTGGTGAAGACCATACAGTGCTTTATTAAGCTTGCATACCTTGAAACAATCACTTTCATATCCCAAAGGTTGCTTCATATATATTGTTTTGTCCAGATCAGCATACAAGTAAGCGTTATTTATATCCAGCTGTAAATTATGCCACTTATACATGCATACAAAAATACAGAAAAATAACCTTATAATTGAAAAATTCACGACGGGACTGAAAGTTTCATCATAATTTACACCTCTTATCTGAGAAAAACCCTGAGCAACTAATCTTGCTTTGTATCTAACTATCTCATCCTTTTCGTTTCTTTTTACATTATATACCCATTTACAGCCTATGATCTTTTCATCTTTAGGTGGGTCTACTAGTTCCCATACACCTCTATCTGTTATTACTTTGATTTCATCATCCATAGCTTTCAGCCAATTTTCTGCCTCTGGGGAAGTAACTGCTTCTGTGTAGTGTTCCGGAATTTTTACATCTATTAAATTTGCCTCTACATCAGTTATGAGTTTACCCTTATAATGGTTCTTACCAGAAAAATCAAACATACCTTCATCAACTTTAATTCCCTTGTCCTTACAGTATTTCATAACATCATTCATAGATCGTAATCTAACAGATTCCCCTTCCACTCTATAGTATATGTCTGTTCGGCTTAAATCTTTTCGGGTTACGGCATCCCTAGTCCAGGGAATGTTTTTACACGGAATTAAAGTAGGCGTTTCTTTTTCAGTACTCTGTAAATCCGGTTCTTTAGAAGTACTAGTATAATCATTTAATTTAGGAATTTCATCAAATGCACGATCTAAATCTTCAGGTAAAGGTAAATATAAACTACTTTTTAAATTATGCTGTTCTGAATCATCATAACCAATTTTTTCTTCATTAAAATTTACATTTATGGTTTCGATTAATTTTCGTTCATCTTTAAGCCATATTCTGTATCCTTTGGTGTGTTGGGCATACCCTACCATTATTCCAAGTTTAGCTCTTACATCAAATTTTCTCCGGTGTTGCTTGGGCGTTCCAACATACGCTAAACATCCAAAAGTTTTCAAGTGTGCTACTGAGGGTTTATTTCCACCGTATAGTTCAAATGGGGTTTTCTTATAATTTTTATGGGTTAGTCTATTTTTAACATATACAAAACACATGAGGGCTTCAGACCAGAATTCTTGTGGAAGCTTACTTGCATTCAGCATGGCACGAATAGCATCACACGCTGTTCGGTTAAATCGTTCAGCAACGCCGTTCATTTCAGGGCTATATGTATTAGTCCGTTCATGATTAATACCACAATTATCATAATGTTCATCAAAGTCCCTGTTGCAAAATTCGCTACCATTATCAGTTCTAACACTTACTATTTTCCTATTTAGAAAACGTTCTGCCCTGTTTTGAAATCTTAAAAAAGTACGGAAAACATAATTTTTACTTTTAATTGGGTATACAGTTGTCTTTTTAGAATAATCATCTATTATCGTTAGGAAATATCTGTTACCCTGTATATCTGGTTCTGGCATAGGACCACAAACATCCATATGTAGCAACTGCAACGGTTTATTAGAACGTACGGCCCCCATCGATTTGAATGATACACGTTTAGTTTTAGCTATTTTACAATACGTGCAATCCCAAGTTGCTTTATTCAGCTCCGGCAAACCTCTAACACTCCCATTAAGACTGGTTTCCCTTATATAATCATTATTTATGTGGGCAAACCGGTTGTGCCATAATATACCTAATTTTGTTTCTTTATCTGACTTTAAGAATTTATCTGCTACTAAACTAACTTCATTTAAGGATTTTCCACATTTAAGAGGTTCTAAATAATATAATTTATCTTTCCGGTCAGCATAAAATAATTTAGTGCCTTTAGGATCATACACATTTAACCTTCCATTTTTACAGTTAAAAATGCAGCCAGTTTCATCAAATTTAGCCATAGATATTAAATTCCGTCTTAATTTTGAACTAAACAAAACATCCTTTAATTTTAAAAGCGTAGTGTTGCCTTTGCCAGCCTTACATAAGAGTTTAACAGTACCTTTTCCCTCTATAGAGGTTTCGTTACAGTTCGTAGCTAGTGATATATTAATATTTTCAACAGAAATAAAATCTGAAAACAATTGTTTATCATTACAGAAATGTGCAGTGGCTCCCGTATCAACTATCCAAGTATTATCATGATCTACATTATCACACACAGCATTACTCTCATTTACAATTACAGCTTCTATTAAACTACTGTATTCATTTATACAAGGTCTAGAAATATTAAGTTTTTGGTTATTTCTAGCTTTTAAATTACAGTCTCTAGCAATATGTCCTTTCTGATGACACCTAAAACACTCTCTATCGTCAGTTCTAGAATAAGAAATAAACTTTCTACTTACAGTTTGTCCATGATAGGTTGGGCTTTTAGAATAAGTTCTACCTGTATTTCTTGATATACTTCTGGACTTACGAAATCTCTCTCTCGGGTTCCGCCATCTTCCCCTTTCGTAACCTTGTGTTTCTCGACCTCTGTTGTCAGGATCTGGCTCTCCCACTTCTTTTCGACCACTGTAGTACACGACTGGCTCTTCGAAGTCGTCAGCGTCGTTCAGTAGCTCCAAGCGACTTTCCTCTTTGATGAGCTCTTCCTCTATCTCGCACGATTTGAATCTGTCATCTGGCCACCTATAAATCTGTTTCACCACACTCCTGTATTTGCTGGGTAGAAATCGAAGCATTTGGAATCCGATGTAGAGATCTTCAATTTGGTGTCCTACTTCAGATAGTTGCTTAGCTGCCGTTTTAACCTTGCACAAAAATAATGCCATGTTCATGTCTCTTTCATACTTTGTATTGAAAAATGCTTCCAACAACTTAATAATCCTTTCTCTATTGTCTGGTTCAAAGTAGGATTTAAGAATATTCCATGCTTGCACACCATCCCGAGTATCCAAAATCAGAGGTTTTAATTCATCACAAATGTTCTGATATATAAGGGTATACACACGGTTTTTTCTTTGAAGAAATAACTGGGTTTTATCATCCATACAGGTCTCCTCCACTTTCTGTTTCGGCAGTTTCGTAGAAGAACTATCATCTCCGGCCTTTTCCCCTTCAGTTGATTCAGTCTGGGTAGTACTTGGATCGAAAATAAAATGCCAGCATCCGTAATGCAACATTACCATTTCCATGTCTACTTTCCATTTAGGCCAATTTTTATAATTAAGTGCATCTATTTTATACGCATTCTCCATATTTTCAAAATACATTTTTTTACTATACGTTTCAAAATAAGTTTTATTCTATCAATTTCTAACTATGTGGTCAAAGGGGCAGTCCTGGGCCCATAACCCATTGCTAAGCTTACTTGCCTATTCTTTTGGATTAGTGCAGACAAACACGATAAATCGGTAAACAACAATTTTATTATCAAAACAAAAGAACAACTCTAACACGTAAATTACAATTATAACCAGTCCTAACCTAAACTAAATGGAAATTAACTCTTACTAAAGGAAGGGGGGAAACAACCTGATAAACATAACACATACATATATCAAACACATTTCTCGAGGCTATATATACTTATTTATTAATTAGCATAACGCTCACTCGGGAGCCAAGTATGTTACAGCCGCTAAATTCTCCGATTGGCTGTGACTATTACGTCAATGGACGGAAGGGGGTGTTTCTCGGGATCGGAAGGAAATTAAATAAACTAATTGAAAATAAGCGATTTTAA
>CM063502.1:11371532-11554032 GCA_032207245.1 Pardosa pseudoannulata
TGGCTAGATCAGAATAATGAATGATATACGAACACACTTTCATTTATAAATGCAGGCCCCACAGCGAGATGTGCGGAGATTGCTCCTAAGGAACCGGCTGCTTAGTCATCGTTCTTAACAGTAAAAAGGAACTTAAATCACTGGAAAAACGGAACCTTTCGCCTGGTATAGCTAGAAAATGTGATGAATGTACAGAAAATTAACAGAATTAGTTTCGGGAAATGGGTTTAAGTAGCAGACACTCCTTTTAGATAAATAAGATATTAGATGGATGGAAAAATAGTTATAAAAGAATTGAGAAGGGGAAAATGAAAATTGTAGAGAGAAATTTTAAATGTAATCATTTTGATACATTACATATATATTTGCATATATATATATATATATTCATGCCACATTAATTCCAGTGTTGACTAAACTTTCAATTAATAAACCAGGAAACGGTACAAACACTTTGCTAACCTCCAACGAATTTTGAACAATACTGTACCACCAATTTTCCTCTCTCGAATTATTAGCAAGTTTTAAAATGAAAGCAAAAGATAACGCCAAAATAATCCAAATTTTAAAGGACAAATACACAGTAAGCCTTATGCACGAGCCAAATGCGAGAAGATGAAAATCGAAACATTTAAAAATTTTAAGAAATTAGCAAAGCTCAGTATGACAATAAATAAATAAATAAAACGTAAAAACGTAACTCTTACAAAACATGAGATCTTGTTGCTGTAAAAAGAACACAGTTTGGAACAGGTATTATATTACGGTCTAAGTATTTTGGACCCTATGAGATCAAGATAGTCAAATTTCACGACAGGTATGAAGTTGAGAAAGTTGGACAACACGAAGGTCCGCAATTAACTTCCACAATAGTTGACTTCATAAAGAAGTGGTCAACAGATGAAGACTAACACACAGAAACTTGGATTTCCGTAACAGTGACTTTGGCCCTTACTCTGGGACGTTGCGGTTCGTTTCGCACCTTCGTTGTGACGTCATTTTGACGTCAGCCTGAGAACATTATGAGAGCAAATGATCAAGCTGACGTCAAAGTGACGTCACAAACGAAGGTGCGAAACGAACCGCAACGTCCAGAGTAAGCCCCTTTGTTTCATCCAAGACAAGACAATTTCAGTTTCTTCTTTGATCTATATATTTTTAAACGAAGTATGCAGAATAAGTGGAACGACGACAAATGACGGGAACGACAGACTAACGACGCTAAATTGAAGTCTAAATGTACAGCCACTTCGGTTTCTTTTTTTCATTATTATTATTTCCTTAGCTAACAACCTAGCGATGAAAATAACAAGTTTCCATGGCCGCCGCGGATGGTTCCTGGTACAAAAGTTTCCACTGCTTCATGGTTTTCATGCTAATTGACTAAAACAAAAAGGAAACGTTTTAGAGGACCAAAATAAAAATTTTATGGCTCCACCTTATTAAAAAGTTTAAAAAAAAAATTCTTATTTGAAGTTTAAACTTAAGGATTCCTCTTCAATGTGCGTGTGGGAAATTTAAGCTGCATTGCTTAATTAGAGATTAGAACTAATCGAAGATTAAACGTTTCACATATAAATAGAGAGTTAATCTCCGTAAGTCAACATTGACTTACGATTACCTCTAATTCGCTATAATTAAATGCCTAGTTAATCTCTGATTAGTTATAACGGTAAGACCAGGCCTTTGTTCTATTTTTATAACACAGAAATGGTTTTTATAAAGTGCTTTGAACTTTTGTTAATTTTGGTTATCTCTAAATTTTGTTGCAAGGAGTATATGCTTGTTTGCAAGTTCAAAACAACTAATTTGTTGCCATACCTCTCAACTTTTGAAATCTGCTCTCAACCTTACAGCAATGAACTGAAAATGATACAGAAAGTGTACCATGGACAGTTTTAAATATATTTTAATAGTTGTAAGAAGATTTAGGGCCGGTGTCACCAAAGTCATTTAACGCTAACCACGATTAATCTACGTTTAAACGGAGAATTCCGTCCTATCATTCGTTGGCTCCATGTGTTAATCGCGGTTAGTCGTTAAACGACTTTAGTGAGACCGGCCCATAATTTGCCGGTTTATTATTAAATGGTAATACGGTTTCTTAATAGTGTATGCAGTTAAGTTTTTTTCTGCCTTCATCAGTTCGTCGAGTGTCATTCAGAGCTACGGGGTTCTTTTACTATACTACTCAAAGTTTCTGTTGGCCATTTATCTAAAGAGACATCTAAGGTAAATATACACTAATTCTTTTTAAAAAGTTGGTGAATTCTTCCCTGTTTCCGCGAGTATAGTTCAATTTAAGAGAATGTTAACTTTAAAAGTATCGAATTGTTTAAATTGGCTCATATTTTAAAATGGATGAAAAATTTGAAATCTTTTTCTTCGATGTTTTTAAATATATGCATATAATTTCACTTATAAGGGCTTTTATAAAAAAAAAAAATAATGAGCACTATGAGTGGCTTTTTTCCATATTTGTTTTCCTCCAAATTCTATGCATTCATAATTCTAAAGTTATTCTATTTATTTTGTGTTGAAGATACAAGCGTTAAATTTTGTATAGGTCTTTTTTATAATATATCGGGTAATACTGTGAATAAACAAAAAGAGGCTTCATTATATTATACACTGATATAAAGAGCAATGTCGAAATGCTTGGTTTCACGGTATGAGTAATATTTTTTATAAAATATAAATCTAGAGATATCTAAAAATTCAGTTCCAGACTTAGTAAAGAGCTTTAATAAATCTCAAAGAGGATTTTAGAACAAAATTATTACTTGAAATATTAAAAACGTTTTACAGATTAAAGAAAAGGGACTTGTTTCAAGACTTTATTTTTTTGACGTACTTTAAATTGGTTCCTAAAATACAAAAGGACTCCAATATTTACTGTAATACTTCGAATAAACTTGTCTTCTTTTAAAAGAGTATCATTTCCCTTTAAAACTTTATGGGTGTTGAGTGCATAAAATTTTATGCGCGATAGCATGCCCATTTGTTTTTTTTTTTTTTTCTAAACTAGTTTAACTAAGCATTTCCCAACTCCGTTACACCTGTGTTTATAATGGAATATTCGCAACGTTTTTTTCTTGCTTTAGTCTGTCACGCTCACTTAAAAAGGCTTTAAATAACATCAATTTATCGAAAACGCAAAAGGCATTATGTAAGTATGCAATGTTGTCAATGTGGCATCGGGAACACTAACTTATAGCATTTTGACCTTTCTTTTTAATGCAAGTAATTTCTTTTATTAAATTTCAAGTGTGGATTTTTTAACATTTATTTTATACGGAAGTGACTTCCTGAAATCCCATCACGAGTTTGAAAACGTTGTATATTCTTAATGTAATTCACTTTTCCCTTAATAAAAATTTAGTGTTTAAAATGTTCTGTATGTATTGGAAGCTTTTATAAATATCTCTAACTATTCACAAATGAGGATTCTAGTTGTATATTAATAGGCGTTTTGTATTTATACGACGGTGTACTTTAGCTACATTACAAGGTTAAATGTTTGTATTCTGTAGATAAATATATATTAATAGGTTCTAGGTTTGAATTTAATAAGTATTTATATGGGTATAAATGCTTTTAACAAGACTTTTTATTTTGTATCTATTAACAAATTAAAGACTTGCTAGGCATATATTTGTGTTAACAAACTTGATATGAATAAATATTTGTGTATTTTAGCAATTTTTTTTCAATGATCTTTAATCTATAAAACAGTAATCATTCAATATTAAAAGATCACTCCATATTTTATTTTCAGCATAGAACCAAAAATAAACATTTCAAAATTTGTAAGGTAAAAGAGCACTTTGAAACTACATTCTAACAGATCTAGCCAGTAAAGTTGTTAACGCTTTGATTAAATGTTTCATTAATCTGATCGACACCTACTGCTAGAAGGCACAGATGACACCTTGATAGTGCTCATCATCATATATATTCTCATAGAATTTGGTAATAACTAATTGCACATTTTCAAAAAAAAAATTGTTTAGAGATTTATTTTTATTTTAACTCCATTTCTTGCGCGTTTGTAAAAATATTAATGATCACTGAATTTCATTAATGAACTGGTTAAATCCATTCTATTACTATTTTCAAATATTTTTTATTAGCAATGATACCGTTGGTAGGGACATATTTGCTTATTGTATGATTTTTAGAACTGATTGGTCATCTGAAAGCTTCCATATCTTTGAAATGTGTGGCCCAAAATGTGTTTGATAGAAATTTCAATAACTTTCGAGTGTATGTTACTCGTTGGAATAACCATAAGTTTTCGTACAATTAAAAATTTGATTTGTCTGACAATTTCATGTATACAATAAAAAAATTCTTGTGTAATTGAGCCATTCTATGCTTTTGAAAACATTTCGCATCTAATTGTACCCAATGGAGATTTATTAGTGTATGTGTCTACTTCAAATGCACATATCTAACAAATCTCTTTTCGGTTGATCACTTCTTTATATTCCGAAAGGTAAGTATTTTAATCACTAACATATAATTGTTTTTATATACGCCTTATTACAAACATGTCGACAATTTTTGGAATAGAGTACTGAACTTCCCTACGAAGTCGACGTAAACGCCCCACCTTTGAGGTAATATTTATCTATTAACGATATCGGTAGAAAATTCAGACAGTTGTCATTATATAGCATAGTAAGAAACAAATCTATTTTATAAGATCCGGAAAAATCAGTGTATGTTTCCCTTACTAGGGTACTTATTTTATACTTTTAACCACCCAGATTGTGTAGTGGATAGAACATTGTGGTCGGGTTTGATTCCCGAGTACGGGTTCGATGCATTATTGCTATCCTCTCATAGTGAATGTTGGCCGCTTCCATAATTCAACGGTCAGCAAAATTTGCAGCTTTGTAGAGGACTATGTTAAAGGGCTCTAAATTGCAAATTAAGTTATATATTTTTGTGGTATCCACTACTTTATTCATCACTTTCTTTCCACTTTAGCTGTCAATGTAGATCGATATCTTAATGCTAAAAACGGCAGTGGAAAGTTGTTACTCATTTAGCTCCACCAGGCGAATTCGTGTAACCCCCTAATTCCAGAGGACCACGAACCTATTTTTATATACCATCAATGAATACGGAAAATCTTTGGATCGAACTCGCAACCCGCTGGTTCTGAGCTCCGCTATCAGTTTGGCTAATAGGAAAACTAACAGAATTATTATTGTGAGCTGCACTGTCCACCGCTAGGGAAACGAAAATATAAAAATGAACTGCGATGGAGATCTTACCACGTTGATAGTTTTTCTCCAGGGTCTTATTTGATAACGTACTCTCTGCGATAGTGTAAAAGAGATCGCACTGATTCGTCATCCCACTCTTTAGCACTAGATTTACCAAACCAGTCAAAATGACTGGTTTTACAATTCAGTGTATTTTTCAATTCTTGGTAAATCTAGTGTCAAGGATCTTATTTGATAAAGTACGCTCTGCTGTAGTGGAAATAAAACCCACTCTATGTATAATCGGTCCTACAAATCGTATAACATAAAACCGATAGATGGATCCCCTCTGTCCAGTTACCTATGCTAAGTTTCCAGAGTTTTAAATTCACCATGCAACCGATAGGTGGCATGTTGATCGATAGATGGCGTTGTTATCCGATTTGTTTTTGGCCGCTAGAAGGCTTTTAGGGCCTTACTCTGGGAGTTGCGGTTCGTACCGAACGTTCGTTGTGACGTCACCTTGACGTCAGATTGCGGAAATTTTGACAGCAAACGATATTTTGGTACTCTGGGGGTTACATGCGGAAAGTTACCAATAGTTTAGGTTGATGTAAATTTCCGCATGTAACCCACAGAGTACCGAAATTTCGTTTGCTCTCAAAATTTCCTCGAGCTGACGTCAACTTGACGTCATACCGCACTTGCGGTACGAACCGCAACTCCCAGAGTAAGGCCCTTAGACATAAAAATGTATAAAAGAAACTACACCTGGAAGGGTGGGCGGGCTGGGAAGTTCGCTACAGTGACTCAGTTAATGGCGCCTAAGTCTAATTGTTTAACAGACCGATAGATGGCGTTGTTATCCATTTTTGGCCGCTAGAGGGCTTGTAGACTTAAAAATGTATAAAAGAAACTGCACCTCGAAGGGCGGGCGGGTTGGGAAGTTTTCCATAACGTTGTCAGTTAGTTTTCTGTAGCGACTCATTTGATGGCGCTTGAGCTAATTGTTTAACAGACCGATAGATGGCGTTAGTTATCCGATTTGTTTTTGGCCGCTAAAGGGCTTTTAGACTTAAAAATGTATAAAAGAAACTGCACCTCGAAGGGTGGGCGGGTTGGGAAGTTTTCCATAACGTTGTCAGTTAGTTTTCTGTAGCGACTCATTTGATGGCGCTTGAGCTAATTGTTTAACAGACCGATAGATGGCGTTAGTTATCCGATTTGTTTTTGGCCGCTAGAGGGCTTTTAGACTTAAAAATGTATAAAAGAAACTGCACCTCGAAGGGCGGGCGGGTTGGGAAGTTTTCCATAACGTTGTCAGTTAGTTTTCTGTAGCGACTCATTTGATGGCGCTTGAGCTAATTGTTTAACAGACCGATAGATGGCGTTAGTTATCCGATTTGTTTTTGGCCGCTAGAGGGCTTTTAGACTTAAAAATGTATAAAAGAAACTGCACCTCGAAGGGAGGGCGGGTTGGGAAGCTTTCCATAACGTTGTCAGTTAGTTTTCTGTAGCGACTCATTTGATGGCGATTGAGCTAATTGTTTAACAGACCGATAGATGGCGTTGTTATCCATTTTTGGCCGCTAGAGGGCTTTTAGACTTAAAAATGTATAAAAGAAACTGCACCTCGAAGGGCGGGTGGGTGGGGAGTTATCCATAACGATGTCAGTTACCTATGCTTTATGCAGAGTTCCCGGAGTTTTAAGACGTTTCAGGCTTTACTGAGCGCCGCTAGAGGGCTTTTGATGTATGAAAATAACTACATCTAGAAGGGAGAGCGGGTTGGGGACTCTGTTCGTACGCAATTGCATCAGCTTTACTAGTTCTTACATTCTAGCTTACGACGGCACACGGGCTCTTCTAAGTGCTTACTATGGGAGGGAATCGCTTCCTCTTCTCAATATGGTGAACGATTTAAATGTTGTTAATATTTGTAATTATTCTTATTGTGACTTTAGCTGGCAATCTATGCCGACAGTTGAATGTTCGCCATATTTGCACGAACGAATACCAATATGGACGTCATACACATGCAATGAAATATGTATTAAAATATAACGTTTCTTAGAGAAAATGAGAATTTCTCAGTATAATAGCTATAGACTTCCCACAGTTCTAGAGATCGAACACAATCCTTGATTTCTAGGTTTTCAATCAGAATGTAAGAAAAAAATAAAAGTCATGTGAAACATGTCACACAACTTTCATTTTACACGCTATTATTGACGGCCTTTAGCTTGTTCGAATTCCCTGACTGGCTTGGAAATCTTTCGGAGTCTTATTAGCCCAAAGATAGACTATATAGCTATAAACTTACCCTGTCATTCACTGCGGAGTTCTAATTGGAAACATATGGAACTAAATTTCAAACATCAGGGAGCAATAAGAAAGTCTGAAGCGCTGAAGTTTACTGTTTTGTTATACGAGATCTATTACATTTGGAGAGGGGAATAACAAATGTGACACATTTTGTATAAAAACGTTTTTAAATTGCCAAAATTCGGAGGTATTTTCTAAATTGAGGCGCATATCTTAATCGTACACATTTTAGTTTTTAGAAGGAAAAAAATGAGCATTTTCTCTTGATATAGAAACTTCCACAAATCAGTTTTGGATATACCCAAGCTGACAGAATTTTGAAAAAATATTCCTAAGTATATCTTAAAGGTTTGTAAACTGACTTGTAATAATTGGGCGTAAAATAATAGTGAAAAGATCATGTTCAAAGTGTTTCGTACATACTTTTCGCAATATAGCAAAGGGATCCGACCGAAAAGAGATCAGTTAGATATGTGCATTTGGAGCAGGCACATATACTAATAAATCTCCATTGGGTACAATTGGACGCAAAATAAGTTAAACAGTAGCTCAACTATAACAATTAGGACTCTAGGAAATGCTTAAGCTATTATTTCACCCGTTAATAAGATAGTCGATAGAAAAAGTTCACACATTTTAAATAATAATAAATGGTTCCTAAAAAATTTCTATGATTAAAAAAAGATAACTTCATGCCAGATTTATATAAAAGGAAAAAAGGGAAATTTTTTAGTGTTAGTTCATAAAATTGACAGTCAAATAACTTCACATTTCTAAATGTTTAAAAACTTTTAGGGCTGTCCCACCAAGTGAAATACAAATTTCAATGACTGTCGAGTGTATTTAAAAAATGACGACCGACGATATTTAAAAAAATGATTAATGTTAACTATATGGAAGCTTTCAGATGGCCAATCAGTTCTAAAAATCATGCAATAAGAAAGGTCACTACAAATGGATATCATTAAAAATAAATAAAAATATGTTATTTCAAAATAACGATACAATGGATTCAATCAGTTGATTCTTGAAATTGAATTATCAATATTCTTACAAATACCTTTTTACGAACGTGCAAGAAATTAGCCTGATAAAAAGATAAATTACCAAATAAAACGTATATGGAGATATTTTTTTTAAAACGGGGAATTCGTTATTTATAACGAAATTCTATGAGGATAAATATGATGCCTCATCCACTATAATCTCATTAGTGAAAAATGGAAGAAAGCATTAACAACTACATCTGTTAGATCGTAGTTTTAACATGCTTTAACCCTTTAACGAACAGTGGTTTCGGAGCCAAACCTCTGCTTTTGAAAAATATAGGATGGACTTTTAGGTTTTCTATGCTTATGACATTTCACAACAGACAGTATATAAGAACTCTATACTTCATTTAAAATATACGTAGTTAAACTTACTTTACCTGGAAAAGTCGGTAATAAGATTTTTTTTACTTATAAACCCGAATAAATGTCTATCCAAACAACACTTATAAATAGTTTATGTTTGGTACGGTCTACTGTCTTTCAACACGAGGGTGAATAAGACCTATACCTACAGATTAATGCCGATTCCAAATTGCTACGAGCATCCATACCTGCATTGGGATATTAACCCATGAATTCAGGTACCTAAAAGCAGCGCTCTACTATATGGCCCTCGTTCGTCTGTAAATCTGTTACTTTTTCTTTATCATACCCTTTTAGATAATAATCATTGTTCCCTCAGCATGATTAAACTTTTAAAAAAGCATTTTCACTCCCTACAAGATGCTGGATTTTGCATTTTAACCACCACTCAAAAAAATGTAAAAAAATTATGCATTTACATTTATAAAGTTCATAGATACCATTTATAAACTAATTTCATTAAATGCCGAAGAATTTATAATAGTGACCTTTAAAGGGCTAACGTAAAACGTTTAAAAATTTTTTTAAAAGTCAATATGCTCAGAAAATATGAAGTGTCCTTCCTGATTTGCATCTCTGTTGGTTTGCAGGTTCAAGGTTATTTAAAAAAAATGGCTGAAATGTACTGACTCAACCTAGATTACGTTTGTTAACAAATATAAATACAATTTGTCTTGATTCTGTTAAGACATAATATAAAAAAAAACTCTTGGGAAAAACATCTATACTCGTATAAATACTTAAAAAATTTCGGCTGTAAACGTATTTATATAAACTTAATTATATAATACAAACATTCAACCTTGTAATCAAGCTAGAATGCATACGTAAAGCAATATAATATATAATTGTTCAAGTAAACACGTTTGAAGCAAAATGGGCCTAAAAACCATTCAATTTAAAAGGGACATGACACTTGTTTAAAACAAAACTACTATCACAGTAAGTACTGGAATCGTTTTGGAATTTAGAATCCAATTTAAGGCAGTTTAGGAGAATTAAGTCATTTAATTTTTTTTTTAACCTGTAAAATGCTTTTATATTCTTTACAACTCAAGTCTACAACAAATGTGTTCTATAAATGCTTTCTACGTAAATCTGTGCAAGAATTTAGATACCTCTAAAATTATATTTAATATAAAAAAACCGACACAACTAAATAATGAGTCCTCGAATGAGTTTACTCATTTCATTTACAGTTTTATACTATATATTACAAAAAAAATTTATACATATTTTAACGCTTACATATTCAACACAAAATAAGACCGGCTAATACACAGAATTTGAAGGAAAATAAAACACAGGAAAAAGACATTTACAATTCTCATTCGCTAAAAATTCTTGTAAATTATATTATATGCACGAGTAACTTTCAAAGTAAAAAAACAGATATTTTTTTTCATACACGTTTGTAAATGTGAGAACGATGTGATCCAATTGAAACAATTCGACATTCTTTAGATTAAAGTCCCCATCGACTGACTTGGACATTTTGATTTGTAAAACAGTATAAGAATTCACAAACTTTATAAAAAGAATCCTTTACCTAAAGTGTCCGTCTGATAGTTGACCGTTGAAAACCCCGTAGTTATGACTCTGAACCAGCTATCGACGATCTAAGTGATTGGACAGAAAAATCATGATGCCATAAGCTATAATGAAACTCACACATTCAATCATTAAAGAATTAAACGTCAAATTTAATCGTTTTTCAACCGTTAATGTCTTCAAATATACATTTTTCTGTACCATTCACAGTTTACTTATGGAGAAAATATAAGTTGAAAGGTGTGGCAAGAAATGAGTTGTTTAGAACTTGTACACAAGTATATTCTCCTTTTCAACAAAATTTATAGATTACCAATATCAACAAATGTGCAAAGCACTTTATAAAACCATTTTCATTTTACTAAAAAATGAACTAAGGCTTGATCTTACTGAGATTAACTACTCATTTAATTATAGTGAATTGGAGGTAATCGTAAAATCAATATTAAAGTTTCGCGGAGTTCAATTGTATATCGTTTAATCTACGGTTATTTTTAATCAACTGTTATGCAATGCATCCTTGATTTGTCACACACACTTTTTAATTTTAAGAAGAGATGACATCATTAGGATAAAAATAAATTTAGAATTTTTCCCAGTGGAGTCATTCTGGCATTTCATGTCTTCTAAAAAGGTACAAGTTTCCTCTTTCTTTTTACAATTCTTACATTTGCTAGTGACAAGCAAAAAAGTGACAACTTCACCAAAAATTAACTATTTTTCGTGCTCTTATTAAAGATTGTGTCAGGCATAACTTGCAGAATTGTATGGGAAATGTTTAAATAAATCTTTCAATACAAAACTCCGAGATGTACAACGGTGTCCCCCATAGATTAACACGATGGTTTGGTTTGGCATTACAGTCGACTGTAATGCCCCAAGTAAAATTTGTCATTTATTATGTAAATCGTTCATTGTCAAAATTTTTATTATGTAAATCGTTCATTACGCTGGTAATGAACTACAGCTTAAGGTAGTTGGATATATACAGCTTGGAGATTCGTATGAACTCTCTATGCTTAAGACTTTTGTATTAAGTCTTTCCTTTTTAAGAGTTTAGGACGCTTCTATAATGACTTAGTTAAAATACCTAGCCCAGTGCAAGAATAATAGAGCTTTGAGTTACGATACTTATGCCTACCAGATGTGCAATTCCTTTTTCAAAGAAAAAAAGTTCTTATTTCAGACAAAGCTGGTTATTTTGTGTAAATGGCTCTTTAATCAGTTTTGTTAAACAAAATGAATGAATACTATACGTATCCCAACCCATAATGTGTCTATTTTTTCTACTTATCTTCCTTCCCGGTTAATTTCGTCTTTGCGCAGTGTCTAGTTTCTGTATGTCTCTCCTATACAAATATGTATTGCTGGTAGAATACATTATTTATCCCTCACCCATTCTTCATTCAGCTACAAATCGTCACTCCCATCAATCATCGTCAAAATCTATTTAACAAGAAATTTGCCCAGTTACTATTCCACTTTTTAAAGGTGCTAAATCACTGGGACCAAAAATAATTTAAAACGAGTAAGAGAACCATTTTGGAGCCGTTTAAGTTATTAATAATGTAGAACGATTTGAGTAAAATTCGCCAAACTCTGCCCTTCTCCGAATACATTTACATTGCACCCTGTATTTTTTTAGAGAATTTTGGCATAATCTATTTTTACACACCATATATACACTCAAGAGCCAAAACATTATGACCACCCCTACATTTTGCCATGAATTCGCCAGGATGACGTGGAAGTGGTAAATAACCGCTGCTGGAGAGTCGGAAGAATCATTCTTTCACTTACATCTGTGTGTAATGGGAAAGGCTGCAGATCTAAGCGATTTTGATAGAGGGCAGATTATAATGGCTGGGAACAAGTATTTCCGAAACTGCACGACTCGTGGGTTGTTTGCAATCTACAGTTGTTAGTACTTAAGCAACGTGTATGAATGACGGAGAAACCAGCAGTAGACGACATGGTGTTGGGTGTCCACACGCTATCAAAGAAAAATGTCGTCGGAGACTGTCTCGCATGGTGAAGCAAAACAGGAGCCCGACAGTGCCTCAGCTGACAACCCAATACAATGCACGGCCAAGTAGAATAGTATCGGAGCACACTGTTCAGCAGACACTGTTGGATAGGGGGCTACGCAGCAAACGTCCCATTCGTGTGCCTTTTCTGACCAAGCGTCATCGCCAACAGCGCCTACGCTGGGACCGGGAACATCGCGACTGGTCCATGGATCAGTGGGAGAAAGTTGCCTGGTCAGATGAATCACGGTTTGTCATTCATCACACCAGTGGCCGTGTCAGGATACGCCATCTTCCAGGCGAACAGTTGCTCCCTCAATGTACAGTAGGTCATACACATGCCGGTGGTGGAGGTATTATGCTTTGGGGGAGGTTCTTTTAGGCATTTCTGGGACCCGTGGTTGTGGTAGAGCAGACCATGAATACTACAGGGTATCTGAACATCATTACGGACCAGTTACACCCTAAACATGGCCTCTGTTTTTCCAGCTGGAAATGGAATGTTCCAACAGGACAACGCCCCGTGCCACAAGGCTAAAATTGTGTTGGAGTGGTTCCAGGAACATGATGCTGAATTCCAGTTAATGTCCTGGTCGCCTAACTCATCGGATCTCAATCCGATAGAACACATTTGGGATGTCATGGGATGGCAGTTCAGAGTTCAAAGACCACCCATTTGCAATATCTCGGATTTGCGTAACCGTTGCTTAAACATCTGGTACAATCTGCCGCCTTGGCATGGATGCCAAGGCGGGTTGAAGCTGTGTTGCGCACCAAAGGTGGGCCAACTCGTTATTGAAGGTGGTCATAATGTTTTGGCTCTTGAGTGTACTTTACCGAAACATAATCCCAAAGTGCCCTTTTACTTAATTAAAAACGTTTGATTTTTTAGATTCCTTTTTTCTTAAATGTACACTGACCATTTTAAATAGAAATGTGAACATGAATCATGTCATGTGGAAGGCAGGAAAGGAGTTTAGGGTACATGAGGCATTACTACTAGGGGTGAATCGTACTCTTTCGGACCCATATCGATCATGGTGCGGAGCCCCTATTACTGATGCTAGTTACAGCATTGATGGTTATTTAAAAGAATGTATTTATATGAAATAACCGAAGGGTTTATAGTAGATGGTATGGAGAACAAAGTATGTTTACTTCATGAGAGTATTTATAGACTGCACCAAAGCGGTAGAGAATGGAATAATGAATTGAAAAGAAAACTTGTATCATTAAGTTTTCAAAAGTTTAATAATTGTAACTGTGTATATATGGTGAATCAGAAAGTGGTTCTTTCTTTTCATGCAGCTATTACTTTATTCACTTAGACAACTGAAGTATTACAAAATGCACTTAATTAAAACTAAGCTAGAAGTTGCTGACTTGGATCTAATTAAATATTTTCTTGGAGTGAATTTTGGTTGCATAAATGGTAGTATACACTTGCATCAGAAAACGTATATTGAAAGATTAATCAAACGGTTTAAGAAACTACCTAAAAGTTTCCTTTACCATTTAAGGTTGAAAATAATCTACTTCCTAAAATTAAAGAATTAGAAGAAAATGACATTATGAAAAAATTTCCTCATAGAACTTTAATTGGTTGTATGTCTTTTACTGCTATTAGAGGTAGGCCTGCACTGCATTAGCAGTACACACAATGTCATAATTTTTTAATGGTTATACATATAAACATTGGTGTATTCTAGTATATTTCTAATTAAGTTTGTACTATAAAAGATTATACACTGTCTACCAATAAGTATTTAGACACCTGTGATAGAAAAGAAAAACTAACTTTATTCAAAATCAATAGTTGGTAGAACCTTCAAGAGAGGCAATTACAGCGTGAACCCTGCGGGGCATACTTTCCACAAGTCTTTGTATTACAGCTAGTAGTATTGTCTTCCACTCGGCTTGGAACGATGGCCGAATGGTTAGGGTGCTGGCCTTCTGAACCGGAATTCGAATCCCACAATGGCATGGATGTTCGTAGACGTTCGGAATCGGCTTTAAGCAGTAGGTCCCGATCTCATTAACCCTTGTGTTGCATAAAGTAGACCGTAGTGCTCCAAAACCAAACCAAAACAAATCCACTCGGCTTGGAGTAGACATACAAGTTTCTTCACTGATTTTGGACGGGTAGTGCACCCCTTAATTCGGCGATCCAACTCATCCCAGAGGTTCTCGATAGGGCTCAGGTCTGGGCAGGTCAGTCCATTCGATGAACTCCATTGGCACACGATGAAAGCCTTGGTTAACCTCGAAACATGACAATTGGCATTGCCGCTCTGAAAGTAACAGGGGTCCAACTCGTAAAACTGCCACAACGTAGGAAGCACATTGTCATCCAAAATAGTGCAGTAGGCATCGGCATTGAGCTTACCATGAATGGGGACCAAGGGTCCCAGTCTATACCAGGAGAACCCCCCCCCCCCAGACCACAATTCCACCTCCACGGAACTTGACTGTTAGTACAATGCATGCTGGCAGAAGACGTTCTCTAGGCATACGCCAGACCCAGCCATCCGAACGGCAAAGGGTGAACCTTGATTCGTCGCTCCAAAGAACCCGTTTCCACTAATCTACGGTCCAATTTCAATGTGCTTTGCACCCCATTAACCGAGCAGAGCGGTTGGACTTAGTGATCAAAGGCTTATGGGCAGCAGCACGACTATGAAAACCAAGCAGATGTGCTTCCTTACGGATGGTATTCATTGAAACAATACTCCCGGATGCCTGTTGAAACTCCTCGCGGATGAGGGCCATCGGTTGGGTACGGTTCTTCCGAATTTCTCTGGACAGCACTCGTCAGTCTCTATCTCCCAGTTTCGTTGGTCTGCCGACTCGGGGCACATTCCGACAATCACCGCTCACCTTCCACTTCTATAGGCCACTGTCGATTTTGGGTACTTCAGATCGCTAGATATGTCCCTTAAGGATCGGCCACATTTGTGATACCCGATAATTATACCTTTCTCGAAATCAGAGAGCTCCGAACTGCACGGCATCTTGCATGCGACTAATGCCGATGCTGTTTCCTTCACGATGTATACCGGCGGAGGCCGTGAAGTACCTCAGGACCGCAGATATCGTCATTTGCACAGGTGTCCAAATACTTATTGGTAGACAGTGTATTATTAATGTCAAAAGTTGACAATTCATTTTTAAAGCTTTTTCTGACGCAAATTGGGATTGTAACTAAACCTTTGGCCATTCCACTAGTGGTTGTATATTTCTGCAATGTTCCAATTTCATAGAAATCAAGTAAACAAAAAATGTATTGCTTTGAGCACGATGGAATCTGAATTCATTGCACTTACCGTAAGAGCGTTAAAACTGTCTAAGTCATCCAAATCTTACCGAAAGTGTAAAGAACTCTTGTGGTTTTCACATGATCTAGATGAACTTATTTTCTGAAAAAAATATTACCATCTCAATTTTGTGATGATTTTAATGTGCTTTATATTTTTGTAGAAACAAAGTTGAGAATATAAAAACCAAGCATATAGATATTAAGTAGAAATTTATTGGACAAGTTTTGAACGAAGAAAAAATTTTATTGTATTGTTAAAAGTAAAGAGAATTTGGTCGACTTCTTTAACTAAACCTTTGGTAAAGGACAGACTCCAATTTTTTGTTCATAACATTTTTGAAAAGATAAAAGAACATTTAAGTTTTTGGCCGATGGAGCCGTACGTTGGAAAATAGGACGTCACTCCGTCAAACTTTAGTTTCGGCCGAAAGTAATCTTTATGATAATTTATGAAAATATTTTATCCTCGATGCTTGTTTAACTGATAAAATGACCGCATGTGAGTCATCAAAATACTTGCTTGTTTTTCTTTTGTGAGGTAAGTTGCAGGGAGTATACATATTTTAAAAGATGCTTCGTGTATTAAAATAAGTTTTTATCTACAATTTCACATCTGCTTCTTCGTCTTTAGAAAATCGCTCTGCATATTTAACAAGTCACTTCACACATACAGAATTATCAAATATTACGGAATTATTAACTTTGTATTTTATATTTTTAACTTTATTTTGTAATGTTTAATTCTCAACTGCATTTAGATTTGTAAATACTGAGAGAAAAGTGAAAAATGTATTTTGAGTGGACAGCTATTCTACTATACTACGTTTAAGCAATCCAGTAAACTCAGGACGAATATATTGAACGTTAATATAAAAAAAGTTACGTGGACAGGGGTACGTTGGTGATGCATCAATGAGTAGTAAAATTAATGGTGTACAGCGGATGCTCTTGGAATGTGCAATAAAGATGTAACACCAAACATTTTCAAACTCCTAGAAATATTGGTCGTTCTACCTGTTTCAACAAATGCAAACACAAGATCCTTTTTGACTTTACACCGTTTAAAAACTTATTTACGCAATTCAACGGGTAATAATGGAATGAATGGATAGGCGCTCTTAAACGTTCATAGAATATTTACCCCAGCTGTAAAAGACATTTTAAACGAACTTGCAAAAAAGCCCCGTCATTTGGATATTATTTTATAAATCAATAAATGTTTAGCTTGTATGTATACTGGTTTAATTCCTATTTGTTGGTAAGCTATTTTTTCTTATTTTTGGTCAAATTCATTGGTTTTATAGAATATTCACATTTATATCATTATTATTTAGGTAGATGTTACATTATGAGTAGTATTTTCTAGCTTGATTATTTCCTACTTTTTAATAAAAAAATAAAATATTTTACCTCTTATTATAAAAAAAAAATATATGTTCTTTAACTAAAAAAAATCAAAATTTAACTAAACAATGTTGTCTAAATAAAAAGTCAAAATTGTCTAGCTGTCTAAATTAGGGAAATAATAGTGCTTTATTACATACTCAAATTTCTTTCAGTAGTATCAGAAAATTATGACCTCCCCCTTTGAAAAAGTTCTGCGTATGCCACTGATACAGATCAGTCCATTATTGATGCTAGACCCTCCAGGTCAATCCTGGCAGGGTAGGGGGGAGGATCACAATTAGCTGCATAGAGTTTGCTCCTTACTGAGTTAGACTTCAACAAAATTGAACAATGACTGACCTCTTTTAGATCAGAAGCAGATTGGTAGTCATGGGTTGCTGTTGTGGTGCTGGTCATCAGTTATGAGTTACCTTATGGCTTTGGCTCAGTTGTATAAAAGAAATTATCTTATTTTTTTAATATTTTATCATGCCTTTTGCTCATTAAGATGATTAATGTGAAAGAATCTATTATTAAATGTTTTTCAAAATAAACGCCTGAAAATCATTCTTAAAATTTAATGGCTACATAACACTTCAAATGAACTTTTAAACAGAGAAAGATACAATGAAATAGAAAAAGAAATTAAATATAGACATTAGAAATTAACTGGGCACATTTTGAGAATGAATAACAATAGCATACCAAGAGTCACAATGACATGAGCCTCTGAGGAGAAGAGGGAGCATGGGCACCCACATCTCTCCTGGCAACACATGATAGAAAAAGAAAAGTCTGAGGCTGGGTGGGTCAGGATGAAGAAAGATTAGCTGCATTGGACTGCTGGCTGTACAGATCTAGATTAAAGGTCTTATGTGCCATAAGACATAAAAAGAACTAATGATGAATAAATGAAACAAAAGAACATTTTTAAAAATGTTTATTTAACAGAAAAGAAAAATACAAAATAATTAACAAAACAAAGTTTGAAATTACTCAAGTACCTGACATACATTAGTATAAATCTAATTTTGCCAAAATATTTCAATTACATCATGTACGAAAAATAACTTTAAAAGAAAAACTTAAAAATATAAAAAACCTAGAGTAATACTAGCCAGAAAAACAATCAGCAGTTAACCTTATTTAATTAACCTATTTCAACTAGACCTAATCAGTTGAAATATAGACCAAAAACTCATACACAGCATGAAAGTAACACAATTTAAATAACTCTTCATAATAAGAATATGGTAACAATTACAAAATTTTAAAACTACAACAATCATAATTTCTCAAACGAGTACTAATGTGAAATTACTATCTTTATGTAATTCCAATTACAGGATAAAAATTGCAATCATTCCCTTTTATTCTTTGGTTTAAATCATATTAAGACAGACATGCCAAGATTTAAAATAAAAAAAAATTAATGAAAAAAATTCAATGAAATTCTGTATTTGATATGAAAATATTCACGCATAAAATGTATAAAATTAAAAAAAAAATTAAAGACATCAAATATAATTGTAAGAAACAATAAAATACATTTCAATCAATAAACAATTCAAATACAAAACTTACATAGTATATTAATTAAATATACCCTACAACATAATTTATACTTATTTTGAATACGTTTAGAAAACTGTATATTTAAAAACAGGGAATATATAAAAAGAACATTACAGCAAGGCTCTATAGGAAAGTCAGGCAAATATATATATATTATAAAAACTTTCACTTTTCTCCCACAGGTGAATATCACCTATAATAATTGCAAAAAAATACCACTTCTCTACAAATCGTGAAGAGGTTTTTTAATATATATATATATATATATACACACAAAAAAATAAGATCTTTATAGAAAATTTATATTGGTGACTTATGCATGTGATCATGCAGAAAATGTAAAGTGAACTTAGCATCTCTCTAGATGGCTCTCTAGGAGAGGTAGGCAACAATATAATATATAAATTTGTATTACATCCCAATAGGTATATATCACCTAAAACTGAAGAAAAATAAACTAAAATAAATAAAAAAAAAACTACTAGTTCTTTACAACTCTTAAAGATTTATTTATGTCCTGAGTTATATCATCACTATCCTCTATTGCATCTCTTATAGTTTCCTCTATCCATTGAACTAAACTATTATGAAATCTTCTCATTTCATAATTGGCCGGAGAAAAATAAAAATCTAAAAAAAGAATAAACTTTTCAATAGAACCTACTGCCTTTATTACATCAGGACTTATAATATAATCAATCATTTTGGAATCCTCATACATAAGAATAGTTGAACTGTTAGAGCTTTTAACATCACAAAAGGCCTGGGATAGTTTAGCATCTAACTTACAAAATTTTGTTTCAATACGCTGAGGTGCAATTGAGGATAAATATTTATCAACAGCTTCACCACACATGGCTGGAATGGGATAAACATGCACAACTAAATTTTTGCTTTTCACTTTAACATTATTGAAGTCTTTCATAGATTTCAGAGTTGAGTATTCACCATGTCCATTAGCAATACGTTCTTTACGCTCCAAAATCTCTTTCTCAGCAGCAACTTTCCTTTCAGTCATCTGCCAACAATAATCATTACTAAAAACATCAGGTTTTTGAATAGCTGCTTCGCCTTGTTCCTTAATTTTTCTTTTGGCCTTTCTGTTCATTTTATCAAAACTGTAATTTAACTTCTTATTCTGAAATAAGAAAGTGAAATTAACTGTAAGAAATAAACCCATGAAATAACAGTTCCAAATAATGATGTTATATTACATATGATCAATATAGAACAGGGTGGGGAAATGTGTCGCTCTGTTGAGTTCAGTGTGCTCATATGCTTATTTTGTAAATTCATGTGTCTGTAATATTGTAAATAGATTATCAATTTGTGAAGTAATATTTTAAATGTTTCATAACCAAAGCAAACTAAGTTCATTTGGAAAATTTTCATAAATTGGGTTTTAAAATGTTTGAATCATAATTAAACCAGAAACTAATTTTACACACTGTTTTTAGAGTATATGTAAATATATTAAATAATATGCAACCGTTACAATTTTATTTTGTAAAAGAACAGATAGATTTTTTACTCTGGTTGTGACATTTTCACTCATTCAAAAAGCAGCTACAGAACTATATTACAAATGCAAATGCAGTATTGATCTATTTTAATAGTTGAGTATTAGAAGCTATTACCAGAATCAAAATATCCATATCTAAAGAAAGCTACTGGCCATCTAATTTCAATTTTTCATATAATTTACTGATACAAATATATTTCTCACAATTGGCTATTTATCAACTAGAACTTCTGAGGATGGCTTTATCAAATTTTGAACCAAATTTTTATGACTTTGCCAATAGGTTTTAGTCATATTACATACTACAATTCATCAATACATTTTTATTAATGATAAAATTTTTAAGTCTTACTTTTAAATACTATATGACATGCCAACATTCTCGCACCACTGTCAGGTGCAACAGCATGGTGGTTTTAAAATTTAACATGCTAATTATACAAGTAATCTACATACATACATACATACATAAACAAAACAAAACCCAAACAGGTTATACTTAACCACATACACTCAAGAGCCAAAACATTAGGACCACCTGTCAATAACTAGTTTGCCCACCTTTGGCTCGCAACACAGCTTCAACCTCCCTTGGCATGGATATCACGTCCTTGGTAGATGGCGAAAGACATAGTACCAGACGTTTAAGCAATGGTTACACAAATCAGAGATATTGCAAATTGGTGGTCTTTGAACTCTGAGCTGCCGTCCCATGACATCTCAAATGTGTTCTATCAGACTGAGATCTGATGAGTTAGGCAGCCAAGACATAAACTGGAATTCATCATTATGTTCCTGGAACCACTAATACAATTTTAGCCTTGTGACACAGGACGTTGTCTTGTTTGAACAATCCATTTTCAACTGGAAAAACAAAGGTCATGTAAGGGTGCAACTGGTCCGCAATGATGTTCAGATACCCTGTAGCACTCATGGTCTGCTCTACCACAACCATGGGTCCTAGAGACGCCCCAGAGAACGTCCCTCAAATAATAATACCGCTACCACCGGCCTGTGTATGACTTACTGTACATTGAGGGAGCAACTGTTTGCCTGGAAGAGGCGTATCCTGACGCGGCCATTGGCATGATAAATGACAAACCGTTATTCATCTGACCAGGCAATTCTCTCCCACTGATCCATGGACCAGTCGCGATGTTCCTGGACCTAGCACAGGCGCAGTTGGCGATGATGCTTGGTCAGTAAAGGCACATGAGTGGTATCTTTGCTGCGTAGCCCCATATTCAACAGTGTCTGCTGAACAGTGTGCTCTGATACTATTCTACTTTGCCCTTCATTGTATTGGGTTGTCAGCTGAGCAACTGTCTGGCTCCGGTTTTGTTTCACTGTGAAAGACAGTCTCCAGCGACCTTTTTATTTGATAGCATGTACACTCCAACACCATGTCGTCTACTGCTGGTTTCACCATCATTCATCCACTTTGCATAAGTACTAACAACTGTAGATTGCAAACAACCCATGAGTCGTGCAGTTTCAGAAATACTTGTTCCAAGCCTTCAAGCCATTACAATCTGCACTCTATCAAAATCGCTTAGATCTGCAGCCTTTCCCATCACACACAGAAGTGAAAGAATGATTCTTCAGACTCTCCAGCAGCAGCTAAATACCACTTCCCCCTGATCACGTGCCGTCCATGTCATCCAGGCAAGTTCATTACAAAATGTGGGGGTGATCATAATGTTTTGCTTCTTGACTGTATATTATTAGTTTCTAAATTAAAATTGAGCAAATTAAATTCAAAAGAAACACACAGTAGTAAATTATAAAGCATATATTAAAATTTATACATTTAACAGTGTATTAGTAGCTGTTTTAGCTTTAACAACTCATTTTTCAGATGTTTTTTTTTTTTAGCAATATTGACCCTGATCAAAATATTTACATTTTACTATTATCAAGTTTCTAGAATCTGACTACTCAAATTTATCCTAAATTCAGTTTGGTTTTCCAGCACAGAACTGAAAATTCTTTCACAAGCAGCATTACTATGTGGAAAAAGTAATATATTCAGCCTTATTTTTGGATACAGTTTGTATTTAATTGCTGAATTATGATCTTTAATATTTCAAAAGTTTTCTTATTTTCTGACAATTTGAGGAGTTTCCAGAGTTATCAATTTCTCTGATTTCTTTGAAAACCCCAAAGCAGTTGGTACGTCTGTTATTTTTCTGTATATTTTAACTAACACTTAATGAAAATGTTCTGGTAACACTTTTAATTAAAATGTATACTACTTTTACTAAAGCAAAAATGAATTCATATATTTAACACAATGTAAATATGGTATGGCTTTTCATGATGTATACAAAATTGTAAGATAACTCTTAACCTTGCATACCCACTTCAAATATAGAATTAAAATATCAAGGAACTTAACTTGAATAAGTCATGCTACTTAGAAATAAAATTTCTAAACCAAAGAAATGTTCGTTGATCTTGCAAAGAATAGATATGTTCACAAAAGTTGTCCAATTTAAGTTAAGATAATACTTTGTTCATGCACACAACAAAATTCAACATTAATTTTAATTAAGCTACCTCTCTTATTTTTAACAATAGATTTTAAGTATTTATATATATATATGATATAAACATTTTGTTCCTCCTGATTTTGGTACACACTACTTTTAGGTAGTTAGATTCCATTAAGTCTGATGTGTGTTAACACTTAGCAAAAAAAAATCTTATGTAACTGTAATCTCATTAATACTGGAATTCCATGTATATGTTAAAAATGCCATGCTTCCAAAAAATACAAAATTAAAAGAAAAAATAGAAAATTTAAAATACTAAAATAACTAAACATAAACGGATATTTTTAAACATGGCAAAAAAAAAAAAAAAAAAAAAAGGGAATAATACAAATGATTTTACATCTTTATTAGAGCTTTATTTTAACCTTTTGTCAAGCATGGCACTGCTAGAATACAAAATTACTTCTGTTTTGACAGCGCACATAAAGCAAAATTTATATATAAAAAATAGATTGATAATATATAGATTATGAATAACTTAATGAAATATGGTAAAATACATTTTACTGTACTTTATTAAGCTGTTAAAAGAAAAGTTGTTCAAATTCTAGGAAGAACAAGAAAAAAATAACCTAGATTAGACATCAGATGAAAATTTTTGCTATCATTTGAACATTGAATTGATTGATTAAAATTAAAATGACTCATGTAACTGATTTTATAATTTGAAGACAAAATAACATTCAGAAAGTGATTGATATTCAATAAAAAAATACAAATAGCTATTAATGATATATTTTAAAGAATAGGATGCCTTGAATTTGACATAATAGGATGATGCTGATAAACTACTTTTGATTACAAAATCTAGAATACCCTTTTAAGTATACCACACAATTTATATTTACATCATTTTCCTACAATAAGTAAGAAATATGGTTAATTGCTGATGATATTAATGACAATTTTATTCTATTTTGACAGCATTAAAACCAAGTACCCAGTTCTTCATTAAAAATTTATATTCAATGATACCAAATGAATTTAAATCAACAGCCGTGTACTAAAGTAACACTAGAAATTATAATAAATATATAAATTATCTAAGCATCATTATTAAAGGTTACTGCTCAGAAAAAGGAAAAGACTGGTCATCACAAACAAGAAATAACTAAGGCGATTCAAAACTTCAAATTCAATGACCAGCAAAATGATCACTGAAAATCCACTGACATGCAGGCATGTTATTAATTTTTTTTTCTCTTTTACTTATTTACTTTTATTTAAATGAAAAAAATAATTCAATATTTAAATTTAAATTATAATACTATTACTAAAGGTAATTAAACTTTCTATAAAAAGAATTGCAAAGTAGATAGGATGGTAATCTTAAGTTATAAAAAGATATACATATGGGGTTATTCCATGTGAAATCAACACAATTTTAGAACAAATTCTACCTGACCCCCTCCAATTTTGATTAAATTTGGTATAGTAAGTGACTTCATGGTAATAAAGAAAATCCCCAAATCTTCTGTTCAAATAATAATTGGTTTGGGAGTTATAAGGCTTTAAAGTTGCCAGATTTGTCTAAAAAATACACTATCGGCATACCTTTAAATGACACTTGCTACTCACCTAATTAAGCTATAGATATGTGCAAGGTGTTATTTTAAACCTTTTTTAATGGGCTTTCATATGATATACAACACATGATGACTTGAAAATTTTTTAAAAAATTTAAATTTAAATTAAAATTTAAAATTTAAATTTCTCAAAAAGCCAAGTTTTTAAAATTTTGAAAAAAATCTCAAAAATTGCTCATATTATTGTTAATTAATTCTCAAAGTTTCATGTTGGGATCATAATGGGATCACAAGCTACAAAAGTTTTTTGTTTGATATATTTATTATTGCAATAACGAAAATGAGAACATGCATTCATTACTTTTAATCTAACTCATCTGTATAGGATGGCATTAATGTTTACACACTACCTTATCGACATATACTCTAGTAAATAGTACATTTAACATTTGTGAAGATTTTAGAATGAAGAAAAATCATTAAAGTACATTACTTTTGATGGATGGTGCTACTTATTTAGTTGAAACTGGTAGAAATCTTTATGTGTTTTGAGAATTTCTACTTCAGAAAGAATATACATTGGTCCTGTTAGAGATAAAGGATTCACCTTACACATAACATCGGAAATTGGAATTCATAGTACATCTGGCTTCATACATTGTGACATAGTACATTGGGATTATAATGGGATCACAAGCTATAAAATACCAAATTAGCTTCCATTAACACATGGAAAAATTAACACATACAAGGACTGCCTTGCTATGATGATTTGTAATCCAGCATCAGTCAGCTGCCACATGAGAGAGTGTACATCATGTTCTGGGACTACATAATTAAAACCTATACTTGATGAAACATTCGATGAAAATACAGTGGAAAAGGTCATTTTCAATCAGTGGATTTCTGTTGATAGGAGCTCTTTAGAAACAATACAAAAGTCAGCATCAGAATTTATTGACTTATTTTGTGAGAAAAAGTTTATCATTACTTTGTGATGAAACAACAAAATTCATTTATAAACAATATAAAAGGAAATTTAAAAGATTCAGAGTTTGTAGTTCTTGATTTTGCTGAAAATTACTTATTTGTTATACAGGAGGAGGCCCAGATCTGTCACTGGACTAATCTACAACTCACCCATTTGTTATATATTACAAAGGGAAGTTTGGAATTGACCACTTTACATACATTGTAATTTAAGACTGTTTGGTGCCCAATACAGTAGCAGTTTACTGTTTTCAAAAGAAGCTTATTACTTTTAAGACAGAATTTTAAAAAAAAGTGCAAGGAAAATATTTTATTTCTCAGATGGGTCATCTGCACAATATATAAATAACAAAAAAACTTTGCCAATTTATGCTTACATAAGGAAGATTTTGGCATTGAGGCAGAATGGCATTTTTGGACAACTGCTCATGGTAAAGGACCTTGTGACGGGGTAGGAGGTACACTCAAGAGTTAGCGGCTTGAGCAAGCCTACAACGACCATATAAAAATCAAAAACTTACACCACAACAACTTTTTAACTGGGCACAGGAAAACATCACAGGAATACATTTTGTTTTTCAACCCAAGAAGAACATGTTTCTACAGCTATATTTCTAGATGACCAATTTAAAAATGCTTTTGCAAATTCTGGGACTCAGAAATATCATGCTTTTATACCCACAGAATCAAAAACAAAAGTCTTTGAGAAGACATTTTCCTTTTCACAAGATTTATTGATGAAAACTGAGATAGCATCACAATAAAAGCTTCTATTTGCTGATAAAAATGGCTATATTACTGCTGTTTATAATTGCAACTGGTGGCTTACATTTATGTTAAGAGAAAGAAGAGAAAAACTCTGAAGAGGTAAAAGTGACATTCCTTCACTCATCTGGACCATCACCATCTTTTTTTATATCTATATAAGCCAGATGTACTATGGATTCCAATTTCAGATGTTATGTGAAAGGTGGATCTTTTAACTCCAACAGGACCAATGTATATTCTTTCTGAAGTAGAAATTCTCAAAACACATAAAGCTTTCTACCAGTTTCAACTAAATAAGTAGAACCATCCATCAAAAGTAATGCACTTTAATAATTTTTCTTCATTCTAAAATCTTCACAAATGTTAAATGTACTATTTACTAGAGGATATGTCGATAAGGTAGTGTGTAAACATTAATGCCATCCTATACAGATGAGTTAGATTAAAAGTAATGAATGTATGTTCTCATTTTCGTTATTGCAATAGTAAATATATCAAACAAAAAACTTTTATAGCTTGAGATCCCATTATGATCCCAACATGAAACTTTGAGGATTAATTAACAATAATATGAGCAATTTTTGAGATTTTTTTTCAAAATTTTAAAATTTTGGCTTTTTGAGAAATTTAAATTTTAAATTTTAATTTAAATTTAAATTTTTAAAAAATTTTCAAGTCATCATGTGTTGTATATTACATGAAAGCCCATTAAAAAAGGTTTAAAATAACACCTTGCACATATCTATAGCTTAATTAGGTGAGTAGCAAGTGTCATTTAAAGGTATGCCGATAGTGTATTTTTTAGACAAATCTGGCAACTTTAAAGCCTTATAACTCCCAAACCAATTATTATTTGAACAGAAGATTTGGGGATTTTCTTTATTACCATGAAGTCACTTACTATACCAAATTTAATCAAAATTGGAGGGGGTCAGGTAGAAACCTTGTGTTGATTTGGTATGGAATTACCCTATGACGATTTACAAAAAAATTCAACTTTTTATGTTATACTGAGTAAAATTTGTGTTTCCTTTGCTACACACAATGAATAAACCTATAACATATGTAATTTGAAGCAGCAGCTTTTATATGACATAAATATTGAAAAAGTTAAAATTATGTAAATAATTTCATGTAGTGATATTTATTTAAAACAGTAAAACTGTCTAGCATTATAAATTCTTATATTCCTAAGAAAATATATTACTCCCTATTTGAAAGTAGTGTTATAACTTTTGATAATTTAATAATGAAAAAGTACAAAACTTAAGTCAATACAGCTGATATTACATCATCATTTTCTATCTTTATATAGAAAATTTTCATACAAATTATAAATTTGGCAATTGAATTTTTTAAAAAGTTTATTTATGTTGAAGTTACAACATTTCCGAACTACTGCCTTAAAGTTCTATTTGAATGAATAGTTTATGTTCTGTTGAGTTTCTTCTACTGTATATGATATTTTGTTCTTAAGAAAAATACCTACAACTTAAAAAATATCACTGGAAAAAACATGCGATTTTCCTTTCTACAATTTAAAGAAAGAAAACTTTATAGAGAACATGCAATTAAACAAAATGAAACATTCAACTTTATGATATTTACAAATATCCTTTTTTTTATCATATGAAATTCCCCCCCCCCTTCACCCACCTTACCTACAAAAGTATTTAAACTATACCAAAGCCTCTGTAAAAAGCAAACATCAGATTGGAATAGACTTATGTTTTACTCATCCCCTAAATGGTGAACAAACATAATTTTAAAAATGAGTCAGAATTTAAATTCCTTCATTAATGTGTTCTTCAAACTCTTACACAATTTTGAGTGGTTTGGTTTGGATTGGATTGGAGCATTACTGTCAATTATTTTACTACATGAGCCATAAAAATTAGAATTTTAAAATATTAGAGCAGAGATTCTTGAACTTTTAAATCACAGCAGAAGTTGGAAATTCAGCCCAGAGCTCTAAAGTTCATATTGAAGTTATACACTGTATCTAGTAAATATAACAAAATGGCATTGACAACACGAAACAGTTTTGTCATTTAAGCTCGTACGACATTTGATTTGATGGTTTAAATTCTATTCTGCATTAATTTCCTATTAGATTTTTTTTTTTTTTTGTAACAATTAGGGCAAATACTCAAATCCACAATTTGTTATATTATTAATTTATCATTATTACATTTATTACAAATTTTTACTTGGTTTCAAGAAACAAATTTAACAAGCAGGATAAATCTGTTTAGTTTGTATAATAACATATTTGGTAGGATTTCAGATAATTACAACTATATATTTTGCATTGCATTGAGACATGACCTGTATTTAGTTTTCGTACTGACATATGAATTATGACATCTTACTTTATAAAATAGACAACCATGGTCTTACATATTTTTTAATTTTAAGAAAATCATGACTTTATAGTTTTTTTAAATATAGTTCATGTAAAAAAAAAATAAAAGTACTATATATATTCTAATATATATCAGGTGCTATGTTCCTCCAAAAATTGAATAAAACCAACATCAGTATACTGCTTTTAGATTTTGGTACAAGAACAGTTATACCAATTGACTTTGCAGTTCCGATACATTTTAAGGATCCTGTCTCCAGTCAGCAATACACTGAAAGAAAATTAACCACATTCCCTTTATCACTAATTTAGCATTTCAAAAAATATTCATAAGACAGAACAAAACAAAACTACCAACAAAAGTAGACCTACCCAGTTGAAATTGTTCTAAATAGTCCAGAACACTTTTGATTCTTAATAATAAATGATATGACAGCCTAATTTATACGGCCATTTGGTATATTACGAGCAGTTTGAATAAAACAAGTAAGCATATACTATTACAAAGACATTTATATAACAAAGATGCATCACAATCTTACGAAGAACTGTTGAGAACAATCAACAGTTTTATGTACAAGTTTTTATGCGCAATATCTACTTACTTAATAGTAAAATAATAATTATAATTTCTTAAACTGCAATCAAGAAGCAGAAATTGTTTTCAGTAGTCAAGAACATACCTTTGACTCTCAAGGATATGACAGCATAATTTAAACTGTCTTTTACGATATAAGCATTATTTATAAAAACAAGTAAGCATATATTTAGAAAATGTAAAATGATAACAGTAATTTAATTACATAACTAATTTGATATAAGAAGAGATAGAGAGAATATGTCAAGAACATAATAAAGATGTTTATTTGAAAAAAAAAAAAAAAACAGATAAAAACTTACGTGGAAAGATATGAAATTTATCGTATATTACGAAGCACAGGAAATGCGGATCTTAGAAAAAGAAAAATCTAAATTAACAAATAAAACTAGAGTAATCGCAACCAGGATTCTGGTTTCACCAGCACGAACAACGAACTGTCAAACGAGTTTTAGCGCCGTACACTAATCTTATGTTGCCAATCTGTTGTTTACTAATAATGTAAAAACTGTTACTTTTATTTAAAATAATACTTTTATTCAAAATAATTTCTAATATTATGATTTTTTAGGTTAAAAGGAAAATTTATAATTTTTGCTTTTTGTACACTTGCAGTACACTATAACACAGAGTGTGGGTGAGTTATAAGGGGCAATGCTCAGGTTGTCATATTCATTGTAACTGTAACTGTAACTTTTGATGCAACTGTTTTGGAACGAGATTTTATTAGTACGAGTTGTTTAATGAATAAAAAAGTTGATTGGAATAAGAAAGCGGCTTGTGGTTTTTCGTGTTTGAGAAACAGAATAGTTTTTAAAAGTAGGGTTTATTTTCACCGAAGCCATTAGAATTTTTGATACGTTACTAGCATAAAATGCGTTAGTTTTTCGTTTTAAAGAAATAACGTATTATTTTTTGGCGTCCGCGACAGGACAAAGCAATTGTTTTTTGAGTTATGGCTAATTTAGAAGCTCTCGAGAAATCACGGAAAATGGGCAGAGCCGCTTTTACGAAAGCTTACAATAAATTAGAAGGCCTGTTAATTTCGGAGAAGGTTGATATTTGTGAACTGGAAGCTGAACTAAGTGTTTTGAAATCGAAAGCTGATCGTTTGGAAATAACACATGCTAGTATACTTGAATTAATTCCAGAGGTAGAATTCGAAGCGGAATTTGAAGTTGTTGAAGATTTTCGTGATAAATCTATTCGAATCGAAACTAAGGCTAGATGGATTAACAACAATCTTCAACATACTGTGAGTACAATTTTGCATTCAAATATTAGCAACTCTGATATAATTAATCCTGTTGAGAATACTGCTGTTGAAAAAAGAAAGTTTAAATTACCTAAGTTAGAATTAAGAAAGCTTGATGGTAACATTAAAGAATGGCTTTATTTTTGGAGCCAATTTGAAAAAATTCATCTAGATTCTGGTATTGAAGATTCAGACAAATTCCAATATCTGTTACAATCAACCGTTGAAGGCTCTCGAGCTAGAGAAGTAATAGAAAGTTTTCCGCCAACTGGCGATAATTATCTTAAGGCGATTGATTGTTTGAAAACTCGTTTTGGTCGTCATGACTTACAAGTTGAAGTTTATGTTAGAGAACTATTAAAATTAGTTCTGAAGAATGCTAGTTCGAATTTTTGCGCGAATAATTTGTGTGCATTATATGATAATTTAGAGCAACAGATTCGTGCACTTGAAACCCTTGGAGTTACAACTGATAAAAGTGCAGCTTTACTTTACCCTTTGGTTGAATCTTGTTTGCCCGAGGAATTTCTAAGAGCCTGGCAGCGAAATTCTAATTTTAATCTTGGAGATGATTGAAAGAAAAGACTTGATAGTTTGTTAAAATTTTTAAAAGCAGAAGTTGAATCTGAAGAAAGAATCAGTTTAGGTATGACGGGTTTCGGTTTGAATGATGAAACATCATATAAAAATGTAAATAAATTAAATAAAAGTAAAATGTGTACTGCAGCCAATCTGTTGAACACTTCTAATGAAGAGAAGTTGTGTGTGTTCTGCAGTGGAAAACATGATTCATCAAACTGCTTTAAAGCACAAAAAATGTCTTATAGTGAAAAAATAAAAATTTTAAAAGGTAAAGGAATTTGTTTCAAATGTCTAAAAGGTGGGCACAAAGTATCAAAATGCCGTTGTTTTGTGAGGTGTATTATGTGTAATAAGATGCATTATGCAATAATGTGTACTGAGTCAAATAAAAATGTTAATAAGCCCAAATCTAATAATTCGGAGAAGGAGATTGAAGAGCAGAATAAATTAGTAAATTTATCGAGTATTTCTAATACGCGACAGGTTTTGTTGCAGACTTTAAAAGTTAAAATTATAGGTAAGAACTGTAGTTTAACAGTAAGAGCAATGTATGATACGGGAGCTCAAAAGTCGTATATTAGAAAAGAAATAGTATCTGTTTTAGGTTTAGCACCATTACGGCAGCAACTCATGTCACATACAGTTTTCGGAGGAGAAAGGATGAGTAAGGAGCTTCATAATGTTTATAAAATTGAATTAGGAAGCCTAGATGGAAATTTTATGTGTAATTTTGATGCAGTTGATCAGGATATTATTTGTAATGATGTCCCATCTGTTTCGTACGGCCCATGAAGATTAATGATTAATGAATTAAAATCTATGAACATACAAATATTTGATATAAAAGAAAATTTGGGACAAATCGATGTTCTTATTGGAGCAGATGTTGCGGGTAGACTTTTTACTGGGAAGAGAAGAGTTTTGTCGAGTGGACTAGTTGCCATTGAATCCTATCTAGGATGGACTATCATAGGAAAAGATAACTTATCTGAAAAAGAAGAAACTGCTATGATGGTAATTTCGATGGTTCTAAGAGAATCAACTATTTCGGATCTTTTCAGTTTGGATGTCTTGGGAATAAGTGATCCTGTGGAAATAAAATCAAAAAGTGAGAGAGAATACAAGACCAAACTGTATTTTGAAGAAACAGTCAAAGTAAATGAGGATGGGAGGTATGAGGTTTCTCTGCCATGGAAAGAAGATCATCTTCCTCTACCCAGTAATAAAGATATTGCTATGAAACGACTAGAAGCATCGACTAGAAAATTGCATTACGAAAACTTATTTACTGCTTATGATGATGTGTTTAAGGAATGGGAAATACTAGGTATAATTGAAAATGACCCTGTTCAATCATCAGTTTGTCATCAAGAACACTATTTGCTTCACAGGCCTGTTGTAAAACAACATGGAACAACCAAGGTGCGTCCAGTTTTTGATGCCTCTGCCAGACAAGTTGGGTCACCTTCACTGAACCAATGTCTAGAATCTGGACCTAATTTATTAGAATTAATCCCCAGCCTTCTTCTCAGATTCAGAGAACATAAATATGGCATTATTGCGGACATAGAAAAGGCGTTCTTGCAAATAAGTGTACGACCAGAAGATAGGAATTTTCTTAAATTTTTTTGGTGGAATGAAAAAGAAAATGTATCCCTAAAGTTAATGCGGCATACTCGGGTGGTGTTTGGAGTGAAAAGTAGTCCTTTTCTTTTAGAGGCTGTGCTAGAGCATCATTTGAAAAAGTATTTAAAAAATTCGTCATATAGTAAGAAAACTGTTGATATACTTCTACGAAGTTTTTATGTGGATGATCTAGTTACAAGTTTAGATGACAAATCAGAAATATTGTCCTTTATTGAAGAGTGCCGTCATATCTTGGCTGAAGGAAAATTCAACTTGAGAGGATGGAAATATACAGGAGATGAGGACTTGGAACAGAGTACTTCAGTTTTGGGACTTATTTGGAATCGCAGAGAAGATCAATTGAGAATAAATCTGGATTGGCTGAAAACATATGAATTTGAAATTGTATCGAAAAGAGTAATTCTTTCTGTTGCGCATAGAATTTTTGACCCTGTCGGGTTTCTATGTCCTGTATTGTTAATGCCCAAGCTAATGTTAAGAAAGATGTGGAAAGACAATATCCCGTGGGATAGAGAGGTTGAAGATGATATGAAATTTGAATTTTTAAAATGGTTTGAAGAATTGGGGTTCCTGAAGAATTTGTGTGTTAGCCGCTGTTTTTTTCCTGTTAGAAGTGGTCAGCATAGTATTAGCATTCATACATTTTGTGATGCTAGTCAATTTGCCTATGCAGCAGTTTTCATCCGCATTGAGTATGCTGACGTGGTTCATGTAAACCTTTTGGCTGCCAAATCGAGAGTTTCCCCTATTAAGACTACCACTATTCCTCGTCTTGAGTTGCTAGCCGCAACGGTGGGAGCAAGATTGTGCCGATCTGTGCTAAGTGCGCTCAATTGGGGCAATGTCAAGCAACATTACTGGACTGATTCGACTACGGTTTTGAGTTGGATTCAGCGAGAAGAACTTTGGTCAGTTTTTGTAAACAACAGAGTTCTAGAGATAAGGAAACTGACTGATGTCACCTTGTGGAAACATGTACCTGGAACTCAAAATCCAGCCGACCTACCTTCAAGAGGGTGTTCTGCTCATCAACTTTTACGCAGTAGATGGTGGGAGGGACCCAGGTGGCTTTTACAGGCTGAAGAAAATTGGCCAGTTACAAAAGCTGTTTTTGACGAACAGTCTGTTTTAGAAGAAAAACGAAAAACAAATCCAACTTCCATGAATTTTTCAGTTGTGTGCTCATTAAATCAAACTGAAAATAATGAAAGCAGCAGTAAAGAAGTAAAAGAAGACTCCACTAGTAGATACAATTCCAGTTGGTACTACTATTATTTTTCAAGTTACGATCAGATACTTCGAATGATTGCTTGGATAAGAAGATTCATTTTTAACTGTAAGAATTCGACTTCCCGAATCACTGGTGAATTATCACATAAAGAAATAAAACAAGCAGAAATAAAGATTGTAAAGATGATACAAGACGAATTCTTTATTCATGAAGACAACAAAAAGAAATTGTGTTCTTTAGCAACATTCAAAGATGAAGATGGAATCCTTAGAGTGAAGACAAAGTTAACGTATCGAAAGGATTCTGAAGATTTCAAGAACCCTGTTATTTTACCATCTCACCATCAAGTCGTCAAGAGACTGATAATGACTGAACACAAAAAGAATTTGCATGCTGGATTACAAATGCTCTTGAACATTCTACGTGAGCATTATTGGATTTTGAATGCAAGGAAAACTGTTCGCGCAGTGTTGTCAAACTGTGTTACTTGCTTAAGGCATGCTAAAAGAAATTTGAATGCTCCCTCTGCATCACTCCCAGAAAATAGAATTAAAGATGTTGCAGTTTTTGAGATCATTGGAATTGATTTGGCTGGACCGCTGTATTTAAAAGGAGAGTGTAAAGCGTGGATTTGCCTATATACGTGTGCTGTCTTCAGGACTGTACATTTTGAGCTTCTTTCGTCTTTAACAACTGAAGCCTTTCTTCAAAGTTTTCGCAGATTCATAGCTAGAAGGGGAAGACCATCAACTGTGTACTGTGATAATGGAAGCAATTTAATTGGTTCTTCAAATTCTTTGAAATCAGTCAATTGGGCTGAGATTGAACGATTTAGTAGCATACGAAGAATACAGTGGTTTTTCAACCCTCCCACTGCTTCCTGGTGGGGTGGGTTCTGGGAAAGATTAATTGGTGTAATGAAGCAAATTTTAAGAAGAGTTCTCGGAAACGCCTTTTTATCTTACGAAGAAATGGTCACCGTTTTATGCGATACGGAATCTGTTATAAATTCTAGACCTCTTAGTTATGTGTCAGAAAAGGACTCTGAACTGATGCCATTATCACCCAATTCATTTTTGCAAGATTTTTGCCAAGTTGGTGTTCCTGATTTAGATCAAGTAGATGAAGTTGCGCTCAATAAAAGAATAAAATATCGACAACAGTTAATGGTTGATATCCGGAAAAGATTTAGATCCGAATATTTAGGACTTTTGATTCAAAGAAACGAACATAAGAAACAGGGACGAGAAATTAAACTTGGAGAAGTTGTATTCATCGGGAGTGATAATACAAAATGTACTGACTGGCCTTTAGGTATCGTTATAGAATTGTTACCTGGAAAAGATGGTGTTATCAGACTAGTTCGCTTGCGTACATCTAAAGGAGAGCTTTTACGACCAGTGCAGAGAATTTTCCCTCTTGAAGTTTCCTCATCCTGGTTCAAGAATTGTCAAAAAGAACTAATGCAGGGAAATACTAACAACGAATTTTCCAGTGAAATATCTGCAAATGACGTCGCGCCTGTCATTTTGAAAACAAAAAGTGGGAGGACTGTGAAAGGACCCATAAAACTGGACTTGTAAATATTATTCTTATTTTATGATTGAGAACTCTTGCTTTCATTTTAAAAATGTACAATGTTTTGTTTTAGGAAAATTTTTAAATGTGGTTTTGCAAGTTAAGTTGTTCTCCAACAACTTAAGGTGGGAGGATGTCATATTCATTGTAACTGTAACTGTAACTTTTGATGCAACTGTTTTGGAACGAGATTTTATTAGTACGAGTTGTTTTATGAATAAAAAAGTTGAATGGAATAAGAAAGCGGCTTGTGGTTTTTCGTGTTTGAGAAACAGAATAGTTTTTAAAAATAGGGTTTATTTTCACCGAAGCCATTAGAATTTTTGATACGCTGCTAGCGTAAAATGCGTTAGTTTTTCGTTTTAAAGAAATAACGTATTACAGGTTTTGTATTTCCGACTTTAAATTTTTCTTCTTTTAGTAATTCAAATTATCTTTCTTAAAATGTTTTCTTAAGATATTTTATTCTCTTCACACTATTCTTGTTTCTGAAATCATTATTCTGTTTATCGTAGTTTAGTAGCAAGAACCAAACAAGACACCCATGCTTGGCTTGCGCCTCCAGAGATATCCTTTGGGAATCTGGAAGACATTGAGACCACGAACCTTTTTTTACATGACCCTGACGCCATGAATAAACACGGTTGATCTGTGGCCTGTTCGAACTTCGATCCCGCAATCCTCAGGTCATGAAATCACTGTTTTTGCTGGCTGAGCTACGGCGGCTCTAAAAATCATTGTTTAGTGCCTCATTGAAAAGACTTTAAAAATAATATAAAAACTATTACCAGTTACTCTAATGATACAAATTTGAAATAACCAATAGGTTATTTAAGGTAAAATAAGTGCTTATATGAATTGAGAAACCAACTGAAGTTCAATTTGATCAATGTTAAAACAAATTTATCCTATACAAAACTTTGATTACACCAATTGCTCTGTATGGCAGCTAGTGCTAGCCATTAAAGAAATCTGAAAAAGATAAGCTGCTGATTGAGAGAAAAATACTCAGAAAGATCTTGAGAGGAGTTAAACAAAATGATGCCTACAGAATAGAATATAATTATGAAATCTACAGTAGATTTGGGAAACAAGATATTGTCAGGGATATAAAGGCTAACTGCATTAGATGGTTATTACACATTTTTAGATATAATGAGTCAAACCCAACTAAATTAGTGACTTTTTCAAAGGTTGAGGGTACACGAATTAGAGAAAGCCCCTACCCCTGATTTTGTTCAGAGAGATTTTAAGACTCTGGGAGTCAATCGATGGCAATATATTCTTTTAGATAGAGTCCATGGATTAGACCAATAAAGATACCGAATGTCTGGATCAGGAAATCCTGGACGGAATTAGCAGTGTGACTAGTTATTCCATCTTGCATAAACGTGACGGCAGATAGCGCATCTCTTTCACGCAAAGCTGGCATGACATTATAGCGTAGAAGTGTTAAATAATTCATGAGCATTCACCATTTCGGTTTTCCACCCGTTTACTGGGCACTCCGGTTTCAAAGAAGGGTGCTATGATGAACGAACCTGTGAATCTACATCACACTGTCACTTTTGGGGAATGCAAAGTTTTCTGCGTGTATTCACGTGGATTAGACGTTGCCCAGATACGACAGTTATAGGTATTGACGTCGCCATGAAGCGAAAAATTAGCTTCATTTGTCCACAAGATGTTAATGACCCAGGAGTAGAGTTGTGAGCAGTGGAAAAAAACCCGGTTTAAACCCGGGTCTTTTGATAAAGGAATTTTGAAATTTTCCAAAACATGGGAATTTTAAAGTATTTTGTTTACTTTTATCGCACAAGACAATTTTTACATTTCATAAATGATTTAATATTAATAGTCAACTGGCGACTGTAATGAATAAGCCTATAAGGAAGACAAACAGCCAAAAAAGTGAATAATTAGGATTAACTAACTATATTTGGCAAGGTATCATGTTTAGCATGAGAGTATGAGTCTATTTTTCCTTTGAGAAATATCCAATATTTTTATTATTACATAAATATTAGGCAATAATCTGTAGCATCACAAAACCCATAAATCATTATTTTTCTTGGATAACATCTCTCTCTCTCTTTCTTTCTTTCTCTCTCTCTCTCTCTCTCTCTCTATATATATATATATATATATATATATATATATATATAGTGTTTGTGTATAGGAATTGAACACAAAATGCAGCTGTGTCATTTGATGACACCTTTAAATGATATATGCATTACAAAAAATAACAAACTGTTATTTTAAATTTAATGATTGATTTTTATGTTATAAAAGGAGGGGAAAAAGTTTAACATAAAGCAATTTACATAATAAATAATAATAATAAAGTAATGTATATAATTATTATATTAGCAATTAAAATTGAATTATGTGTTTGATAAGACTAACAGGTATTTAATTACGTAAGTACTACTAAAAATAACTTAAATGCTCATTACTATTAGTTCTTGAATATATATATATATATATATATATATATATATATATATATATATATATATATATATATATATATATATATTACAAAAAGTAAAAAAAAAAATCTCTTAGAAATGATATGCTAGTTTATAAATAGCCACTGTTGAAAAAATAAATGTAAACATTGTTAAAATGGTTTCTTATCAAAGCTCCAAAAATTCCGGGTTTATTCCCATCTCTTCAAAATTCCGGGATTTTTACATCTCTACCCAGGAGGAATTCTGTTCGATTTTGGAGAAAGCAAATTTCGCAAATCCTTCCCTCTGTACGGTATCCTCTGGTAAAAGTTGATGGCACGACTGCAGTCTGTATGGATACAGATCAAGGTTTTCATGAAGAATATTGAGTACCGAGGATGGTGGTAAGCCCAACCGCCTGGCAACGTCACGAGCACTGCTCGTTTCTGCAGCTGTTTCGGACGCTAATGCTTCAATTTCGGCTGCAACACGCGGTGAATGTGCCTCATTTAAACATGGTAGTCCGGTTCTTACACGATACGCCAACGTTACAGTTTCCTCAAACCGCTGAACAAACTTCATGAGGCCTGTCATTGTTAAAGGCCCTTTTCCACTCTTGACATTCTTCTGAATTCGGAACTTACGCAAGGCAGCGATCGCTGATTCCTGGTTGATGTAAAATAACTTCACCAACAAAGCTCTATCCTTCGCGCTCAGCATCCTTGTTCGCATACGTGGTTTACAGTGGTGAACTGGTTGTTTATTTATAGGAGTGACAGTTCTTACAAGTTGTTTATTTATAGAAGTAAGTACAAATATGACATATTCCCTTCAAAGGTTTGGTATTCAGTGACGTTCGGCAAGGAAAATTCGCAAATAGTAGAATTGACGAAATGAGGAATTTGCACATGTGGGGGATTCGAACAACTTAGTGTTTTTCTGGTAATTTCAGACTCGTAGATTCCAAAAATGTTCTCAAAATGTAAAAAACTGGGTCCATCATTTAAAAAATTAATTTTAAAGTTAAGCGAAAATCACGTGACGTCAAAAAGCTCCGTGATTGGTTGTGATGTCATCGTTCATGCAGACCAATATTTTTGTATTGCTTTTAAGCGCGCACTATTTTCCGATTTTGTTTTTGCAAGTTCCTGAAATTTTCTAGCTATCAAAATTTATTTTTATTTAAACCTGAAGGTTTATTTTATCGATCTAGATAGCTTAGTTATCTCAATTTGTCATAAATGCCTCTTCTACCTGGATTTACCAATCAGACAACCTCCCGAAAATTGACAGCATGTCAATGTTTTCTTTCTTGGCAAAAGACCCGGATTTTATGGGAGCAGAAATACGAGGAATTAAAACCCAAAGGTGTGTAAAATCATATATATTTTTTTTCCAATTTTACTTAACATGTATTAATACTTTATTCATGCTAAACACAGCTCTTTTGTTTGTAAACACAAACAAGTCAAATAAATATACATATATCATATACATACACATTTGTAGTTGCATCGTTTTTTATAAATAGAGACGGATGTAATATTAAAATAAAAATTAGAGGAGGTATTTTTTGTGAGACCGGTCTCATTAGCCTTCGTGTTGCAAAAAGTAGACCGTAGCATTCCAAAACCAAACCAAAACAAAATCAATTCTTAGATATTTTAAATATGATGAAAAGAAATTTAAAATCTTTAAATGGCTTTACTTAATTATTTATACATTTTTAAATAGCAATACAATTTTATTGCCTTTAATATTAATGTCAAATTAAAAAATGTATAAAATTTCTCAAATTAAATTTAATTTTTAAAGTAATATAATTATTAAGTATTTTAAAAATATTATACTTTTTTTTTCAAATTAGTCACCAATTTAATCGAAAAATATCACTGTTACATTTGATACATAAGAAAGTATGCATCTCTGAAGAAAATATTTATAATACCTTGAAAATACATAACTTTCCCCTCCCCCGAGTTATTTATTAGATAATTATATGCTTTAGATATTTATATGTTTTTCGATATTTATATGCTTTATAAAATATTTATTGTACTTGAACTCTGGGATAATACTCGAAAATTAGCAGTTTTAAAAGTTAAATAGCAGTGGTTAATCAACAATCCTTTTAAAGGTATAGATGTATTTTATATACTTTAATTGTTCTAAAATAGTAATATTTAAACAAATGCAAGCATTTATTTACCGAAAAATGGTCTTCAGAGACCATAGAGATGATTTATATGATAATTTGGGGTTTAATTTCTTATCCGTTTTCATCTCAGTTGTCCAGATTTTACGTGTATGTGGGTCTTTTGGGGGGACGCTGAAAAATATCTTCTCATTGCAATTAGTTGTATTTTTACAGAGTGGCACAATACAATATTTAGAGTATGATTTTTTAATGCCAGACATAACAAAAAAAAATGCTATTATATGCGATACTTTACACAAAAAACAAATTTAAAAGTCGCCTTTTAACATGTAAACAGCATAGGAGCTCGGTGTTTACATGAACGATGACGTCACAAACACGGCGGAGATAAAGTAGCGTTTTTGAGAGACGTTAAAGAGTCCGCTATAAAACCCATTAGAAATCACTCATTAGGCCCCCAAATGAAAGAAAAATAGCTACTGTCCTGCTTACTTTTTTCTCTTCTATCGTTTAAAATCAAAATTAGAAAACGTGAAAATTCCTCATTACTATAAAAGTCTGAACTTGTAAACACCTGTGTAAACTTGTAAAGTGGCGAAATTTCTGTTAAAATAACATTTTAGGATCAGCTGGGCGCAGAAATCGGAGATTATCGAAGCCCCAATATCCCTGCATTATATGCATTTTTCCGATAAATAATCCCAACGTACCTTTTCAGTAATAAAAAATTACCTTTCATTTGATTTTTTCAATTCCCTTTTTCTTAAATGTATTCTGATCATTTTTAATATAAATGGGGACATTAATCATAACGTACTATGAAAGGCACGAAAGGAGTGTAGGAGACACAAAGTAGTTCCCTCATTACTTCTCGGAGTGAATTGTCCTCTTTTGGACCCGATTTCTATCATGTGCAGCGCCCCTATAAATGATGCGCCGTGGCAAATACTACCTTTGCCACTTCCTAGTTACGGTCGCAACACACAATGCAAACTTCTTCAGCAAAAGGAGAAGAAACAAACACGAAAATTGTACAACAATAGTAATTAATATGAAATATATACAATTACTTACAATTTATTTATTACAAGAAATTATTAAGCCCTTAACAATAACTCTAAGAAACTCGGAACAAACATATCAATTTAGAATATGATTCTGTCTGTTTTTAGTATTATAAACCACCTCTGTATTTAAAAAAAACTTTTAATTATAAATTTACATCCAATAACCATTTATAATATTTACTTTATTACCCTTTTTTAAATTTTTTAGCTTGGTTTTGATTTGGAATACTATGGTTATTTCGTTACAACAAAAAGGATAATTAGACAGAAACCAACAGCTGAAATAGATCAGTAGCGAGATTTAAACCCGCATAGGGAGCCGCGGTAGCTCAGTCGGCAAAGGCAACGCCCTAAGATCCGCCTGCTTTGTTAAAGGTGATTGGACACGTAAAATATGTTCGTGGTCATAATGTCCTCAATGTTCTCAATCAATACCTCTGGGGGTGGCAGGCCAAACCTATGAGTCTTCTCCTTGGTCCCTTCTTTAAAATGACGAGGACCCACTTGAGCATAAGTCGTACTTTTACCCTTGAGGTGCTTGTCAAAACAAAAGCGCACCTCTTTGCCTTAATACGAGTAGCCTCCGGCTCAACCGTGCTTGGTTTGACCAAGTGGCATAAGACAACAACAATAATCCCGCATACTGTGGAACCAGGCTTCACCCTACATAGTCAGAATTCGCCTGATTGTTTAGGCTAAGATACATAATAAATAATCAAGTAAAATAAAAAAGAGGTATTTTAATCTTTTATGGACACCAAATAATAAGTTTTTAAAATTAATAGCAAACTATTATTCACAAAAAGATTAAGTTTTAGGTAGTGCAAATCTATACCAAGTGATTTTCTATGAAGGCTAGAATATTTCTACAAATTTTCATGGAATAGACATGGAAGAACAGCAGTAGAATTCATTAATATGATGAAACCCTTAAAAATGCTTCCTCTAAAATACATGCATTGATTTCGATGCTCATGCTGCTACCTCTCAGCATGTTACGATGGTACTGAGACTATGAACCTATTATGAAAATGAAAGAACAGTAATGTCTGAATATAATATTTCCAGCCTATTGTTCAAGAGATATTTATAATAGGATAAATATAAGCAGTAATTTAATTGGCAATAAGAATGTGACAATTTTGGTTTTATTCCGCAAATGAATTTTTTTTATTTATTAAAACCAATAATTTTGAAAAATAAAACAAGCTCTATCACTTCGTAGAAAATGCAATATACATACAGTTGTCCAACTTTTTTTTTTCGGGACTACTTTATCTTTAATAAACGTTTCGGGGATTAAAGAAGGAAAGTAATTAAAAAGTGAACTAATTTTGTCAATAATGAGTTAGATAAAACAAAAAATATAGATATAATACAAAACAAATGTTTATTTTAAAATGTCCAAAATCATAGTTCTCAATAAAATCTGGGACGTAACTGTTGTACCACGAATTTTTTTAAAATTTATTAATCAGTTTTATTCTTGCGATTCAAATATATTTCAAGCTTAACTCTGAATTCATGCTTGCAGATGTACGTATTTCTAAACACATTTAAGATCTGCGGATGCAAGTGGCTAGAATTAGAAGTTCGGTTCGAAATTTAATCCCAGATCGAGGGCGGCTCCGTTTTAAGAGAAAGGTTGCTGTCGTGAGAAAACAGAGCTGTACTTGCAAGGGGCAATATGTGAAAAAAAGGGCACAAAACGTAGGTCCGAATGTACTACACACAAGTGAAATACATAATGAAGGGACATGAACAAAAAAAAAAAATCTTCATTACATGCAGAATATTAAAGTATCATTCTAAATGCAATATAATTTCATGTGATACTAAGGATCTACCCATGACTGTGCCGTGGCATGATACAAAGAGCATATGAAGCGACACCGTAAGAGTACAACATAAGAAGCAAGATCGAAATATCTAAGGGGCTGCATTTGGAAGATTTGCATCATACTGAGTAAATCTTCAAAAATCTTCTTGCTCCTGCTGATTTTTAGGGTTTTACTAATTTATTAAAGGAAGTATAAGTACTCTAATAACTCTATGCTTCTCGATTTTATCAAGACCTTTTTTGAAGAATAAATATATGCTATTAAAAAAAATCAACAAGAAACCAACAGATTTCTTGTTTCAAAACCGTTGTCAAGGGGACCGGTACCTCCTTCCCTCCAAAATTCTATAAGGCCGTGTCGTGGAAAGAAAATGGACCATGTGTGCCCTCTGCTTAATTATAGACAAATGTTTTCTTACAAAACGACCGCTTTTATCAGAAATGTCTTGCGGGGTTACAGGTTTTCTCCACCCCGTGTGGTCAAGATACGGGGTGTGCCCATTTCCGTAATCTTTGACATTGACCGATGAGCAATTGAAGGGTCTAAATGGGTTCGAGAAATGTCTATGGAAGGTATTCACTAAAACACTATGAGTGGTGAAAATGCCCAGGAAGTTCGGAAGGAAGATAAATGGACACAATATGGGGTGCGCGTGGGATTCAGTCATTAGGAACATAACTGATAAAAGAGCCATTTCCCCTAAAATAAATCTTGTCTTGAACATAACTTTTTCTCCTTGGAGACGGAATCGCACATCTGGTTGGCATAAGTTTTGTGTAACCTAAGGCTCCACTATTCCTGGAATCATCTGCAAGATTGGGCTAGGTATATTACTAATCCATTAAATAAAAGTCATTTAAACAGAAAAGGTAGGATTTAAGTCTTAAGTATAGAGAATTCATACAAATATTCCACCCTAACTTGTAGGGTGGATATTCCTCATTTAGCTGTACTTCATTATCGGTCTAAAGAGCGATTTATGCAATAAAATTTTAAGTGACAGACTTAACAAGAGGACTAGGACAAGGGAGTCCATCATTCGTTTAGGTGATAAAGTAGTTGCACCTATGAAAAAAAGATGTTAGCAGCAGGGCCTGACTAAGATACTTTTGTGCCCAGGGCACAATCCAATTTTTGTGCCCTCCACTCCCATTGTAAATTTATAGCGACAAGTTATTATCACAATTACAGTCATATAAAAATTATAACACTGAATCAGCAAACATATTTAAGAAATTAGCATTAAAATAATATTCAAAATCAATAAACACCAAATCTTCATTTTACGTAATCATTATTATCTCTGTTTAGCCATGCTAAAAATTAAGGACTTTTAAAAACCTAGAGTGAACCACTTTTTTTATTTTTACTTTGTCACGCTCTCAAGCTCTATGGTATAGAAAATAATAGAATTAAAAATAATTTAAATTGATGACATGATTTAATGGTTTATAGTGGTACGTTGCTAATAATCTGTCTTATAAATATGCAATAACCCATAGGATAAAAAGAGCACCAGGTTTGTTATCAGGTAAACAACAGTAAAAATAAAGTAAATAGAAAACAATATAGTTCATGTCAAACAAAATTACCTCGTACAATTATTAAAACTTAACGATGGTAGCGTAAGGTTGCAATTTCCCCCTTTTTTAATATGTGTTTCAAGCCCTCAACTGAATTTTCATGCCCAGGACATGCCCCAAGTGCCCGTGCGATAATCAGGCACTGATAAGCACCCGTTGACAGTTTTAGATTTTGAATTTGGATACGTGTGATATGATTAGATATGTTTGATTAAAGAGCATAGACTGCCGCTGGAACGGCAATCATCAAGTGAACAGGTAAGTATTTTTATTATATATATATATTTAGCTTTCATGTTTTTGTGTCTATATAGGCGTACAAGCATTGTATACTTTGAGAAGGAAGAAAGGAATTAAAAGGTCATCAAAAGTTTTTATAAAACTACTTCAATCGGAAAGATCCTTAAAAATTAGGTTCTTGAAATCTTTAATTTTAAACTAGGCCCCATAAAAAAAACCCTTTAAAAATTTATGGATTCCTTCAATTTTTATGCCAAAAAGAGACGTTATTTGTTTAAGATTCCATTTTTTGTATTATTTAATCTGTATTATTTCATTTAATCGCATAAGCAATCATCAACTTGTATAGTTTTTGTTCTAAAAATGATTTTTATCTATGAAAGAAAAAATAGCTTTATATTGAAATAGTCTATAGTTTATGGATAATATTCATTATAAATTTCGATTAACAAAGTTCTTATCGTTGAATTAATATTAAGGAGACATATTTAAACATGTATATAAAAAATTTGAAAGTTAATGCTAGAAATGATTTTGTTCAGTGAAAAAGTTTGAGCATGTTGAAATAGTCAGTAGTTTCTGAATAATTATTATAATATTTGGGTAGCGAAAAATTTTCAGAATATACATTCACAATAAAGTTTTGTTTCCTAGTTTATAAAAAATAAAATTTTAGTGCAAAATATCTCTTTGGAGTTTAATGTTTTCAATACTAAAATGTGGTTAATACTTTTACAGTTTTAGCATTTAAATTTAACTGAAGGCAGTTTCATGGTATATATAACATTTTTGTATACCTATTATTTTTTCATTGATATCTTAAATTCTGTCTATTAAAATTTTCATATATATATATATATCATTACATTTATGCTATGTGGATGTCATTAAAATTGTTTCATAATGGTGGATATTACGAAAAATAATATTTAAATATCAACTTTGACTTTTGAAACTTCGTATACATATAAATTGAAGTATTAGTAAATAAATGACAGAATTTTCTTAATTTAAATTCCGATGTGTTTAAAAATTAGTTTTTTTACGAATATTTTTTAATATATAAGATGCTTGTCGTCCTCGTGACCTAACTTGTTAGAGTTTTTTTAAACGTGCTTAGAAATTACTTCTATTTCGTTTAAAAAAAATCTGAATTATCCACTTTAAATTTTGAATTTATTATAGTTATTAAAACTAAGTTTAAATATAGATATACATCATGAAGTTTCAACCTGCAATTAAAAACTATTCACCTTAAATTAATTATTCAGTTTATCTGCAAAATAATACTTCCTAGATGTTCAAAAATATTTATAAGGATTAAGAAAGGTAAAATTAGAAGAAAGACAATGTATAAGAAACATTTTAAAAATTAGCAATATATATTTTTTAAATGTTTCAAAATATTGGAAATTAATTGGAAAAACCAGTTTAATTCAATTTTACTTAATTGATTTATCAGATATTTACAGCTTAATCTGCCCTCCCTTCGATCACAACAGACATATTTGCAAGCTTGATGAGAACATTTTTCGGAAGAATAAACGAAAGGAACCGTTTTGTTTTGTAATTTACAATAATTTTACAGATTTGTTAAGATTTTGTTTTTATAACTAAATAAACAATGAAAATAATAGTTAAAATGGGTTAAAACGTTATTACCATTTTAAGATTGTCGAATATTTATTACTGAACACTTTTGCCCCTCCCCCCATTTATATGATTATTATTTAGGTAGATGTTACATTATGAGTAGTGTTTTCTGGCTTGATTAATTCCTACTTTTTAATAAAAAAATAAAATATTTTACCTCTTATTATAAAAAAAAAATATGTTCTTAAACTAAAAAAATCAAAATTTAACTAAACAATGTTGTCTAAATAAAAAGTCAAAATTGTCTAGCTGTCTAAATTAGGGAAATAATAGTGCTTTATTACATACTCGAATTTCTTTTAGTAGTTTTAGAAAATTATGACCTCCCCCTTTGAAAAAGTTCTGCGTATGCCACTGATACAGACCAGTCCATTATTGATGCTAGACTCTCCAGGTCAATCCTGGCAGGGTAGGGGGGAGGATCACAATTAGCTGCATAGAGTTTGCTCCTTACTGAGTTAGACTTCAACAAAATTGAACAATGACTGACCTCTTTTAGATCAGAAGCAGATTGGTAGTCATGGGTTGCTGTTGTGGTGCTGGTCATCAGTTATGAGTTACCTTATGGCTTTGGCTCAGTTGTATAAAAGAAATTATCTTATTTTTTTAATATTTTATCATGCCTTTTGCTCATTAAGATGATTAATGTGAAAGAATCTATTATTAAATGTTTTTCAAAATAAACGCCTGAAAATCATTCTTAAAATTTAATGGCTACATAACACTTCAAATGAACTTTTAAACAGAGAAAGATACAATGAAATAGAAAAAGAAATTAAATATAGACATTAGAAATTAACTGGGCACATTTTGAGAATGAATAACAATAGCATACCAAGAGTCACAATGACATGAGCCTCTGAGGAGAAGAGGGAGCATGGGCACCCACATCTCTCCTGGCAACACATGATAGAAAAAGAAAAGTCTGAGGCTGGGTGGGTCAGGATGAAGAAAGATTAGCTGCATTGGACTGCTGGCTGTACAGATCTAGATTAAAGGTCTTATGTGCCATAAGACATAAAAAGAACTAATGATGAATAAATGAAACAAAAGAACATTTTTAAAAATGTTTATTTAACAGAAAAGAAAAATACAAAATAATTAACAAAACAAAGTTTGAAATTACTCAAGTACCTGACATACATTAGTATAAATCTAATTTTGCCAAAATATTTCAATTACATCATGTACGAAAAATAACTTTAAAAGAAAAACTTAAAAATATAAAAAACCTAGAGTAATACTAGCCAGAAAAACAATCAGCAGTTAACCTTATTTAATTAACCTATTTCAACTAGACCTAATCAGTTGAAATATAGACCAAAAACTCATACACAGCATGAAAGTAACACAATTTAAATAACTCTTCATAATAAGAATATGGTAACAATTACAAAATTTTAAAACTACAACAATCATAATTTCTCAAGCGAGTACTAATGTGAAATTACTATCTTTATGTAATTCCAATTACAGGATAAAAATTGCAATCATTCCCTTTTATTCTTTGGTTTAAATCATATTAAGACAGACATGCCAAGATTTAAAATAAAAAAAATTAATGAAAAAAATTCAATTAAATTCTGTATTTGATATGAAAATATTCACGCATAAAATGTATAAAATTAAAAAAAAAATTAAAGACATCAAATATAATTGTAAGAAACAATAAAATACATTTCAATCAATAAACAATTCAAATACAAAACTTACATAGTATATTAATTAAATATACCCTACAACATAATTTATACTTATTTTGAATACGTTTAGAAAACTGTATATTTTAAAAACAGGGAATATATAAACAGAACATTACAGCAAGGCTCTATAGGAAAGTCAGGCAAATATATATATATTATAAAAACTTTCACTTTTCTCCCACAGGTGAATATCACCTATAATAATTGCAAAAAAATACCACTTCTTTACAAATCGTAAAGAGGTTTATATATATATATATATATATATATATATATATACAAAAAAAAAAAAGATCTTTATATAAAAATTTATATTGGTGACTTATGCATGTGATCATGCAGAAAATGTAAAGTGAACTTAGCATCTCTCTAGATGGCTCTCTAGGAGAGGTAGGCAACAATATAATATATAAATTTGTATTACATCCCAATAGGTATATATCACCTAAAACTGAAGAAAAATAAACTAAAATAAATAAAAAAAAAACTACTAGTTCTTTACAACTCTTAAAGATTTATTTATGTCCTGAGTTATATCATCACTATCCTCTATTGCATCTCTTATAGTTTCCTCTATCCATTGAACTAAACTATTATGAAATCTTCTCATTTCATAATTGGCCGGAGAAAAATAAAAATCTAAAAAAAGAATAAACTTTTCAATAGAACCTACTGCCTTTATTACATCAGGACTTATAATATAATCAATCATTTTGGAATCCTCATACATAAGAATAGTTGAACTGTTAGAGCTTTTAACATCACAAAAGGCCTGGGATAGTTTAGCATCTAACTTACAAAATTTTGTTTCAATACGCTGAGGTGCAATTGAGGATAAATATTTATCAACAGCTTCACCACACATGGCTGGAATGGGATAAACATGCACAACTAAATTTTTGCTTTTCACTTTAACATTATTGAAGTCTTTCATAGATTTCAGAGTTGAGTATTCACCATGTCCATTAGCAATACGTTCTTTACGCTCCAAAATCTCTTTCTCAGCAGCAACTTTCCTTTCAGTCATCTGCCAACGATAATCATTACTAAAAACATCAGGTTTTTGAATAGCTGCTTCGCCTTGTTCCTTAATTTTTCTTTTGGCCTTTCTGTTCATTTTATCAAAACTGTAATTTAACTTCTTATTCTGAAATAAGAAAGTGAAATTAACTGTAAAAAATAAACCCATGAAATAACAGTTCCAAATAATGATGTTATATTAAATATGATCAATATAGAACAGGGTGGGGAAATGTGCCACTCTGTGCACTCATATGCTTCTTTTATAAATTCATGTGTTTGTAATATTGTAAATAGATTATCAATTTGTGAAGTAATATTTTAAAGGTTTCATAACCAAAGCGAACTAAGTCCATTTGGAAAATTTTCATAAATTGGGTTTTAAAATGTCTGAATCATAATTAAGCCAGAAACTAATTTTACATACTGTTTTTAGAGTATATGTAAACATATTAAATAATATGCAACCCTTACAAACAATTTTATTTTGTAAAAGAACAGATTTTTTACTCTGGTTGTGAAATTTTCACTCATTCAAAAAGAAGCTACAGAACTTAATTTATTACAAATGTGTTTTATCCTTCAAAACTGTTATCCATGTTTTTTCCATCTCGTGGTATTTGTATCGATCTGATTAATGATTGACACGCGATACGATTGAATTTATATGAATTGGAATGTTTCTTGTATATATATGTATGTTTCCCATCTCTGTTCATATGTTGACAACAAAATGCAAATGCAGTATTAATCTATTTCAATAATTGAGTATTAGAAGCTATTACCAGAATCAAAATATCTATACCTAAAGAAAGCTACTAGCCATCTAATTTCAATTTTTCATATAATTTACTGATACAAATATATTGCTCACAATTGGCTATTTTTCCACTAGAACTTCTGAGGATGGCTTTAACAAATTTTGAACTAAATTTTTATGACTTTGCCAATAGGTTTTAGTCATATTACTTACTCCATTTTATTATTACATTTTTATTAATGATAAAATTTTTATGTTCTACTTTTAAATACTATATGGCATGCCAACATTCTCGCATCACTGTCAGGAGCAACAACATGGTGGTTTTAAAATTTAACATGCTAATAATACGAGTAAGTAATTTACATACATACATACATAAACAAAACAAAACCCAAACAGGTTATACTTAACCACATACACTCAAGAGCCAAAACATTATGACCACCTGTCAATAACGTGTTGTCCCACCTTTGGTTAGCAACACAGCTTCAACCCACCTTGGCATGGATATCACGTCCTTGGTAGATGGCGAGAGACATTGTACCAGATGTTTAAGCAACGGTTACACAAATCCGAGATATTGCAAATTGGTGGTCTTTGAACTCTGAGCTGCCATCCTATAACATCCCAAATGTGTTTTATCGGATTGAGATCTAATGAATTAGGCGGCCAAGACATTAACTGGAATTCAGCATCATGTTCCTGGAACCACTCTAATACAATTTTAGCCTTGTGACACGGGACGTTGTCCTGTTGGAACATTCCATTTCCAATTGGAAAAACAAAGGCCATGTAAGGGTGCAACTGGTCCGCAAATATGTTCAGATACCCTGTAGCATTCATGGTCTGCTCTACCACAACCATGGGTCCCAGAGATGCCCCAGAGAATGTCCCCCAAAGCATAATACCGCTACCACCGGCCTGTGTATGACTTACTGTACATTGAGGGAACAACTGTTTGCCTGGAAGACGCGTATCCTGACACGGACATCGGCATGATAAATGACAAACCGTGATTCATCTGACTAGGCAACTCTCTCCCACTGATCCATGGACCAGTCACGATGTTCCCGGTCCCAGCATAGGCATACGAATGGGACGTTTGCTGCGTAGCCCCCTATTCAACAATGTCTGCTGAACAGTTTGCTTCAATACTATTCTACTTGGCCCTGCATTATGTTGGGTTGGGTTGTCAGCTGAGTAACTGTCTGGCTCCGGTTTTGCTTCAGTGTGCAAGACAGTCTCTGACGACCTTTTTCTTTGATAGCGCATAGACTCCAACACCCTGTCGTCTACTGCTGATTTCACCCTCATTCATCCACTTTTTTATAAGTACTAACAACTGTAGATTACAAATAACCCATGAGTCGTGCAGTTTCGGAAATACTTGTTCCAAGCCTTCGAGCCATTACAATCTGCCCTATATCAAAATTGCTTAGAATAGATCTGCCGCCTTTCCCATCACACACAGAAGTGGAAGAATGATTCTTCAGACTCTCCAGCTACAGTTAAATACCACTTCCCCCTGATCACGTGCCGTCCATGTCATCCAGGCAAGTTCATTACAAAATGTGGGGGTGATCATAATGTTTTGCTTCTTGAGTGTATATTATTAGTTTCTAAATTAAAATTGAGCAAATTAAATTCAAAAGAAACACACAGTAGTAAATTATAAAGCATAAATTAAAATTTATACATTTAACAGTGTATTAGTCGCTTTTTTAGCTATAACAACTTATATTTCAGAATTTTTTTTTTTGCAGCAATATTGACCCTGATCAAAATATTAACATTTTTCTATTATCAAGTTTCCAGAATTTGACTACTCAAATTTAACCTAAATTCAGTTTGGTTTTCCAGCACAGTACTGAAAATTCTTTTACAAGCAGCATTACTATGTGGAAAAAGTAATATATTCAGCCTTATTTTTGGACACAATTTGTATTTAATTGCTGAATTATGATCTTTAATATTTCAAAAGTTTTCTTATTTTCTGAGGCAATTTGAGGAGTTTCCAGAGTTATCAATTTCTCTGATTTCTTTGAAAACCCCAAAGCAGTTGGTACGTCTGTTATTTTTCTGTATATTTTAACTAACACTTAATGAAAATGTTCTGGTAACACTTTTAATTAAAATGTATACTATTTTCACTAAAGTAAAAATGAATTCATATATTTAACACAATGTAAATATGGTATGGCTTTTTATGATGTATACAAAATTGTAAGATAACTCTTAACCTTGCATACCCACTTCAAATATAGAATTAAAATATCAAGGAACTTAACTTGAATAAGTCATGCTACTTAGAAATAAAATTTCTAAACCAAAGAAATGTTCGTTGAACTTGCAAAGAATAGATATGTTCACAAAAGTTGTCCAATTTAAGTTAAGATAATACTTTGTTCATGCACACAACAAAATTCAACATTAATTTTAATTAAGCTACCTCTCTTATTTTTAACAATAGATTTTAAGTATTTATATATTTATGATATAAACATTTTGTTCCTCCTGATTTTGGTACACACTACTTTTAGGTAGTTAGATTCCATTAAGTCTGATGTGTGTTAACACTTAGCAAAAAAAAATCTTATGTAACTGTAATCTCATGAATATTGGAATTCCATGTATATGTTAAAAATGCCATGCTTCCAAAAAATAATACAAAATTAAAAGAAAAAATAGAAAATTCTCTAGAAATTTTAAAAGACTAAAATAACTAAACATAAAAGGATATTTTTAAACGTGGCAAAAAAAAAAAAAAGGCAATATCACAAATCATTTTACATCTTTATTAGAGCTAAATATACTTTTAACCTTTTGCCAAGCATGGCACTGCTAGTATACAAAATTACTTCTGTTTTGACAGCACTTATAATGCAAAATTTATACATAGAAAATAGATTGATAATATATAGATTATGAATAACTTAATGAAATATGGTAAAATACATCTTACTGTACTTTATTAAGCTGTTTAAAGAAAAGTTGTTCAAATTCTAGGAAGAACAAGAAAAAAAATAACCTGGATTAGACATCAGATGAAAATTTTTGCTATCATTTGTACATTTGAATTGATTGATGAAAAAGACTCATGTAACTGATTTTATAATTTGAAGACAAAATAACATTCAGAAAGTGATTGATATTCAATAAAAGAATACAAATAGCTATTAATGACATATTTTAAAGAATAGGATGCCTTGAATTTGACATAATAGGATGATGCTGATAAACTACTTTTGATTACAAAATCTAGAATACCCTTTTAAGTATACCACACAATTTATATTTACATCATTTTCCTACAATAAGTAAGAAATATGGTTAATTGCTGATGATATTAATGACAATTTTATTCTATTTTGACAGCATTAAAGCCAAGTACCCAGTTCTTCATTAAAAATTTACATTCAATGATACCAAGTGAATTTAAATCAACAGCCGTGTACTAAAGTAACACTAGAAATTATAATAAATATATAAATTATCTAAGCATCATTATTAAAGGTTACTGCTCAGAAAAAGGAAAAGACTGGTCATCACAAACAAGAAATAACTAAGGCAATTCAAAACTTCAAATTCAATGACCAGCAAAATGATCACTGAAAATCCACTGACATGCAGACATGTTATTATTTTTTTTGTCTTACTAATTTACTTTTACTTAAATGAAAAAATAATTCAATATTTTAATTTAAATTATAATACTATTACTAAAGGTAATTAAACTTTCTATAAAAAGAATTGCAAAGTAGATAGGATGGTAATCTTAAGTTATAAAAAGATATACAAATGAGGATTTACAAAAAAAATTCAACTTTTTATGTTATACAGAGTAAAATTTGTGTTTCCTTTGTTATACACAATAAATAAACCTACAACATAAAACATATGTAATTTGAATCAGCAACTTTTATATGACAAAAATATTGAAAAAGTTAAAATTATGTAAATAATTTAATGTAGTGATATTTATTTAAAACAGTAAAACTGTCTAGCATTATAAATTCTTATATTCCTAAGAAAATATATTACTCCCTATTTGAAAGTAGTGTTATAACTTTTGATAATTTAATAATGAAAAAGTACAAAAACTTAAGTCCATACAGCTGATATTACATCGTCATTTTTTGTCTTTACATAGAAAATTTTCATACAAATTATAAATTTGGCAATTGAATTTTTTTTAAATTTATTTATGTTGAAGTTACAACATTTACGAACTACTGCCTTAAAGTTGTATTTGAATGAATAGTTTATGTTCTGTTGAGTTTCTTCTACTGTATATGATATTTTGTTCTTAAGAAAAATACCTACAACTTAAAAAATATCACTGGAAAAACATGCTATTTTCCTTTCTACAATTTAAAGAAAGAAAACTTTATAGAACATGCAATTAAACAAAATGAAACATTCAACTTTATGATCTTTACAAATATCCTTTTTTTATCATATGAAATTCCCCCACCTTACCTACAAAAGTATTTAAACTATACCAAAGCCTCTGTAAAAAGCAAACATCAGATTGGAATAGACTTATGTTTTACTCATCCCCTAAATGGTGAACAAACATAATTTTAAAAATGAGTCAGAATTTAAATTCCTTCATTAATGTGTTCTTCAAACTCTTACACAATTTTGAGTGGTTTGGTTTGGATTGGATTGGAGCATTACTGTCAATTATTTTACTACATGAGCCATAAAAATTAGAATTTTAAAATATTAGAGCAGAGATTCTTGAACTTTTAAATCACAGCAGAAGTTGGAAATTCAGCCCAGAGCTCTAAAGTTCATATTGAAGTTATACACTGTATCTAGTAAATATAAAAAAATGGCATTGACAACACGAAACAGTTTTGTCATTTAAGCTCGTACGACATTTGATTTGATGGTTTAAATTCTTTTCTGCATTAATTTCCAATTAGATTTTTTTTTTAACATTTAGAGCAAATACTGCAGATTTAAACGGCTATTTAGTATATTACAAGCAGTTTGAATAAAACAAGTAAGCATATACTATTACAATTTATAAAACAAAGACACATCACAATCTTACGAAGAACTGTTGAGAACAATCAAGTTTTATGAACAAGTTTTTGTGAGCAATATCTACTTACTTAATAGTAAAATAATAATTATAATTTCTTAAACTGCAATCAAGAAGTAGAAATTGTTTTCAATAGTCAAGAACATACCTTTGACTCTCAATGGTATGACAGTATAATTTAAACTGTCTTTTACGATATAAGCATTTTTTAAAAAAACAAGTAAGCATATATTTAGAAAATGTAAAATGATAACAGTAATTTAATTACATAACTAATTTGATATAAGAAGAGATAGAGAGAATATGTCAAGAACATAATACACTAAAGATGTCTATTTGAGAATAACAGATAAAAACTTACGTGGAAAGGTATGAAAGTTATCTTATATTACGAAGCACAGGAAATGCGGATCTTAGGAGAACAAGCAAAATCTAAATTCACAAATAAAAAAAAAAAAAAAATCGCAATCAGGATTCTGGTTTCACCACCACCAACACCGAACTGTCAAATGAGTTTTCGCGCCGTACACTAATCTTAGGTTGCCAATCTGTTGTTTACTAATAATGTAAAAACTGTTACTTTTATTTAAAATAATACTTTTATTAAAAATAATTTCTAATATTATGATTTTTTAGGTTAAAAGGAAAATTTATAATTTTTGCTTTTTGTACCCTTGCAGTACAGTATAACGCATCTTGTGGGTGAGTTATATAAGGGGCAATGCTCAGGTTTTATATTTCCAACTTTAAATTTTTCTTCTTTTAGTAATTCAAAATATCTTCTTAAGATGTTTTGTTAAGATATTTTATTCTCTTAACACTATTATTGCTTCTGAAATCATTATTCTGTTTCTTGTAATTTAGTAGCAAGGACCAAACAAGACACCCATACTTGGCTTGCACCTCCAGAGACATCCTTTGGGAATCCGGGGGACATTGAGACCACAAACCTTTTTTACATGACCCAGTCGTCATGAATAAAGACGGTTGATCTATGGCCGGTTCGAACTTCGATTCCGCAACCCTCAGGTCATGAAATTGCCGTTTTTGCTGGCTGAACTACGGCGGCTCTAAAAATCATTGTTTAGTACCTCGTTGAAAAGACTCTAAAAATAATATAAAAACTATTATCTGTGACTGTAATGATACAAATTTGAAATAACCAATAGGTTATTTAAGGTAAAATAAGTGCTTATATGAGTTGAGAAACCAACTGAAGTTCAATTTGATCAATGTTAAAACAAATTTAACCTATACAAAACTTTGATGTATGGCAGCAAGTGCTAGCCATTAAAGAAATCTGAAAAAGATAAGCTGCTGATTGAGAGAAAAATACTCAGAAAGATCTTGGGAAGAGTTTAACAAAATGATGCCTACAGAACACAATATAATTATGAAATCTACAGTAGATTTGGGAAACCAGATATTGTCAGGGATATAAAGGCTAGCTACATAAGATGGTTATTACACATTTTTAGATATAATGACTCAAACCCAACTAAATTAGTGACTTTTTCAAAGGTTGAGGGTACATGACATAGAGAAAGCCCCTCCCCCTGATTTTGTTGAGAGAGATTTTAAGAGTCTGGGAGTCAATCGATGGCAATCTATTCCTCTAGATAGAGTCCATGGAGGAGACCAATAAAGATACCGAATGTCTGGATCAGGAAATCCTTGACGGAATTAGCAGTGTGACTAGTTATTCCATCTTGTATAAACGTGACGGCAGATAGCGCATCTCTTTCACGCAAAGCTGGCATGACATTATAGCGTAGAAGTGTTAAATAATTCATGAGCATTCACCATTTCGGTTTTCCACCCGTTTACTGGGCACTCCGTTTCAAAGAAGGGTGCTAAGATGAATGAACCTGTGAATCCACATCACACTATCACTTTTGGGGAATGCCAAGGCCGTAGGCAGGGGGAGGGATCTGGGGGACTGGTCCCCCCTCGAAATTTTGAAAGACTATTTTGTAGATAGACAATGTCCCACGACTCGGTGTGTATGTGCTATCTGCCTAGTTGTTCATGAACATGGACAGTTATTTTCTTAGAAAAAAAACCGCTGAGACCATAAAAGTCTTGCTGGGCCGCTCGCCGGAACTACAGCACTGTATTTCCGGCACTGTATTCCGGAAATACAGTGCTTTCCCTTTCATTAATTGAAGTATCATTCACAGAGAAAAGATGTCTTTCTGCTAAGCTTACTGGCCTATTCTTTTGGATTAGTGCAGAAAGACACGATAAATCGGTAAATAATAACAATTTTATTGTCATAACAAAAGAACAACTCATAAACACTTAAATTACAATTCTAACAAGTCCTAACCTAAGCTAAACAGAAATTAACTCTTACTAAAGGAAGGGGGGGAAAAAACCTGATAAACATAACACATACATATACAAACACATCTCTCGTGGCTATATATATACTTATTAATTTGCATAACGCTTACTCGGGAGCCAAGTATGCTACAGCCGCTAAATTCTCCGATTGGCTGTGACTATTACGTCAAATAGTAGGAAGGGGGTGTTTCTCGGGATCGGAAGGAAATTAAATAAAACTAACCGAAAATAAGAGATTTTAAGAAAAATTAAGTTTGCAGTTAAATGGGTTATTTTATGCATAAAATTCTGAAAATGCCAACAAGCGGCCCTAAATCCTACATATCTTTAAATCCGTTATCAAAAAAAGATCTTAAACTATCTTAAATAATATAAATCTTCACTAGCTGAACATTAATATTAACCATCTAAAACTTTAAATTCTTAGACAATCAAATTCTTATAAATATATAACTTAAAACACTGTTCACAATTCAAACAATTTCACAATTTTATATCAACAAAATCTTTAATCAGACGATCGGATCCGTGCAGCTCCACGTAAGGTCAAAGTTTCAAGTCCAAACTAAAACAGAACCAAAAAAAAAAAAAAAAAAAAAACTGCTTCTATGACATATTGAGTCACGCTCCCAACAATGGCACGTTCCATGAACACTCTAGCACCTTACATTTCACATTTGCCTGAACGGTTCACCAAGTATCACGTGCTCATTGAAAATTCCATTGAGCAAAACCAGGCGGGAAAAACTGGTCTATTAAACTGGAACACACGAATCCAAGGATCCTCACATCTACATTGAAAAACAACTTAAAATATCTTACATTGAACAAAGTACTGGCAACTGCAACAAACACTTCAAAATTACATAACTAGAAAACAATTCAATAGATTAGTCTTAAAACGATTAAATTTATACTCGTAAGTTTTTAAAAATAACTTGGGACCTTAAAATTGTAAAAAAAAAAAACTATACCCTTTAACAATTTTCATTAACTCAAAGTATCTTAAAGTTTAACGTCCAAAAAGATTTCTTTACAAAAATTCAATATATCACCTTTAACTTGTGGCTTAGTGAATATATCAGCTGGGTTTTTATTACTTCTAACAAACTTAACCTCAAAAATTTTGTCATTAATTAGACTTCTTATAAAGTGTAATTTAACATCAATATGTTTAGTTTTAGCATTCTCAACTGAAGATCTGGAAAAGTATATCGTTGCTTGGTTATCGCAGTGTAGAGTACTATGTATTTCATCCAAGCATAATTCTTTATTTTCTAGAACATTCTTTATCCATAAAAGTTCTTTTGCCGCATCAGTCATAGAAACAAATTCAGATTCCATGGTTGACAAACTTACACATTTCTGTTTGAACGATCTCCACGATATAGGGACGTTATCCAAAAACAAAATATAACCACCCATTGATACTCGATCGTCTCTGTTTGAGGCAAAATCTGCATCGGTAAACATATGCAAGTTTAGATTTTCTACATCTGAAATATCTAATTTATAGTTCTTCGTAAGTTTAAGATAACCTAATAACTTCAGCAATCCATGCCAATGCTTTAATCCCGGATTTGTCTGGAACTGTGAATAAACATTTACCGCATACTGAATATCCGGTCTGGTTCTGCCAGCAATGAACATTAAACTTCCAATTAAGCTTCTATATGGTATGTCGGTCATTTCATCGAATTCTAATTTGTTTTGGGGTGCATCTAATTTAGATAAGACAAGTCCTTTTGGTATTGGCACGGAGGATAATGGATATTGGTAATCATCATACTGTTTACAGAGCTTCTCAATATATGATTTTTGATGAATTACTATTTTGTGTTCGTTATATTCAAATTCTATACCCAACAACTTTTTAGTTCTTCCTAGAACTTTCAAATTAAATTTCTCTTTTAACTTATTCTGAATAAAATTAATATGCCTTTGTTCTCGTCCTAATAAAATTATATCGTCTACGTAACATAACAAAATCAAATCATTTTCATACACATAAACACAATTACACCAATCTAGTTTTATAAAACCAGTTTGAAACAAACTATCTTCTAACTCTATAAACCACTGTCTCCCACTTTGGTGAAGACCATACAGTGCTTTATTAAGCTTGCATACCTTGAAACAATCACTTTCATATCCCAAAGGTTGCTTCATATATATTGTTTTGTCCAGATCAGCATACAAGTAAGCGTTATTTATATCCAGCTGTAAATTATGCCACTTATACATGCATACAAAAATACAGAAAAATAACCTTATAATTGAAAAATTCACGACGGGACTGAAAGTTTCGTCATAATTTACACCTCTTATCTGAGAAACTAATCTTGCTTTGTATCTAACTATCTCATCCTTTTCGTTTCTTTTTACATTATATACCCATTTACAGCCTATGATCTTTTCATCTTTAGGTGGGTCCACTAGTTCCCATATACCTCTATCTGTTATTACTTTGATTTTATCATCCATAGCTTTCAGCCAATTTTCTGCCTCTGGGGAAGTAACTGCTTCTGTGTACTGTTCCGGAATTTTTACATCTATTAAATTTGCCTCTACATCTGTTATGAGTTTACCCTTATAATGGTTCTTACCAGAAAAATCAAACATACCTTCATCAACTTTAATTCCCTTGTCCTTACAGTATTTCATAACATCATTCATAGATCGTAATTTAAGAGATTCACCTTCAACTCTATAGTATATGTCTGTTCGGCTTAAATCTTTTCGGGTTACGGCATCCCTAGTCCAGGGAATGTCTTTACACGGAATTAAATTAGGCGTTTCTTTTTCAGTACTCTGTAAATCCGGTTCCTTAGAAGTACTAGTATAATAATTTAATTTAGGAATTTCATCAAATGCACGATCTAAATTTTCAGGTAAAGGTAAATATAAACTACTTTTTAAATTATGCTGTTCTGAATCATCATAACCCATTTTTTCTTCATTAAAATTTACATTTATGGTTTCGATTAATTTTCGTTCATCTTTAAGCCATATTCTGTATCCTTTGGTGTGTTGGGCATATCCTACCATTATTCCAAGTTTAGCTCTTACATCAAATTTTCTCCGGTGTTGCTTGGGCGTTCCAACATACGCTAAACATCCAAAAGTTTTCAAGTGTGCTACTGAGGGTTTATTTCCACCGTATAGTTCAAATGGGGTTTTCTTATAATTTTTATGGGTTAGTCTATTTTTAACATATACAAAACACATGAGAGCTTCAGACCAGAATTCTTGTGGAAGCTTACTTGCATTTAGCATGGCACGAATAGTATCACCCGCTGTTCGGTTAAATCGTTCAGCAACGCCGTTCATTTCAGGGCTATATGTATTAGTCCGTTCATGATTAATACCACAATTATCATAATGTTCATCAAAGTCCCTGTTGCAAAATTCGCTACCATTGTCAGTTCTAACACTTACTATTTTCCTATTTATAAAACGCTCTGCGCTGTTTTGAAATCTTAAAAAGGTACGGAAAACATAATTTTTACTTTTAATTGGGTATACAGTTGTCTTTTTAGAATAATCATCTATTATCGTTAGGAAATATCTGTTACCCTGTATATCTGGTTCTGGCATAGGACCACAAACATCCATATGTAGCAACTGCAACGGTTTATTAGAACGTACGGCCCGCATCGATTTGAATGATACACGTTTAGTTTTTGCTATTTTACAACACGTGCAATCCCAAGTTACTTTATTCAGCCCCGGCAGACCTCTAACACTCCCATTAAGACTGGTTTCCATTATATAATCATTGTTTAAGTGGGCAAAGCGGTTGTGCCATAATATACCTAATTTTGTTTCTTTATCTGACTTTAAGAATTTATCTGCTACTAAACTAACTTTATTTAAGGATTTTCCACATTTAAGAGGTTCTAAATAATATAATTGATCTTTCCGGTCAGCATAAAATATTTTAGTACTTTCAGGATCATATACATTTAACCTTCCATTTTTACAGTTAAAAATGCAGTCAGTTTCATCAAATTTAGCCATAGATATTAAATTTCGTCTTAATTTTGAACTAAACAAAACATCCTTTAATTTTAAAAGCGTAGTGTTGCCTTTGCCAGCCTTACATAAGAGTTTTACAGTACCTTTTCCTTCTATAGAGGTTTCGTTACAGTTCGTAGCTAGTGACATATTAATATTTTCAACAGAAATAAAATCGGAAAACAATTGTTTATCATTACAAAAATGTGCAGTGGCTCCCGTATCAACTATCCAAGTATTATCATGATCTACACTATCACACACAGCATTACTCTCATTTACAATTACAGCTTCTATTAAACTACTATATTCATTTATAGAAGGTCTATAAATATTAAATTTTTGGTTATTTCTAACTTTTAAATTACAGTCTCTAGCAATATGTCCTTTCTGAAGACACCTAAAATACTCTCTATCGTCAGTTCTAGAATAGGAAATAAACTTTCTACTTACAGTTTGTCCATGATAGGTTGGGCTTTTAGAATAAGTTCTACCTGTATTTCTTGATATACTTCTGGACTTATGAAATCTCTCTCTCGGGCTCCGCCATCTTCCCCTCTCGTAAGCTTGTGTTTCTCGACCTCTGTTGTCAGGATCTGGCTCTCCCACTTCTTTTCGACCACTGTAGTACACCACTGGCTCTTCGAAGTCGTCAGCGTCGTTCAGTAGCTCCAAGCGACTTTCCTCTCTGATGAGCTCTTACTCTATCTCGCACGATTTGAATCGGTCATCTATAAATCTGTTTCATCATACTCCTGTATTTGCTGGGTAGAAATCGGAGCATTTGGAATCCGATGTAGAGATCTTCAATTTGGTGTCTTACTTCAGATAGTTGCTTAGCTGCCGTTTTAACCTTGCACAAAAATAATGCCATGTTCATGTCTCTTTCATACTTTGTATTGAAAAATGCTTCCAACAACTTAATAATCCTTTCTCTATTGTCTGGTTCAAAGTAGGATTTAAGAATGTTCCATGCTCGTACACCATCCCGACTATCCAAAATCAGAGGTTTTAATTCATCACAGATGTTCTGATATATAAGGGTATACACACGGTTTTTTCTTTGAAGAAATAACTGGGTTTTATCATCCATCCAGGTCTCCTCCACTTTCTGTTTCGGCAATTTCGCAGAAGAACTATCATCTCCGGCCTTTTCCCCTTCAGTTGTTTCAGTCTGGGTAGTACTTGGATCGAAAATAAAATGCCAGCATCCGTAATGCAACATTACCATTTCCATATCTACTTTCCATATAGGCCAATTTTTACACTCATGTCCATAAATTAAGGATAATGAAGTTCAGGCAATGAAAGAGACAAAAGCAAAACAAATTTGACTTATTTGTAAAGTCTATTTATTAAACAAAAGGTAAAGAGCAAAAAAGATGCTATATGTTTGACATAATTAATAAAAATTGCGATTTTTACTCCCTGGAGCAAATTTAAAAAAAGAACCTATTTACAGAAAACAGTATGATGATGGTTAGTATGATGGTTAATACGGAGTATGTCTGCCGGACGATGCAATACAAGCGTTACAACGCCTACGCATGCTGAGTATCAGATTATCAATCTGATCTTGGGGAAAATTACACCACTCATCAAGCAATGCCCTCCGAAGTTCCGATAGACAGTTGGGAGGGGGTGGACGGGCTGCAATTCGTCGGCCAAGCATATCCCACACATGCTCTATTGGATTCAAGTCAGGTGAGTATGCTGGCCAATCCATACGGGTGATATCCTCCGATTGAAGGTATTCGTCTACAATGTTTGCACGGTGACGTCGGGCGTTGTCATCCATATACAGAAATTCAGGACCCATGGCGCCCCGAAACAAACGTACATGTTGTTCCAGAATGACATCCCGATAGATGTGGCCTGTCATCGTTATACTCTGAACATGCAGGTCAGTTCTGGAACCAAGAATAATTCCTCCCCAAACGAGCCATCCTGCACCACCATAACGGTGTCGTTCAATGGTGTTCTCTTGGTGATAACGGGTACCTGGCGCTCTCCATATGAAAGTCCGGCGAGAATCAGAATGTAAACTGAACTTGGACTCGTCGGAAAACATCACACAAGACCACTGTTGCGGTGTCCACAATGCATGCTCTCTAGCCCAGCATAATCGCAGGCGACAGTGAGTTGCGGTAAGGGGAACACATCTGACAGGCCTACGAGCATATAGACCAATGTTCCCTAAGCGTCTGTACACGGTCTGCCTTGAAACTGTCGTACCGGTAGCTGAAGAGACAGGTCTGATGCTGTGCTTCGTCTGTTTCTTTTGGCAGTAACTGCTAAATACCGGTCATCATTCGGCGTAGTAACTCGGGGGCGACCTGTGCTGTAACATCTACTCACATTACCATCATGTTTGAATCGTTGCCAAAGCCTGGAGATGACACTCTGGGCGATTCCAAGTTCCTCGGATACTTCCAGCTGGGTACGTCCACATCCCAGTCGTCCGATAATGCTTCCTTTGTGCCATAACTATGCGGTTATTGCACTGAAAGGCTTTTAAAGCGCTTGTGAACAATTTTACTTAGGATCACAGGATCACAGGATGAATGGGTTACGGAGCTGCCTGGGCCGAGCCCTCTAACTCCGAACAACATGGCAAACAGACAAGATGGAGACTAGCGGTGGTGAGAGCGACTAATATTGGGACTTAGGTTAAATTTGAACAGAAGTCCAGAATAGCAGCATGGCGACCGCTGGGGTCAGAGATGGAAGAAAGCTGTTTGGAAGTTACTTTTAATTTTTCGATAAGAGAATTTAAGTTGGGAAACCCAAGCATTTCGACTATTTCTTTAATAATTTTTCCTATTTCAATTATTTCTTTAAATTGGGAGAGAGTCTCGATTTTGGGTTCAGGCTGACTGGGAGCATTATTTCTATAAGGATGGGAAAAATTTCCATTGTTATTCTGTAAGGTAGAAGCATAAGAAATATTTCCATGGTTTAAGGAGGGTTTGGGAAAATTATTTGAGCTAACGAGATTCGGAGAATCTACCTTTGAATTGGAAGCTTTAGGATAATTTTGGCATCCCTTGTAACTGGCTGGATGAGATCCATTGCAGTTGCAGCATTTTACGTACTTAGAAAAATCACCCGTATGTGGGCATTCGTTGGTGAGATGATTCTCTGCGCATTTCACACAACGTGGAGCCATCCAGCAGTTCGAGCTGTTGTGAAAGAAGTTCTGACACCTGTGGCACTGGGGAATAGGTGAACGAAATTTTTCAATTTTGATCCTGAAGTAGCTAATATTTTTTAATTCTAGGATTTTAAAGCTTTGAGGGTTAGGAGTAAGTTGTACCTGGTAAATGGGTATTAATTTCTTATCTTTTCGGCTGGTAAATTGAACTATTTTTAGAACGTCAAAATTAAGTTTTAATAATTCGTCAAAAATATCCTCAATAGGGTAGTCATTGGGAAGACCTTTTACTACTACTTTATAAGGTTTTATAAAATTAAACGCATAAGTAAAGGCTTCAATTTTATTAATTTGAACAAACTCAATAATTTTTTCTCTTGCTATCTCATTTTCAGGGAAAATTCTAAGAAATTTATTGCTAACTGTAACTTCGAATTTAATATTTTCGTCATAATCAGTTAATTTTTTAAGTAGAGATAAGTAATTATCAGACTTTTTGATATTGATAGGTTTCATTCTAATTTTAGGCTGAGCATCAGTTTTATCTTCCAAAGGTCTAACGGGGAGATTAGGGTTAGGGGAATTTTCCCTCTAGGATTTCTTTTTCTTGCATCGAATTATTAGTTTTTACGATATCCGTATCCATAGGTAAAGGGGTATTAATTTCAGAAGTAGAGCAATCCGTTTTCTTCTTATTAGCTTTACGTTTTTTACGAGCTTGGGTTTGGGAAGAAGAACTCTCACCACGTGGTTCGCTAGGGCTAACATCTGTCTGCTTACCTATATGATTTTCCACAGCTTCCTTGAACAGTTCAATGGCATCGTGCATAGCAGATTTTTCTTGTGGATTCAATCTCTTGTGAGCTGTAATGGCACCTAGGAAGAACATCGAAGGTTTCCCTTTGAACCTGTACTTGATGTAGTCCAGCACTTCTTCTGAAACGAAGAATTCGTAGAGATCGTTGTAATTTAGCGAACCGGTAGAACAGCATAAGGCTCTTCCTTCATCATCTAAGGCATCGGTCGGGGAACTTTTTTAATCATTACCCCAAAATATTTTTGTATAAGTTGATATTACCCCATGGCGAAGAGCAGAAAAAAACGAAATCGCCTCTTTTTAGCATCTTTCATATTATAACCCCCCATGATAATTTTGAAAAGAAAACTAAAAATTTTATTTAAACTTCATTTATTCAATTTATCAATGTAATACCTAGTAATCCATAACGGTATTGCAACAAATTATAATAATAATAATAAAACAAAAACAAACAATAATTAGAATTGAAAAAATTAAAAAAAAAAAGAATAATTGAAAAAAAAATTTTTCACGTTTTGGAGAAATGGTGTTGTTTCATGTTCGATACAATTGCTTCAAAATTAGGACTTTTTGATGTAAGAGCGATTTGAATGCAGTCTTCGGCGTTTAATCGATTTCTGTTCTTCGTTTTTATGTTCATTAGAGTGGAAAAGCCTTGTTCGCACAAATATGTTGTTCCAAATGGCAGCAATTTTTTAACCGCCTCTTCATGTGCAATTTTGAAAGCCTTTGCAGCTTTTGAAATCCAAAAAGACGTCAAATTTGATTTACTCCCAAATTGAATACGTGCTTCAGTATTAGATCGAAGTTCAAGAATTGCTTCTGCCAAACCTGAAGGTTCTTCTGGTATCATAGCAATATCACATTTAAAAGGATCTACAATCCAACTGATAGTACGTGTATCAAGATTGTACTCAATTTAAAGTAAAATAAAATGTGCTTTATTGCGCAAAGAGAACACTTTAGTGGTGGGTAGTGAGATGGCGAGAACATTTTAGTGATGGGTAGTGAGATGGCGTGGCCTGCATATGTCGCTAAATTGTTTAAGTTGAAAAAAATACTAACAAGTTTATAAAATAGCAAATTAAAAATATATACATTTTACTCAAAAAAAATTTCATTTTTACCCCCAAAAATTTCTTTTTTACCCCATTTGGGGTAATTTACCCCGGTTCCCCGACCGCTGATCTAAGGTAACTCCGCTGTAAGCTTCAACGAGCTCGATAGCAGGTAAATCTCCAGAATGCGCCATCGCACCTGGATACACGGGAAAAAGTCGCAATGCAGGAGCACAGTATCAAGCGTCCTCACCTCACGGGAGCTGACGAGCGCAATTTTACTTCTTTGCTACCATTCCTTATATACCCCTTTCATACACTCTCGTCATTGTGACGTACTATCCGCGCCATCTGGTGGTTTCCTGCAATTTGCATATTCTTCTTCAAGATGTGTGTGATAATTCTACAGGTGAAATTTTTATTTTAGAGCTCAATTTCTGTGTGATTCTGAATTATCCTTAATTTATGGACATGAGTGTATAATTAAGTGCATCTATTTTATACACATTCTCCATATTTTCAAAATAAATTTTTTTTTCACTATACGTTTCAAAATAAGTTTTATTCTTTCAATTTCTAACTATGTGGTCAAAGGGGCAGTCCTGGGCCCATAACCCATTGCTAAGATTACTGGCCTATTCTTTTAGATTAGTGCAGAAAGACACGATAAATCGGTAAACAATAACAATTTTATTGCCATAACAAAAGAACAACTCATAAACACTTAAATTACAATTCTAACAAGTCCTAACCTAAGCTAAACAGAAATTAACTCTTACTAAAGGAAGGGGGGGAAAACAACCTGATAAACATAACACATACATATACCAACACATCTCTCGAGGCTATATATATACTTATTAATTTGCATAATGCTCACTCGGGAGCCAAGTATGCTACAGCCGCTAAATTCTCCGATTGGCTGTGACTATTACGTCAAATAGTAGGAAGGGGGTGTTTCTCGGGATCGGAAGGAAATTAAATAAACTAACTGAAAATAAGCGAATTTAAGAAAAATTAAGTTGGCAGTTAAATGGGTTATTTTATGCATAAAATTCTGAAAATGCCAACACTTTCTCCCTTGGTCCCCCTCCGAAAATAATTTCTGGCTACGGCCCTGATTCATAGCATTTAAATTTAAAGTTTTTTGCTATACCATTTTGTTCCGGGGTGTAAATCAATAACTGTTATGTCTTTATTCGCAAATCATTTAATAGTTTCTCAAATTTATGGTTAGCTCTAGGCCATTATAGGTGTAAACACACTCTAATTTTTTTAAATTCTCTTTCAGATCTAGTTAAATATTGTTTAAAACAACCAAATACTTCAGTTTTATCCTTAATTAAAAATACATTAACTTTTCTAGAGAAACCACCTAATACCGTCAAAAAATATTTGTTATTGCTTATAGAATTTACAGGGGCAGGTCCCCATAAATCTATATGTACTTTTTGCAAAACATCTTTAGTAGAAAGTTTATAAATGTAACTTATTTAAAGTGAATCCCTTTTAGATTTAGACAATTCACATACACACAATTTTTAACATTTTTAGAATTGTCCTTTTCATTATCAATCCCTTTCACACTTTTATTACGACTCATATTTTTTATAGATTGGACATTTACATGACAAAATCTTCAGTGAGCCAACTCAATATTTAAACTATTACACGTGGCAAAATGTCCTTTAAGATAAGCCTATAATTTATTCCTCTTGATACTGTAAAAAAATATAAGTTATCAGGAGTATACATTATCATTCTATTGTTAGCTAAAAGGACTTTATAACCAACAGTATCAATATTAGCACGATATTAAAATTCTCCGCATATTAGGTGCAAGTGACAATTTTTAGAGTAAGGTTTACGTTACCTGATTTATCTAGAATTATCAGTTCGACATCTCCTATGCCTACAATTTTAGATGTGCTGTTTTTATCACCAACAAGAACTCTTGCACGTAAAAGTGTCCTAAAATTTTGGAACCAGTCTCTTGTTGTATAAATGTGAGAAGTAGCGGTAGTATCGACAAGAAATTCAGCTGCCTCACTGTCAGTTGAAACCATATATTTTTCGTTGGAATGTCCAGTTCTTAATTCGTTGTAGAAACATCTGCATTTATTCAAGATGTTCTTGTTAACACATCTGCACAGCCACAGTTGATACGCTTTCTTTGACGATTTTTTTTCCCACGTTCACTCGTATTTTGGCCCAGCATTGCTTCACTGCTTTTATTGTTTTCAGTTCTGTGGATTCTAACACTTTTGGTGAATAAACTCCTACTTTCGAATGGTTTATCTTTTTTTTTTTTTTTTTTCCCAGTTGTATTCGACTTGCTTCTAATATCAATTGTTTTTCAACCTCAGTAAGTAAAGTGCTTGAACTAAATTGCCATATTTGCGGAAAGCTTTCAAATAATTTGGAAACACACCAACAATTATGGAATTTTAAATCCTGCATTTTCAGTTTCAAGCTGTTTCTCTGGTACACGTTTGCAGAATATTCTAGCAGTTTCTTTATCTGCCTTGAAACATAATTTAGAAAATTCGTCAACGAGGGATGCCAGTCTAGCTCAGGATTTAAGCTCGAAATGTTGCTTTTAGGATATTCCATGTGTCTTCTCCCTTTTCAGAAGCTGATATCAATGGTTGAAACTTCCTTTCTATAGCTTGATAAATAGTTGTACACGTTCTTTGCTTTCTCTACTCATATTGTCTCATTTCTTTTCCAGAAGCTTCCTTCGTTAATAGTTTAGACTTTCTTTTTATGAATTCCCAGGATCCTTGGTCCATTAATAGCACTTTAATATCTTGCTTCCAAGTAGAGTAACTAAAGTCCGACCATTTTGGAAAGGAAACATTTACGGTTTCTTGAAATCCAGCCATCTTTTTATCGATTTATTTCAAGCCACAGAACTATAAATTTTCAATATTATAAGAAATTCAAGTACATCTGCAGTAGCAATTGCCGCGTGTTCTGGGCCCATAATCCTTTTTTTCTGTTGGTTAAATATGCTGAGTCACTTCTTAAGGACGAAAAAGCAAATGTAGAATTTTAGATAAAAATTTATTTTAATACACGAAGCATCTTTTAAATTATGTATTTACTTAACGAAAAACAGGCATGCGATGGCTTACATGCAATCCTTTTATCAGTTAAACAAGCATTGAGAATAAAAAACTTGCATAAATTATCATAAAGATTACTTTCGTACGAGACCAAATTTTGACAGAGTGACCTCCTACTTTCCAACATGACAAAAGACAAAAAATATATATTACCTTGTGTAGATAATTAGTTTAGAAAACACAAAATCATTACGGTAACAAAATATTTATTCTGATTTTCGCAGACTAGAAATGAAAATCACAGAAAATAATACTATCTTCAAAAGGAATACAAAGAGATTCCAATTTCCTTTAAAAAAAAAGTACAAAATATGAAAAATATATATATATTATTCTGAAATATATATATTTACAATTGTTGGCATACAAAACAAACTTCATAGATATACTGTAAAATATAAATATAAAACAATACAAAATTTTTAGTGACATTATCTTAATTAATAAGAATATAAAGAAATACTCTTATTGTGTACAACAATATTTATAGAATATTTAACACAGTAAAAATTATATTATAGTCATTATAATTCATATATACCACTTTTATTTGAAGCACATTTAAAGGCATTTATTGAAGCTTCTAGGACAAACTTTTTTAAGCTAATTTGCTGTCACTTCATATTCATACACTTTACAGTTCTTTTTTTTTATGACTGGTTGGCATAGCATAAAAAGAAAAAATAACAGGATCAACAATTTTTCCCTCAACTATGAATTGACATTTACAGACACAAGCAGAAAAAGAGTTGAGAGATTGCTTTGTAGCTAAAATTTCACTACTTCAAAAAATAGCTATCAAAATATATTCTCTGTAGCACCTCATTTGATGACAAAAATTCTCTATTTGCAAATCTAATATCTTTATAATGCTTCTTGAAAACATTACAAACAAATGCTACAAAGAGAGTAAATACTTCAGCAGAAAAGGAAGCTTTTATTTCCTGGCAACACACAATGAAATAAATATTTATCTTACAGCTTTGATTCTTATTAATGTACAATAAAATATAGTGTATACAAATTTCATGTTACACAAACATCATAACATCTCTCTCCAGTTTTTGTGTTAAAGAATATATTATCTGAGAACAAAATTTATTGTGCTTCAAGATTTTCATTTCTACATTTAACGAATTAAAAGAAAAATAGGTAACTAATATAAATTACATATTCAGAGTGTCTACAGAATTTTTTAAAGGTACATTTCCTGACATTTCTTGGAATTTAAAGGTATATTTAAAGTATCTCAGAAAAAATACATATAAAATATATTTTTGTGTATTGTAGCTACAAACTTTTTTTTTTTTAGTTTTTAAAAAGAGACAGAAAGATTCAAACTATCTAAGATTTAGATAAATTATAATTTAATAGGTATTCTAACAATGCTTTCTCTTTCTGAAAACCCTACAATATAAAATATAAATTAGAGCAGCATATTATAAATACTTAAAAAGAAAGATGTTTCAAAGAATAATTAGAACTTAAGTTACCCTTCATTTTAACTATTAAATACATTTTAACTTGTTATCTTTTATAGCCTTTATGAAGATAGATTTGTAGAACTTTATTGTTTCTTATGCAGGGGCACTTGTTTTTTATAGCATTTACCACTACCAAGCCACAGATATTTGTTGGTCATTTTATTTTAGAAACCAGTTGGATTTTTTTTTAAAATTCAGTTCATATTACTCCCTAAGGACAATATAAACAACAAAGAAAGTTCTCATAATTTGTAAGAAGGGACCAATCAGAAGACCACAGGTTTGGCCTGTCTCCTCCAAATAAGTGTTTGGGAACATGGAAGATATTGCAACCATGAACCTATTTTAAATACTCCTGCCACCATTAATGAACACATATTAATAAAGTCAATCTTTGGCTGTCTTGAGCCTCACTCACAACCCTTCAGTGATGAGATCAATGTCTTTGCCAACTGCGCTACCATGGTTCAGATTTGCAGAACTGTTATGGAGATAATTAAAAAACAAGTTATGGTACGGAACTAATTTTCATGACATATTTGGCATTTTGCTGACTTTCATGACAAGTAGATACCTTGAAATTTTCTATTTGATACAGGTATTATAATAACTTAAAAACCATGCATTCATCTTCAAAAATCAAGTTATACCAACTAACTAGAGTAATTCCTAAAACTTTGGCTTCTTATTAAAGTAAAGGATTAAAGCTTCATTCAGTACATTGATGTAATTGAAAACATATTTTAATATGTATTTTTCTAGCAAAAATTCATTGAACTAAATGACTTGGGTCATATTTTCAATGAGAAATGTATTGCAATTTTTACTTCTGAATTGGATTAAGTTTACCCTTGATGGTCCAAAGTGTTAGGTCACAAATGTTACTTTGAACCACTAAGGATTAATTTATATACAAACACATAACAATTTTTTCATATGAAGTATATTTAAAACAAACATAATTAAGTAGATAAAATATAAAGGTTGTCAAGTAATGCTGTAAAGGTGATAAAACAAACTTTTCTAAAATTATTACATGTAAAACAAAGTTAATAAATTCCTGGGTAATAGACATTTCTGAAATATACCTGACAGTATTTTAGATAAGTACATAGCTTAACTGAGAACCAGAAAACCTTAGAAAAGATTTCAAGACCTGACAGTTTCTTAGAAAAGATTTCAGCAGAAAAATTCTCTTTTTAAGAAGTACTTGATTTGTCTAAAAAGACATAAAGAGGGGTGTGCTTTAAATACATTATAATAACATGCACTGCATTACACTTATAAAAATTTAAAATGCAAGGCATAATATATCAACAATTTTGTAAAATGCTGGTCTAAAATTTTAGAACAATTTTAGATTAGGATATGGAAAAGAGCAATAAAATATTAGGAAACAAAAATCTATGAAAATAAACAGAAGTGATAGTTAATTTCATAAATGGTTAATCATTGCTTGAAGCAAAATAGTAACTATTTAAAAAAGAACAGTCTGCAACCTCAAAAACAATATACTGGATTCATAAAATTTGAAATGAGAGATTTTATTAAAGAAAGTTTAAAATATTAAGTTTTAAAATAAAAAGTTTTTGTGACAACTGAAGCTAATAAATTAAAGGAAGAAAAATGTTGATTCAAATCAAACAAGATGTGGAACAAATTAGCTGTGAGGAGTAAGTCTTTGTTGCGTAAATTGTTTCAGATACTTTATTGGGAAGCAGCTGCCTTAATTAGGAATTATTTTAATATAATTTTTTTAATTAGCAATTCACATAAATCTTTTAAATGGAATTAAATGCATAGACAAATAAGTAATATAAACTTATATATATTGAATAACCTAAATAAAATTTTAAAACATGGTGGTAATTGAAGAATTGCAGTCAATTTTTTGCAAAATAAGAGTGAATGAATTTTAGACCTACTGCTTAAATCTGACTCCAAAAAGCTATGAACAACCATGTCAGGAGTAAAATTTGAATTGATTCCTGGCAGGGATGATCCAGTACCAAAAGGCTAGACTTTACTTATTTGGTTATTCTCAATAAAACTTCATGATGGAAGCTTGTGTGATTGGAATAACATTTGGTTTACAACACTATGGTCTATTTTGTTGCTATATGAGAACTAATAAAAAAAGCAACCTTTTTTTAATTTTTTTTTTACATTAGGCACCAGCAGAAACTGAACCCATGAACTACAGATCTCAAAGGTAATGCCCTATATGTTTGGGGCCATTATTTAGACTCTCTGGCTTAGTGAAGGAAGATGTGGGGGTTGTAACTCCTTATTAAAGATTGCTGTATACATATACAGATTGCCATATTAATTCTGCTAATAGGTTTTAATCTCAAAGAAAACTAAATTCAGTATTAATACTGATCTGAAAAATTGGAACTAAAATCATGTTTATATATGGAATGTATCAAAAGTTTGGTTTGGTTAAGAGCACTATGATCAACTTTTTGCTACAATATAATTCTCAATTATTAAACATTCATACCACTAATGAGATTTCCACCCACCGACTCTGGTACTGAAAGGCAGTAGCTTACCTGTACCTGTTCATATAACAAATCAACATCTACCAATCAGCAGACAAATTTTAGACAGCTATTTATTACTCTTGCATAAATATCTTTGTCTCAATATTTTTTATAGAGTAATAACCTACGGAATGTTTTAAAAAACTGAAGTGAACACTGAGTGAAGCTGATTAAACAACAACAATGAAATACTTGATAATACAAATTGACCCATATATATGCATTTAGAAAAAAGTAATAAGTATTTTTATATGATGGTAATTAAAAAAGATATATGACAACAGAAAAAGCAGACTTAAAAGATTTAATTTAATATCTAGATTTATAAAAAATAAATAACAAAAGCAATTAAAACAGGATATAATTAATATCTTTCACTTTAAACCCTATCACAATACTTTAAATAAAAATTTGATATACAAGCCAGAATATAAATAGAAAAATTCCATATTTCTTTAAGACCCCACATTAAAGATACATTTTGGATGAAACATAGAATTATATAGTAGAGTTAAAAATCAAATCCAACTTTATAAATTCGTGATCTGTGAAAGATATTATATATTGAAATAAACCAGTATTTAAATGATCTCATTTTACAAAATAACATGTAATCTCTCATAAAAATTTTTACAATGAAAATTTATCAATTATTCCTCAGATATAATTTTTTTTATTTGAGGAATTTTTTTTTAAAAAAGTGTAAGTTTACATACAATAAAAGAGAATAAAATGATACAAAAAAATATTGAGACAATTTTAAAATTTTATGCACTATAGCTGAAAGACATAAATGAATCAATTTGACATCAGCAAACAAGCATAATCAGGGTAATACAATCAATTGGCTTTAGCTAAACAGTCTGGTACTGCAAAATTTACCAGAAACATCCAACTAACAATAATAAATAAAAAGAAAAAGAACAATATTTTAGATGTTAAAATATTGTTAAACAAATACAATGAAATATTTCATAAAGTATTTTAGCATACTTAAATAGTTTGAGGCAATGGTTTTCTTACTAAAATTTAAAAATCACAATAAAACTGTCCACAGAAACAGTCATTAATTTATACAGTAACAGCAAAATAATTACATGAATGAGTTTTCACTTTTTTTAAATACCTGAGCATACTCAGCACCACTTTTCACGAAATGAAGAGGATCTCGTTGGCTGTCACGAGATGCAGAAGACTTTGGAAAGACTGAAACATTAGAGTACACATGACTGGAACTGTTTTCAGGTGTGGAATGTAGCTTAGGTAGAATTGCACCATATTTATTAGAACTATCACCGGAAGAAATAGTTTGTTTGGTATTTAATAATTTACCATAGACATGATCAACAGGTTTAGAAACTGTAACTTTTCCAGAAAAAAAGCGATCACAATTCTCATAGTCAAGAGATGATACTGAAGAAGGATCTTGTTCCTTTGTTGCAATTTGTAATTTATCAGTTGAGTAACATAAAAATTTTTCCTCAGCTCCACCCGAGTTTAACTGTTCACAGTTATCATAAGTTGGCTGAGGTAAACCAGACTGTTCAAGTGTTGGCTGAGCTTGATTAGAGTTTCCTGTATAAAGTTCCACATACATGTTAGGTGAAAACTTGGAATCCTCATTTTGCATATCTTTGGCAGCAGAAATATTAGGCGTACCATAAGTAGATTTTGTTGTCTTGGCAAGACTACGACGAGGTGGTTTTGAAAGAGGAGCTTGAGCATAGGCAACTGGTTTTTGAAACGTTTTATTTTGAAAAGACGAAGCTTCGTTATCATTTCCATGAGTTGCTTTAAACGTTTGCTCTAATTTATCAACTACAGGATGAAATGTTTTGTTCATCAATGAGTCTTTGGATGTGAAAAAATTCTTATCTGCATTTAGACTTGGACTACTTGGCATATCAAATTCATTCTGAGATGATTTCAGGGCAAGAACATGAGCATCAACGCTGTCAAAAATAAGCTTTCCATCAGTGGTAGTGAAAGTAAACAATCCTTCCCCAGATGTGCATTTTCTACCAGCTTCAAATGAAAAATTTTCTGTAGTACAACCATATCGTCGAATATGTCGATAGGGCCATGTAAATATAATTCTTCCCATTCTACCTTGAGAACAGTCCTCAGAAATTGAGAGATTCACAGGAGTGATAATAAGTTTATAATCACCAACTAACTTATTGCGCTGTGTGGCTTCAGTAGATACTGCCTTTACAGGATAGATTTCAGCTGAAATTAAAGAAATGTCAACTAAGTTTTGAAATTTTATACTGTTATAGTAAGGAAACATCTTAGAAAAGAAAATAAATTAACAAAATACAGCTAATTTTTTCTCCAAAGAAATGCATACTTCAGAATCCATTGTTATAAATATATTGAAAGTAATATGAATAATATATATTATTCAACTTTTAGAAATATCTATATCAATAATACTTGAATAGAAATAAATACTTCAACTGTGTTTTTATCTATAATCATAACACTGAATTTTTCCTTAATAATTATCAATTTCTAATAAATAAAAACCACAAAAAATGCAGTACTAATTATTTTCTTTTCTGGTTTAATTTTATACAGAATAATTGTTTCATTTTGAATTGAAAAACACAGAGTTATTGGAGGTTTTTTTCTGTTATAAAAAAGAATCCAATATAGATGATTGGAGTGCATATTTTAAAGAATTTTTATTTTAAATTTTTCTCAGTGTCATTCTTTTTTGATAACAGTTCTAATATAATATATTTCATAAGGAAAGACTGAGACAAGACACTACCATTGTGAACAATGGTGAAGTTATTAAAATATAAAATAATGTTTATACTTGTTTCAGTTATTGTGAAAATTCATAAAATATTTCAAACTCAAAATGTTTATAAAAAAAGTTATTGCAGAGTTGATTTAGAGTTCTGAGCTCTTAGAAATTAATAGACCTGGAAATATTTTTTATCTGACTGTTCAGTTGACACTGAAATATATAAAAATATGAATAATAGTGAGAACAATTTAAATGCAAATGATTGAGAAAAACATATGAAAGATCTGATATCCCTGCAGCTATATTTATTTATTCAATTTGATATATTTATGAAATTTTTTTGTATAATATAATTTTACTGATAACTTGATTAAATTTTTAAAACAATCTTTTTAACTGTAAACATAAGTTCTATTAACATAGAACCATTTTCTTTAAAATTTGTAATTTTTTTTTCAAATGTCATGAAATTATTGTTACAATGTATATATATATACTATCAGGAATCATACACTGTAAATGTCTGCAACTTAAAGTTATGTTTTTTTTTTTATGAATTTTTAAATAAAATTAGGATTAACAGAGAAAATTACACAAATATACAGATGCCAACATTCAGGCACCTCTGTGAGGAGCAACAGTATAGTTTTAAATTTTAACATGCTACATACAAATTAAAAACGTGCAATTTACATGCATAGTAAACAAAACAAAATAGCCCAAACAAATTATACATAACTACATATTTTACTAGTTTCTAAATTAAAATTGAGCAAATTAAATTAAAGATAAACATGCAGTATTAAATTATAAGGGGTAAATTGAATTTAATGCATTTAACAATGTGTAAGTACCTATTTTATAGCTTTAACAGCTTATTTTTCAAGTAAGATTTTCTTCTGGCAACATTGACCCTGATTAAAATATTTACATTTTTCTATCATCAGGGATCCTGGAGTTTGTCTTTTGAAATTTGACCTAAATTCAATTTGGTTTTTCCACTCAGTACTGAAATTCTATCACTTGCAGCATTACTTTGTGGAAAGAGTAACATATTCAGTATTACTCTTAGCAAGACTTTGTATTTCATTCCTGAATTATGATCTTTAAGTTGTTCAAAAGTTTTGTTATTTGTCAAAGCAATCTGAGAAGTTTCTGGAGTTATCAATTCCACCCATATCTCCAGAGCAACTCTAGAAAATCTACAGTAGTTGGCACGTCTGCAGACATATGATGACACTTTTTGCTCTTTACAATGATCCTCATGGGTTAATGTTTATATTTTCTCCATCCACCTTTCTTACATATGAGAAACCCAAGAACTTATATACTTTGAACTATTCATCACATAATTGGCTACAGACTAAATTAAATTTTCTGTAAGTCTTAACAGCAGTTGCATTATCAATCTAGCAATTTTTGCAAAATAATAAATAATTCCATTTTTAGAAAGAAAACTCATTTGAAAAAGAGAAAAAACTGTGAATTAAGAGATTGGAACAGATGCATTATTATTATTTTTTTTTTTTTTTGCAACCAACAGAAAAACATGTGTTTTGAAAAATCGCCAAGTAGAAAAACATGGCAATGGTACGCATTTTCTGAAAGATCACACACACACACACACACATAAAAAAAAAAAAAAAAAAAAAAAACCACGGTGGCAGTCATTTGAAACACAACATTAACAAAACTAAACTTTTACAGAAAAAAAAAAAAAAGATTAACAATTTAGGGCATTATTAAAATAAAATTAGCATCATTATCATTTTATACATTATTTAAAAAATAAATAACAGATTAGTAATATTTATGATATATGTCAACAGAATAAACACAATATATAGCATTTTAATAAGCACTTCTTCTTCAACAGCACTACAGCCTACTGGAGACCAAGGCTTTCTCTGTCAGCTTTCTCCATTCAACACGGTTTGACGCAATGTTTCTCCATCTATTAATGCCCAGTACTCACAAATAGCTCTCAACACAATCCATCCACCTTATTGATGGTCTTCCTCATTTGCTTTTACCCTCAAACATTGAAAACGTCAAATTTTTAACAGGCTCTTGGTTCTCTTTTCGAAAAATGTGTCCCAGCCATCTGATTCTGTAGGACATTATGACTCTTACGATGTTAGGCTGTCTAAATTTTATGTAAATTTCATGATTGAATAAACTTCTCCAGATGTTGTTTTCTTTCACTGCTCCAAAAATGCATCTTAAAACTTTTCTTTCAAAAATTAGGAGCCTGTTCTCTTCAGTTTTGTTCATCGCCCATGTCTCGCTGCCATATAAATTATTTGTCTAATTAATGTCTTATATAAGTTTATTTTTGTGTTAACAGAGATAAATTTTGATTTTAATTGATTCTTTAGCCCAAAATAACATCGGTTTGCCATCAAAAGGCAGTTACCAATTTCAACTTTAATCTCATTTATACTGGTGTTTGAATCATTTATTAATGTTTGGTATTTTGTCTTGTTGTTTATCCTCGAACTCAATGTTTTATATTTTGTACTGTTATGTTTTATACTCTATGTTTGTGTGCTATGTTTTGTTTTTGTAGTATAATTTAGTTGCATTTTTGTGGCAACATTTTTGTAGTTGAAAAAGAAATTTTTGGCAGTGATGGCCGCACGTTGCAGCTGGCATGATTATTAAAATAAGTTTAAAGACAAATGTTACTGTCTACGTTTTTTGTTTGTGTTATTGGTCCGTGTCGACAACTGGTAATGAGTACTCCCAGATATTTGAACTGAGTTACACCCTCAAAGATAATATAAAAATATTATAAAAATCTAACATGTGAGGGGGGTTCCCCCTCCTCAACCTCAACTTGTAATAAAAGAAATCCAAAATAACAGAAAATTGGAAAGAGTAGCGCCACAAACATTTTTCAACGCTCCTAACTTCCTTTAAAAAACATTGAAATATTTTTTTTTTTTTTTTTACAAAAAAAAAAAAATCAGAGTTGGAATGGCGTTGTTTCCACAAACTTGGAGTTTAGAATGAAATGCAAAACCCACCTCACACCTAAGAATATCTTGACATTTTTTAACAATTTCAAAAATAGTAAGAACTGAAATAACTACACCCGTCATAATTAAATTACTAAATCCTAGAAAATAAGAACAAAACCAAAATGTTCAAAACCAAAGCATCTTGTTTGATTTAGAATATCCTGATAATTTTTAACAATGGGGTGCAAGAACACATTAGAGCTGCCATACCCCACCACCAAAGTCAGGGCAAACACACCAACCTACTCATCGCTCCATAAAATTGCTAGATTTGGGAAAAAAAAAAAAAAAAAAAAAAAAAAAAAAAAACACGGTGTCTATAATGCATCTGTATTCTAAAAATTTCAAAATAATTTAACTGCTTATGATTGGATCATGAAATCTTAAAATCCTGTAAGAATTTCCCAATTATTCCTGTCTTTTTAAAATTACCTGATATTTCCAGGTGTGTGATCACCTTGATACAAAAATTTTGAATTAGGTTCAATTACATAGAAATTATATAACAAACTGTACTGAGAACTGTACTGAGAGAACTGTACTGAGAGCAATTACAATTAAACAGATAATACAAAATAGCATAATACACTTTTGAGCATTATTAATTTTATGGGGAATTTGAACATATTTGATAATTAATGAAATTTTACTCACGTTCCTCCATAGAACTATACAGTAAATTTTCTTCCTGCTTTTCATCTTTTGCACTAAAAGAACTACCAGAAGATAATTTTGGTAGCCTCTTACCAAATGCAACACTCTGAAGAGCTGAAAGCCAGTCAGTCATATTTTGAAATGTATCAGTAGAAAATTGATACATGTTATTTTTAGTACGTACCTAAAAGAAAAAGTTTTTAATCTCTCTTCTATTAAACAAGTACAATGATAAATATTTATTTAAAGGTATTAATAAAATATTGTATTTTAAATATAAACTTTCCCTTATTACAATATTTAAAAAAAATTAGAGTTAACCATTCTCTGAAGATAAAAATCTTAAATAACTGTTTTAGTTATAAACAATGGGAAAATATGCAAAATAAATCTTTTTAACAAAGTTATTTTGCTTATTACATTATGTAAAACTATAAAAATAATCTATAAGAAAGTAAGATTAAAAAATATATAGAATACTGATGTGTGAGGTTCACTTTGGTATTTTCTTTAACGCATTAATTAAGCATGATGTATGAAGAGAATGCTTTTGTACTGAAGGGAAATGAAAAAGAAAATTTAAAAAGAATCACAAAAGCTAGTTGAAACAAACAAACAAAGATACAGAGAGCAAAAGAGGGGGAGAGAGAATGCAGTAGAAAATCAGGCCTAACATAATGTGTGTGATGGGCCTAAAGAAAGAATGAATAAAGAGTTTTAATACTTTAATAAGTAATAAATTTATTTATTTATTACTTTAATCTCATGGTTACTTGAATTATAAATTACACAGTAACGTTTCAATAGGTTTTCTAAAACCAAATAAGAAATTATTCACTAATCCCAAATTCTCAGATCAATAAATTTGAAGATGGGTTTGCATAAAAAAAGGTTTTTATCAATTATACTGACTTTTTTTTTTTCTAAGAAATAAAGTAAAAATTTATAATATTTACTAGATATATAAGAATGCTGTACTAAGTTATCATGTTAATAATGAACTAAATTTAATAAGGCCTTTAAAAACCTTATTCATTGATTTTAGTGTAAAATTTAGTTTATTTCTAAAAACTTTTACAATAATTTTTAACTATAAATGTAAGTAATACTTCAATACAGATAAAACAGAACAGAATCATTCAGTTCATCAGTCAATAAATAATGCTAGGTAAAACAATTAGAAAGCAACTATGTTGGGAGATCAATTTCATTTATATTTAAACTATTGCAATAAATCTTATATAGAGAGTGGATTAATTATGAGAGTTCAATCAATATATACAAATCTCTAAAGTTTAATGTAAACAGGACACACTTATTAGATGATTTATACATATTTTGAATAACTATATATCCAACATAACTTCAAATGTAAGTAATACTTCAATACTGCTAAAATAGAATAGAATCATTCAGTTTATTAGTCAATGAATAATGCTAGGTAAAACAATAAGAAAGGAACTTTGTAGGGAGATCAATTTGATTTATATTTAATAAAAACTATCCCTACAAAATAAATCTTACAGAACTTACATGTAGCATTGAAACAAAAGATATATAAAACTCTCCTTTTTATCAACATAATTTATTCTAATATAATTTGTTACATTTAAAAGTCATTTGTAAGAATCAATGTTTCTTAATCTAGAGTTCTTAATACTAAATTTGGTCTTTTCTAGTGACCATAATAATGCTACACTATATGCTTTCAACAGATAACAGCCTACCTGCACAACATACGCAGTAATTTGCCACAATTTTCCTAGATCAGATAGATGACAATATTACAGATGCTATAGTAAGTTGCCACTATAAGTGAGGGGGAAATTGATCAGGTGAGATGCCACCATGCTATTTCACTGCAATAAAACCTCTAACAAAAATGAAATTTGGCTTAAATAGACCCCGAATCTAAGGTATAGTATCTTTAATATCAAAATAAGACCTTCAATAATTTATTTGCATAAGATAGTCATAAATGTTATTTCTCTCATACTGTTAAAATAAACTTATTTATTCTTCGTATTATTAAATTTGTCAGTTTTTTTTACTTTATTTTTATACAGCAATAATAGTACTTAAATGTTCTTTACTGGGTAGCAAGCAAACTCATTTAATTACTGTTTTTATTACTTTTCCTTTGTGATTTAAGTAATCTATTTCAATTACATCTCAAATATGATTTAGAAACCACAGAATAAATTATATAACATATAAAAATTAGGTTCACAAGAATTTTGATCCATTTTTATCAATAATGTTTATATAAAATCAAAATCTGTAGAGAAAAAACGATTTTCCAGGCAAAAAATTACACATTTAAATTCTCATAGATACATACCTCAAAAACATTTGGTTGATTTTTCTGAGGAGTTGGAGATACTTTAATACAATCAGTTAATGGGATGATTTTACTTGGATTCTGTTTAACAAAAGCCTCTTCTGATTCAAACAGTTCTATTCGTTGAATTCCATGGTTACTTGAATTATAAATTGCACAGTAACGTTTCAACCAGGTTTTCTAAAACCAAATAAAAAATTATTAACTAATCCTAAACTCTGACATCAATAAATTTGAAGATGGGTATGCATAAAGGATGTTTTAATCAATAATAAGAATGCTGTACTAAGATATCTTACTTTTTCATAATTTCTTCAAAAGTTCAAAATAATAAAACTGTGATAACCACCCACTAATTTTTTTTTTTTTTTTTTTTAAATGAAATAAATGATATGTGATTGACACTAGAGTTACTGTTTCCAAATTACCTGTATTACATCCGTGGAATTCTAAACAGTTCTCTCTTTATAAAGAAGGAAAGATGCTCTTTGATGTATTCTTTTACTTATTTTATATTGAGTTAAAATAATTTAAAGTAAGAAATTTATAAAAGAAAAAAAAAAAGATCAATCAAAACGAGTCCTCTGAGAGAAAATATTTAAGACAATTGCTTATGACAAATTTCCCTTTATTTAAAGTATTATATATGGATATAAATAATTAGGGAGTGTTAATCTATAGTCTATATTGTAGAATTTCATGCAATGATACATATAAACATATCGATGACATCATAAGGCTGATTCAACAAACTGTACACATGATTTCATAGAAATGTGATAAAGAAGCACTGACTTAACTTTTAACTTGGACAATTGTAATATACATGGAAGCTTACCCGCAGAAAATTCTGAGGAGGAACCAGAAGAAAACCAATTTTTACAGCTTCTTCTAGATCCATCCCTCCAATGGTCAATTTTCTTCTACAGGAAATTACAAGATAAACCGAAAATAAAAAAAGTTCAGGGAGAAATCTTTTTTAGTACGTAATATCTTGGATATGTCGAAGAATTAAGAGTATGAAAGAAATATTTTGATTATGAAATTACGTGAAATTAAGGACAAAACACATTCATAAATAAAAGCAAAGGAAAACCTTCGTTTCGAAACTCATCTTGCGTTACTCACTGATAAGTTCTTCCGTTCTGTGTTGTTGCCATATAACAATGAAGAAATAGAATATCCTGTAAGACCGAACAAGCAGGAAGTTCAAGGGAACATGGGACATAAAATAAATGTACCATGGTGAGGGTGATGGTGATGGTGAGGTTACATCGGGCTGGGATTGGGTATTAGCGAATCGATGAATGGAAGAAGAATATAGTGAAAGACAGAAGATAATTAACTAGTATTGAAATTTTTTATCATGTTCATAAAAACTATAACCTTTAGTATCTGAACTTCTTGATTTTAAAAGTTCGGAAAACCCTAGAAAGACACACGTACCATGTGTGAAGAACTGAAAATCAAAATTAAGAGCATTAATTTCAGCGAACATGAAACGATAGCACATTTAGCAGAACTAATAGCTCACAAAAAACGAAGACAAAATTTCATAACGTCCTCTAAAAAGCAAAAGATTTGGGGGCCAAAACATACGCCTACATTGATTTCATGGACTTGCAAATTATTCTGGTGTATTATTATCAAGGCCTTATATAAATATATCATATTATCAAGGCTTTAATAATAATATGAAAATAATATTATCATATTATTATCAATGCCTTGCAAATTATTCCAGTGAAGGATGCGAATTATTTCAAACAACTAAAAGTCAAAGCATTTGGAAACCACAATATAAAAACTGATAAAATAACTTGCAATAAATGAAACTTACTATGAAAAGGAAATAAGGGGTTAAACACGTTTGTTTACTCTTCAGTCACAACATCAATGCAGTAATTCCTACACACATCGAAAATCTTGTAATTATTCTAAGTTGACCATAAGTACCCAAATTTCAATCTTTTTTTTTTTTTTTTTTTTTTTTTTTTTTTTTTTTTCATTTTCTCTTCAAAATTATTTTGACTTATTCGGGACGCAAAAAGTCCTCAAATTTAAAGATTTGTACTAAGTAAACTCTTCAAATTAATTTATCATCCAGGGATTATTAATAAATCGATAATGAGTATCCAATACTGTTTTGAAGACTTGATAATTGCAAGCAAAAATCTCCCAAGAGTTAAAATAGAAAAAAAAAATACTTTTCTGACAAAGATGAATTCAGCATTTAGCAGATGCAAAAATGTTCTTACATACATACATATATTCATGAATATATTTTTTTACACTTGAATTTTAATATCGTAGATACATTTTTATGTTACTCGGAATACCAAATAGCAGGCAATAATAATGCCAACTTTAAATAACACTATCACATTTGAAGCCAAATCAACAATGATAATGTGAGTGACACAATTAAAATGGCGTTTCGGTTAGTTTTTAGTTCATATCTTTCGAACTAATTAGAATATCGGGACGCAAATGGGCGAAATGACTTCCTTGGATCGTTCTGCGTCTTTTGGTACCTTTGGAACTGTTCTCCGTTCAGCAGTTAGTGAGGAGATCGATGCACATGCAAACACAGAGAGTTATAATCAGATTTTAAAATATAAGAAGACTGAGCATAAACACTTTCTACGAATTGAATGTTACAATATATGGAGAATTAATTATAAACTAAAAACAAAGCTTTACAGATAAAGTTATCTGTTCGTAAAGCTTTGCTTTTTGGATTTCGTTTTGGTTATACGTATATATATATATATATATATATATATATATATATATATATATATATATATATATATATATATATATATATATATATATATTACATGTTAAAGTAATAGACTTTCATTCTGTATGAGTCTAACTTTCAATCCTTTTTCCTATAATGCTTGGATCATGGACCTGAAATCGGAGGTATTTACACTTATACAATTCTTCATACACACACACACATACATATATATATATATAAATATATATATATACATACATATATATATATATATGTATATATATATATATATATATATATATATATATATATATATATACAGGGTGTCCCCCCAAAACCCCATAAACTCTGCACAGCTAGATTCCAGGGCTTCGAACAGGAACTGAACCGAAAACCGAAAACCGGAAAAAACCGTTATTTTGGTCGGAACGAAAACCGGAACTGAACCGAAAAAAAAATATCGGTTTATTTCGGTTCGATATATCTTTCAGTCATTTTGTTACTGTTACCAACTTATCAATATTTTCTAATTTAACGTCAACTTTATAATTATCATTACATGTATACTGCTTCTCGATTTCATTTTGGCAGCTCCAGCTACACAAGTTAGTGTTGAAAGAGCGTTTTCAGGTATGAAATTTATTCTCCGAGACAACAGAAGTAATCTCAGTGAAACCACGTTAGAAGATATATTAATAATTAGAGGCAATTTTCATATGTTAAATAAATAATATATTTTTTACATAATTATTGCAAGACCAAGTGCACGATGTGAGAGTCAAACGACGAATGTGGGTAATCATGAACCTAGTTGTCAAATGCGATTTTGATAATGGATAACAATGCCAATGCTCGCCGCTCTTATCGTACCTGCTGTTTGTATCAATTCACATAGTGTACCAATTAAAAAAAGAATAAAATCTTCTAAATTTTGATAGAATTACATTTTTTGTTTATGATAGAATTATATTTTTAGTACAAATAAGAATATACATAAAATGAAATTATTCATTTGGAACTGAAACGAAGACAGTTATTTTTGGCGGAGCAAAAACCGGAACTGAACCGAAAACCATTATTTTTGGTGGAGCGAAAACCGGAACTGAACCGATATTAATTTTTTAGTTTAACCGGAACGAAAACCGGAACAAAAAAAATTACGGTTCGAAGCCCTGCTAGATTCCTTGTTGGGAGTACATAAAAACTGGCCAAAGAAACGTTACTTTAATATCCATAGTTTAAGAGAAAATACGAAAACAAAGTATGCCGGTGCAAGAAAAAACACTTTATTGGACATATAAACAAAAGTATTTGTATATCTTTCCAGGCGATAATGTTTAAGACGTTCACCGTGCATATCACGTCATGCATGCGAGCACGCCATGGGGTAACATTAAGCTGCCGTTGAACTGGTATTTAAAAGGTTGCATTTTGCAGCTACTGGTAGTGTTCATGGTAGCCATGTATTCCGTTCGTGACTACTGCGACATGTACCTGATACATGCACGGCTTGTAATGGAAATACCTTACGAACTGCCAGGGAGTATGTCCGTGCATATACTGCTGCTGATATGTTCAATAAAGTGTATTTTCTTGCACTGGAAGTGACGTCATACTTTGTTTTTCGTAAACTAAGGATCGTACAGGAACATTTCTTTGGGCAGTTTTTATGTACTCCCAACAAGGAATCTAGCTGTGTAGAGTTTATGCGGTCGTTTTGGGAAACCCTGTATATACATACATATACATATATGTATATATGTGTGTGTGTGTGTGTGTGTGTGTGTGTTAGTCTCATATTTCGATTGAATTTTAAAATAATTTGAAAGCACACAACAATATTTTCTTTTATTAGAATACTTTTTGAAATTGATATTCACTTCGTGAAAATTAACTTTCTCTATTTCTCTCTAAATCTCAATATTTTTCAACATTTGATTTAATTTTAAGACATTAATAAGATTCAATTAACTAAAAGGGTATCTTAAACTTCTAAAGACAGCTGGTAAGTTAAATAATTTGTTTGGGGAAATTGATGAAAATTTTCTCCCCAACTGAAGCAAGAAACACATTTAACTGATCTTAATAGAGACGGAAATAATTATTGATTCTAAATTCTGCACTTAACCTCGATTGTATAAATTTGTCTGAGCTATTTATAGGGTTTAATTTCAAATGCACTAATAAACAAACGAATTTTATTTGTAAATCTCATTTCATTATAAACATTAATGTTTTTTTAATTGTAAATTACAGTAAAGGGCAATAATAATGTGAACCCATTAAAACTAGGAACATATGTAATGCATTTATTTAAGACAGTTGGTAATTTTAATTACTGAACATTTGCTTCAAAACTGAAACAAGGGGAAATATTTAACTGCACTCAATGGGAAAATGTATTAGCTATTCATTTTACTCTGTGCAGAAAACTGGAATAGCAAAAGCCGGATGATTTTGTGAACCTCTCTCACACACACATATATAACGCAAGGCCGTAGGCAAGGGGAGGGATTTGGAGGACTGTTCCCCCCCCCGAAATTTTGAAAGACCATTTTGTAGACAGACAATGTCCCACGTTTGTGTGTGTGTGCTATCTGCCTAGCTGTTCATGAACATAAACAGTTATTCTCTAAAAAAAAAAAAAACCGCTCAGACCATAAAAGTTTTCCCGGGCCGCTGGCCAGAAATACAGCACTGTACTTCTGGCAATGTATTCCGGAAGTACAGTGCTTCCCCTTTCATCAATTGAAGTATCATTCACAAATAAAGATGTCTTTCTCCCTTGGTCCCCTTCCGAAAATAATTTCTGGCTACGGTCCTGATATAACGTGTATGGGTAATATTTTTAAATTATTGCCCCTAAAATATGTATCTAAAATACTTCCTTTTCCTTTTTAATTTTTTATTCATTTCCCAGCCAAAAAATATCTGATAAAGGAATGTTCTTAAATTCCTTTTATCCATCTCTCAGAACTAACGCTGCATTAGATGCTAATTTTCTGTCTACTAATCCCATTTTTCAGCTGTCGGCAGAAAATTGCATTGTTTCTTCAATAGTTAAATAACTTCTGTGTGTTTTTGTGCTAGAATAAATGATCAAGGTTCACTCTTGAATGTCAAAAATTTCTGAATCATCTTAAGTCACATGTCAGCAAAATCGCGTAATCGCTCGCTTTGGGTACGAAATCATTGAAAGATTTATTATTCTTGCATCCTTCTATTCAGAGCAGTTGCTCTGTACAGACTGTTGGTCAACAGTGCACAAAGTTGTCTCACAAAATTTTTGATTCAGATTAGTTCTCATGAGAACAGAATTATGTGATTCATTCTCTGCAAATGTGCACATTCTTTGAGCATTTTATACGGAGCTGTTACACTGTAAAGATGCTTTTTGATTCACAATAAATGTAAAATTCCACAATTCTTGCCTTCATTTTCTGATGTCATGATAGTAGATGAGTTACACTGTCAAGCATGCCCTGAAAATTAAAAATGTAAGCCATTTATTTTAACAATCTTTCAGAGGGGTTCTCTCTATCTCCCACAGACACTTTATCACTCTCTCCCGCTTTCTAACGCTCTCACTCACACTTAATCTTTTTCTCACTCACTCACACTTACTCTTTTTCTCACTCACTCTCTCACCCTCACTCATATCTCACTCTGCCTCTTTCTTTCAGAATTCAATGAAAAATATCTCAAACTTAATGTATATTGGAACCCTTCAGAATCTGCTAATCCTTTTAACAATGAATTTTACACATCATATTTAGGGATTAAATCACACTTTATTACTCAATAACTTTATATTGAACCGTATTTTTCAATTCTTAAACATCATTTCATTTTAAAAAAATCTCAATTTTCGATTGCATCTTCAGTGGGATTCGTTTAGTAAAGAGAGCTGGTAGTTTTAAATATTGATTTTGTGAACTTGGCAAACTTTAGTTTATGAATGGAAACAAAGGAAATATTTAACCGTCTTTGATAGAAGCAGAAGCTATTGATTTCACATATTTTAACACTGGATTTGCGTTTGTTGAAAACTAACCGAATTGTTTGTAATTTAGCATGTAGTCTTGAATGAATTGTGTAAATCATACAGCAATTGAATGAATAACATCGTTAAATATCAGATTTAATATTAAATCACTGAAGCTCATTTCCCGTACCTCACATTTTCAACCATTTTTGGTCAGATAATATTTAATTAGGCTTTGTAATAGTTTTTGTAATTCTTCCGAAGAAAATTCCACGTGGTATTAAACTTACAATGGGTGTGGTTTTGAACGGTACTGTCTAATATTTTGTTACGCAAAGATTAAATAGACATGGACCTATTGCTTAATTCCGACACTGGTTACTAACATTCAAGTCAGCGGTAGTATTACAATCCTCAAACTCCGGTACCGAAAATCAGTACTCTACCTATTCGGCCAATACGTTTACAGAGATTTCACATGGCTTTCAAAGATTCAAACTCAAAAAGGAATTTTTTGACTTATCAACAAATTATACACTTCCCTTTTAACATTATAATCACGAGAGTTTTGGTCAAATTTACTCTGGTTAATATCACTCCATGTTGTTATTCTAAAACTACACTGTGTTTATGTGCAATAACATTGATTTATTTATAGACAGTAGATTATTACATGAATTAATAAAAAATATAAATATTTTACAATATCGAAAAGTATATATAGTTAGATAAATATATAGACAACTTTAATGGGATTATTTATTTCTTAGCAGTCAAGGTTCATGTGCAGTCTGGGTAAAATTTGTCCATTGTCACCGGATATTTGCAATAGTTCTATGGAAAGCAATTTCAAACATCATTGTAGCTGATAGTAATTAAGTACTACATTAAAGAGGTGTTGCCGAGGTAGCAAATTTATTTGCGGAGGTATTAAGAACGGATTTTATACTTGATCCTTTTCATGTTTATTATATTTATATTCATATCTTTATTTTATTAGCCTTATTGTTCAATTCCACTTTTTTTCTTCAGTGTATGTGTATTCTGTGTCTGTTGCGAATATTGCGTATTTTGCACATGTTGGATATGCTATGTACGTTGCGTATGTTGTGTATATTGCGTATGGGGCGTATGTTGCCTATGATCTATATGTTACATATGTTCTGTGTTTTGCACATGCTATGTATGTTGCGTATCAGCGTACGCAACATACATACCATGCATGTTGCGTATGTTTGTATGTGTATTTTGTGTATGTTGCATATGTTCTGTTTGTTGCGTGTGTTACATATGTTGCTTATCTTGTGCATTTACTGTTTATGTAGCATATATTATTTATGCTTCCTATGTTGCGACTGTTATATATATTGCGTGTTCTGTGTATTTTGAATATATTACGTATATTGTAGTATTGCGTATGCTGTGTGTGTTGCGTATGCTGTGTATAAAGTGTACATTTTGTATATTGGATATGTTGTATATATTATGTATGTTGTGTACATTTTAAAAAAATGGGAGCGAGTTTAAAGGATTAAATTTGACCGCATGTGCTGTTTATGTAGTATATATTCTGTATGCTGCGTATGCCTGTCCTTTAACAATTGTGTATGTTAAGTATGTTGCCAATGTTACGTATGTTTTGTATTTTGAGTATATTGTGTGTATGTTTCGCATGTTGCGGATAAAGTGTATATTGCATATGCTTCGTATGTTGTGTACATTTTAAGCCTAGCAGGAAACAGAAGAAAAAAACTTCGTATGCAAATCTAAGTTCTTGATTTCAAAACTTCGATTAATTTTGAAATAACATTAAATGCATCTTTATACTTTTTAATTAATAAGCACTAGTGAACTAGTGTGTGTGCTGCATAATTTTCTTTGCGAATTTTTATTTTGGTTCGAGGAATCCTTAGAAATGTATGTCGGAATATCGTAAAGTTTTAATTATTACTAAGGTATAATCTAGATATCTGGATAAAATATATTCTGCATATTAATTTATCCTTATGCACATAACTTTGTAAATTACAGTTATTAATGTTTGTTTGTTTCAGGAAGTCCTAGATTGCAGTAATCTGCAATATGGGAAGATAGAGGCTCGAAGTGGAATTATAGAATGACAGATTTCGAAAGGTGAAAAAATGCTAAGATATACGCATAACTCTGGACGGTGCCTATGTACCATTTCGGATTTGGCGCCCTGCTAGTAGTACATCAAATGTGATTTTTGGCCTATTAAAATAGTTTGCAAAATGTTCCCCCAGATCCCCGTGTTCTATTAAGATGTATTACATATTTGAAACATGTATTTCGGGATTTTTCTAAATACATGTATACGGCTATACTTGTCTGAAATTACTCATTCAAGATGGATTTCTCTTTCATGTAAAATTCTGAAGTCCAACAGAAGAGTCACTTTTGTTTACTGATTTTTAATATTACAAGCAACGTTAATGTTATTTAAGAATATTGGTTTTTAAAAACATTACATAATGTTTGATGAACGGACGGGGGGTGTGTGTGCGGTGTACAAGGTGTCTGTATCCTCCCCGAAATATTTTACAAGATTCTTTTAAAATTTATTAAATTTTGTGTTCACCACTCGTATATACTATAAGTGTTGAAAGATCAATTTTCAACCATAATAAGAGTAAAACATTTTGTCGCAATAGCATTGGTCACTAGAGGTTGACAAATTTACCATTATTATCGGTGTATTATATGAAAGGTTTGAACAAGTTGGTCTTAAAAGCTAGAAAAATTAATTTGGTGTTAGAAAATATTTTATAAATTATTGATTATGCCATATTGTTTTCGAATTTTATTGTCATACAAGGTATGTAATTTTGTAAAAGAAATAGGAAGATATATCATAATTTTTTTCAATATTTCTGTTTAAATTTTCCTAGTCACCCATACATTTACTTTAGTTTAAATTCGTCTGGTAAAAAGTGCAGCATAAATTAAATATGCTGGAGTGTTTACCAGACAAATTTAAACTCGGAAAGAACTTAGAGCATAAATTAAAAAATATAGTATGATTGTAAATATAATATTCAAGATATAATGAAATAATGTTCAGCGGTGCTGATCCGTTTTAGGGCGTATTTATGAATAACTATGGATAAGACTGTTGTATGTACGCCTGTATATATTTTGCACGTGTGTATAATGAATATTTTTTTTATGAGATTGAAAGTACTCTGTACTTTGAATTAAGTCTTTGGACGCAAAAAGCTCAAAGTAGTTAAACTTATGCAGGCTTTAATATTTGAATACATTTGAAGTCTCAGAGATAACAAAGTTTTTATTTTATTAACAATAAAATAAAGTCCAAAAATATTAATATGATATAAATATAAAAACTGCTCAACAATAAAAATAACAGTTCAAATATATCCACTTGCGAAGCATATATATCTATAAATATATATGCAAGCTATTAATATAAAAATTTTAAGAAAATATACCGTTTCAAAACCAATAAGTGTAACAAAGAACGTAACAAAGTGTATAATATTCCAATACAGAGCATAATTTCTTATATAATTAGCTTCAAGCATGAAGAAGTGATTTATCCAGTGACATCACAACGGCTGCGACGAGACCTGCTCCTTTACCACTGCCATCTTCCGCCAGAATCAACTGAAACTAAAGGGAAATTTATTTGTAATGAGCAACGAGAAAAAAGAAAAAACTCCTACCACGGGATTCAGAATTAAACCAAAAGATATTAGAGGTCTTAGTTAAAGACGCCAATAGAAACTGTAATAACTAATAACTACGTGAAGATAGGTTCAAAAAAGCACTTTTGATAAACGGATGCTCCAACCAGGACAATAGATCACCGATCACTCAAGGTAGGGAAAGACATAAAGGCCATTACTTTCCCGTTAACGATTTCCATTGACATTCTAACTTTTGAGTGTCACTGACAATGGGGATTGTTGCGAGAAACGTTGTATCAACTTTCGGTGCATCTAAAGCGATTTCAAGCATCTGATAGATTTGTAAGGTAAAGATCACCAAGTAAGAGAATTGCACATGAACAGTCATAAAGTAAGGAGATTGCTTAACTGGTAAACGATCCGTCTGACTTAAGCACAAGGGGGACGAATGAAAAAAAGAAGAGATGTGAGGTGTGTCCCTCGTGGACAGAGGAAGAAAAGGCGAAGGATAGATCAGACCCAGATATTCGTAAGAGAAATGAAAAGTTGTTTCATTCAAGTACGAAGCACAGGACTGTTTTCTTTGTGGCCTGACTGAAGCAATATATATATATATATATATATATATATATATATATATATATATATATATATATATATATATATATATATTTTTTTTTTTTTTTTTTTTTTTTTTTTTTTTTTTTTAGTTGGTTAAGCTTCAGTAGCTTTTTTGTTTATATTTGATCAAATTAAGATTTTTTTTAAAAAAATACCATCATCCTTATCTTCATGCACAGTATAAGAACCCACTGAGTCCCACCTGGTATGTTTTAAGAGAGTGACAGAACATAAAGGGATTTGCCAAAACCTATCAGACAAATACTAGAATTGAGGCAGAAACCATTTCCTGCAATGGGTACCTTTTTCAACTATTTTCAGTTAAAAAAGGTACCCGTGATAACCCGATATTTTCTAGAGAATATACTTGCGGCTCACATAGTGAGTATGCAGGCGAGCAGCCAGGGAAAGGGCTGTTCCTTAGTTTTACTGTTCTTTTATGAGCGCCAAACAAAAATGATTAATAGAATAATTAAAATGGAATTTCGACTTCAGTTACATTTTCTTATAAATTAAATATGGCATACTGAGCTGTGTGAAACGGTTACTTTTTAGTTTGTTGAGCCCATTACTAAACAAAATCTCAGTTGTGCGCCTGTAAGAATGTATCAGATAAGTTCTGCGAGTAATTGTTCACGGTAGTCAGATGATATGACCTTTATGGAGTATACCTTCATGGGAAAATATTCAAATTGTAAAATATTCACATTTTTCCAAGTAAACTGGCTGTTCGCCCAAAATTCTTTCGTGGGTCCCAAAAAGGCATGGAGGTAATAAGTTTACTACTAGATTAGTTTTTAATTATTTGAAGTCTATCAAACAGCACCTCGATATCTTTAATAAACTTGACGTTAACTTTTAAAGAAAAAAAAAAATGTCCAGCTGCCGAACAGATGGAAAACATCATAGGAAGATATTATACTTATAAGCATTCCGTGAAATTTATGTATGGTTTTTTACACCGTAAGTTGTATTTATTATAAACAAAATCACCGCAAAACTTTCTGAATGATCTAATAATAAAAGGATAAAAAAATGATAGATTCTACAAACTGATAAAAAAAAATCAAGGTTACCTGCTACTTGAACGTATGAAAATCTGTAGTAGATAAAAAATTATTTTCTCTTTTATCGTTTTGATAAAAAGTCACAGAAACTTTTTTAAAAAAAATAATCTTTAGATAGTGAACATTTTATCAAGTAATACAGAATTTCCGCTATGTAATCCTTTGATCACGTGAAGAACTAAAACTCACTTGAAGAATTTTGAACTGTAGATTAACACTTAATCACTAACAAAAATATAATAAATTTCCAATGGAGTGCATCATCTTTGTAAAATTGGTAGCGCGCGGACACATAACCGATTGACAAAGAAAGATATAACAGAAAAGAGATAGGGGTAAATGGGTTGAGAACGCTACAGTCAACTTATGGTTACAAGACCTCTAATTATACCAGAAATGTCGAATCTGACCAACTACAAACATGCCATCAGGGGCAGATTCGAACCCACAAAAAACAACGTTATATCTTTTCGGCTATTATGTAAGATGTATGTGTGCGCAATGTGCCATTAACTTCATTCAATATTTCAAAATTCCCCAAAATAAGTCAGATATTGTATAAAATTACAGAATTTATATAAATGTCATATTTTCAAATATTTATTAAAGGAGTAAATTTAAACATATAGTTTAACTTATAGTTCAAAGGATAGCTAAATATGTACTAAACATTTCCGCAAAATGTAAATGAAGTATCTTTAAAATACTTTTATTTATCATGTTCCGCGTAAAGCCCTTTATTATAATCTAACTAGCTGAGACTTAATATGCATTATCACTGTTCTAGCTATAGGGGAAATATACCGTTTAATTACAGTTATATTGAAATACATAAAGTCTAAGAATAAAAAATATAAAATATATAAAAATATAACTGAATAATATAAGGGTGAATTTAAAGAAGGGGGATTGAATAACTGAGAACACGATTCGTAGCTAGATAAATATTGCAAATAAGTATGTTATTTGCTTACCGTATCAAAAACTCTATATATACTGGGTACCCAGCCTACTCGACTAACTGGCCGAATATTCGGCACTGTACCCAAATTTGAACTCAATATTGACCGAATACCGAGGAATTGTAAGGATTCAATATTTTAAAGCATTATTTGAAGTAAAAGAAATCTGTAACTGACCTGTTAAAAATTATTACCCGATATATAAAATTATGGCCACATAATAGATAAAAATTATACAAAAATTCCGAATGCAAAATTAATGCATGATTAAAATTAAAGTTTAACTATACATTTATACAAATAAACATAAATCATTTTTAAAAGTATAGAAAAATATTTTAAAGAAATAGAATGTAGGAACAGAAAATAGGAAAAAACAACAAGAATAAAAAAAATATTAGATAAAAGATATGAGAAAAAAATGGATTAATGAATCATTTTTAATTTCATATTGATTAATTTGATTTTTTACGACTGAATTTCTATAATTTTTTCTTTCATGTATTTCTTTTAGCTATTCTAATTTTACAGTTTAAAAAATTTTCTTTAAGGTGAATATTCAGCTATATCTCAAGTTGAAATAAATATGATTATATGCTTAAAATCCATGTTTACATTTCCTTGAATGCGATATTCTTTAAGTGCGCATCAGTGGTAACTTTTAAACCAATTACTTGGCCTATATACAGAACTATTGGTTATTAACTGCTAATATACGTCTCAAGAATAAATTATATTTTTAAAGCAAATAAGAAAGCTTTTCTTTTGAGCTTATAAATGTCAAATAGGTTTTTAAAAAGTCCCTTTGTCTTAAATTAGCTGTTACTTCTGTTTCAACTATCGTAGAAATAAAAATCAAAACTTGTTTAGAGTCATGAAACTTTGGACTCCAAAATAGAGCAATAAAATAGTTTTCGAACCTTTCAATTATGTAATTACATCAATAAAATGAGAAAATTCTAATGGATGTAATACCAATTTACTTTATTAGAAAGAAAAAATAATACGCGATGAAAATTTAGAGTAATATCTTACTTTGTTATCGGGTGCTAGCTCAGCGATAAATTTTTCCATATAACCTTTGTATTTAGGATGTAATTTGAACAATGATCCATCCACGGCAATTGTAGCATCATCCTTGTTCATGCGTCTCAAAAGTGTGGCCAAGCCTGAAAGTAAACAATTTACATGTTACTGAAATAGTACTAACTACGTAGATTTTACACGTTCGTCAATTTTAGTCGTATTTTTTAAAAGATATTTTGTTAGGTTTTAAATATGCTCTACACAAGAAAACAATTCTTTTTTATGTTGATACTACGCATTATTCGTATTATAAATTTTCTAGTAAATTGCTGAAAACTATTGTTCACGTGCAATGTGATGTTGTTCACTTTGTACATCCTAAGCATTCCTTTAGCTGCATACAAATAATCCAGATGCGTTGAAAGTAGGATTTAACATTTTAATTAATCGAAATTTAAATATAAACATAAAGAAGTTACAGTTTAAGCGACAGAATAGTAATTAGTGCGGGGATCAGTTAGGTGCGATTATACTTATAACTCTCAAGACGTTCTCAGTAGTTCTTGCCGTTGGGAGAACGTTAGGCTTGGTTTGGTTTGGTTTTTTTTAGTGCTACGGTCTACTTTTTGCAACACGAGGGATAATGAGACCGGGACCTACTGCTTAAAGCCGATTCCGAACGGCTACGAACATCCATGCCATAGTGGGATTCGAACCCATGAACTCCGGTTCCGAAGGCCAGCACTCTAACCATTCGGCCATCGTTCAGCGGAGGATGTTAGGCATTGCCATAGAACTCCATATGTAAAAACGGGGGAGGAGGAATGTACTCCCACCCATATCAGTACAATGTGTTTAAACAATGGAAATACTACTATAAAATTCACCCTTTAGAATTATTCCTCTCAATAACGCAATCATCATCTATCTGTAAGGAAGTTAAAACCTATAAATATATCTAAAACATTTTTTTCAGGAATATTTTTAAAATATGCTTTGTCAGATTTTTCGTCATATTATATTGAAACATCACAGTTTTTCTTTACAAAAATGTTATGAAATACGTTTAAAACAAAATGCACAATATATTATTACAGATTAAATTTAAGGACTATATATAGAAGCTTACATATTGATACCAACAATGCTCCTCTTATTGACACAACAGAACAAACATGTCTAACTATATTTGCATCAAGAATGCTAGCTGAAGTAAAACCTTTACTCTTCAAAGTTTCTTGGATATTATCTAATGTACACGTTTCTCTACAAAATAAACAAACAAATAAAATAGAATAAATAAAATAAAGTAAAATAGAAGTCTATCTTTTGAATAATTAAATTTCAGTTCGAAAGCAAGTAACCAACAAAATAACAGCTGGTGAACTAGTAATAAGAAACTAGATTTTGGCAGTAAGATTAATGTACAGATAAAGTTTAAAGGAGAAATTATCTTACTCAAGACTGTTGGAGACATCAGCAGCTGTGAATGTCCACTCTCCTGATTTTAGATCAGTACTTGTTAACAAAACTTTCTTTTCAATGAGATCTAAAAGTATCTGTTTAACAATTTCTCCAATGTATCTTCCAGCAAAGAGCTTTTCAAACCTATTCAAAAAACAATAACAAGAGATGCATTCATTATTTTTTAAAGATATATGTAAAGTTTACCGAGAGAACTCTTCACACAATCATCCCAGTTATTGTCCACCATTTTTCTTTATAAGTAAGATTAAAAAATAAATAAATAAACTGCTAAAATGTTACACTTTTAAAATGACCATTCAGAAAATTTAAAATTTGATAAGCCATTCAAAAGAAAACAGAGCAAGCTTCTGTCGTAAAATGTTCGCATTTGAGTTGCTCAAATCCACACGTTCTGTATTTTACAATTAAACAAATGAACTTTTTCTCTTCTTTGGGGACATCGTAGGTAGGACTTTTAACAAAGTCCTTCTTTTCAGAGATGGTTTGACCGATTCAGTGTCGCTCAGTTCTTTTGGTCAGACCTCTTAAGTTCAGCACTTCTTTCTTCTTCTTTCTTTCTTCTTTTACGCATTCCGTTTCTTAATTTCCTATGGTCTGCCTGGCCAGTCCACGTTTCCCCTAAGACCTAAAGGGTAAGAAACCCACAAAGACCACTACTGATCTTCTTCTGAAGATTGCAGGGTAGAGTTAGGCCTGCAATAAGCCCCTTTGCAATGTGGTTTGCATAAGCCAGAAATCTTGTAACTAAGGCCTTTAGCTGATGAATTTATCTTAGCCGTGGGCGGTGGGGGAGAGCTCATAACTCACTTTTCTTTTTCTTCTGTTTTCAGCACTCTTCCCCATTTTGGAGGAAAAGACGCTGAAAGCAGATGGCATTTACGTCTTAAAAGGTTATTTCTAATTTCGCTGACATGGCAACAGATCCACTTGAATATCCAGTCTTACTCCAAATTATACACGATGCTACATTACTCCAGTCACCCGCACTCAATACATTCACCTGCCAGGCACTCATCATGAAGAAAATCTGTAGCGCGGTGTAGTGATTCGAGCACTCGCAATTTACCACTTCCCCCAATCAGGAATCAATCTAGATGTCCCAGCACTATATCAGGTTCCGAATCGGTGCATAAATGTTTCCGAATTTTTGCTACAATCGGTACAGTTTTGAAACATATAAATGGCAATTTTTCATAGATTTATAAGGCTAATCGGTGTCTAACTGGTATATAATTATGTAGTAGTTAACATTTCGTGACTGGATGTTTCTCTATTTTCGTGTGGATAAAGACGGGAGTCTTAGGTTCAGTGCTTTTTCTCTTATTACCAATTTCTTTGGTATTACACACTCAGTTTGCACAACAATAAGCAGGAGGAAAGAAATAAAGAATATTTTGAGGAAGTTGAGGGAATACCATAAGAAGAAGAAATGATAATAGAAGTGACAGACGATGATAGCAGCTCTCAGCTGCTCGTACGACAGTATACAGAGGACAGTTGGGAAAAAATTTGCTTAGTGCATATTTCAACTAAGCCCGTACTTTTGACACTGGCAGGGCTTGGTCGAAATATCTACCAGTCGTACCCGAAAGGTTAACTGATGATTAAGCATGATACATATGATCTTTTATCCTTTCTTAAAATTAAGGTAAAGCTATTTCGTAATCATTAATCACGAAAATACAGGGTACCTAATTGGTGATTAGTAGTAATCAATCATAGTGTAAGGAGAACAGCAAGATACTTTACAAGTTATGTTGTTTATATAGTCAAATTTTCTGAGATTTTGAATTATACTTGTTAGACACATGCATACAGATAATGCCACACACTTTCCATTTGGCAGTTTTAACCTTTACAAGGCAGGCGAGCTTTTAGTAGATGAAATAATTAGAAGCCTCATTTTTTAGTTTAGAAGCTAATATTAACAATGCTAACAATAGAAAATACATCAAAATAAAAATTACTTACGTAAAGCTATTCACTAACAAGGACCCGTCATCTACAATTTTATCAAATTTAGTTTTCATAAAATCCAGCACTCCATTATCACCAAAGGCTCCCCATTCTATATCAATTACTACCTAAAAAAACAAAATTAATCTGCAAAATTAAACATTTAAAATAGTTTAATAAAAATTTTAAAAATCTGCAAGCTCCCAGGTAGGAAGAAGTGCTTTAAATGCCAAAGCACAACTGAAGCCGTGGTTGAAAAAGTTATTTGTAAAATTTAAGTAATTATACTAATTCTTTAAGCTGTCGGAAGATTCTTAATTTTAAATACAAAAAGAAAAATTAAGTCTGAAGACCTCTTCGATTCCTGGATGCTTCCCTTGCCATTTTTCAATTCTTTCAACCTTTTCAAAGTACGAGGCATTGCAACCAGTACCTAGAATTGGAAATTTTAATTAAAATAAAATCGTATTTAGAAATTTAAAAAAAGAGGAATTAGAAAGTAAACGGATATAAATAATAGAACATAATACATCGCATATATTACCTAATATTAAACCAATAGCACTTCTTTTATCTAAATATGAACCCATCATCATTGTACCAGTAGCATCATTAATTATTGCTACAACTTCAACGTCTATTTTCTGAAAATAAAAAGGAACATAATTAAATGAAGAATTTAGAGACAGAAATACGAGTCGGAAATTGTGTCATTAAGGATTATCAGTGAATAAAAATACCTCGTGCTTTTGAAGAGATTTTCTCAACATCTGAACGACTTCGTGACCAACAACATTTTTACATTTAAAAGTTTTAGTCCACGTCACAAGAATTCCTTCATCTATACCTGTTTGTATCATAGGGAAAGAAAAGCAGAACCCTATAAAAGAATAAAACCAAGACTTACAAAATCAATATAGATGTGGCAAGAGAAACAACAAGTTTACATAATATATTTAAAGTTGAAGGCAATGTTACAATTTTTGTGTTCTATTCCAGTATATAATGTAAGTCATAGAATTACTAAAAAAAAAAAAAAAAAAAAAAAAAAAAAAAAAAAAAAAAAAAAAAAAAGTATTCCTAAGGATATAATATATATTTAGAACAATATTTTGAGCTTAACTGTAGTTCATTTACCCGCGTTTAAGTTATTGCAACTGAAGAGCGACTCTTGTAATTTCCCAGCATGTATATATTATAGATTTTAATAAAAGATTTATTACAATGTGTAATTCTTTGGGGTTTGTAGTTTGACTCCTGGAAGCTTTCAGGAAGCCAACCAGATCATTTCAGCAGTGCGGCAACTAATCATTTTTTATTAATCACTTACATTTTTTTTGACAAAAGAAAACTACTTGTTAAATGGTAATAAAGTTTTTACTTTGTCTTAGATGATTTTTCCAGCTTGTATAAATGTTATCTTTTACAAATTTAAATTATTTCCTTTCGAAATGAAGTGGGGTTCAGAACAATCATTTTTTTAAAAAAAGTATCTTAATAGTTTTCTCAAATTGTATGTTTTCATTGAATTAGAAAAAAAGGAAACACTGTAAAAAAAATCACCACGTAATATAGTTATATAATAGTAATATAATATAGTTAATCACCACGTAATATAGTATAGTTCAGCATGTGATCTAAAAAATTTTTTTAAAATAGTTAATACCAAACTTTACAAATAATTAATTTCTATTATAACAGTATTTTTTGTATAAATTAAAAAAAAAACATTTTAAGGACACACAATACATCAAATATGGTAAAAATATCTATTTTTTATTACTGTCTAAAAATGTCATTCTAACTATTCTAAACGTGTATTCAAAATATGCAACTTCAGTTATTTCAGAAGTTTTTTATGTATATAATTTCATTTATAGGGTCTTTTCATAACAAAAGAAAACTTTGAATAACTTTTTCGCCATGTCTGTTTATTCTTGAATACTAGGCATTAAAAATGCTAGGGTTTTGCAATTAAAAGAAAGGTGCTAAATAATTATACATACTTTCTATAATAGATAGACAGAAACCGTGCTTGGAATTATCAATATATTAGTTATTTCTCTTTATATACATATATATTTTTATAAAATATTAATTTAGAGATATCTGAAAATTAATGCACAGACGTTAGTAGAAGACTTTTTATATATCAAGAAAACTTTGAAGCCAAAATATTAATATTTAAAAGTTATCAGTATTTTAAAAAGCCTTAAAGAGATTTAAAATTTTAAACTGTAAATGTTTAAACGTTTTTCCTGGATATGCATTAAATTGAGTATTAAAATGCAAAGCAAGTAAATGGTTTTTTATAACACTTAAAATTTAAAAATTAATTGAATCGGTAACCTCTCCTCAGATGCCTTATTATTTTTTACAACAAATATTTCGTGAATAATTTTCCTTTTAATTTTTTAAAAAATTATGAAAGTTTTTGCTAATTGGCGAAAATTTTATACCATAAAAAGTGGTAGTTTCTTAAAACTATGTAGATAAAATTAGTTTAAAGATTCGTACTAATACTACTTACATAGACAACATTTAGAAATTTTAAAGGGTATTTTTTCTCAAAAATGGTAAAATTTTTGAGTTATAAAATTGGTTTTCTTGATGAAAATTGTTTTCGGATCCAAAAATACGTCTTTTAACTTTCATTTATTGTTGATTTTTGGAATGACCACATTTAAATTTTTATCGTTCATTTCAGATAAACAAAATTGGAAATCAGAAAAAAATTTTATGCTTTAATCATATTTGAAGGACGATGTTCCCTTAACAAAGATTTTCGTACGTGATTTGATCTGGTGAAGATCTGTGTGCAAAATTTGTTGACAGAGTCCTCTTCTTTCTTTGCGAAAATCTGATGATAAACATACACACGATCTTATTGTTTTTTGAGTGTGAATAAAATATTCATACTTTTTCTGGTAGCTAAAATCTTTACTAAAGTTAATGTTTATTCTGATATTTTTTAATGTTCTTTACTTGCGTAACATTTATACAATAAAAAATTTTGTGAATCTAAAAAAAAAAATTATATAAAAAAAAAAAATATTTCTTCAGAAATGGAGGAACTGTAGGTTTCATTAGGTAACATGATAATATATGATGCTACCATCTGCATTTGCTTTAATGTACCTCATCTTCAAAAAGTGCATATGTCTAGAATGTCGCAATTCGCCTTAAAGGGTCATAATCCAGCCGAAAACTCCTCATTATCAAAGCCTTATTTAAATTAATCATAAATTAAAACACTGATAATTTTACAACAAATATTTTACTTGTTTGTTTTTAATACAACTGTTGCTTTAAAATTATTTAGCACTGTTATTTCAAGTAATATTTTTAAAATAATATAAAAAATATAAATTGAATAAAATGAAATTTATTTATCCATGGTATAATTTTTGAAACACGTTTCTTGGAAACTAAATTTTTATTTTAAATTCAAGCTAAATATTTTTTATATTCGGTGAACTTAAAGCTATAAAGGTAATTAATAATTTTAATGAAAAGAAATTAACAATTCTTAAATCGAAAAAAAAAATTATCTGCATCGAACTATAAAGTAAATATACTGCCCGCAAAAATATAAAGATGGTTTACAGGAAAAAATATATTTAGCTATAATTAATATAAAAATTCAATTCCTAAAATATATACAGTGGCGTAGAGAAGGGGTGAAGGTAATAACTCCATGAGAATTATAGTATATATGTAATATGTATGTAAAATCTGCTACATTAAAAATGAGTTGAAAATGGAGAGTCCCTCCCCACGAAAACTTTCCCGCTACGCCCTGTATATATATATATATATATATATATATATATATATATATATATATATATATATATATATATACACATACATACACATACATAAACACACACACACTCATACATATCAAAAGTTACCCTGTGAGCAAGTAAAGAAAACTTTTATCATTTGATGTATACTGTTTAACGTTCCTTTAAAATATAAATTATTTGAAATAATCAAATGAAATATTTTTTTAAAAATGTTTATAAAGATCTTGTGAAAATTTTATTGTAAAACGATTAGAACTTTTTATCTCATAAAGAATTGAAAAAAGATTTTTTATAAGGCAGATTTTTCTTCTTTAAAAGGTATATCTCGTTAAAGGTCATTTTGTGTAGCTAAGATACTCAGTAGCCAAAATGAAATATAAAACTTAACAGTTTCAATTCGATTTTTTTCACCTAGCTAACTATTTCAGAATTTTCGTTGAAAATTATAAAAAAATATAATGCATGTAACGAACAAAATGTTTTAGCTCTTGCTCTAGATGCAGAAACTAGAGACGAAAATTGAAAACAAAAACTGGTAAAACATTATATATTTTGTTTAAAAAAAAAAAAAAAAACTTAATATTTTACGCATTTAATACCAACATCAAAAACTTACCAAGTGGAAGTTTTCGGCCAAATAATTTATATTCTTCCAGAAAATGAAATATGCAGTCAGCCAAGAAATCAAACAACTACAAATTTTTCAAAAATGAAAAAAAAAAAAATAATTTAAAACAAAAAATTAGCAAAAACACCAATATAAATAAAAAGACTCATTAACAATCAATTGCATTTCCGGAGTTATACTTTATTAGACTTTCAATCTAATGAACTATTTTTGTGAAACTGAAATTCACTCATGGTAATGTTTTTTAAATATGCTATAAAAGCTCACATTTACCTGTAGCTTCAATTAAAATTGACAGGAGATGCTGAGCTCACATTTCTTTCAAAAGTCTGATAAAGGTGAAAAGGAAATCTCCCTCATAACTGTAGCGTATCAGTTAATTGCTGAAATACCGACTTCCTCTTCATGTACCGTGAGAGATAAATATTCCTTCAGTTTTACACAACGGAGAAGGGAATGTGCGATAATTAAAGACAGTAAACAGTTATCAACGAGAAAATAAATCCTGCTAAATATTTTAACCAAATTTTTCTATGAGCTTCAAGTAATATTAAAAATACAAGCACATGATTGAATCACAAAAATAATACATAGTGATGATGATTGATGATTATTATTGATTTTGACTATTGCGATGATGATTGATGATAATTATGATTGAGTCACAAATATAATACATTTTCTACACCAGTCATTGCAAGCAACATCAACAATCCAAACTCTTAACAATCTATTAAAAAAAGTTAATATTTTCTTTAATCCTACCATATCATGTATTTCGCATTTGGATTATAAATGTTTGTATGTTTATATGCTATTCTCTTTTTTTTTTTCTACACTGATCAGTATATGCATTTATGTTATGCTTATTCCTAAGTATTTTATACTAATTTCTTTTTTAATTTTATTTTGGTGTTAGCTTTTAAGTCATTGATGCCTAAAAAAAAGGTCTGTTACCCTTGTTTAATAGTTGTCAATGGCTGAACTTTACTGTGCTATAAGAAGGAAGGATGTTTTATGTTTGTCTGGAATAACTGAAAAGATTACAGAATTAATCGTAACTAAATTTGGACACATATCTAGGTACAACCATAGTGCCAAGAAGCATACAACATCTTGAAAAAACATTAACTCCCATTAAAAATATTAAAAATATGCTGCTTTCGGGCTACGATGCGAATTGATTTCTTCCTTTTTTAAACGTTTGTATGTACGTCGGTGGCTCTCTGCTAAAATGCAAATCTTCCAAGCAGGCGGCCCAAATTCAGTTTCCGGTTTTGTTTTGTGTTATTTGTTTCATGAAACCGACTTCTTTTATTTTCGAGATTGTCTTTATTTTTTAGTCCAATATAATCTAGAAATGAATAAAAAATCTTGAAACACAAACTTTCATTTCAGAGAACATTAACCAGACCGGAGGCTGAGTATTGCGCGCTATTTTGAGATTTCTTTAAACTTGCTAAAATAAAATACCGGTAATTTCGGCATTAGTTATAAATAAATATTTTTTATTAAGGGGTTTAATTTAACTAATTGGGGAATTTCAAAAAGCTGTTGAGATATTTAAACGTTCTCCTATTAATGCCGTTTTACGAAAATATATAAACACTGAAAAACTTTTTATTCTTAAGTTGAGTTCTGAAAATCTCTGGAGCTGCCTGGGTTTCATGATGAAATGATTTTTGAAAGTAAAAAATTCAATTCAGAGAGAATTAATTGGCTTAAATTAACAAATTATTTTTTCAGATAGTTTAATGTCTGAAACTGAAGCATTGCTGCTCTTATTAAAAGTGGCTGTGAGGGCATTACATCGGAAAGATTTCAACACCTCAATAGTTCTTGAGTAATAGATTTTGTTGCAATCATTCAAAGACCACGGTAGGAACTACACAATGCATTAAATATTTACGTAGAGGTCATGGTGTACTAGAAATTATTTTAATGTATTTACATAATCATAACGGTCTTAAAACAGAAACCGAAAAGGTAGAAAATAGGATAACAATGTTCGTTGTAAATTTTCAAGAAAAATATTTATATAAAGCATACATAAACTTATCCAGATAAATTCGTTAAAGATGATGCTAATATCGGAACTAGTTGTCTCTGGAGAATATAAAATTTCACCAAACTATAAATCCAAAATAATAACAAAATCATGCAAAATAGATTTATCAAAAGTAGTCAGATGTAAGACCGAGTTGTTTGCAGATGAAGAGCTTTGATATAAATATTTAGAGAAAGTATGTACCTTGTTGATTATTAACAGCATTATCATTCTCAGCGTGGATGCAGAAAGAGCATTTTCATCTGCAGGGAATTTGTGTATAAAAAATGCGTTCCAAGCTTAATGACAGTTCGAAACCGATATTTTTTTTAACAATTACAATTCAAAAAATTATACGTTTAGTAAATTAGTGTTTATATTAATCGGTATTATACAATAAATACACAAGATTGTTATGTAACATTTAATAATCTTTTTAATAATAATACGCGCTATGTTTCTTTATTGTATAGTAATATTGAATGTTTTATTTTTATTACTTTTTATTTTTAATGTTATAAATTATTATTTTACTGCTTTTATCAATAGTATCTGATTATAACATTTGATACCTTATTTTTACATTTGTATATAAGGAAATAATAGTTTTTATGTCTTGTTATATACAAATTTGTTTTTATATTTTTTATAATTCATGTATTTTTTGTATAAACCAAATAAATACGACAAAGAGACAATTGGGAATTGGGTTTTTGTATCTCCTTGTTTTGAATAATTCCGAATGCTGGTATTACGATATGATATTTAAAAAAATACTGAATACCGGTATTGCATTTTTGGTCTTATATTGCAATCACTAATGGGGTAGTTTACAAGTAAGTGACGTATCTATAAAACTTTTAAAAAAAGGCCTCTTGCAAGATCACAATATGGAAAGTTATCTTTTACAAACTTCATTGCTCATAATCTTCATTCTGAGAATCGTTTGGTAACTAAAATAGTAACTACGTTTTAAAAATATTTAATTTCAGCTGCTATAGCCTCTGAGGTAATATATATTTTAAGTTAAAAAAAATGGTTTACAAAAACGCACAAATAATGTGGTATACCGATTTCATAATGTAATACAATGTTACTGTACAGGGCTGAAAAAAAAAAGAAAAGAAGGAAAATCATCTCAGAATAACGGTCTGCGATGATTTATGCTCCTGTTCCTCGTATATGCAGACAGAGTTGCAACATATTTCAAGGACATCGAAATCTAGCGTTTCAAATAAATCTTCACAATGAAGAGATAAACACTTCAGAATATTTCAATCTACTAGTTAAATTCAGAATATGTGCTTGACAGAATAACATGTACGTACATTTCTCAACACTGCAATACAGAAATTCGAAATGTAAAACTGCAATACTAATTTTTAAAGTGAAAATGATTTTTAGCCTACTTACTAGCACACCTTCACCAAGGCGAACTTCTTCGGGAACTTTATAATACTTCACTATGGATTTTAATTCAGATGATGGATCTAAAGTTAATAATATCACTCGAAAATTAGTTCCACCTAAATCGAGAGCTAAAAAATCTCCCTTTTCTGAAAGAAAAGATAACGATCACAAAAACTATAAGCTATACACTGAAAAATACTTATCACTTATAAAATCTGTTTGTTACGTTATTGATTTAAATTTTGAAAGTAATGATATTTCTAACTATTTAATAATAGCATTTTTTACTTATTCTATTTTATTTATTTACTGTCAATTCTGTGATTACCAAGGATTAGGAATACATATCCTGTAACGAGATTTAAACATAACTTCTCTATTTGTTTAAAAATAATATCTTGTACAGTTCTAAAAAATTGAAATGACAACACTTTATTAGCTGATATTAACGACTTACAAGTAAAGAAGTGTTCTCACTACTCAATTACCAACAACTTCAAGGAAACCACTTAAATATTTGGATAATACGAAATTTACTCGAAAATATCAGAAAATAAACATAAATTAGAATGCAAATAAAATCGTAAAGTCACCGTAGAATAAATGACAAATAAATGAGCTTGACAAAATCACTGGGAAATACAACGTTTCAAGTAAAGAGTTATTTTACTGATTATTGTCAAAAGTATGTTCAAATGTACACTAGATACAACAAAAAATGTTCTTTCGTAACTGTTTCAAAAAGAGAAGTTATAAATTATTAATTTTTTAATGCAAACATTTTGCTCATTTTTTCGTTTTCGCATATTTAATTGATCATGAGTTTTACATAATTTATTCTTTTCTATCACCTAGTTTCATTTTTTTAAATTTTAATATGTAAGTATAGCTGCATTTACTTAGTATTTAAAAGTGTGGTAACTCTTCTTGTATAATAACATAAGCAACACATAATTTTTGGCTTTATAAATGACTCTTGAATGTACATCAGTCACAAAAATGAACAAGATGTGAATACTTAGAAGCCAGAGATCTAATCTTAAGCGAAAGTTTATTTTTCTTTTTATGGCTGAATCAAAACAATCCTTTAATAGAGAAAAATTATTTGATTGCTGCTGGTGTATGGGTTATACTACAGAAATTACCATTCTAACTAAATTATGGATTAATAGTCGATGACATATTGAATGTCCGTCATTTAAAATCGAAAAGAAAGAAAGAATCTTTAAAGAAGAATAAAGCCAATTTGCCAACTGATTCAATAATAATGGTATTAAATTATATCTGCAAAACAGTTTCTCTTTGTCCAGTTTCTCCACTGATGTGTAACATCTTGCTTAAAAATTAAGCCCATCCCTGAAGAGAAAGTTTTCAGAGAACTCGTTGAGTTAATAAATCACAGTTAAACTGTTCCCTTTTGATATGACATCACGTGAAGACTTACGCAATAGATAGGAAATACAAATTGGCTGCGTGTTAAATTTTATTCAAAGAAAATTTTGAGATAATAGAGAAAACGATAACTATAAATAGCACAAACCTCGAAGAACGGTTAAAAACTCAAAAGTTTCACTTTATTTCGAATTCTTTTCTAGCTTCAATAAAAAGTATTAGTTACAGAAATATGTGTAATACCGATTTTCTTGCTTAAATGTACAAATGATGAATTTTAGGTAAAAAAAATATTGAATATCAGAGTTTACCATCTCCAGATAAATGCTTGGGAATAAAAGTGTTTGCCATCTGAAGCGAGGACTGCTTTTCTGGATTCAATTTTAATCCCAGTTCCAATTCACTGATAAATACTGAAGTAATCTTTTGAATGACATCGTCACTTAACACAAATAAGTCGGTAACAGATTTTACCTGGAACAGATGAAAAACCTTTTTTGAATATATATTAATACAAATATCATGCATTTGTTACCTAAGTCTATGCCTTGATTCCAAATGTTTTTACTCAGCACAAAACTATTTAAAACAATGCACAAACCAGTATAATTACTGAACATCAAACATCAATTATCCGGAATTGCATAGCATGAAAAAAGTCTAATCCTTTGCACATGTATTGAACATACTAGCTATTAGCTCAATTCTTGCATGTATATGCTACTTCCCCCTCCTCCCAGACATCTGTATAATAATTGAGAGGTGTTTGTGATTGAGTATAACACTATAGACACCTAACTTAAAATTTACTTACATAAAATAATTATCAAATACTTATTATATTTGAATTTTATTTTTCACAAGTAAATTTTATTATTTATCATAAAAAAATATTCTTCACCAAACTATATTTAAATAGCAGGAAGAAAAAAAAGGTTCACAGCAGAAAAACTGACTTATAACTTTATTATTTTTAGTAATTTCAAAACGAAACGTTGCAACATGCAGTTCTTCACATAATGACGCTCTTTACTCATCAGAATAATTATTAATAGTTTTAATGAACTTACATATTAACAAATAAGAAAAACTGGTCTATGTACATTTGCAATTCTGTTATTATCTTCAATATATTTCGCTAATAATTCAATAATAAACTAAATAAATTTTTCTTTTTAAAATTAATATAAGCATAACTTAGTACTCTATTATGGTTTAATACATGAAATAAAAACTTTTTACTTTATAATAATAATAATAATAATAATAATAATAATCAGTACTGGGCTATTCCACCTTTTTCCTTAATCATACATTTAATAAATAACAGTCTTATACATTTTTTTTTGCATGATTAAAAAAAATTCCATTGCGCCAAACATTGCAAATATTTTTCTAGTTTAGATGAAATTGTCGATTCCAAATTTTGAAATTTTTTTCCAATGAAAATCATACATTTTCTATGGGATAACATCTGGTTTATTTGCAGGCCATAGTAATGAAGAAATCCCAAGATATTCTTAATAAGATTTAACCTAAATTGAAAATTTTAACAACAGAAACAACAAAGACAAATTTATTAAAATCTGCTTTAAGAAAACAGGATTTTTATTTCCAGCAGAAATGATTGTGAAGAAACAGAAAATGAAATTGACGTAAACGAAGAAGACTGGCTTACTGTATATGGTGGACTCGCTACTTTCAACGAATGACTTGATGCAAATGAAAATTTAATCCCAACTTATAAACGGGAAAATGGCCTTATTGTAGCTGAAATAAATACAGATGACGAAGATGATAAACAGATACAGCAAAAGTTCTTCCAAATTACACTGAAGTGTTTGAAGCATTAGCAATTCTGCGGGACTGTTTTCAGTTCCATTCCGGAAGTAAACTAACTTTTTCATGTCTTGATGAACTTGAAGACTATTTTAAAATTCGAGGAAACAAAAAGTCTTCCATAGTAAATTATTTAGTGAGCAAATAAGAGTAAAGCAAAATTTGGGCAGCAAGCATTTCCCCCTCTTTTTTTTTGGGGGGGGGGAGAGTTGAGGGTGTCCTTATTCAATAGTATGTACATAGTATTAATTAACAAAATGTACAGTGGTTGTATTGATACTTAACATTAAAATTCCTTTTTGTGACTTTTCATTTATGAGCGCCTTTCACTTTTGCACGTGTTTTTCACTGTCCCCTGCATCCGTGAATAAGTGTGAGATCATTGTAGTAGGATAAGCACCCTCTTCTAAAAACCCTCAAACACTTTTTCTAGGTAATATATACCCTCCGGTATTAAAATTTCCACAACTCCTTAAAATGTCATGCATCCTATACCATAATACATTTTATAGTAAAAGAACCTGCTGTTCTCTGGACCGGTTGTACCTTGGTCTTACGATGTTTAGGATCTATTATTATTATTATTAGTGTTATTATTTTGAAGTTTTAGATTTTATGAGTAGATTGGCTTTTAAAGTGTATGAGTACATATGAAATAGGGAAGGTTTTTCTATCAGTATATGTGATACTGTACATAATAAACTGAGCCCCATAAAGTAAATACTTCCGATTTTACTTCCGATGGTATAACGTCAAGTGATTTTATCAGTAAATCAAATACTATTTTCAAACAAATTAATCGTACATTTGTGATATTAACTTTACCATTAGAGGAGTTTAAATAACAAATGTTCGGACAGTCTACCAGTTGCACTTCGGACCGGCTACTTTGTTATACCACAACTTACGTCTAAGATAGGCCTCCCATAACGTTAAACTTTAGCCCCTTAATGTTAAACTTTTTAAAAAATAAAACAGTTAGCAAACAGCAGGCATTTTAATTTTTATAACTACCGTTATTTAGTGTAGCTGAGCCGCGGATAATACGTGCTTAAAAGTTGAAATTTAAATATGCGATGTATCTGGAGAAATTTTATTTTTCCAAGTCCAAAATTTTAGTTATGTTAAAGTTAATTATTATTATGGCTCTAAGAAAACGGTATAAATCTATTTTTAATCTTTCGAAATAGAAGTAAACGATAGAAATTAGAAATCGGGCAGCAGCTAGAGAATTTAAAGTTTACGAGAGATGCATCCGTATGTGGAAGTTAGAACAAGAATTAATTCAGTTTGGTTTGGAGTGCAGTGGTCAATTGTTTGGACAACACAAGAACAAATGAAACTGGAAACTAACGATTCTGAACGTCTATGAACATCCAAGCTAGCAGCAGGATTCAAACCCAGAATTTAGGTACCGAAAGGCAGCTCTCTTACTCATTCTGACATTGCCCGGCTCTAAGAATTAGAGAAAATCCCTAAAAACAAAAGCTTTCATTGGCTTGAAGCCATAGCTTAGATTGTTTTGAGAGATAATTATTGAGAGAAATGGACAACAGAGCAGAGAAAATGGGAATTATCAGTGTCATAGTTAGAAGTCACCTTCAAGAAGTAATTGCTAAACAAATAGGAATTAAAGACTTTGTTGGAGTACCTATGATCTGATGAACTATGATCCGATGATATATATACTAGGATGGCTTATCAGATGAGCTTTCATTTTTTTCTTAATCAATTATCGCATGAACCGCGTATACGTTAGGGTGGCGTTTTTACCCAAAATTAGGATAATATATCTTTTTTAAGGCCTTATTACACGTCAACATGTACACGGTGAAAGAGTAACACCTTAAATTTATGATTTCTTTTCCCGATGAAGTATGCATGGATTTCTCATGTGTTAGCGTAATTTTACAACATATTTGAGTTGGAGATAGTTGACTTGTGATAGGGCCATCAATCAGTTAAATATTTTTCCCTATCACACTAGAAATTGCGCATTCTTCAAAGAAAATAGAAATTGTAATCTGAATCTGTTGATTTTTTAACACGTACGTGGTGACCTTCATTGTTCCAAGTTGTTAAACATCCTTCTTCCGAGCACATCGGGTGTAAAATTGTCATATATATCCTAATTTTTGTTTGTATTGCAATAAAAAATTTTTTTGTTGCTAAATTTCATTTAAATGTCTTAATTGATTATTAGATTAGAGATAAGCACCTATGCATTTACGAATTAATATTACAAAAGAAATCTATAGGTCGAAGGTACATTACGGTGCTGTACCTCAGTCCTAATTGAATTTTAATATCTAATGCTCAGAAATATAATATATATTATTTATTTATATATATATATATATATATATATATATATATATATACACACGCACGCACGCGCACACACACACACACATATATATATATAAATTAGGATAACATTAGATGCATTCACTAGCAACCTATTGTATCAAAGTAAAGCACCAGATATTTTTTCTTTACGAAACAAAGAAAAATACAATAAACCTAAAAAATTTCGAAGTTTTGGATTCTCCTTCTGCTGCCAGTACAATATACCTCATTCTCCCAATTACTCATTTCACCGTGTTCGTTAATACATTTAGTTAAAGAATTCAATTAAACAGTTTTTGTTTTTCAAAATAGCACTCGGACGTGGAATTCTATAAATTATTACGACAACTCTTACTGTTAACTTAACATAGTTATGCAACCCGCAATTTTTCAAGCAGAAGAATTGGAAGGGCTTTTATTTATTATCATCATATCTATCACAGATAATTTGTGAACATATGATCTGGCGTTGATAACATTAAAAATTATGATCACCGGTCACAAAGCTAGCTCGTGAAACATTTGTGACGCTTTCAAACCTTTGAGTAAATTTTTCTCTAAACAATTGTGTAATAAAGGGGGAAAATCTCATTTCGGACATTAAAGTGGACAAACACAAATTATCAAAGATGGTAATTTCGTAACTTTTTTCCTTGATCTGTCACAGAAGGTGACAAGATATTTATATTCTAGTAAATACTGTAAATAACTGTGTGCATAATCCCTGTATGACGTGTAATACTGGATGTGAGAGCAGGGGAAAAGGCAGTCTCGTCTTTAATATTCTATCAGAATTAAATTTCATTTTTCAGGTTTGGTAACAAATATAATAATTTTCTCAATAATAACATGAGTAACAATGTTTTAAATTAAATTATTCTTGTTACAATACAACATCGAAATTATAATTAACTCGCATTTCCCACTAATTTATTTACCTACAAATTAGACTATCCACAAAAAGAAAAAAAAAACATTTCAAGTTCACATGAGAGATGGAATATTTATTCCGGAGTTCTCTATATTACTCAGAAATGCCACTCAAATAATGAAACTGTGTAATGACCAATCGGAACACTACAAGGCCATGAAACCATTCAAGATTATGAAGTAGAGTGCTTCCTTAAGTGAAAAAAAAAAGTTCTAAAATTTTAAATAATTCTTTGAAATTCAATCCTTTAAATTCTAGTTTTATTCTTTTTTTTTCTAAAAAATTTTTAAATAGTCAAATGGTAGCCTAAAATTTTTATAAGGTATTGCAGTATTTTAGAATCCTATTATACAGACATATGGTGGAAAGTAAACTATTTGAACAATGCATTTAATAAATTTGTTAAAAAATTTCTTAAAATTCTTGTAATTTTTTCAAATATTAGTATCTTTTTAGATTAATTAGATTATTCTAAACAAAACAAAGCAATTTCAAATACATCTAAAATTATACTTCATATAAAATTTTACTGAAAACAATGAAATTTGAAAATTTCTTCTACATATTTATTAAGGGTAAGCAATCTAGGTAAAAATGCCATTTAAAAGTTATATTTGTAAAAAAATTCGTATGAATGAAATCATAGGCGTAAATAACTTTTGAAAAGCTGAAAATATAGATTTCAAACATGCTTTTATAAACATAACTTTTAATTTAAACATTCCTTTTATAAAACCACATCGGGACTGAAATTTCTCCACCATGCAATTCACTCATGAATTGAATCCATATCAAAGAGGAAAATAAAAAAAATCAAGTTAATGATCCAAACTAAATGCTTAATTCGAAATATATATGTTATTCAGAAATGACATTGAAATAATAAAAATGAGTTACGACTACACTAAGTATTACAAGGACGTGAAAAACTACAAGGTTATAAAATTGAATGCTTCCGCAATCAATTTTTATCATCAGCAAAGATAAGTTAAAAGAAGAAAAAAAATTCTTTTCACTCTTACTTTCGTCTTACGTGAAACTTACATTCTTATTTATACGCATACACACACGCGCACGCAAGAAATCTTACAAGGGACCAAGAAGTCAAAACTTCTTAAGCTGAAAAACATCTTAAACAGGAAACTTATTATAAAAAGTACTTTGATTTAAATTGTAATAATTCGTTTTTTTAAATTTCTAAATGATTTCTAATCGATATATAGTGCTATTTTACAATTATAAATAACTTTTAATCTAATCTAGAGGGTTTTTTAAAACATCTAGCCTTAACCAAGAGTATTTTAACCTTTACCAAGAATAATAATTTATTCTTTGAACACAAGAAAGTATTAAGTATTAATATAGACTAAAACATCTATAAATAATGTTATAATAATTTAACTTAAAATTTTTTATTCCTAAAGATTCTTTTTTGATTTCATTCTAATAAATTTAATGTTGTAACTCATAAGTATCAATCCCTACTGGGATGTTTCGTGAACAAGACTTTTATAAGTGGTTGTATTTACAAAGCAGGCATCAAAACTCTCTAACTAAAAATAATTATTACTTATAAGAAAGGCTGTTTATTGCTTGTATTCAATTCATAAACAAATATAACTTTTGTATCTCTGTTCGTTAAAATATTAATAAAGCCTCATAACGGGGTTTAGAGGTAATAAAACTTCTTAAACAGGGATATTTACTGCTATAAATATATGAATACAATTAGAACGTCTCAAACGGGAAACGCCTGAAACGGGAACTTCATATAGCTGTGTTTATATATTTATATTCATTATATTGTCAAAAATGATTGGGCGCATCTGAGCAGAGACGTTTTATCGATTACCTAGAAAATTAGTTGACGAAGTATCCTGAAACTTCAGGAGTATGAAGAAAATGTTACATGTCACTTGTTTTGAGAAAAAATTTTGTTCCAAAGGTAAATTGGGGATATCTTATGGGGAAAAAAATCATGTTCCAAGTTTTTCATCAAAATGAAATGGAACGGAATGTTTTTTGAAGATATTAAACGGAAATGTTTATATAATTTTACCTACATTTTAAATTATCGAATTATACGCGCATATATCTAATTTTCGCGCGTACAGAGTTAAAAAATTATTTAACAAAAATGCTCAAATTTCATAAAATATTCAATTTTTTATGTGCTGATTACAGGGTATCTGTTGTTAGGTTGTCGTTTCCTGAAAATGGCACTTCATATAGTAGAAAACCTTGCACGTTAAAAAAAATTAATTTTTTTAAGAGACATAATTAGAGCAATATAAAAATGTATTCTATTCTCACAGAAGTTAACAGAAATAATTAAAAGCATATTTACAGTCATACTAGAGCAGATTTTTCAACCTTTTATAGGACACCGCTCCCTGTACATAAAAATAATTAACGCCTCTTTTCTATTATAGTTAATTATAGAAAACATAAATTATTGTTGCATTTTATATATAGCTATTTTAGCTGCTTAAGTATAAATTAATTAAAATAGCCATTAAATGTAAAGATTTTTTATTAAAAATGTAAAAGTAAGTACAAAATCAATAAGAAATAAAAAATATCAATGAAATTGTTGAGGCTAGTTGAGTTCTAGATTTGTCTGATTCTAATTTCATTAACATCATACACAATTTTAGATAGTTAGATAAAATGATTATTTATGAAACAGAAGTTATTTTCAATGTATTTTATAAATTTCCTTAATAGATAAATATGTCATACCCCTCTCCCATTTGCCTCTGAACCTCCCTCTTCATATTGAAAGACTCCAGAGCCCAGTTGGGGACTGCAACGCCCCCTCCTTGAGATCCTATATGCTAGAGCTGTCACTTATTTCCAGCATTAATTATTAATTTTTACATGGTAATATAAAATATTATTTTTAGAAGATTTATTTCTAGTTCCTAATTATTTCGATCAAAAACCTTCACTGAAATATATGACGTCATATATATATATATATATATATGTGTGTGTGTGTGTGTGTGTTGTGACCATTTAGAGCACTACAAGGCTTGAAATTCAGAGTTTCCTAATCAGTTTATATCCCTAGCACAAATAAAAATAATAAAGAGTAAATAAACGAAAAATTTATTTTGCAATATTATGATTACTCACTCCCGTATTAAGCAAATGTTTGGAATCCATCTGTTTCACTTTCACATATTCATAAATTTAAAGAAAAAAATGATTAAATACGATAGATAAAAAATGTGCTCTTTCATCCTAGATCGTTATCGAATGAAGAATTACGAGGCAGAAATATTTTTACTTACAAAAACTTATTTTCAAAGTCGTTCAACAGCTTTTTTTTTTTTTTTTTTTTTTTTTTTTTTTTTTTTTGGGGGGGGGGGAGACTAGGTAAAGTTGTACTGTTATTTGAGAAAAACAGTGAAATCAAACTACACAGCTGTTTATGTATGGTTTTACTTCATTATATAATTATTAAAATTCAATAATTAAAATTTAATTTATTCGTGGAAAAATTAATGGGAACGCACACTCACAGATATATATATATATATATATATATATATATATATATATATATATATATATATATATATATATATATATATATATATATATATATATATATATATATATATATACACGTGTGTGTGTATGTGTGTGTAAACCAGAGCAATTTAATTAGCCAATTGCATAGAATTGTAGCTCCTACTGATTTTACATGTCTGGGATATTGGACAAGGAGAAATCTAAGTGCTATTAATTAATAAATATGGCCATTCCATAAAAGAAAAGTAGCACAAGTCTAACATGGAACTTATTTCAGAACTGTGAAAATGACTTATTTCTCAGTCAAAAGTAGTGAACGGATAATCGTGAAAACGTGTGAATTTTAAGGTGGCCCAACAGCGACATGCGGAGATGAATTCTTTCCCATAGAAAGTAGCTTAGTCAGTATTATTAGAAATCAGACAGGAACTTAGATCATTGAAGGACTGTTATTGATACAGATGGAAAATGTGGCGAGAGAACGGCATCTTTTTCAGAGAAAGTCTTGGGAAATCGGGTTGGAAGAATTTTAGTCGTGGATACTCCTTTCTTTTTTTAATTTTTGGGAAAGTAGATTTAAAGGAATAAGAATGGGAAAGAGAAGAATTTTTAAGGGCTATTTTAAGTATAATAATTTTGATATATTACACACACACACATATATATTATGAAATCATGCATTTTTTTTCTGGTGAAAGACTGGGAAAGAGCAGGTTTATCGTTTGAAAAAAAAAAAAAAAAATGAAAATGAAACTAAAATGTGCTATTATTTATCTTCACTAATAATAAGCATTGAATTGAAAGCATTGAATTATTACAACAAATTGACGAAGGTGAATTTGGATAATTTGATAAAAATTAAAACTGAATTCATTCAGAAAAAATTCAATAAAAATCAAAATGTACAAAGATTTCTCTCTCTCTCATATATTTATATTAATTGTTGAAATCAATTAAATGTAAAAAATTATAACACAATTACTAAGCTCGACGATTTTATATTGAGTTAATAAGAATAAAAGGGCCATAGACAATGCCATTATAGACATTATTGTTATACAAAATGTTTACTATGTTTGTATATACAAATGTACTAAAGAAAAACTACTGTGAGAAAATGAATTTTTAGCTATTATATCGCCGTTCAGTTATTTATTACAATACACCCAACAATCTACTCTCTTGTAGACTCAAATAGAAGTATTTGAAGACTTTTTAAATTATTTTTTTTTCAGAAATAACAGCTTTATCTTAGCTGAGTCCACCTTGACAGATTTTTTTTTTTTTTTTTTTTTTTTTTTTGCTACTCCTTGATTTGAAGGACATCATAAAATTGCATAATAACCTTTTTAATGAGATTGTAATACATAAAATGTAAACAACAAATTAACAGTATTTGGGTTTAAAATAAAATAAAATTTCTGAACATAAAAAATATCCAAGTTAATAAACAATTAATCTCAACCCTAAATCAAACTAAGTTTTAGTGTTTAGAAAGATAAATGAATAATTGAAAAAAATGTTCTAGTATTTTGCACTTTCTACCGAAATAAACTCAATTTCAAGGTAGAAATGCTTTATCCAGAGGAGGTATATCCTGATAATATATTCAAAGCAACAGGTTGTTCATGAAATTGCCCGAAGTATTAATAAAATTTATTGTACTTCTCTTATCCTAAATAACACATTATGTTTTCATTACAATCATTTACACACTAACTCTTTTATTTTATACATGAGATGAATAAATAATACTTACGATTCGAGCCTTTTCCTCTGGAATATTAATGCATAAATCCTGGCCAAAGTTCCGAAATACAATGTTTTTAGACATAATGAACTTCTAAAAGAAAAAAAATACGAAACACGAAAGAACCCACTTAACTCTTAACCGGTTTTATTCAAGAGAAGCTCATAGTTATCAAAGGGTTGTGATGGATGATAACTCACAAAAGCTAAAGATGCTTAAATAATATATTCGTTATCGGATGATGTCAACTGAAAATCTGAGCAGAAGGTTGTGTTGTTTTGTTGCCAAACCCGAAATACATAACCTCTTTCAAAAAGATATTTATTCAGCTCAACGTTACTACGAATCGCAGTTACAAGGGCGTTCGCAATTTCAATGTGACAGACAATTGTCACTCTTCCGACCATTCTGTCAAAATGTTTAAACTCTAATTATTCTGTTAATGTGAATGGAAATAAGATCTTATACCGCTCAAAATGTTTTCAAATTTCAGTGCGTTATCTCTAAGCTTGAAGAATGTGATAATTTTACTTTTACGATGATAATTATAGCTTTATTTAATATTTATTAAAGTTATTAGCCTAAATACTGAGCAAATTTTAGTTATTTATGTATTTTTCTATGTTAAGATCTTTTCAGGACAAATGCCTTCATTTCTTTTTGATTTTCGATTCTTATTCTCTGAGAAGTTGATAGTGAAGCATTTTAAGTAATAAAGGGGATGGTAAGTACGTTTTAAATCTGTTTTAATGTATTACATTATTCGTTTCAAGTTATTAGTGTTTTCGTTTAATGATCATAAACCCTTCATTTAAAAAATATTTTCTTGTACAAAATCAGTGTCATAGGAAAAAGAATTAATAATTATAATTTCGATCGACTTTGCCACAGAGTTTTTTAAAATACATAAACGTATGTAAAGTTCAGAGGTAACCAAGTAATGAATAGTTTGTGCTATCTGTATTATAAGAAAAAAATATTAAAGCAGTCAGCTTAGCAAAATCATTTTAAATTAAAATAATGAACTATACTATTGGGAAAAATCAAAGTTTAATGAAGCAGTTTTAATGAAACATATATCTTTATTATCTTCTTAATATTAAACCTTACATTTTAGTATGAGTAAAGCTTTCAAGGTAGTGCACTGCTCTCTATTTACCTACATGATTATAAATATAACTAAATATAACTGACATTTAATATAAATCATACTGAACTTACTTGGCATTCTTAATAAATAATTGCTTATATAATTTTAAGGGTGTGGTTATTTTTTTTTTAATTTACCTGGCTTGTGGTTTAGACAAATTAATATTGTTTTATTATGTCCAGTATTTTTACATACTTAATATTCTACAACACTCTTATTGTTTTGCTTTCGATATTGTGCTACATTTATGGATAACATTTTAGCTACTTGTTTAATCCATTTATTTCATTCCACACGTTTCATTTTGCAAATGCTCATTTTTGTATCTAAGAGTTGTTTAATGTTTATTTTAGTGTTCCATTCTTGCTTTTATATTTTAATATAATATATTTAGAAGAGATTTTGTTTAAATTTCTTTTATAAAATATCATTTTATCAATTATAATTATTATTTAAATGTATGATAATCATTCAGTATTAAATTTTTTAGGGTATTTGAGCTGTTGCTTTGAAAGAATAGATATTTATATCTTTTAGAGGTGTACTAATACAAGTTATAGAATAATGCAGTATAAAATCCATACAGGATTTTTATAAATTGGTTTATATGCTTATGAATTATTTTTATATTAGTATGCTATAGATTTTCAGCGATTTTTTTTAATGCAAATAATTATAATATATTTAGTTGTTTAAAATTAAACGTAAGCATTTGATAGAAATTTTAATTTATGTGCTCTGTTTTTAGAAAGAGTCTAAGAGTGGGGACAAGATAATTCATATTGATTATTTTGACATATATATCCATAGCACATTGACATATATATTTATGCTATGGATATATGACTCATATTATCAATAGCAAGTTGTTGATAAAGAAATTTAACTTACCTAACTGGGGTAAAGTATATCAAGATATAGCAGTTTTCACATTCGCTCCTATATTTTGTTATTTAATATATCTTTGCCATTAAAGAATACTTTTTGTAATTTTTTTTTAATATTGTAACAATATTTTTTTTAACGTGTGAGCACTTTTGTTCAGCATTTGGTGATATATTGTTGTGAGTATGTTGACCAGATTATTGTTGGGGTACCATATAGGTAGTTAACTTGACTCCCTATGCAGAGACAGCACACAAATATATCTGAACTTTACTTAGGAATTAAATGCAAACATTACAAAGTTTGACATGCTAACAACTATTCAATATGGATAGCAAGCATGATGATATGAATCTGAAGATATGTTATAATAAATAAGATTCTATATAATTTCAGAATCTACAAATTTGAATTTAGTGATAATATTTGTTAAATTTAGTTTAAAGGTGATTCACTGCAAATCATATCCATTAACTCATATATTAGCTTTGCAAAAAGTGTCTATAGAAATTAAAAAAGATTGTGTTCATTAAAATTTAATAATATTTTTTTTTAGTTACGAAAACCAAAATATACCAAATGTTTATACAAAGACATTTTAACACCATGAAAGTTTGGTTTTTAAAAAGATTTTCATTATCAAAGTTTTTTATTTTAATTTAATTTTTACATATAAACTACAGTGTTTGATAAAATATGTATACTATGAATAAGTCATGTATTTTTTTTTCTCTTGGTTGGTATTGTAGCTTTTGTACAGTTTATAAATGTTAAATTTTAAATAATTTTATTACTTTTGATTTTGTTATGTATTTTACTGGGTTGTTATTTAACATGTCCTTTTCTATAATGATATTAGTCTTAAGATTTCTATTATGTTATAAATGTTTGTTCTTAATAGAGTTAAACAATCATTCCAAATAAAATATTTTCAATATCAATTCAATATAATCATTATAGGTTGTGTTTTATAAATTGGCACTTCATAAGAATTTGAAAATTCGGTTCTAATCAAAACAGTTTGTAATATAACAGTTGTCACCTACTTAATCTGACAATGTTCATTAATTTACAGAAAAATTATAATTATATTCAATTTAATGAGTTTGATTCAGAAGTCTATTCTAATTCAGATATAGAAAAAAAAATTTTGATGTGTGGGATGACATAGAACATTTAAAATATCACCAATAATACATTATGTTTAGAATACACACAGAACTTACTGCTAAATTACTAAATCAATCAAGCTAAGTGTAGTTGAGAATTCCATGCATTTAAGCAAATCCTATTTAGCAAATTTATAAATATAAGATTCAGAATTCTTAAATTTGTTGCTTATAAATTGTTCATTTATTATCTGCTTATTTGAACTTTCGACTAAGCATACAATGATTTTGATCATGTATTTTTTAAATCGTGTTATACCTTATCATGACTAGAAAGTAGAAATTATGAAATTTTTTCTCATTTCAAGGTTAATATTTTAGAAATAATGTCATAGGTGTAAATTATTTAGTGACTAACTAAAAAATATTGTTTTTATGTTTGTTAAATCATACTGAAATGCATTTGAACTATTATCAAGGGTATTAACTATTTCTAAAAAGTATAGAGTTTGTTATTTTATTTTATTATTCTCTTATACAGATTGTTTATGTAACATTTTTATAAACAATATATTTAATTATGTCTTGGTTTATAAATTTTATGCTATTTACTGATATACTCCTAATAATATATAGCAAATGCTTGAGTTGAATAAACAGAAGAATTTTATGGATTCAAATATCAAAAAGATACTTTTAACTATAATTTACTCAACTTATAAAAGCTAATTTACCATTATGTTCTTTATAAATTTCTTTTAAAATTTTGGATTATGGATATTTTGGTAGTAAATGCTCCACTTACTTAAATAGACAAAAATGAATACTAATTCAATGAATAAGCATGTTCTAAATTCTATTCAGTAGTTGTACATTGACATACCTGTGAATTATTTGATAGTGTTACAATCACCCTGGTAAATGTATAAACGTTGGAATTTATGAAGTATATGTAGGTTTTCAATGTGTCTAATCTGTGAAGATTGCAATTTTTCTCAGTGTATTTGACTGCAATTAGTGATTGAACCTGCAGCTTTAGCTACATTACCAATTATATATAATCCATAATTCTGATGTTTCTAAGATTTATAACTAATTAGTCACATGTAAGGAACGATTTTAAACTCCTGTAGGAGAAACTAATTGTATAATGAAACTATTTAATACAGTTATGCAGGAAATTAATTCTACTTAGTCATACTTCTCCCTTTGCCTTAAAATTTTTTATTTATTTATTTATTTATTTTTTTTTTTTTTGTGTGTGTATGTGTTAAAATTAAATCTCTCATTGCAGAAAAAAAGTTTAGATGCAACTTTTTAAATTATATATTCTTTTTTGTTTTAAAAACTTAGTTTTAGACTTTTTGGGTTTAAAAAATAACTAGTTTTAAACAAAAATAATAGCTAAAGTGTTTTTTATCACATTTAAAACGTGGTTATATTTTAAGTTTTATATTTAAGACCAATTTCACCAAGAATTTAAGCAAAATATTTTGCATTCATCATGTTATTTATTTACTTTTACTCTGAATTAGAAATGGACAGTGTAATTAAATTTGAAATTTACTTTTATAGGAAGTTCGAATAACTGATGTAGCCGTAGTTGATCATATTTATATACATATTGGCCCATTTAAAAAAGAAAAAAAAATTCTGTATACTCATGTTTATCTTAAGTTTTAAATCAACATCTATTAATATTCAAATGAAGAATTTATCAGCTGATTACAATGGCTAAAATGTAATAGATGCTGTTTAATTTTCTTTATGTATTTAATTTAAGCTATTGTATTAACTTTTCTGAAGTAATGCGATTTGATATCTGTTAGTGCATGTCAGTTGCATTCACCGAGATATATATATATATATATATGTATGTATGTATATATATATTATATATATATATATATATTCATTTATTTATATATCCTTTGTCATTTGATAAACTTTTTGATATTGTCTTGTTTAGGAATATAATAGTACTGTTCTGCTACTATCAGTTATTAATTGGCAGTGGTAATAATTGTTAATAAAATGTCCAACAGTAACATTTAAAAACTTTAAAAGGTTAAAGGGAAAAGTTAAATTTGTTAAACTTGTAATCTTGGTAGTATGTAATAACTAAATCAATTTTTACAAAAAGATTAAAATAAGTATAAATATCAATTTTTTTTGTTGTTAACTGGAATAAAATAAAATAAAAATGAAATTTAAAAACACTATTCTTACAGTAAATCGTTTACGAGGCCACTTTTTTTAGGAATAGTATATTAAAATAATTTTATATTGGGGGAAAATAAATTTATTTAAATTTTTGGTTTTTGTTAATTTGTTTAAACTTTTTGGTGGGGAGTAGGCTTACCACTGCCTACTGGGTGCTATGAAAAGGAAGAATATTTTATGATATAGCATATCTTACAAATACTGCAATCTAAAGAAGAATTTTATCAAATGAACAAAAGGTTATATGCTGAAGAAATTGCTTTCCTAATGTTGCCTTCTTTTATTCATCCCAAACTAACCTTAATCATTTAAATCATGTTATTATTACCATGATATTTATTAGTTATCTCTGCTGTATCTAAAGTTATTAATAAACCACGGGTTTACTGGGAAGTAGTAAAGGGCTTATCATAGACATTTAAAAGTAGTGATTTTGGTGATAAGTATATTTACCACAGTATTGCAAAGGGTTAAGTAATAAATAGTTGTATAATAGCTGTATAGTCGTGTAATAGCTGTGTTGTAATAATAGCTGTATTTACCACAGCCTTGCAAAGGGTTAAGTAATAAATAGTTGTAGTTATAAATGATCTAAGTCCATTTCTGACTTATTTCACACACATATAGATTTATTAAATTCCTATAAATGCCTTTTATAAAATGAATATCTACTTAAATTCTTTGAATTAAGGACACATGGCAGTCTTTTTTAATTTATTTTTTGAATTGACAAGCATGAAAATTACTTAAGATTTTGAATGAGAAAAAGACATTACTTTCTTGGCTTATTTGTTATTAATCCTAGAAACAAGTTTTTTTTTTCTTTCTAGCTGATTTTTATTTTGCAAATGCAAATCATTCATAATATAGGCAGGTATACTGTAGAATTTCATATATTTCATTTTAAACTTTGCATAAAAATGAGTTTGAGTTGTCTGATTGTTGGATGTGTTTTGATTCTAGCTAATGGGAATAGAATAAACTAATCTTTTGTTTATTTCTTCACTGACAAATATTCTTTTCCATAGCTAGAAAATATGAAGTATGTCACTGTAGGTAGTGACAATTTATTCAGAGTATGTTGTTTGACCATTCTTTTGAATTTGCAGTGAAATATATTTTTACTAACAATTATTACGTTTCAACTGTTTTGCTACGTGTTTAAATTTCTTTTTCGCTTGTGAACTCTTTTGTTGGAAATACAATTTTAAGTGTTTTCTTTTGTTTTTTTCTAGGAAGGTGAAGAAAGCTGTTTAAAGTGTCTTCCTCTTAGACTTGGAAAGAAGATTCTTTTTATTTTAGTTGTTGTTAATGTTGTTATTATTTGGTTTATTTACAAGAACAGTAACTTTATTCCTTACTTTGGCCCTAATTCTTTTCATGTTAACACAAATTCCGTGTATACACCATTGTATAACGTTCCAATATTTCACATTCCACTCCTTTCGAGCAAAGACATGACGCCATATTATAGTGAAGTAACGTCAGATACCTGGTGCTTATATCAAGGAACTGATTTAAAAGAATCCAAACGCCGTAAAAAATGTGTATGTCTCGTGCACTGGTTTGGTTTAGACTGTGGTATACCCTCTTCCGTGTGGAAATCTGGATTTCTGCAGGAGGGCAAGAATGCCGGTGTCGAAATCAGGAGGCGTGATAAGCCCAGACGGATAATTCACTCCATCGCGTTTGATGGTGGTATTGACTTGTTAGATATTAATATTCGTAACTCGTTTTCTGTTGTTGATGTGTTTTTAGTTGTAGAAGAAAAGAACCATTCCGAATCTGCTTTGAATATGTTCAAGAAAGGCTATTTAGCCGAATTTCAAAATAAAGTAATGCCTGTTACATTAAACAGAAGTGTCCTTTATGATGAAGAATTTGGAATATCGTCAATGCTAAGTGATTTATGGATTGTAGGCTGGAATCGACTTTCAGATTTCCGTCCGGATGATATTTTTTTGTTTTCTCATGTGTCCTCTATTATATCAAAAGACGTACTACTGTTTTTGAAATTATATGATGGCTATCCTGAACCATTCTATTTTAACCTAAGGCCGTTATTGTTCAAGTTTTCAAAAATTTTGAAAAGCAGTAATAAAAATTACACTCTTGTGCCTTTCAAACCTACAGGTTGTACCTTTCAGTTTATTTCTACAATGTGTGAATATTCTCTATCGAAGTTTCTAGGGACAAAATGTTTAACAAACAGATCACGACAATTGTTTTTCGAGAAAAAACACTGGTCACTGAAAGAATGGAATGTCGGCAAAGAAGATTATCCTAGTGGCTGGCAGTGCAATTTCTGCTGCAGTACCAGTTGTATTTTAAACAGCATTAAAATGAAAAAATGGGACGAGAAAACGAGTGCCTCATTATCTCTTAATCATCTGAACGTGAATGCATCTGTGATAGAACAAATTTTAAAATTAAATAGCTTTAACGGTTATAATATAACATACGAAAGAATTCCGCAATCAGATTTATATTTTGCTCCAAAAATAGTTCTTGAATCTAAAAGATATAAATATTTGATTGATTGAATAAGAATATCGAAGCTGTTGAAACAAATATAGAACTCTTTATTTATTTCCTTCTGTTGACATTTTATTTTGTTTTGTTGTGCTTCTATAGCTGTTGAGTATTTTTATTTAAATAAAATATATTGAAGAAATGACTTGATTTTTTTCCTCTTGAATTGTTGTTTTATTTATTACCAACTTATATTTATTAATATTACGACGAGATAACGGAAATTATTCTCGAATCACTGATATTGTTAAAGCAAAGTTTAATTCTTGATAAAACTAATTTAAAATAAAATACTGTTAACTCATTTTTCTCCAAAAAAGGGGGTACATTAAGTACACTTTAAAAACGTTTAAAGCAGAGTATTAACAATTTTAACTATTATAAAAATTAAAAGAATTTGTGTCGTAAGACTTACTATGAAGGTTCTATGTGCAGCAGTGATATTAAAAAAAAAAAAAAAAAAAAAAAAAAAAAAAAAAAGAGCTTAAAAGTCGTTTTTATTTTTGAAGGTTTGAGAAAGAATGCTTATTTTTCTTTGACCGAGAAGCAAAGTACTTATTGTTTAATGACGTAATATCAGGGACCATGTCAAATTTACAAAATTTGAATTTTATACATTTTTAGAAAAGTTTACCTAATTGAAATGTTGTATCAAGCATTTTAAGAATAATTATCAGTCAATTTAAGGTTTGACCTCATTCATTAATTTCACTTTAAGTGTAATGCACTTATTGACTAGTATATAAATAATTAGGTTTTATAAATTGCGTAGATTTTCAGAAAAGTGTACCTAACTGACCTATACATTAAACATTTTGAAAATGAAACTTATGCTCATAAACATTTCACTAAAATCATTCCAGTTTCTGAGTGCTCTGAAGGCAAAAGTGGAATTTAAATTTTTGTTTTTCATTAATCTGCTTGAAAATGTAATGATAATTTATGTTTTTTAAAAGTTAATAGGCACTTTTTTCGTTTCGGAACATATTAGATATAATTTAATTTTTTTTTTATATAAGCTATTTACGGTGGCCCTGATTCAAAGTTTGCAATAACTAAATAAATTGTTTTAAATATTATTAACAAGCAAATAAACACAACTGTATTAGGATGTTACTGTGTGATCAATTTCAAATGCATATGACAGTTATAAAAGTACTAAAATGGTTTCAAATATTCATTTAAAAGAAAAAAAAATGTTTCGACAATACGTTTAACTCTTTACATTACAATATCGAGTCATATTCAACATCATCTTTCTCTTGCAACAAATACAACGGCAAGTGTGGCTCGACACGGTTTTTAAATTTAAGAATTCACATTTGTTTAACTCAATTAAAATGGCTAGATGGGCAATAAATTGATATAACTCAAACCTGAATTGGGACCTGACTACCTGGAATGAGAAAATCAATTTGAAACGTAAAGAGTTCAAGATTGCTAGCTATTACCGTCTTTCCGTACGATGATTCTGTGTTTATCTAGGTATTTGAAAAGATATCCTTTTATCCATGCAGAACCATTACTGATCTATCTATATACATAGAACATTTAATAACATTTGCTTTTATACATACATCACTAATAACTAAAAGGATAGTTTATATATCTAATACGCAATACAAAGCATGTCCGGCTCTTGACGGTAGCGGCTGTCTACGGTGGCAAAATTGTCTGAGTTACACAGCGCAATAAATAAAAAATAAACAACCCACAAAAGTGTATTTCGATTACAAGAATCTAGAAAATATATGAGTAGTAAAATGAAGTACAACAGGATTGAGTGGCTTTTGGACATTACTATATTTTAGGTGCATCGTAGGCCAGATTTTAACGAACTTATTAAAATGTAACATGAATAGACAGGATCCTGGGTATTTCTACATAGTAGGTACTAGTTTTAATTTGTAAGATCATTGTCTTTAGGTCGTCAAAAATTTTGCTTTTCATTAAAACAATTTTCAATATATATTTTATTATTTATTTATTTATTAAAGTTTGTGGGTTGTTTACTGCTGCTCTGATACAAAATTTGCAATGACTAAATTGTTTTGAAATATTACTGATCTATTCTTAACATTGTTTTGAAATATCATTGCAAGTCATATTTACGATTAAAAAATTATGTTGACTGAAGCTACTTGAATTCATGAAAGTGTACAAAATAAAATCACGTGAGGTTATAACTGAAATGAGATTAATATTGTATTTCAATGCAATAGTATATACGTATTAATCTAAGAAACGAACCACTTTTCAACTAACAATACTGGAACGAATCATTTCTACCATTTCACCAAGAACCTATATGATTTTACCGTGATATCACTTTTTAAATCTCGGCTTTACAAAATTTTAGACTTTTCGGAGGTGCTCCACCTTGAAGCATTTTTGATAGACACACAAATTATTAGGAGGGATAACTATGTTTTGGTAAGAGTTTTTTTTTCATTACAGGATAATAGATATTCAGAATTCCTTTTTTCTTCTAAATCTTAGTTATATTTTACGATTTGCTGCGACAGCTCAATCGGCTAAGGTATAGGTACCATACTTGGAGTATTGCGAGCCGGCCAAAGATCTGCCGTGCTCAATAATAGGTTCGTGGTCGCAATGTCCCAAGTTCTTACACGATACCTTTGAAGGTGGCAGATCAATCCTCGGGGTGTTTTACTTGGTCCCCGCTTCTAAATAATAAGGATGTACCCTATGTTATCCTTGGGAGTAATGTTGGCTTATATTGTGCTCCCATTATAAAATGACCAGCAATTTTTTTAGACTTGGTAGTGACAAATGCTATAAAAGAAAGTGCCCCCGCATTGGAAATAGTAATAGTAAAATTTACAAGTTAATGGTATAGAAACATGGAATTTTCAGTCAATTTCTCTCAAATTATAGTTTATTGTGAACTTAACGCTAAAATAAAAGTACGCCATTTAATTCATACATTTTTTTTTTACCGTGACGTACTAAACTGTTATTTTATTGTTTTTTTATTCACATGCCAGGTATTTCAAAAATTTGATGGATAGCCTAATCTTAAATATTTTCATGTAAATTCTGATCTCGCTCGCAATATAATGCTTTTGCTCTAAACCTGTAAGAAAAAATGCTAATTGTGATTTAATTTTTTGTAAGGCTATTTGATAAATTTATAATTGTAATAAAACGACTTGTTCTCGAGATTTTAGTTTTGACATCGATTTTTCAGCGTTTCTTCTTTAAGGCCTTATTACACGACAACATGTACGTCTTAGTTTAGGATTCGTAATACTAGTGAAGAAAGTGCACATTTCTTGTGGCATAGTAAAACATTTTCAACTGATTTATTTTAATTCAGGTTCACTTGTGTTAAGGTCATTAAGCGGTTGAAAGTTTTTCACTATCACACGAGAAATCCACGTGTTCTTCAACGTAACACTGCTTTTTCAATACCTGTTGATGCGTGATAAGGTCTCTAACCACTGTTCCTGAGTTTTATCGTTGATGGGATCAATAATTGATTTTTAAATATGAAAACTAAAATTGCAATGTACAAGAGACGATCACTTTGAAAGAATCATTACTACAGAAGTTGCATCTGAGAATTATTGTTTGTCTTTCTAGTATTTCTTCTGTAGAAAATCTAAGAACTTTTCTCTATTTTCCAAAATATATTTCTTCTATTCCGCACTTCTACCGTTTTGCTACACAAGGGATGAGATCGGTACCTAATGCTTTATGCCGATTCCAAACGGCTACGAATATCCATGCTCACAAAATCGAAACTACGAATTTCGGTTTGGGAGAACAGCTCTCGTTCAGCCGAAGCTGAACTATATATATATATATATATATATATATATATATATATATATATATATATATATATATATATATATATATATATATATACATATAAATATATATATATATATACATATATATATATACATACATATATATATATATATATATATATATATATACATACATATGCATACATATATATACATATATATATATATATATATATATATATATATATATACATATATATACATACATATATATATATTTGTATGTACGTACATACATACATATAATATATATAATTATATATATATATATATATATATATATATATATATATATATATATATATATATATATATATATATATATATATATACATATATATACATATATATACACATATACATATGCATACATATATATACATATATATATATATATATATATATATACATATATATACATATATACATATACATACATATATATATATATATATATATATATATATATATATATATATATTTGTATGTACGTACATACATACATACATATAATATATATATTATATATATATATATATATATATATATATATATATATATATATATATATATATATATATATATATAATTTCCGTAATTTTAGTTTAACTCTTTCTAAAATAAACGAATTGGAATTTTAATATGTCTGAAACTCTCGGTAAACATCGTCTCTCGTGCCGTTCCGTCGAGCATCGTTGGGAAGTACACTTTATATGAATAAGAAATGAATGTTTCTATTTTAATTAATATCTTCGTTAATTAAAGTCCTGGGGAGTAAGTAATTTATAGTAAGCTGCGATTTTACTCTCTTCGAGAAGGTCTGGTGTACAAAATTTCATTGAGATCGGAACAAAAGTGTAGACTAAGTTCCTCAGACAATTTTATTTACACATATAAGGTTTTTTCTTAGGCAAACTTTTATTATGGAGATCCTTTACTTTAATGCGCTAGTCCAGTACCTTAGACAAGTCAACCGGATTCTCCATTGTGACATAATACCCAAATTATGGTCAGATTATTGAATTTTTATTAAATCAAATTATAGCTATAATCTCTGTGTGCGTGGATGATGGATAATTTATTTAGGATTTTATAAATGATGACAGAGGTTAAGGGATATCTTTCATCAAACAAATCTTTAAATGAGAGAGAGTTTTCTGTTGCTGGGTTGTTAGTAATAAAGATATAAAATGCTCTGCTTGATAAAAGCATAGATTGCTTATTTTTTTTCTAAAATACTGCTTAATAAAAATGAATAATCAATTTATTCATTTGTATTTTTAGCACAATATATAAAGAAATATAGATTTTTGGATTAATGAATAGCATTACTTTGTAATTCATATTAATATTAATTTAAAATAACTAATACTTAGATGTTTTCAACTTTTGGTTATTTCACGAGAATCCCGGGATTGACTCTTGTTTTCCCAGGAAGGAAAAAAGGCCGGGAAATCAGAAACCCCGACTGTCATATTGGGGAGGTATAATTAGATAAGTATGCAATGATTCAATAACTGTCATTTTTCAATATTTCTATTTTCTGTTATCAAGAGGATAACTTGTAGACACGATTTCCTTTCTATGTTCTTCACCGGAAGTCGCATCTACCTCATTGTGTTATTCTCTGGCATATTTCCGATTTCTCTATCAGTCGTCAAAAAAGAAAATCAGAGTTTGCGTATTTTTCTCTAAAATACTACTTTAAAAATGAATAATTAATACATTTATTTGTATTTGTAGCATATGCAAAGAAATATAAATTTTTGAATTAATAAATACCATTACTTTGTGAAATTCTTTTTAATATTAATTTAAAATAGATAATGACTAGATTTTTCCAACTTTTGATTCATTTAGATAGAATTTAATCGAATCAATTCCTGCACTGCATTGTAAACAAGTAGCTTTATCTAACCACTAATGTGAGGCAAATAAACATGGTCACGCAGTCTACGTTGCTTTACTTTCTGTATAATAGATGGCGCCACAAATGAGTAAATCTTGTGATTTTCACTAAAATCAAGTGAATTCGCTTTATGGGTTGCGAAAAAAAGTATAGGACGTTCTTTTCAACTTTCTAATCAAACATTTACATACAATTTATGTATTTGTTCCCTGATTTTAGGACTAAACCCAAACAAGTACAGAAATTTCTCAGTCATTTTAAGAATCATTCTATATTCTTGAAGTTCTTTAAATTTCAATTTTTTAATTGTGTGTATTTCCTCAATTCCTCTTCGTTAAGCGCTCCCCGACACTCTTCTCAAGATATTTCTCTTCATCTTAAACTTTTTCTAATTCTTGAAATAGTAGTAGATTTGTTCAACCAATTATTCAATTTTGCATCACAATGCGATTTGTAGTCATTTTGAACCTTTACTGAACAACTTAAAAAGCGCTTGCTGTATTTAGAGTTGGGAGCAGTGGAAAAAACCGGGTTTTTTGGGAAGGGAATTTTGAAAATTTCCAAAACATGGGAATTTTGAAGTATTTTGAAGTCGCCAATTCTTATGACACAATGAGAACCACCATTTTTTCTGTCTTTGTTGTAGACCTCAAAAGTTGATATTTTCACAAAATTTAACTATTATATGCTATGAAAAAAAAAAAAAAAAAAAAAAAAAAAATTGAATAATTAGGGTTAACTAACTATATTTGGCAAGGTATCATGTTTAGCATGAAAATATGAGTATATTTTTCCTTTGAGAAATATCCAATATTTTTATTATTACATAAATATTAGGCAATAATCTGTAGTGTCACAACACCCATAAATCATTATTTTTCTTGGATAACATCTCTCTGTGTGTGTTTGTAGGAATTGGACACAAAATGCAACAATGTCATTTGATTACACCTTTAAATGATATATGCATTACAAAAAATGATAAACTGTTATTTTAAATTTAAAGATATTTATTTTTATATTGTAAAAGGAGGGGAAAAAGTTTAGCATAAAGCAATTTACATAATAAATAATGATAAAAAATAACGTATATAATTATTATATTAGCAATTAAAATTGAAGCAACCAGTTATGTGTTAAGACTAACAGGGTAATTAATTACGTAAGTGCTACTATAAAATCATTTAAATGCTCATTGCTATTATTTCTTGAATATACATATTGCCAAAAGTAAAAAAAAAATCTCTTAGAAATAATATGCTAGTTCTTAAATAGCCACTATTGAAAAAATAAATGTAAACATTGTTAAAATGATTTCTTCCCAAAATTCCGGGTTTTTTGCATCTCTAGCTGTATTTGATTACAGGAAAATTTATTGTAACAGAACTACCTGGGTAAAAGCCTTCAATTCTTATCGATATTTGTTGCAGTGCAAGCATAGATAAATGGGAACTGTATGTGAGTGAAGAAGAGCAAAATCATACAATTTACTTAATCCATTAAAATCTTATTTTATATTCATATATTTTGATGACAGACGTAACATTTCAAAGATTAACTGAATCTTGCTTATGTATCTTTTTCCCCCTTATTAATACGTGAATAATTTCTGCTGAATATATATTGACGTATATTTCACATCTTATATTACGACTCCTGAGGGTTAAAACAAAATATACTAATTGTAGCGCAAGTCTTAAAACTACAGTTTCTCCTTGTTATTGGATGGGTTGTAATTGAACAAATCATATAATGATTTTGAAATAGAAAATTTCAGGATAATAGACTTATTTACTGTCATATATTAATATACTACATTTTATGTGAAATACTATAATAGATATAATTATCGTCCTGATTTTAGTTGATGTATTTTTCAAATCCATGTGTGAGGTGTAAAAAATATAAATTAGCTAATTATAACTATAAATCAACCACCAGTCACGAAATTATAAATGAATCAAATTCAATTTTCAAACCAATAATTGCAGAGTTTTAAAGTTTGGTTCGATACGTACGCCATCTAACTTCACTAAAAAGAGAAAAGTGAAAAAGAAACCGTCCAAGAAAATATATTCTTCTCACTATTTTATTAACCATCCGGAAATAAGGACATTTGACGTTATTGGGTTCAGATTTTTGGTGTTTCTGATTCACGTGTACTACAAAAAAAAAAAAAACCTATATTTTTTATTCAAATGCAAGTTTTACGATACTAAATCTTGAGTTTGGGATTTTACCTTATTTAGGTAGCATAAAAATATCACCCAATATTAAAGCTGTAATAGCCGTCTATATTAAATGAATTCTCCCTTCCCTCTTCTAAATGATATCGTCCAATATTATTTTTTAATATTTCACAATGTTGGTCAAAGTCACTAAATGTGGTGAGATATCGTTTGATGAAAATTTCAGAAAATTATATTTGTTTTTACGAATAGTGAAAATATTGCTGAATATTAATAAAATGATATCACTTTTATGTTATTGTGAACAATATTACGGAAAAACATTTTAAAAAGTGTGTTTCATAAAAGCTGGCAAATTTATTCAATTTTATACAGAGATGACAGTAACAGAGATGAATGTAGTTTAAACTGCTCCAAGTAGTTTCAGCCTTACACTGTGGAAGAAATTTCGTAGAACTACTTTTTGACCACAATACTCATATTTTTAGAATCATATTCGGAACAGAATCTGAAGTTGCATTGTAAACATTTAGTTAGTTAAGACCTATTAGAAATAGTTGATCATTAGTTACGTTAAATATCAATAACTTCTAAATAATGACATCAATTTTTATATTAAACTTTTGACTAAAGTAAAATGTAACAAAAAACATTTTCTTCAAAAATTTCGAATAATTTTCAGCATTCGAATTATTGTACAAATTTTTAACAATTTTCAATGAGTAATTCCGTAATTAAACGTATTTTTAGCGTTTTTATAAGATTTATATCTTTAAATAATTAAAAAAATTAATGTAAAACAATTTTTAAACCTGATTTCTTCTACAGTAGATTTTATTAAAAAGAAAGCTTTCAGAATTTGAAGTGTCTTTAAAAACACGCAAATAAATGCTTTGAATTATTTTTTTGTCACTAAAATAAAACAGATGTAAATATAAGCTTTTATTAAACTAACAATGATTTGTTTTTTTTTAATATATAACTGACGAATTTTCTTACTTTTATTTGTATGTATTTCTTTAGAAATTTTAAAAGGAATGGAAAAATACTATTTGGTATCATTTCCATTATTCTAAAATAGATGGCACCACTATTTTAAGTATAGCTGAAATGAAATATTTTCTGTTTCTTCCATTCAACTAACTATATCCTTTATGGTCATTTAACTATACTACATCACGAATTGTAGAATTTAAATTTTTAAAAATACCGCAATTAAAAAAAAAAATTGTGATTTTGAATTTAATTTTCAAATGTAAACACGTTATTTTTAGGTAAAATTTTAAAAGTAAACTTTTTCTTAGTCCAGTGGTCGGCAAAGTGCGGCTCTGGCACAAATAACCACGGAAGACGCAATAATATTTTCATTTAAAAAAACTTGGTAAGAAAAAAATTGCATCTTATTTTGATAAATTAAAATTCTTCTATAAATCGAGAACATGTATAATTTCTTGTTTACGTTAAAAGATAGATAGGTAATTAAAATTTTATACTGTTTTAAAAATGCGTAATGAACATCGAGTTTAATTTTATTAGTTTTCTTAAATGTAAACACAAACCATGTACAAACTACAATTACTGGATTTAAAAAACAAAGAGATATGGCGCTCTAAATTCGAACGTCTTTGTGTTGAATTGGAAATATTGGAAAAGAAAAAAATGTGATCTGAGTTCATAACACAAGTGGCCTGCTTTGAATGACATAGAGAAGGAAGGCATGATCATTTTCAACGCCTGGAATAGTTCTCCTGACTCTTACGATTGGCTGAAATAGTTCGCGTTTGCTGTTCTTTCCCTTTTCGGTTCTACATATATATGCGAACAATCTTTTGAACATTATCAAAAGTAAATCGCGAAGTCGTCTTATTGATGAGAACTTGGAATCATGCCTAAAATTAAAAACAACAACATACAAACCTGACTTACTCAAACTTTCCAAGGAGATGCAAGCACATTGTTCCCATTAACAAATATTTATTAAGTATGAAATTTAGTTTTATTTAGTGCACTACTTATTTGGTGTAATAAAAGTTTACTAAACAAGCAGATTTGGCTCCCAATTTTTTTAAAATTTATGTAATGTTCATATTTGGCTCTTTGGCTAATAAGTTTGCGGACCACTTTCTTAGTCCATTATGTCAATATCCAAATTCCATTAAATTTTCATAGATGATGCTATTTACGAAAGGCTTGTTTTAACAGAATGAAAGCACAAAAGTTCATAGATTGTCAGGTGATTTTAGAAGAATTTCATTAAATGAGATATATTTTAATCCTGTTTCTAATTTTTTCTTTCCTAAAAATCACTGTAGACTTAGACCTCTGACGAAATGCTTTGTCCATATAAATCTTTACTGATAACTTTCTATATAAGGCTGAAATTTTTTCTTCAAAAATGCCGAACGATGGCCGATTGGTTAGAGTGCTGGCCTTCGGTACCGGAGTTCGTGGGTTCGAATCCCACTGTGGCATGGATGTACGTAGCCGTTCGGAATCGGCTTTAAACTGTAGGTCCCGGTCTCATTAGCCCTCGTGTTGCAAAAAAGTAGACCGTAGTACTCCAAACTAAACTTTTCTTCAAAAATTGGTTCTGTTATATTCTGTTGATGGTGCAGGGAATAAATCAAGTTTTCAAGTTTTAACCCTTAATTTTTAAAAAAAAAATAATACTCTCCAATAAAACGATAGAAATGCGGTGAAATTCTAAGGCATAAGGATGAAAATTGAGACTAGACATTTAAATTGCTTTATTTAGGTGATGACACAAACTACAATTCTATTTTTAGTATTGTACTAATTGTAAATCTAAATAACGTTAAAATTTATCTTCATTCTCATCTTTTTGTAATAATTGATTTTAATTCTCTATTGCATTATAATTTTACATTTCATTTTTTCCTGAAAAGTCACCAAGATTTGCATAAATTTGATTATTTGAGATATTCGTATATCCCGGACCAGGCATTTCCCGAAAATCCTGGTTATCCAGAGTCTACTGTATCAAGAAAGTGAAGCATCTAAACTTAAAAGAAAAATCTATCTACTCAAAGATTCATTGTATTGAAACTAGGAACGTGTTCTAACATAGTATAAAAATCATTCACAATTATTTAATAATATGAAATATGCTTAAAACTATAGTTCATCTGTTTTTGCTGAAGCGTATTGTAAATAAAGAAACAAATTGTAAACAATTAAAGTTATATTATAAAAACACAGTCAAAAATGACTGCTCGTCAATGTACAGAAAGTTCACGAAAGCAGTCACGATAGTTGTACAATTTTAAAAAGTCAAATTCAAAGGTAAGTTAAAGCTTTGTTATTATTATTATTATTATTATTATTATTATTATAACTTCCCAAACCGAGGCATTTGCTTTTATAGCATTCTCCACAACCAAGTCGCAGATATTTGTTGGCCATTTTATTATGGGAGCACCATGGTGATGGCCTTCGGACAATGGCCGAATGGTAAAGAGCTTCTCTCCGGTACCGGAGTCCGCGGGTTTCGATCTCGCTATGGATGTTCATAGCCGTTCGGAATCGACTTTCAGCAGTAGGTACCGGTCTCATTAGACTTCCTGTGGCAAAGAAAGGTGATTGTAGCTGTCCAAACTAAACCAGACCATATAGGCTGCCCCTAGGTACAACACAAATCAACAAAGTGGGTGTAAGTGGGTAAAATGTTCATAAGTGGGTAAATTGGTCACGTGCTCATAACTTAGAAACAACGACCAGGCAGAGAACCTTCAGACTTGTCCTGCAACTTCCAAAGGTATCGTTTGGGAATTTGGACATTGCGACTATGAACCTATTTTATGTTTGTCAGCCGCTATTAATGAACAAGGCGGATAAGTAAACATTCTAAAAAGCCACAAGTAAGGCATAAATTAATTAATTGCACTATCAGTAGAATATTCCAGAACCAATTTTCAGAAGAAGTTTCAGCTTTATGGGGAAGTTAACAATAAAATTGCAATTCATATGTACAATGCCTTTTACCGCAATATCAACGGCCCCTTTTTTAGAAAAGAAAATTTCAATAAGGACAAAATGCATCCCATATAATGAAACCTCTCTAAAATCCCCTAACACTTCGTCTACGGATTTTAGTGGGAACGATGGCCGACTGGTTAAGGTGCTGGTCTTCGGTACCGGAGTTCATGGGTTCGAACCCTACTGTGGCATGGATGTTGTAGCCGTTCGGAATCGGCTTTAAGCTGTAGGTCCCGGTCTCATTAGCCCTCGTGTTGCAAAAAGTAGACCGTAGCACTCCAAACCAAACCAAACCAAACCAAACGGACTTTAGTGGGTTCTTTCTGTTAAAACGATCTTTAGGAAAAAGGCATGCGAGGACAATAAACGAATTGGGAAACGACCCAAAAGAAATGGAATAAAATTGACATGAAGGTATGAAGAAAAAATTTACTGTCATGAAAAATTCCAGCTATAGATATAGTCAAGAATCAGCGTTATTAGAAACAAATTATCTCAAGATTTGCTTAAATAAAAATTATCTAAATCATTTTCGTATAGTGCATCTTTTTATTACAGTGTTATGATTATATATATACATATTTAATAACTGGAAAAATTATCATTCTTTTTAATAACTTCTATTCTTGTAAAGTAAGTTTTCGAGTTAGATTAGTTTTCCGGAATAAAAGCCAACTTTCAGTAACTTACGCTATAAATAAAATTAGCATAAATTAATGAATTGAATTCTTGAAACAATTTGGCTGTTGATTTAAATGCACGTAACAGAACTGTTTATCAAAAATGATTTTGTTTTAGGGAACAACAGGACAGAAAAATGTCAATCCCCAGAAACTGTTAAGCCGTTAAAGCTCCAGTAGCAAATTATAAAACACTAAAGAATGATAAATCTTTTATAAATAAAGTAAGATTCACACCTATCAATTATCACGGATGTAAGAAACTTGAATCAACATCTCTGAAAATTCAAATAAGAACTTTGAGCTCAGTATGAATCAGCATCTCGCTTTAACTTTTACTTTGTGGTTATTTTTTTTGTATTTGAGATCATTGACATTGTACTTGATTTTTAATTAATTTGTTTTTCTTTTGCGCAAAAACTGTCTGTATACATTACAAAAATGTCAGTATAAAAATGTATTAATGATCTGTATTTTGGGTTAGAATTTCTTTCCCTTAATGAATAGAAATATATCGTAATTCGTAGATTTTGATTAGATTTTATGATTTTGTTCTAACGATTTGACAAAGTAAAGCCCCGTTACGATTAGTATCGAGATTTTGTATATCCCAGTTGTCCGCATAAATTTCTTTATTGTTCACAAATTATTAAAATAACCAACAAAAATCTTCCCTCCGCGGTAGACCGGATGTATGAAAGCGTTCTACATTGAGTCAAAAAATTAAAGAACGACAGTGACCAAAATTAGTAAAGTGCCACTTTTTATTCGGAATAATACTGGAGAGAACAGCTCTGCGGAATTTTTTTTCTTCTTCTTTCGAATGATCTCCATTTGATCTGATATGAGTAATTTTGCGAATGGGTTTTAGCATTTTCAGGCCGAGCTTGAGCTTTTGTTGCGGCTGCCGATGAATAAATAACGCCGCTTTTCCATGGGCTGTGCGGCGCCAGATCCCTAATCGAGGTTTACAGCCTTGCTCCCCGCATTCGAATGAAGACACGTAAGCGGCCGAAGCATCCTCCATCCCTACAAACCACCGACAATCCCGTAAAGCGAGAGGTCTCGAAATACTCCTGCAGGGCCCCGGCCCTTTTATCGCACTCAGAACTCCACTTGTTACGAGTCGTAAATAATCGAAAGGCTACCCCTCCCAAATACGAATTCATTTCTCCTGCCAGCTCCACACTACGAGGGGAAACAAAAATAAAGATATCTGTCCCGAATTCATATCGAAATATTGGAAAAAAACCCGCGTAAAAGGATAGATATGTTTAACTATAAAAAGAATTTAGAGGAGACAAAAATTAGCTTTGAAGGCAGAATATTTGTGTGTTTGCTCCTGAGCAGTCACTACGAACCTGTAGCGAGAATAAAGAGGTGCTTTTTGTAAAAATTTTACTAATTTGCAGTCATTTTCTTTTGCCTGTATTGTTTGACTCAACATCACTTGCTTTTCAGTATAAATAATTTTATTTGATTAAATAAAAATTTATTGAATTCAGAGATACAGGAGATTGTATCCTTTTATTAGCTTTTTTTCCGAAAACCTATTATCGGTTGAAGATCAGATAACATAATTTTTTTCTTTTTATTTGACATAGCGCATATATATCAAAGTCTTATTAGAGAATCAAACCCCAATACCTGGGTGAATGCACGACACGCTAACCAATATAAAAACTATGTGGTCACTATAAATTAAATTCACTATCTAAACAAATGATTAAATAGATGATACGTTTAACTATAAAAGTACTTTAGAGGAGTCGAAAATAACCTTTTAAGGTCGAGTATTTTTTCCTGAGTAGTGCCTATGAACCTGTAGAGAGAACAAAGAGGTGTTCTTGCTAAAATTTTGCTTATTTTCAGTCACTTTCTCTTTCATGTATTGTTTGACTCAACACGACTTGCTTTTCAGTATAAATTATGCTAATTATTTTTTTAAATCAACCTCTATTGAGCTGAGAGACCCAGGAGGTTGTGGTCTTTTATTGGCATTTTACATGTTCTATTGTAGACTTTGACAAATCTACCTCGTCAAGAGCTGTTATAGTCAAACGTCGTGTAGTATATTTTCAGATTACTCTTGTGCGTCGATCCTGCTTTGTTTACAATGTTCAAGATGTTTCCTCTTGTACCTTCTCAACTATACCCGTAACAAAGTTGCATCTATAAGTCAGTAGATCACATTCAAAAGAGTATTCAGTATAGCAACGATATTGCACGGCGAATGCTATATTAGGCAATATGCGAGACAGACTCAGACATTATGAAAATAACAGAAATCACAATGTTTGTGTCAATTAAATGCTTTGTTAAAATCCAAATTTCGAAATAAAATGCTCTCTTTATCAGTTTGCGCATAACTGTTCAATTGAACCAAATTTAATAGTATTTTTCAGAAGCGTAAAATTCCGTTTTAAGTGTATGGAAAAGGGTTAAATTAGGATCCTCATATCAAGTTCAGAGAAGCGAGAAGGTTTGACATTCTGATATACTCCTTCATAAGAATTCTGTGGATAAATTTTTATAAATGCGCCAATTATACAATCAAAATTTGATATCCATTTGAACTATCGTGTTCCCTGATGAACAAATAGATACATATACACACTCACAGACATACCTTCAGCCCTCGAGTAGCAAAACAGTAGCTCTCCAAACCAAACCACACAGACATACCCAAATTTTATCCAGTTAATTCAAATTGCCAAAGAGAGCTACACTTTTTTGCTGCATGGGGGTTAATGAGATGGAGATTACTGTTCTTTCTAAGTTCTATCTAAGTTCTTTCTAAGATATATTCTTCCTATTTGAAACCCTGAGGTATGAAACGCTTTATATTTCTATATGAAACTCCCTTGGAACTATTTGAAAAACTTGATTATGTTCAAGTAAAGGAGTGTAGAAAAGTTATTTTCAACAGAACTACATGGGCCATTCACTTTTGAGTTTACTTTCAGTTCAAGCATAGTTTAGGGTTTGATTATAAGCTCTACGGTCTACTATTTTGCTACACGAGGACTAATGAGACGGGAAATACTGCTTAAAGCCAATTCTGAGCGGCTTCAAACTCGAGAACTCCGGTGCCAAAGAGCAGTTCTCTGCTAATTTGGACGTCACCCGGCTTTTATCTATGCAACTCATTGGCTATTTTGTGTGTGTGTTCACACATGAAGACATAACCAAATTTTATCTGTCTAATTTGTTGAAGTTTTGGGTCATGACGTTGCCACATACATGCAAAAAAAATAATAATAATTGTATTTACCTAGATGGTTGATTTTTTGAGTTATACACACGCGATTACATGTGTAAGATTTAATTTGGTTTGCAGCACTGCGGTTTATTTATTTATTTATTTATTTATTTATTTTTTTTTGCTACAGGGGAGCTAATAAGACCATAGACTTAACTTAAAAAATCTTACCTCTTTGTAAATATTGCTAAATGTCTGGGAAAAACATCAGGTTTAAAAGCCGATATCTGTCAAAATCTCAAGGTAAAATTGTAACGGTACTTTTCCTTCACTTCATATGCGAGAAAGCAAAAAATGATACTGTTCAATGGTTCAATGGAAGGACAAATGTGATAGAATTTGGAGTGCATTGCGAATTTCTTCACTGTGATGGTCTTCCCTTCGAGACCGGGTAAACAATATATGTTGTTCACCAGATGATACAGTCTCTCTAGATGGAAGATAAGGGAGAAATGACACACACCCCTGTACTTTCAGAGCACGAGTTTTACGATCTATAAGCGTGGTATGACCTACGCTCTCCCCTCCACAACCTGATTCCGAGCATGTAAAGAATGCATTAATGGAAATCCTTTGCCGTGTATCACATCCCCTCTTTGAAATAAATAAAGGAAGGTTATGTAGTCACGAATACCCCCTTACAAACAAGACAATTATCATCTTTGTTATAACATGATTATCGCTTAAAACAATGGAAGAAAAGAAATCTTTTTTTGTTTTTCAAACATTTTTAATTTCACATTTATTTATTTATTTAAAATTTTATATTTAATCTGCTACTGGTGTTTTTTAAATTCGCTGTTTTGAGCAATAGCTTAATGTATGTTATAGCTTCCAGTTCATGTAAAAAATCTGTCTATACACACGCACACGTATACAGTGAAATCTCCGAATAGCGGGATCAACAGATTTCTCCCCTATTTAGAGGTGTCCCTTATGTGGAGGTTTAGAATTAAGATATTGAGAAAATATTTAATTTTTTGTTAGATTTGTATATATATATATATATATATATATATATACACACACACACACACACACACACACACATATATATATATATATATATGTGTGTGTGTGTGTGTGTGAGTAATATATGGAAATTATTACACCTAAAAATCTAAAATTCTCCTTTTTTCCCCTTCTTATTTTTAATACCAAATTTTCCAGCCGTAAAGTGTCAGACATACAGAAGTGTTCCCCAACTTAAATTCGACGAACGATGGCCGAATGGTTAGGGTGCTGGCTTTCGGCACTGATGTTCGTGGGTTCGAATACCGCTGTGGCATAGATGTCCGTAGCCGTTCGGAATCGGTTTTAAGCAGTAGGTCCCGGTCTCATTAGCCCTCGTGTTGCAAAAAGTAGTTCGTAGCACTCCAAAACCAAACCGACTTAAATTCTTTTTACCCGTCTCTCAAAACTAGCGATGGCATAAATGTTAATTTTTTGTCCACTGGCTACATTTTAAGCTCCCCCAGGAAAATAGTTTCGCGTCTCCAATAACTAAATTGCTATCTGTGTGATTTTCGAGCTACCTTAAATGATCAAGGTTCAGTCTTGACTCCCAAAAAGTGCTGAATAATCTTAAGTCTATTGGGAACAAAATCATGCGATCCTTCGCTCTTGGGTTCGACATATGTGAAAGAAGTGTGTATTCTTGAGCATTAGATGCAGACCTCTTGCTTTATGAAGATGTTACGTTCATTTTTATCCACAAGAAATTTAAAATACTGCAGTTCTGATGGCTCACAACTGCATTTAGATTAGAGCTTCTCTTATTGCTCATCAAGCCCTGGCCAATTAAATAATAGGGTCTAATTTCCCGTGTAATCGGTGCAAAATAAGAGAGTAAAGTAATTGAAAATTAAAATTTATATCCTTATTTAACAATCATGATGAAAACTTTTGTACATTTTTGTTGTTATTTTCCAGAAATTGGATTACAAAAAAATCGCTAACACGATTTTGTTTTCACCTCACATCAGAGACCATTGCTGGATTAGTAGGGCGTAGAAACGCATATATTTACGAAATGCGTAGAAGATTTTTTACTTCTGGGAAGAAAATTGCTACGTGTTGGATTATAACGTGGTAATAGAATACATACAGTAAGTTTCGAATAAATAGATTCAGTAAAAAAAAATTACATTTTATTTCTTATGAAAAAACCATTATTCATCTCTTTAGGATAAATTTGCTGTCCACTATTGGGAGTGTCCCTTAAATAGAGTTTATATATATATATATATATATATATATATATATATATATATATATATATATATATATATATATATATATATGACAGCTTCCCGCTAAATGACACTAGAGTCCTGAGTACATTTTCATAGCTTTATTCAAATCTCAGAGCACACTACTCATCAATCATCTTCAATGACGTCGCTCATTGGCAACTAACTTTTAACAAAGGCAGGCTTAGCTGCTTCGGGTAGCCACAGCTCTGTCTGCGGAATGTGCACACTGCTCTAGATTACTGCGCGTGAGCCGTATTTATGTGGCTAACTCATCACGCCGCGTCAATCCAGTAATGAATCCTTAATTATAATCGCGGCCAATAGAATAAGTACTAGTAATTACGCATTGATAAGGGGCTGTCAAATACTACCTTGTATGCAAGTGGCAAACAGCCCCGCTGCACGCTTTGCACACCTACTAGCTCGATCCTATATATATGCAAGCATATAAGCTCTTTCATAATTTTATGGAAAATAATTTATAGTAAGTTTTGAAATAATCGATGAAATTACTTTTAATTTGAACTGGGTGTTTTATAGCTCTTTCACCTGTCTTTAGTGGTAACGTTCCTGATCGAAATCAAATGCAATGAATTTTGAGTCTAATAAGTTACGCCACGAAATAAACATGATTTTGATTGAAACTAATGATTCATAAATTTATAATTTTGCTCAGCAGTTTTCGCTCTAAATTAAAAATTTTATTCTCATATTCTCTTTATTTTATCTGCATGAAAATAGTAGTTGAGTCACTTTAATTTTGTGAGTAAGAGCCAGTCCTATGATCGGACAAACCGAATCCTTGCAAGGATCAGTATTATGACTCGAATTTGTAACTTTTTTTACTTGAAAAAAAAGTGCGTTAAAATATTCTACCAAATATTCAATATAGCTTGTAAGTTTAGAGCATGATCATTTAACATAATACTTAATTCCAATGCCTACCACTGCAAATGAAATGTTTGACATAATTCTCTTTTTAAACAAAGCTTGTGCTACTATTTTCTTTTTCTTGTTTTAGTTTATTTAATGGATTTTATTAAATACATTTTTCGTTTTACTATTTTTTGTTTGCTAGTTCTATTGGAGATCTAAACTTTTGTATTTTTCAACAATTTATTAACAATTTTACCACTTTTAATAATATTTTTTTTTCACTAGCGGTTGGGAGCTGAAAAAATTTTAGCACCGGTCCCGAATAGTTTTATTATAATTCATTTTGTACTATAAGTTTCTGAATGTCTAAATTCCCATAAAAAGTTTCCTCTTTCGTCACTAGATGGCATTACTCTCTAAGATATCTCTGTATTTACAGAAAGGCATCCTTGGACGTTGCAGAATTAGAAGAAAGAGTCTTTTAAGTTGTTCAGAGTGAGACTCAGGAGGGATAACATACTAAAGAAAGCCTCAACTTATTGGATCTTTCATTTATAACATTTTTTTATGTTTTAAGTTTACCTTATTTTAGTATTTCATATTTTTTTTGTATATTTAAGATTTTTTTAATGAATATTACTTGCTGTATTAAAATATTCAGGTGCTCAATTTAAGGTAATTACAGTTACTAATAGTAATTAAATGTAGATTAAACGCTTAAAAGAAAGATAGAAGACAGATTATACAAGATCCTGTTGATTGGAAAATAAAATACACTAAGTAGACTATGAAAAAAAAATATGAAAATTAGAAAAATTATTAATTATTTTTATTTTTATCTATAGATAAAAATGTCAATTGCAATGAAAAATTAAGCTTAGAAGGTTAAAAAAGAACAATTTTTTTTCGACTTGTAACCGAATTTTTAAGAAGTACTGTTGGGGATAGTTATTCATCTGAAATGACTATTCAAGTTCTAAAATGTACTGGTTTCGAAAATCTTCTAAATCTATCATATCCAATAACACTTTAGTGGATAGTTTTATGAGAATTTACCAAATCAAGTCATCTCAGCTGATAAATTATAACTAAAAATATATATTAATGGCGAGAATTTTATTACTCTCGTAAATGTAATATTTTAAAAGATATATAACAGAAATAGGTAACCTTTTGCTCATTTGAGACCATATTTAACTTAAACAGTAATAAAGAAGGCTACATAAGTTACTATACCTATAAATGTGACATTTGTGATGTTGTTATAGTTTTTGAATAGTTTTATCAATGCATTGCTTTATATAGAAATAATATAAAAATATTAACCATTTAATTAATATTAAAATAAAAAGTTTCAATAGAAGATAATTTATATCCACAAAAAATGCAATAACTTGTTATAACATCAATAATCAAATATGTGTTTAATAAACAGCTTTATTTTTAAATAACATTTCAAACAAAAACAATAAAGCAGATTCATCATTTTTCCATTTTTTGCATTACAACGGAATATAATAGATTATTACTATTATTTCCATTGTTTTTTATAGCATTTCAATTTTTCTCATTACAACGGAATATAATAGATTATTACTATAATTTTTAATTTTTTTTATATCATTTCAATTTTTCACATTTCAATGGAATATAATAGGTTATTACTATTATTTCCAATATTTTTTATAGCATTCGTCACTAATAAATTGCATAAAACTGTTAGCCAGTGTATTGTGGGAGCACCATATACGCGTAAAAAAAAAGAAGAAAAAAGTGGGTCCTCTTAATTTACAAGCAGGGACCAAGATGGACCTTCCAGGTTTGCTCTGCAAATCCAGAGGTACCGTTTGAGAAATTTGAGGGCATTGCAACCACGAACCTACATGCTCCATCCACCATTAATGACGATGACAGATATTTGGCTGGCCCGAGCTTCGAACACGCAATCTTCGAGTTGTGCAATCGATGCCTTTTCTGACAAAACTATCATGACTATGATAGAAGCTGAATATTAAATTATAAAAATGAACATAGCAACAATACAATTTTAGTTGTCGTAATTTACATAATTAAATTTGAATTAACACAAGTACTTTGAGAAGGCAGCATGTTTCTCACCTGAAGTACATAATAAATCTAATATTATAAGAGGTATTCCCTATCTGGATGTTGGATGAATAGATGATTATATGATGAGAGAAAAGCTAAAATACTAGTTTTGGGAGCTTGGGTACAAGAGTTTACAACAAATTAGTGTGCATAGATTTGTGTAGAGTTTCAGCATCGTCTTTAGGTTGTAGGATCCAGTTTCATTAATTCCCGTGCAGCAAAATGTTAATATTATCTTTCATCAGTGGCGGACCTATAGCTTTCGAGGCCCGGAGCAGACATCTTTATAGAGTACCCCTACCCTGTATCGGAACGATCACAATACAATTTCAACAGAAATATAAAACTAAAATTTATTCATTTAAATAAAATAACTAAAATTGATATGGAAAAAGTAAGACGAGCAAAACTGATTTACATGTAGTAGACAAACATACTTTTAAAAACGTTATTAATCTGCCATTTTCGATTTGTAACAAAATGTTTTTAATTTATTTGTCAGTATAAAATAAGCTAGTAAAAAAGACGCTATAGACCTCACAAAGTTCGAACTCGAATACTCGAGACTCGAACTGTCGCACATCGAGATAAATACCTTGACTTAACACATTTCAACAGCGGGGCAGTGGAGATAAAAGATAACTTAAATTTTAAATTTTAAATATCTCCTGTTTTCCTTAATAATTTCACTTTTTTAAGCCGAATTTTCATGATTTTTGGTGCGGCACCCCCTGGTATACGCTCGTGGTACCTAAGGGTTCCACGGGAATCAGTTTGAGAACCATGGCATACTCTTAAGAACTTATTCTATGAGACTCCGTTGATCAGAGGCCCTGGGAGGTCCACCTCCCCCCTTTCTGCACTCGGTACGCCTGTGTTCTCAAGCTAAAGATCCCAGCAAATAATAAAAAATATCCATAGCAAAGAACAAATAATATTTAACAAGTTTGGTGACAGGTATTCTTATATTATTAGTTTGATATTTCTAGGTATTAACTTGTGTATAATTATGCATTGTAATTAATCGTCCAAGTATAGAGTTACTTTCATTCAGTAAAATAATATAAATTAATTTTAAGTGGTTTGTGTTTTTTATTCCTACAGTATCTTAGATTTTTGATAAACATTACTAAAATTGGCAATGGTGTCTTCGGATGCTATCGACTGAAACAAATGCGTCCACTTCAATGAATCTCCTCTGAATGGAATTTTATACTGAAACTGTAAATGATGAAACTTGCTGAATTGGAAATCAGTTAATTTACATCAAGGGAGATTTCTCTACACTGAGAGACACTTAATATCCTTTGATCGAATTAATGTTCATGGAAAGCTTTTACTTTCCCGATTATTCGAAGTTCAGGAAATTATGATCGCACTTAAGAGGTTTTAATATTCCCGAATAGATGAATTATCTATATATTATGCAAAGAATATAATTTCTTTTTCATAACTTTTTATAAAATCGGAGGATTTGTCATTTTTAACGTTATTTAGTGGTTTGTTCCGATTGTTTACTTCGATCTTAAACCATAAACTATACTATGTCTTCAGCGAACTGTTTTAACTGAGTATTCATAATTTGGTTTAATTTATAACGTTACTATCGTTATGTATTATTTTTTCTAATAATAAAGCTAAATAAAAGAGTTTTTACTCAATAGTTATTGGGCATTGGGTAGGTTACCGCTGTGTGGGGATGATCCGCAATTTGTTCTTTTTTCCTTTTATAAAATATATCATTAACAAGATAAAATTTTAGTTGAGATAATGAAAATTTTAGTGAGTAAAGTGATTAAGCAACAAAGAAATTTTTTCTTCAAAATTTAAAATTCTTTAAAAATAGCACGCAAACTTTTAAATGGCAAAACATTTTTTTAATTCCAATACAATTGAATTATTATCTCAAGACAGTATTATTACTTAATAAAACTTATTCTTCAGCGAAAATTATTACAAATATTACTTTAAAACCACTGACTGCTTCAGTATGATAAACCTTTCTTTTTCGCTGAAGAAAATAATATTTAGAATCAACATTAAAAAATATACGCATTGAATGACCAAATATTTAGAGATATTCCTAGTTTGAAGTAAACTAGTCTAGCAGTGATTTAGTAGTGTAACAACACAGAGTTGCTAGTATAAGAAATGCTTAGTCTCGGACGACGTAATTATGAAAATTAAGAGGAAAAATTTAAGTGACTTTGAATGAGGGATGATAGTTGCTGCAAGAACTGTTGCCAGCGTTTCTAAACGACGACTCTTTTAGAAATTTTTTGCTTAGTAGTATCTCGAATGCTTAGAGAGGGCCAATTGATAAAAAAAACCCTTCAAAATTTTAAGATTAGTCTGGTTAATAAAGACTGGTGAATGAGAAAGAGTGACACCCATTGTTCGCAGTAATAAAATGTCAATAGCTGGAAAATTTACAGCTTAATTCAATGCATGTGCATAAAAGAGCATAACCCAACGCACAGCAGACTGCAAAAATTAAGCTTTAGTAGCAGAAGATCACCAAGAGTGCTTGTGGTATTAGAGAAAATCAGAAAAAGATGTTTATTATGGATCCAGGAATGACGAAACTGGTCACTGGAGAAATAGAAAAAAGTTGCCTGACTCCGTGAATTCGTTTCCTGTTCCGTCATGCAGATGACAGTATCACAATATGATGTAAATAGCACGAATTAACGGACCTATCCTGTCAAATGATAACTCTTCAGGCTGGTAAAAGCAGAATCAGGGTACAATGGGTCAATTGATATCTGTGGATACAACTCGTAACAACACAGCTTACCTCATCACCATTACCAATTACTCACTTGTGACTATAATGATCCTTTATAGAGATGATAACTTTCAACAAGAAAATGCACCTTGCCTCCGTGCTGGATCAGTCTCAGATTGGTTTGAGGTACACTAATATAACTTTATTCCAAGGCTAACTCAGTACCCTTACATCAATCCTATTTCATACTATGCTGTATAGTATCAACCCGATGTAATGTGAATTACGGTATGTGTGCTATTCTTATGCAAATGTGCTAGACCCGACTTAGGAACCAGTTCAGAGGCCTGAGTTCTTTGTATATTGCTAGAAAAAAAATTCAGAGTTACCGAGAAATTCATGCTTTGGACATGAACTAGTTTGTTTTAGTTTGGAATACAAACTTTTTTTTTTTTTTTCGTAACATGATGAGTGGTGATACAAGGAGCTACAGCTTAAAGCCGATAGTGTGCGGTTTATCCGGTGAACTTCCAGTTTTTTAGGTCAGTTATCACTTGTGTGGCTTATGTACTAGAGTGGCTTATCTAATGCAAATTACTGTACTTGGAATGATAAAACTAAATATTTTTTTTTAAATTTAAAGCATTATTAAAGAATTTGTGAAAACTTCATTCTAAAAGGAGCAAAAATTTTTGCTGCATGATGAATCGAAAAAAAGGCTGATATAATGAAAATTTTTTTGTCTCGAAAGGTACTGTGTCCCTTTAATGGAACTAATGTTCTTAAAAACTTTCTCGTTACCGATTGTTTTGAAGTTCAAGAAATTATGATTGCAATTGAAAGGTTCTAATATTCCCTACGAAGTGATGATCCATATATGATACAAAGAAAATTATTTCCTTTATTTTTTGTGACTATGCTTAAAATCGGGTAATTTTCATTTTGTCTGTGGTTTCATTGCTTTGTTAATTTTAACCAGAAATGTTGAAACATCGGTTTTCAGCGAAACATTTTAATAATTTGAATCTTTTGGTGTTAAGGATTTCTCTCTCTAAATTTTGGAAAAATCCAGACAATTTGTTGACAATAGACATTGACGTGTGTATAGCTCTAAATGATTATAATTGCGATGTGTCAAAATATTGGAAAATAAGAAATAGGTTAAAGGCTTAAGGATCCAATGCCTGGTATTTTTATAAATAAATAAATGATCTTTTGGTTTTTTTTTTCAATATCAGTAATTTTGTTCAGTTTGGAATACTATGGTCAGTTTTATGCAAACATCCATGCGAGCATTTGGATTCGGCATCGAATGGTAGCGCTCTGTTGAGTTGTTTTTCTGTTCGGCACTGTAGACATGATTTTCTTAAGAACGATACAGTAAATATTTTGAAAGACAATGACAATGAAGCGCAAACCGGGCCCATATAGCCGTGAGGCCCTCCAGGCTGATCCCGGCTGCGGTGGGCAGATCACAAGTATGTGGCCAACCCAATCCACACTAAACCATTCGAAGTACCCGACCCGCACTCGTCGCGCCGCAGGCTCCTTTCTCGGGCGAACGCAGAAGGCGTGCGCTGCTGAGATGAGGGAAATTGGAATACTACTGGATGCTTAGCGGACCTCTCGACGCCGGAATTAGGGAGGATGGAGTGAACCACGCGAACCAAAGAAGAGAGATAAGAGCCACGAGAGAGAATTTTGCTCGTTGCACCAAACAGGACGGGAAACCGAGGGGGCCGAAAAAGAGAGACAGGCGACACTCGCAATCCTGGGCCTCGGGAAAGACAATGACAAAATAGCTTTAGTAGTTAATAGCAGGGCCTGGTGGTTAAAGCTGATTCCAAGTTGTCACGAATATCCATGCCGGGGAAGATATTCGAACCTACGAACTTCGGCATCTAAAGGTGCGTCCTGTTCAGCCGTCATACAGACTTACCTGGTAGAAAGTATAATTGATTTATCCTAATATTTATCTTTTATAAAAGGAATTATAAATCTGGATCCTGTGAATCCGAGGAGTTACAGGAAATCTATAATTTTAACGAGTATATTAATATTTGAACAGATGACAGTGAAAGGTCTTTATTTCCTGACAACATAATTTTTCCTGTTTCAAGTACAAATACCATCTCTATTATGGAAGTATAAAAAGGAAAGAGTTTCTCACAAGAATGTCTCCTGAATAAGCCTTTGAAAGGAAAACTCCTATTGGTGCACTTTTTGAGCAATGAATAAGACTGATCCGTCATGTTCGGGGGTGAAACGCTCTTTCGGATACACTAGTAAAGGTCGAGCTAAGCTCTGACTTACCAGCGATTTTGAGTGGGGTTTTCGATATGAATTTCGATAAAGTAAATCCAAATCATTAAGTGATTTTTTGAAAGTTAAATTGAATTTATGTATGTCGAATGACCAAAACGAGAGTCCAAACAAATGGGGAACTACAGAGTGTAACCGGATGTGGTGCATTTTTTGGTAGATATTTAGAAATATTTCGATCAAACCTATTTATCTCGTATTTTAGCTACCTTAAACTCACTGTTTCTTTTTAAATTATGAAAATATTCATTTAAAATCAATACGAGCAAGATTTCACGGAATAATTGATCCAAACAGTGACTCAAAGAAAAGTTTGAACACTATGATTTTTCCATTAATTTGAGATTTTATAAGTGAAAAACACAAAATTCGACACATTTGATGCTTACATAAAGAATAAACCTTTAATAATATATAAAATAATTAAGATTAAAATAATATTTAAACAACGTAGCATATGTTTAGATATATATGGAAAAAACAGTGAAGTAAATCTCGTACATGATGCAAATATCTGAAGTTTAGAATACTTTGAAACATAATACTTTCAAATTAGTACTCTTTCGGTCATCCTCTATGTTTTCTAATGTGTTTTCAACGTGTTGGAGAAAACCAAACAACAATTTTCCAATTATATTTTCTGATTTTATTCCATTATTCTTATAGAGCTATTTTTAAAACTCTTTTGTTATGACATTTTTTTAATCCCAACTTATAATTGATGCCGTATATTTTCCATAACTTCAAATTTGATGACTGGGGTGGGGTTTTAAATATTACGGTAATTGTATAGTAGTTACAAGCAGGTATTCATAGCTGAATGTTTCGGGTATATTATTCTATTAGTGTTAAAATATATTTGGAGTGCTAATATGTTGAGCACTAGAATTTTGATTGTCTTTTAAAAATGTTGATATAAACACACTAATTTTCCATTCATTATATAAGCATCGATATTTCAATATCTGTTGTAGACATAGATCCACATATCATCCTCCATATTTTGCTGTTGAACTCAAATTTACGGTATTTAGTTCTTTATTCATATTACACTATACTTTCATGTTTCAAAATAAAATTCAAGCTGTCCTCATCGAATGGAATATTATACATTCGGAATCGGTTTTAAGTGGTAGGTCCTGTGTGGAAAAAATGCACTCCGTAGCTCTCCAAACAAAACAAAACAAGCAAAAAGAAATCTCGGCATCAAGTGCAGCCTATTACATGTTCGTTCCATTATCTGAAATCTGAAGAATTAAGACTATATTTTAAAACCAAAATCTGTGGTATAAATATGAAAGTTAAGTAACTAAACCAGTCTATTTATTTTCTATACATTTTAGCTTTTTTTTTTTTACTTTCCAGTGTTTTTAACACATGTCCGAGATAGTACAATAAATACTCCTTATAAAAAAGTTTACATAGCTTTGTTGATTTAAGCTTGAAAAAGAAACTTTGCTTTCATTTATAGTTCATGCGTAGTAAATACAGTTTTTGTGTTTATTTAATACAATGAGGATTTTAAAAAATCATACTCTTTTTCAAAGTCTATTTTCCATAGTGTTTTTTTCAGTTCACTTAGTTTGCGTGTGGTAAAACCAACTTACGCTAAAGTACCATTTTCCTGGCGCTGTAAAAATTCAGTATAAGTTAATAAATTCGATACTTGTAATAACTTTGACCTCTCTTTTGCATGTGCATAATGGATTTGAAAGAAAACTTTATCTAAAATTTTCCTGGTACAATATGACAGAAAATAGAATTTGTTATGGGGTTAAGGAACAAATTTAAGCGGAAATCAGTAACAAAAGCCTGTTTCATCTGTGTTTATGAAACGACTGCATAAATTGGATTTTACTTATTTTTTTACTTCACTCCCTTGGTTTCATTCGTTCATTTGTATTTTATTATGGCACACAGGTTTTGTTGTTTTTAATACATTTTATTCTAGAGCGAGCCCAAGTTCTAATATTACTTATTTCAAACGGCAAGATTGTGAAAAGATAGCGACAATGTTAATAGTGATGAAATTATTGAAACATAATGTGGTTCTGGTGTTTGTTTGGGTTATTGTTGATATTCGTAAAATATTTCAACCCCTAAATGTCAATTAAATAATTTGAAGTTGATTGAAAGTGTGGTACTTTTCAAGATGAACGGACATAGACTTTTTTTTTTACAGGTGTTAAAAATTTAGATTATCTTATATCGGCTAGCTACACATTTTTTTTAGAACTCAATCCAAAAATGTTTGCCTAGAGATTTTAGGTGGGGCGCTACTGTAGACATGGTTTTTTTTGTAGCTGTTCATTTTTAAGCAGTAGATTCTTTTATAACTGCTGAATGATATAAAAATAAACAGAGATTTAAAATTTGTGGTTTTGGACCTCTCTGATGTTTTTGTTGTCTGAAGTCGTGTGAAGTTCACTTAAGGCAATAGTTCACAGTCTAATGAATCTTCGTGTAGCAAAACATTCACTGCAACGCCCCTAACAAAACGGAATTAGGAACCTTTGCTAAATATACATTATAAAAGGTTTTGATTCAGCAGTAGTTAAGTAACAAAATATTCATCCTAAGCAAGTAATAAGTCAACGAGGCTACAGTTCTGGTTTCTTGACTTTTCGCTTATTCCTGTCTCATAGGAAGCCGTGAGTGCATTGTACACTTAATATTTTGGGGATTCTTTGAGACCATGTCAAATTTTGAACTAAATAGAAGTCAGTCGCTTTATCCTAAAATATAATTCATTAAAATGTGCCGTTGATTGTGTGCGCGATTCTCTGAAATAGGTAAAAGTTACTCAATTACGAGTGACATATTTTTGAAATTTATCGAGGTTTTACCTTTTTCTTTTCCCAAGGAATGAAAAAAAATACTTAAATAAAGGTAATTTTCAATTTATTTCCCCGATGTGTTTACTGATTTTTCTCTTTTATAGAACCTTGGACCACTTTGTAGCACTTGACTTTATACCAGGTACTTACTGCAGAGTTATTTTCAAATTGTGCCCACTTGAATAGAATTTTCTCTTTGGAGGAAATTGTACAGGGATTGCCAGAGTTACCACACGGGGAAACAAAAGTTAACTGTAGTTCTCTTATTTGGTCAGACCAAATTTAGAACTCATTACCAAGCTTGTTTCCGTGTCCAAAATCTTTTTACATTTAACCGAGGCTGAATCACCTTTTATTTCATTATAAAAATAGAGAATTACATACTATAATTTATATTCTCATATAATTGAATGGATGATGTTTCCCTTCAACAGCTAAATTCATCAATTATTTTTAATAAGTATACTTAAATAATTTTTAACTATGTTCTTTTAGTCTCTTATATATCTTTAACCATGTAGTTAAAAAAAAGAACACGATAAGTAACAATAAGGAAATAACAAAATGATTCCAATAATTTTGCAAGATCAAACCAAAGAAGTATGATGAAGTTTTATTCGTCGATAGGGAGCCGAACTTAATGTACATGTTTCGCTCCATAATTCTAGAAATAGAAATGGGGATACCTTAAAAGGAGATTTGATGGCAGAGAAAATATCATTCGATTAAAAACTTTCAGGAGGCGTTCCGATTAATCTCTTTTTGGTTAAAAAAGCAATCATTCAGATTTTTTTGACGGTCATAACCTCATACGATTTTCAAAGTTGAATCAATGTCATCGATTCATTTTACTAAGCAGTCATAAAAAGCAAGAGACTTCCAGAAACGATAAATTAACTTTGGCATTGCTTAAAGAATAATCGACTTTCTTTTACATTGGTTACTTTTTTTAGTGATAGAAAATAATTTCAATTTCGATACTTATACTGTACTTTTTCTATTAATAACTCACTGCATTTTTTAAAATTTCTGAGAATCTAAGTATTTAAAATCATTAGAGATTATTATGTAGATACTGCATAAATATAAACAAAAGGCGTATATTTATTTAAAAAATAACAACATACTCTGATGGTAACCCATTTTAAATTCTAATCATGTCTAGTAGAATACATCTGTTAGGGGTATACTCTGTTTTACATTTATTTTGTTTAGGAATCTAGTAGATAAAACACATTATTAGTACATGATATTTGTTTTACTTTCTGCTAGACTGTATTTAGTAAGGCAAATATATATTAAGAATATACACGACTTCACTCTTATTTTATGCTAAATTATATGATATATGATATAACAATACTATATCATAACTATAATGCAATATATAATTATTAATATATGAAAAGTCTAATTGTTAAAAAAGATGTGGTTTATGTACGTAAAACTTTTATTTGCTGTATTTTAGGATAATATCCAATCTTATCTGAAGATTAAATAATATTTTTTACTTCTTTGATGTACTAAAATGATAATTTATTTTTGTACCTTCATTTTGGTAATGGTTTTTCTAAAACAATCTATAGTGCTTCAATTGAATTTCTGCCAGATGATGGCTTAAGAAGTAGGACGCCGTCTTTTGAAGTCCGTGGGTATGAATAAAGTTCCTAAAATGGATGTTTGTAGCCACTCGGTAGTGGTTTTAAACACCAAGTAACAGTCCCATTAGCCTTTGTGTGGCTTTTCTGCCCCACTAAAACTAATGAGAGATCATAGCACCCCAAATCTAAATGAATTTCTAACTAGACTTTGGTAATCTCTGGGAGCTTTCGTATAATGGAGCCTTTTGTACCTTAGAAATATAAGCCCAAGGTTTCATAGTAATTAAAATTTTTTTAAATAATTTCATCCTTTAGTACCCCGCTGTGACTAGGACAGGCATGTTTGATTGATCATGGTACAACATCTCAGGTTCAAAGTACCATAACTTCCATGTTTAATTTTTTCTCTTATTAAATGATAAATTCGTGGAAGTATTTTAAATTTTACATAACAAATATTTCGTTTTTATTGTGCCTTGGTCCTACGATATTTTCAGTGCTATATGCTGCATGATTTTTTAATGAATTAGCTTTTTTAAGACTTTCCTGTAGAGTGTGTGGCTGCATAAGAAGTAAGGAAGGTTTCTATATCAGCCCTTCCTTATCTACAGTTACTAAATGACCAAATTTGAAAACTAGTTTCAGTGATATGTGTAATATATCAAAGTGTTGCTAAAAGTTCACTGGTTACAAATATGCAATTATTTTTATTTTCTTGTGAGTAAAATAAATAAAAATTTACTCTAAATCCGATTGAATTTTTATTAAAAAATCCACATTTCCAGATGCTGATTTTATAATACTAATTGCAGACACATTTGTAGGTGTACACTTTTGTTGATTGTCGTCATTTCAGATTCAGACAAATCCTGTTTTTTGAGGAGTTGAAGAAAATCTACATCAAGGGAAGATTATTATTTTCTGTTTAATGGTTTTAATTCATCAATTTGATATCACACTCCTAACATAAAAGATAAATAAGCTTATTTTTAGAAAAAGCTATTGGGCCTAGCAACTTGATCTTTGGATTCCCTGTATAAACATGTTCTCAAGCATATCTAATAGTTATATTTTATTAATGATATTTTAATATGTTAATTAGCATTACGGGTGTGGCACTGCATATGCCTTTGTGATAATTTTATTAATCCTGTATAACAACTTGTTTTGGATTTACTGGTTAAAACTTGTTCTCAGACGTATGGTTCGATGGTTAAATTTAATAAATAAATACTTTATATTGTGTTAATTAATGTAAAAATTGTGACACTGCATACATAAACCTCTTTTTTAGTTCTCAGTAATTAATTTTATTTTCAAGTACTATTGAAAACATGGTTTTTTTACGCAAGTTTAAATTTGTTAAAGATATAAATTATTTATTTTGATTTCTTTTTATATATAGTCTTACTAAATGCATTACTTTTATTATTCATAGAAATATCTAAAACTAGAGTAGCGAAACATAAGAAAATCCAAAGAAGTGATTCTATCAAAGTGCATGAATATCTTTAAAAAGAAAGATGTGATAGAAAAAGAAAACATAAAAAATAGATAATGCATAAACCAGTAATATAAGGAAGTTATTGAGTGAAAAAGGGAAGTGTTATATTAAAAGAAAGAAAGAATGTTTGAAGAGAAGAACAGAAAATTAAAACTTCTAGTCGATAAAATCAGTAAAACAAATCAAATCAATGAAACAGCCCATTTGGTTTTATCGTTATAAACGGACATATAGTAAAGCATTAAGGAAAGCAGTATTTAAAGCAGAATGTAAACATTAATCCCAGCATCTCAGGAATACTGTATAAGAATAATGAGTTTTCAATTTCTGCTTCTGATCTTGTACAAAGGTCTCCCTTTGCAAGTGGTAGATTAAAAAAACATATATGACCCTTTTTTTCTTAGGTTTCTGAAATTTTCCAAAGAAAGTCAGAAGTAACATTGAGTTACATGAAAAAATCGGAAGATATTAAATCTGGAGAGAAGAAAAAGAAAAGTCATATGAAAGCATGGAAACCATTCTTAAAGTAAAGCCTCAAAATTCTCATAAACATCAGAGGCCACTATCATTTATATTGATAAAAGTTAGAACAAATAATTTAACTATTGCAAACATGTCTGACTTGGGTAATTCATTTATTGTTGAAAACAGCACTTTTAATGTAAGATTTTTAATGTATAAGGGGTCCCATATCACTCCAACTGCAAGCGCCCCATACCATCACACAGCCTCCATGAGCTCCAACAATCCACTGTTGACATGTAGGGTCAATGAATTGAAGAGGTTGTCTCCATACCCGTACAATTTCATCCACTGTTTGAAACGAGACTCGTGAGATCAGGCAACGTGTTTCCAATGTCTGTGTTGACAGGCCCAGGCGAGACGTAAAGCTTTGCGTCATGCAGTCATCAAGGGTACACGAGTGGGCCTTCGGCTCCAAATCAATGATGTTCAATGATGTCCAAATCCTATCGATGATGTTCGCTCGCTGACACTTGTTGATGGCCCAGAATTGAAATCTACAGCACTTTATGGAAGGGTTGCACTTCTGTCTAGTTTAATAATTCTCCCCAGTCGCCGTTGGTCCCGTTCTTGCACGATCTTTTTCCGGCCTCAGCGATGTCGAAGATTTGATGTTTTACCGGATTCCCGATGTTCACGGTACACCTGTGAAATGATCTTGCGGGAAAATCCAAATTTCATCGCTACCTCGGAGATGCTATGTCGCACCTCTCGTGAGCCGAATGTAACACCACGTTTAAACTCACTTAAATCTCTATAAACTTGCCATCGTAGCAGTAGTAATCTATCTAACAACTGTACCAGACACTCGTTGTCTTATATAGGAGTTGCCCAAAGCGCCATATTCAGATTGTTTCCCTATCTCTATATTTGTGTATGCATAGCTATAACAGTTTTTTTTACTCTTCAATGTAGCTGATATTGCACAAAAAAGCACTCATCAACAACCTATAGTATCCACATATTGCACTGAATATTTTTCCTTTGAAAAATAGAATAAAGGTGAAATAACCTAAAATCTAAAAATAATCTCAAGATTTGGTCAATTTGTACTACTCTTACGTTAATGTTATTAGAAAACTTTTAATTGAATTGAGTTACGTAAGTGCTCTGATAATTTACTATTATTAACCAAAGTCGAGTGTAATTTCTTAGTATTTGAATTCCATTTCTAAAAATCAAATATAGAAGTTACCCATCCTCTTGGATTGGAATTATTTAGGCAGCAAACACATACACACATTCTTCGGTGAACTTTAAGTAAGGCCGAATTGTAGGAGAAAATCCTGGTTTTCAATATAAGCATCAGAACTTGAACACAGGTGAAGTCTCAATCTTCGTCTTCGAAAAAGAAACGTTTATAATTTTCTTTTGTAACCAGTTAATATTATATTTTTATAACTTTTGACACTCGACTCGCTAACAACCTATCATATCAAAATAATGCGCTAAGTAATTTTCTTTGAAAAATGGAAGAAAAGTTAAATAATGTATAAAAATAAGTTCAAGGTAAAGCAGCTTCGTCTACTCTTACTTTAATGTCTTGAATTACGTGACAGCTCTGATAATTTGCTATTACTAACCTAATTCGAGTGTCATTTCTTGATATTTGAATTCCCTTCCTAAACATCAAATATAGAGGTTATTCATCCTCCTGAATTTGAGATATTTAAGCAGCAAACATACATACGTGAATCTTGAGTAAGGCCGAGTGGTAGGAGAAAATCCTGGTTCTTAATGTAAACATCCGAGCTTGAACACAGGTGAAGTCTCAGTTTACGCCTTCATAAAAAAAAAACAAAAAAAAAACACGTGTAAAAGCTTCTTTTGTACCCACTTAATATTCTATTTTTGTCACCTTTCACTCCCGATATCTAGGAGTGGGAAACGATCGCGCAATTCACTTCCATTTTGTTCTTTGTACTTTTCGTGAAATACTCTGGAAAGAATTTTTGCATGCATTGAATGAAACGAATGAGAGAGGGAATTTGAGTGTCAAAACATACTAGAGGAAACTGAAAGAAGATGGGAAGGGAGGGGAAATGTTCGGGAGATAAATATATAAAGCAAATTTCACATAATTTCATAACAATCTAGTCTTCATTTTTACGCTGAGCAATTTCAGATAAAGTCTCTCATGAATATAAATATAGCCTTCGGTAGTAAAAATCATTGTTAAATCTACTAATGTTTATATAATTTGGTAATTTTAAAATGAATGAATTCAATAAGACAATTACTTAAATCAGAATTTTCCTTTATTGTAATCACAAATTGGAAGACATAAGAATTTTTTTACTCGTCAGGCTAGGGGGGAGGGGGAATAGGTGGAAGAAAAATATATAAAGCAAGAATTTCACAGAATTTCATAAAACTCATTTATAAAATTATGTGAAATTTCCATTTCTGAAATTATATGGAAAATAATATGTGTCATAAAAACAAATTTTTGACTCTTAAATGCAAATAGAAGTAAAGTTTAAAAAATCAAAATAGTACAAAGTGGTTTTACATAATTTCATAAAATTGTACTCCTTATTTTTATACCGAGCTAATGCAGATAAAGTTAGCCATAAATATAGATTTGTGCAAGAATCTTTGTTAAGTCGTCTAATGATTATATAATTTGGTATTTTTAAAAAGATTGAATTTAATGAGAAAATTCTTTAAATCAGAATATATTTTATTATAATTATTATTTACAACATAATATATGTCACAAAAAATAAATAATTAAATAAACAAAATAGTGATCCGTGGTAGCTAAGTCAGAAAAGGCAGCGCTCTCGTAACTGAAGGTTGCGGGTTCCTAAGATCCGCCGTGTTCGTTAAAGGTGACTGGGGCACGTAAAATAGGTTCGTGGTCACAATGTCCTCCAAGTTCCCAATTAATAACTCTGGGAGTGGCGGGCCAAGCCTATGATTTTTCTGCTTGGTCCCATCTTCAAAATTACGAGGTCCCACTTGAGCATAAATCGTATTTTCACCCTTGAGGTGCTCGTCAAAATGAAAGGAGCATCCCTTTCCATTAATACAAAGTATTAAGGTCAATCGTGCTTGGTTTGACCAAGTGGCATAAAACAGCAACAACAAAATAGTTTTCAATCATATGAAAGCATAAAATACAGTATTTATTCTTGTATAATTGTACCTAAATTTTGACATGCAAACTTCCTTCTAGTTTGTAAACCAATTGCTTCACGAATCCAGGAAATCAAACTCTAACTCTCTTTCGATGTCGCTATACGAGGGGTTGTATTTTCTTTATGCTGCTTCATACTATAAAGAAATAGTATTTTCTGGCAGCTTGTGAATAAGATGAAGAGATCTATCTGTGTTGCAGCATTTAAGTTAAAAGATGTGCGATATTAAACAGAAAATGAAGTCGTGCTTCAAGTCAGAAATTCGACGTTCAAAGTTACGTTAATAATTAGTGTTACTGCTGTATAAAAAAGTTTAATAGGTATGAAATATTGATGCATCAATACTTCTAATGACTAAGATATTTACCTATTTATATTCTGCCTTAAATACCTATCTTAATTATACGGATAGCATTTGATTAGAAAGCAGTAAAAATGATTCTGCTTATAACGCGCACTTGAAGTCTTCTTATAAAAAATGGTGCTAAATGAGATGGCAATAGAAAGAAAATATCCCAATATAAATATATTTTATGAAAAGAAAGAAAATATCTTAATCTAAATATCTTTTGTTAAAAATAATTCTTTTTTAAATATCAACTATATTTAATTTTATGTTCTGAAAGAAAATTTAAAATTATGTATATATAATATAATATTCCAATAAGTATACTTCGCAAACTTCTTTTGACCATCATACAGATGTGAAGATAATGAAAGGTAGTTATCTAGTCTATGTTCAAATAGCTAATGATTGCATAAACGATTACCATAATAATGTTTATCAGCAATGGGATTTTTAAATTTAAATTTAAAATTTAGTAAGATACTGCTTGTTTCAGAATTTCTAACTACTTGTCAAACATTCGACTTCCTACATTAAATACAAAGTGCAAATAAAAAATATTTATGATACCGGTTTTGAAATGTAAATTAACTGTAAATAAAAAACTATCTAAAATTTTTCTAAGATGTGTTATTTAGATTTAGTAAGATAGAGCATTTCAGATGCAAGAACTATGCTTATTTGTACCACTTTTGACTTGTTATATTAAATGATAAATATAAAAAAATTATGATACCAGATTTAAAATATCAATTTACAGAAAAAAAAAATGCCTATCCTCCTTCGGAGTTCTCCTTTTAACTATAAGGCGAAAACTTTTGGTTGATGTTGGCTTGAATGACTACTAAGTACTTTAATGCAGCAGCTAAGTCCATTTGTCTCACTTTTGAATTATTGCATTAAATAATAAGTACAAATCAACAATATTTATGATAGCCGATTTAAAATGGGAGTTTTCAATAAAAAATACTCTATCTAATCTTGTAGTTCTTTTTTTAAGATGTGATATTTAGATATAATAAGATAGAGCATTTCAGATCTATTTGTAATTCTTCTGATTTGTTATGTTAAAGGATAAATATAAATCAAAGAATTTTATGATTCCAGATATAAAATGTTAATTTACAGTTTAAAAAAATCATTTATCTATCCTCCTTCCAGTTTCCCTTTTAAATGTAGTGCGAAAATCTTTGGTTGATGTTAACTTGAACACTTACTCATTTATTCGAAGTATTTCAGATGCAACAGCTATATCCATTTGTCACACTTTTGACTTGTTACATTAAATAATAAGCAGAAAACAAAAATATTTATGATACTGGATTTAAAATGGTAATTTACAGTAAAAAAAAATTCTCTACCCTTCCTAATATTGCTCCTCTTAACTGTAGTACGAAAAACTTTGGTTGATGTTAGCTTGAACGCCTGCCCTTTTTTCGAAGCGGAGGGATTTTCTTCCTTAGAGATTTCATCCAATTCCAGCTGTAGATTAATTTGATGCTTCACTACATGCGTGGGGATATCCCCCATCCACGCTTCAATGGGTGTGTAACTTAATTTATTGTAATCGGTGATTGTCTAACTTTAAAGTTGTGAACTGAAATTCTTAATCAGGTGAATGTTACGGTTTCTCTTTTCTATGGTCTGGTTTACTCGAGGTGTATAGCTTTATTTTCACTTTTTTTTCGCCTGCAATATCTGTCTTTTCATTAACTAAGAGCTTAAGAGCCTTCAAGGAATGACGATTATTGTGGTGTTCTTTTTAGAAAGGTTCTGCTAGCGTTTTGTGCTTAAGAAAGGATGTATAGCTTTCGGAAAGCAAATGAACAATATCGACATTACATAAAAGAAAACAAAACTCGATTCTTTCGAGGATAAATTTTGAGAGAAATGTGATGTACTCGCCTGCGTTTATGTAAAAGGAATTGATGGAATTAAAACAATTAATGCTTATAAGTTTTATTCGACACTTATTTTTCGGGAAAATGTAACATTTTTATTTTGATGTTTTAACGTAATGCAATTGTGAGTTTTTTACCAGTCAAATCATTTCTTCAACATCTTTTTGGTTTAGTCGAAACTCTACGGTCTACTTTTATTTCTACACAGGGGTTAATAAGACCGTGGCTTTCTTCTTAGGGCCAATTCCTAACGACTTCTAACACATATGTTTATAGTGAAATTAACATCTTCAGTGTCCGGCTTCTAAAGGCTGTGCGTTTTCTGTTCAGCAATCACTCAGCTAACTTAGTTTTTCTGCTCTATAATCAATTTTTTTTTTACGACAAAATGATCAACTAAACCGGGAACTATAGTTTAAAGTCGATTTTGAAAGGCTACGAACATTTATATTAGCAACGGAATTTCTAAGTAATGCACTCCAGTTCCACAAGCCGGCACCGTACCGATTCACCTACCACTAAGCTACTAATTTTTGACAAAGCAATGTTATGAAATATTGTTCAAGTCCTTGTGCCATGAAATTTGCAATAGCAGCAATCTTAACCAACGTGTTAAGAACGTGTTTTTTAAATTGTGTGTTGAAACAATGCTCTTTAACAATAAATATCTCTAATAGAAAAAGAAAGTTCCAACATTAAGGAAATAACCTAGAAATGTCTACCCGACATTACATGCAGGTTCAGTTCTAAAACATCTACCATAACACAAAATATCTCATATAAGCTTCTCATTTCGCTCATATCAAACGGATGAGTACCAGAAAAATAAGCAGTGTAGGCGTGCTTACCTGGGTAGTAATGCTGACATAGGAAATCCACTGTAAAGTGACAGCCATGGGACTTTTAATCTACACCTATAAACTTATATATAACTCAAACTAGGACTTTTTATATTTTATTCCACACACAGCACGACATATTTACAGGGGAATTAGCACTTTTCCCCGTTAGACAAAGAACACACATATACCAAGCAAACAAACAGAACTAACAACAACTTACATAATTAAGAACTAACTAAAAATCAAACAACAACATTCTTTAGAACATAGCTGTTCCTCTTTTTCTTGGAACACCTGGCGCCATCTTTTGACACTATAGACAACTAGCGTCAATTACGCAACACTGTGAAACATGCGTATAACAACCTTTTTTATTTTTTTTAACGTAAGACATTTGCTTGTTATGCCTTCACCCACTATCTGCGAAACCATTACTCATTTAGCACCAAGCGGTGGCATGTGTTGTTTAAGTTATACTACGGATGGGAGTAACATTACTCCTGATGGGTCTTCGTAATGTAGAAGAAGGGACCAAGAAGAAGACACCCCCCTCAGGCTTGACCTGCTACTTCGAGAGGTATCGTTTGAAAACTTGGAGGACATTGCAACCATGAACATAATTTACGTGCCCTAGTCGCCATTAGTGAACATCTTAGTCCGGCTAGAGCTCTGACCCCGTTACCCACCAGTTACGATATCACTGCCTTTACCGGGTCTCCATAACGACATCGTCTGTAAACCTGACTGTAACGATATTTTCTTTGTTTCAGTGTAATTCTTTATTCACTTTAGAGTATCTCTTTATTTACTCAATATAAAATAAAAAAAATAGTGAATTAGCCAATTATTTTTATTAGCTGGTGGTTGTTGTTGTTACTTATTCCCCATGGACCAGCTAAGCAGGTGAGTCGGAGGCAACTTGATTTAAAACGAAGGTTGCGTCTTTTGTTTTGAAGAGCACCGCAAAATCGACTTAACTCAAAATTGGTCCAAAATTTTGAAGCAGGGGCCAAGCAAAGGATCCTCAGGCTTGGCTTGCCACCTCCAGCGGTAGCGTGTGTATGATACAACCAGCGGTAGCGTGCAACGTTACTGAAACAGTTGCAATGCAACAGTTTCAGTATTGCAATTGCTGAAACTATTTATGACGATAACCTGTCTATAACAATATTTTTTCTAGTTCCCGACTGTATTATTATAAACTAGTTTCACTGTATTAGTGTTCTTTTACTTCACAAATGCAGTTAATATAATGCTAAAATTTTATTTAAGAATATATTTATAAATTAATGTATTTTTTAAGACATGTGAGAAACCTAAAATTTTTAAGGAAATAAACTATATTGTAACATAGATTTGTAACATCATGGTAATCTACTAAGAAGTCGAAAGGTGTGTAACGGCGCATAGCGACATCAGTGCAATGGATTTATGCCATTTTAGTCACTTGTTTGGAAGTAAAAATGTAATAGAATATAAGGAATTCATACTAGTGCCACATTTTATAAGTATGATATAATTTAATACATTAATCTGCACAATTTTAAAAGGCAAAATTTGGAAGTACACCAGTAAGTCGATGTATTTAAAATATTCACGGGGGGTGGCACTGATTTATTAAAATTTAAAATAACAAAAGGTAAGCAGAAGTATAGATTGTATAAACGGCAATCACTGATTTCTCAATATATGTATACACTTTTGCTGACAAATATTATACTATATATTATTGTGCTTTGACTGGTAGCTGAATTGCAAGCATGAATAAATTAATATTCTAAATTACATCTAATACCAAAACATTAGATTAATTCTCCCTTAAATCTACCTTAAAAATTCACAAAATATCTTGAGAAATACGCTAAAATAATCTTTCGGCTTCAGTTATACGTGTCGCTACAATTCTTGTATTCTGTTCATAAATTAAACGTCTTCTCAGTGCCTCTATCGTGAAACACGATTTTATTTTCGGCATTTTAAAAATTTATTATTAAGAAGATCCAATTTTTCTATTTCTCCTAAATTTAGTTGAAAAGTGCAAAATAATTTAATAAAAAACAATTAAAAATTAAAGCTAGTGAAAACAAAATTCCATGAAAGCATTTTTTTGATAAAACATAAGTTGTTTATTTCCCTATGATACAACAGCAAGAAAAATTGATAACAGAAAAATGAAATTAATAGACAAAAAATTGGCTTTAGAGGGAAATTAAAAATATTTAGTTGGATGTTTTGCATGCAGAAAATGGATAATAAAACTTAATCAATATTTTTTCTGAAACATTAGATATTCTCTAACAGTGAGACCAACAAATTTCTATTTTTCAGAAACTATAGTTAAATGAAAAGGATATAAAATAGAATTGATGTGATGCAGCTCGTCTTGGACGATTCATGCTATTGGCGATCATATAGTTTCCCAGAATTTTTCAAATCAGTACATATTTGGCACAACCTCAAAATCCTGGTCGTTTCTACGACAGAGGTTACGTGCAGACGGGTAGACGTATTTTACCATAAGAATTTCATAATGATCTAATTTTAGCCATAGCGAGCCCCATTTTTTGACTAACTGAAAACCTTTCTTTGGGGTTATTAAACAACTGTTTCGATTCCGTGATTTGATATGCATTCCTGAATTCTGTGTTTTGGGGGAAAATCTCTACACCATGTTCCCTCACCAGGCACGGATATTGCCGAGCTTTTCTATCTCAAGGTGAAGGAGAGGGCAGATTACAGGGGCTTAAAAAAGGCAGTGAGAAGGACATATATTATAGCAGAGCACATTTCGAAGGTGACGGCAACATGACTGTATCTGGAGAGTCAGCCAGGTGTTCTGTACGTCCGAGACAATGGCGCTCCTTGGTTTATTTAAATAGAAGTTCATAAGACAAATTTCGAAAATGAAATATGCAGATAAAACGAAGATAACAATTTAATACATATGTTACAGAAGAGCAAAGCAGCTTAAAAGATAATAAGTTCTCACAGAGAAAAATTGGAACATTTTATTTTTTACTATGAAATGCAATAAAACTATAATATTGCTTACAACATATCTTTTAACATTGATTACAAAAGAGTAACGTACATTTTTTGTTAACTCTTGTCATCTGTAATTTTTTCTTATTCTTTCTTTTCTCCCCCCCCCTTTTTTAGGCACATGAGGGAATACCATTTCCTTTGCGTTCATATATGTCATTTATCATGGTTTACTGAGAACATGGCTAGAACGTTTAGCCTGTCCTTTCTCATAGTGGTTCTTATAAATAGTTTATCTCGTTTTAGAGTTGACAAGCAATCAGCTTTAGCAGTGGTCATTGGAAAAGTAACGGTAATTAGCAACAATTTTAGGTCTTCGAAAGCTTAGTTTCTTAAGTTGTTTCCTACAATAAATTGAAAAGACTAAAGGTTCCAGTCATATTTTTAAAATCATTTCACATTTCCTTTCCCAAACACAACGTTGAAAAACGTTATTGCTTTTGTACCGAAACACTGATATTATTAAGTAACACCTTATTTTTTTACACTACTTTGTGAAAAATCTATTTTGGAAAATGATACCAATAAATAACTTAATAAAATATCGAATAACCTAATATAGTAAACCAAGGGAGAATTTGGTCAAGATAATTGTAAACAACGGGAGTAGATAGAAAATGGAGATTCAACGCCACGGATCCACGGATCCAGGGGTTGTGACGTCACCTGTGACGTAGGTGATAACGTTATCTTATCAACGATAACGTTATCTATGTTGAGTGGAGTGGAGTAGTAGGGGTCCTGTCGTGACCTTTTACGAGGGTGAAACCGAAACTAGAAGTTTCTGTAGGAAGGAATGGCAACGGTACATTTTTTCGAAAGTTTCTTGGAACGGTATGGCAACGGCTTGAAATGTAGATACGAAATTTTAGTGCTACCACCTGTTGTACCATTTTGAAATGAGTTAATTTGGAATTTTGTAATGCTGCCATCTGTTGAGGGATGTACGATCTTTGTAAAATATATGGATACTAGCCCTTACCGGGAATCGAACGTGGAACTCCGCGGTAGAAAGCCAGGGACTTATCCACTGACCCAGAAAGACTCTTTAGCGAGGGGGTTAAATGCAGGCCGTGCATTAATTTTCGAGACCATAACATTTGTGGATGTTGAAAAGAATAGTTTAAACTTAGAACTTTTAACTCAGTTTTTTAGCTTAGAAAATTTTATTTATTTATTACAGAACTTTCAAAATCCTCTGTTACAAATTTTTTGTGCGAAAAGTTTTTAAATTTTTTTTCTTAAATTTAGAATTGTTATATATTTTGTTTTATTTTATTTTGTTACAGAAATTGATATTTTTACTTTTCAAAACTTTTTTTTATAATTTGCATTTTTTTTAAAGTTGCGAATTTCTTTAAAACTCAAATACTTATTTACTAATTTTCCACTAATATTAGAAAATAAATTTTCCCATTCTAAGTACATTTCATTGTATTTTCAGACTTTGTAAAGTAGATAGAACTTTTAATTAAGTTTTTAGCTTAGAACATTTTATTTATTACAGAACTTTCAAAATCCTCTGTTACAAATTTTTGTGCGAAAAGTTTTTAAATTTTTTTTTCTTAAATTTAGAATTGTTATATATTTTATTTTGTTACAGAAATTGATATTTTTACTTTTCAAAACTTTTTTTTTATAATCCCCCCCCCCCAATCATCAACAAACTAACTATTAAATCTACGGAGGAATAAAGAGGAAATTAATGTTTATTAATATATTAAATTGAAAATTCTTCGCATTAAAAATTTTTCACTATAAACAACAATAATTATCAGGAGATGGTAAAACCTTTGTACCAGAATATAAAATAAAATGCAATTCAAACATAAGTAAGTTTTCTCGCTTTGAGATTGTTTCTCCCATGAAGCGGCGCAACAGCTGTCCACGTACTTTTCGTTACTAATTACACTTTACTTACCGTGGATTTGCATTTAATGCAATAATAGGTATTGTCGAAGTGACGATAAACGCTTTAATAACTGAAAAGAATATCATTTTTTCATTTAAATATTTAAACATCTAAATACATATAAAAATGTATTTATTATCTTGGCGATTCATATGTGGTTGTATATACTAAAAAGACCATCTTCATATAGACTTAAAATTGTGTATAGAGATCTTGCATTAAAGCTTATTTTATGCTGGTATTCAAAAGCTATGAAAGAGAAAGTCTTTTTACTTTTCCTCTATGATTCACAAATGTTAATATTCCGTAGAAGTAACAGAGAATATCTATATAAATCATTGTCGCTCCGGCTTAATTTTTACCAAAATATTGAATATGTATCTAAAAAAATACCCTTATATGAACATACCTCTTCATATAATTGTAAATCTACGGAATGGGGGCAAATATTTCAAATTACGGTTGTTCAGGTACCTTTAAATTTATAAATAATAGGAGTAAACTTTTTTAAATTAAGAATTGTAGGAAATTTTTCTTGTTGTGAGAAATTATTTGATAAGTGTTTAGACATTTCTTCATCATGATTTTCATATAAAGGACTAGACAATAAATACCCTCCCGAGCATTTTCCTGTCTTTTTGCTTAAGTCTCCCCTATAATCCAGTTAAATCAAGGTAGAAATATATTGTCTAATGTTGTAATTAAAAACTTCTTTGCTAGCCATAAATAAAAAGAGAGGTGAAAGCAAAAGTAACAAGAACGATATTGGTTACTCAACGGTAATAGTGTAATAAACTGGGTAAAATTTACTGCCCATAAAAGTAAAATGAATTCTCTACTTTAGATAATATATTGTAAATTTACAGTTTAATTACCACTTTTTTTTAAGGGTTAGTAGTCCAATATTTATAGCAGTAAATGCTTTTATTTATTCCGTCATCTGTCAGCTAATTTATTTGATGTAATTTAAAATTGAATTCTCCTTCAAAGCGCCTTATCCTCATTATTAATGAAGCGTATCATTAGAATGTTGACCAAAGTATATGTTCATAGTTTTGTTTCTAAACTCTCTTCTGATTCTAGAAAGTTGACGTTGATGCATCCATCGTGACGAGACGGATGAGCGGTAGCTGTCAAGTTTGATCCTCCGCTTTTAATTACTACGCCGATATGTCCACCGCCTTCATTAAACTGAGCATGCTCTCATATTTACTCTCTCCAAGTGAAAACGGCCAAAAGCCAATTTCCCATTATCCTCTCTTACACTTTTCCGCCCCCTGCACAGCTCTGCTTAGGTAGGCCTTTCCCATCTCTATCCATCAGCTAACCATCTCTGTAATGGCCGCGAGCTGCTTTCTTGGCACGTGTATTGAATAACACCAATCAATCATTGATTAGCCCCCCGCACGCTTACTCCTTTCTGCCTCTAGGGGCAGGAAAGGAAGACGTGTTGATTTAGGGATGCTCGAACGCCCCTAGTCGAATTCAAAAGATGCGTAGGAGCGGCGATCAAAGAAAACTCAACGTTTGAGCTCTTACTTCAATTCAGAAGCAGATAGCTGCAGTTATTTGACAGCTGGCCAGTTCTCTGGATAAATTCCCTGCGTCATAGCATACTGATGTTTTGTAGTTCGTGCAATCCAAGTTACCCCTTTTTCGATCTTTTCGGTTGTTTAATTGGGAACTCGGAATTCAAACACAGATTTGCTTCGCTTTTGTTATTACGTTTGCATTAAATTTCTGAAAATGTATATTTTATAAATTCTGATAATGTTCGGAAGAATTGTAGTATCTTTAACCTTTGCCCTTGACATGTACCATGCAACTTGTCGTACTGTGAATCTTCTGTTAAATTTTGCACATAAGATAGGGTAAAGCTGCAATTAGTTTAGGCTAAACAGAGGTTTTCTTTTAAAGTTGACACATTGATTTAAAAGTAAAAAATTAGTTAACCTCTTAATAAATTTAAACATATTATTATGGTTTTTTGCTCCAAGTATTATTTTAATTGTAACGTAATATTATGGGTAACAGAGAGAATATGAGAGAAATTCACATTAAAGTGAAGAGAAGATTCATAGAGAAGAAGACTGAGAGAACTTCACATTGAAGGGAAATTTTGACAGTAAGTTGTCGTTTCATTTGAGAAACAGTTTTACGTATTTGGTTAGGTCTATTTTTTTCATTGATTTCTCTTTTATTGCTAAAATCATCATTTATTATTCTGATTAGTAAAAACTGTTAAATTGTACAATAAAAGACCGCTCTTTTGAGCAAGTGTTCAATAGGTTTAAAGGTATTAAATAGGTTTATAGGCAGTAAATAATAGGTTTAAGAGGTTAATGATAGGTTTTGAGAAAGCTTTGATTCCAAAAATTAAACTCTCACACAAAAAGATATTTTAATTAACTTAAAATCCAAGAGTGTACAGACATTTCAATTTTAATTTTGTTGTTTCTAATTTAGGTTTAGCTACATTCAGATGAATAGTTTAAATTTTCTTATGGAAGTTTTTCATCTCTGATTACCCAATCATATGAAATAAAATATATTTAGGATAAGGTAATAATCAGGGTGTATTTGATCACGCAGAGATTACCTTTAAATAACTTTCTTCGGACATTTTGTAGTAGTATTAAATATTAGTTTTATACAAAGGTACTAATGAAAGTAACTGAAGTAATACGTTTATCACAGCTACAATGAAAATTTAGCAATTCGGAGAAGAAACATTAGCGTTTCCAAAGAATTTCTTGATGCAGAATTCTGTACTGAAAAATCCCTTTTCAAATGAAGAGAAATTTTTGCAGATTTATGTGGGAATACAACAATTATATTATATTACTCAGAATCATGCCAAAAAATTAAATATGGATTGGAAAAGAAATTCGGTTTCAAAGCTTTTGTTGGACGATTATTCCGCAGAAAGAGCTGGAATTTTATTTTACATCTGATTTACAAATACTAACGCTCCGAACGGTGGCCGATTGGTTAGGGCTCTGATCGTCGGTACCGGTGTTCGTGGGTTCGAATCCCACTATGGCATGGATGTTCGTAACCGTTCGGAATCGGCTTTAAGCAGTAGGTCCCGGTCTCATTAGCCCTCGAGTGCAAAACAGTAGACCGTAGTGCTCCAAACCAAACCAAATACTAACGCATAAGTTTGTTAAGTGTAATTCTGTTCATTTCTAACGTATTCTCTTAACAGATTTAGTTAAACCAAATTAACAGACTTAGATAAACCAATAGCCGTACGGCTCGTGTAGCAAAACAGCAGACCGTAGTGCTCCATACCAAACCAAACCAATAGCCGTACGCTATTCTTTCAAAATTTTTTGTGTCTACTGTCTGAAAAGATACATAAGTAGTTCCTAAGGTTAAAGAGAGATAGAAAAAAAAATAAGAGGCCAGTTAAGTGGAATAAAGACATTTCTTTTTCTCAGAGCATGTTTTCAGAGATATTGATTACTTACAGACTTTGACCAAGATGAAGACTTGTACATTCGAGTTGTTTTATTCGCAGTCTGAAGATTTTCTTATTAGCATACAACCGCATTCTCTTCTAGAGCTTGATGTGTATGATATTCACAGTGTGTTTACAGTTTGCCACTCTAATTTGTTATATGATTAATGATGCAGAATAACATTCCATGGTTTTCTTATCAACTAAAAAATATTTTTCCGATACATTGCTAAATACATTAGGCAATATTCCTTGATATTGACTATATTAATAAGTTTTTATGGGTTCACAAGAATACAATGATATTTTTGTGGTCATCAAATGATTATATGCAGTTTTCTGAGAACAGATTACTTTTATGCCTTCTGGAATTTTTCCCTTGTGATGTTTTTTTCAGATGTTTTTTATAATATCAACATCTAAATATTTAAACTGAATACTAAATTTAAATTCTACTTTATAATTTAAATATTCATGGAACCTTATGAGATATAAAACTTGCATCTTAAAGTAGGTGATATTAAAGAGGACTCAAAATATAATTCCACCGTTAAAAAAATGTTTCCTCATCGTTTAGAAATGAATAAACTCGACGAATGTTTTGAACGGTTATGGATGTTGAATTTTAATGTTAAAAAATATCTTATTAAACTTAATTCCATGTGACATTAATTAATATTGTGTAAAAATACTCACCTGGCACTATTCTAATATTTGAGTAATGATGGGAAATATATACCACAATTAGAGAGATGTATAATAGAAAATTTTAGGCTAACTTATATGTTCTAAGAGAATGGAGAACCTGAAATAAGCGAAAGAGATTTTATTTACATGATTATTGGGGAGTATTATAATCGTTTCAACTGGTAGCAAAAGTGCTGTTCAACATATGAAGTCTGTAACCTTAAAGTACTGGGGAAAGAGCAAGGGAACTTGACTGCTAGCTTTAAAAAACTAAAGAAGTTTTTACTGTACGATTAAAAGGAAGTTAACAAAATGTGTTAGAAAAGAGAGGGTATATCTGTTTCCTATTCGTGAATTCGAGAAATGCAAAAGATAATACGAGGTTGTAGATATCCTCTAATAAAACTCATAGGCCTAGAATTTCGATTAAAATGTTGATTGCTAGTTCCAGATACTGATGGTTGGGAAATTGTATGTATAGCATAATACCATGTAAAATGCAGTGAATTATTGAAAGCTTTTGGAGTTAACTGCTTTATTTGGGTTTAGACGTGAAAATATATTCAGGAAGCACTCAGTTACAGATTCATCCAACAGTTCTAATCAACTGGACAATACTAATGTTTTTGTCTCATTTTATAATTTTAGCATAGATAGCATAAAACCTCAGTCGATAACCATGACTTGAACACCAGACATAATGCCAATCTATTCAGTATATATTACATTTGAAAGAACTATAATTGGGAAAACTACATCCGACAGACTTTGTTAACATTTATTGTATAACAGTGCTAGCCAAATAGTACTGCAGGAGGTCTTATTGACATACCAGATATCCAGGTCAGGTATCATGGAAGATGTGCTCTGGTACAAGTTACTTGAATTAGATTAAGTCAAGGGTCTTCTTCAGATTAAAATACTATATAATTATGTAAATACGAAAGAGTTGTAAATTATCTGTTAAATAAATCGTTGGAAGGGGAAACAATCTTCCTTTCTGGTTTTTGAGTGCTTAATAGCATTCCCTTTTGATCTCTGACCCCTGTCTTAACCTACAAACTATCTTAAATTATAATAGTAGTAAATCTTGTTGCAGACGGCAAGAAAACGAGCCTAGAGAAGAGGAGGAACTCTCTTTAGAAGATAAGCTGATTAAAACTCATGCTTTGCTTCCTATCATTTCTCTCTCCAGAACCCCAAATCTCTTAACCTTATATAAATTGGATGGTTCTCAATAAATCTTCATAATGTTCAATATTTTGGAAAAAAATTTCCAATCAGTCACATTTTTGCAAACGTTAGTTGTTGAAAAACCTTTTCCAACTAAATTTATCATTTAATCAAATTTCTATCCCAAGGAAGCGTTCGGAGGCTAATTTGACGCATGAGCACTGACTGATATTGGTGAAATCACATCTCCGTTGACTGCAGAGCTCCCGTATATAAAGAATCCATTATTTCACATTCACATACATTACGAATTGTCTACTAAAAGGGAATTAAAAGTACTTCCTCGAATCCATTGCGGGGAGTAATATTTCTTCCATTCCCTCAGATAATTCAAGCGCTAAAGACATCTTGCAATTGACAGTAGCTGCATCGCACAGCATCTGATGAAAATGGATGAGAACGGAAGGTTCGGAAGTGTTTAAATTCTGAAATATTCTCCTTCTGCGATATAAATCAAAAAGATGCGTTAACTTGGTCACCGTGAAAAGAAAAGTATTAATTCAATAACGCTTATTACACTAATCAGTCGCTGCGGACGTCATTGTTCTCGAACAGGCAAACCCTCGCTACTTTCCCTCTTTTCTCGATAACTGAAAGCGCATGAACGTGTTCGGATAATGTAGGGGAGGAGAGTGGAAGCTCTGTGATACCCTCCCTTGCTCTCTCGATGAAGAGTTTGATTGGGTGGGCTATTATGTGTGCGAAGCGGCATCTCTTCCAGAGAATCGAAGTGAGGGGGGATAGGGAGAAAAAAAAATTGCTCACGGGTGTCACGTGACCATTAGAATGGTTCGGTGGCGGCGTGAAATGGGTCGGATAAAATCATATGAAATATAGCCGCAGGAAAGCCGGGTCGACCCGGAACGAGTAACGACCATCTCACACCAATCAATCATCCTCTCCACACGCACTCTGAAATTGAGAAGGGGGGGGGCACAATTGTTGCGTCTCCTTCGCAAACGATCGATATTAAAAACGTTTCAAATGAATGATTACTCGACGCGTTTGCTTTGATTAGTGGGTCCTCTTCACACTAGTGGAACAACTCGAGGAGCTTTAAAGATCCCCAAAAAGGTTTTATGGATATACACAATGAAAAAAAGCGCTCGCGGTAGCGGGATATTGACTGATTGTAAAATTTGATGTTTCATCCCCCCCACCTTTTCTTCACTCATGTTTATAATTTTAATACTTGTATTGCATCGATTTTTTTTGAACGGTTATTCGATAAGCGTGAAGGAGATGGAGTGAGCGAAAGAGAGTTGTCAGCTTTTAGAGTAATATTCCGGGAATAAAGAAAGTGTTTTTCTTTGTACAAACTCTAAGTTATCCTCACTGTATGTTTCATACGCGAATCAAAATGATCAGTCCTTACTTTTAATGAATTTCATAAACTAGTATGTTTCACTAAGTTCTCCTACTGTATTTATAATCCTATTTTAACGATGTCTGTATCGATTTAAGGAATTGTTCATGGTCAATTAAGAATGGGATTTCAGTATTAGTTGTCCGTAGTCACTCGTACTCAGATTTAATTTGTAAGTCCCAGTCCTAACAGTTCTTGTGGACATAGCACTCGAAATCAAAACAAATGATTGACAGATAAAGTAAAAAAATGTTATTTGTACTTGAAAAATAAATCCAATGCCTAAAGAAATGGAAAGTAAAAATAGAGGAAACGTATGAAAAAATCCTCCTGTTCGGAAGTGCATCGACCCACCTGCGTAACAACGAACCCAGTGCCGGAATGGATGCACCTGCCAGAAATATGCGACTTTTTTCTGGTTGAGCTTTGTGCTTAAAAATTATAACCCATTCAGTGGAACGTAGTTGTTAAAATAAGATACTAATAACAGTCACATTACTACACTAATACTGAAATTTAACGTAATACTTATTTATCATAATGTAATTTATTATTTTAATGGTCTATGAGAATTTAACTAAAAAAAGTAAAGTAAGAAGTTGTTTCATTTAAAGACACCTTAATCAGTTTCTGGCTTAGAGAACTAATTAAAAGAATGCGTTATAATCTTGTTAATTTTCTGTAGTAAGCAACTCGCGTACTTTTGTGCTCGATCCTTAACGTATCAGTTTAAATACTCCACAAACCATTTCTTTCTCTTTAGACAGATCGTCCCAAACAAAGTTGATGTGTGACATACTAGGAGTCAGAATTTTAAACAATGAAAGGATTGTCTCACGACCTCCTTTTTCTCTCCGATGATTAGCGCCAATCTTCTCCCAGTAAAGAACTGATAACGATCACATTTATGTCTTCGCCGCTTTACTAACCTATCACTTCTTGAATCGCCGAGAATTTGCATTCGGTATCAAATGGATGCGAGAGACCAAGATCAGCACTTTGCCGTTGTCCATTGGGCATCATTATTTTTAACTTGGAGAAAAGTTTTGCACTTCTGTTTGAGAGTAAACAGTGAGTACTGAGAGAATTATTTTTTGCTTATCTACCATGGTATCATTATAATGAAAAATAATGATAGTGTATATGATAAAATTTTATTATGATTCTGGATTGCATTCTTGTTCTACATTTTCTAAAAATATTTTGGAATAATTTTTTGAGAATATTAATTTTACCTGTAAAGTGTATTATCTTAAGTTAGAAAACCTAAAAACTATTTTTAAACGAATACATAATCAGGAAACTAATCAGTCCAGATGTTGATGTCAATAAAAATAAAATAATAATAATAATAGTGTGCACATTTCTGTATTAGAATATCATCTTTATTAATATCTTAGAATTTCCTCCTTATAGTTTTGAATATGCCGTGTACATTAATGGCGTTTGGAGCACGTGAAAATATTTCGTGGCTGCAATGTTCTCCATGCTCCTTCCCTCTGGAGTTGGCAGTTAAAGTTTGGGGGATGGGGGTCTTCTGATTGGTACTTGATTCTAAATTACGAAGATTCACTCTGTGTTGTTTTAGGGTGTAATGTTGGCCGCCCAAAATGTGCTCTCATAATTAAACGGCCAAGAAACATCTAAGGCTTGATAAAGGCAAATGCTATAAGAGCAAGTCCTTCCTTGTTGGAAATAATAATGGTTTTTTTTATACAGAGGAATTCCGATCCATCGTTTTCCAAGGGAATGCAAGTGGAAAACTATGAATCCGGGAAAATGATGGATCTGTAAAATAGATGTAGAAGTTTTACAAAATCAACTTTTATAAATAAATTATTTTCAACGTTAATTTGAAAATTTTAACGTTTTTTTTACATTACTCATTTGAAATTATGTTTAACATTTTAAAAAATATTTTGTAATTGATTCCTTTTTATGTATTAGCTGCCTAATTGAAAAGGATGACCAATCTATCACCTCTACCTGCAAGTGCACTGTTACTGTCAGTGTGCGGGTATATAAATAATTTTAATTTCTAAGCTTCAAATCTAGATAGTGTGATTTTTATTTTGTTTTCTTCAGGTTTAGACAGTCTGATTGTCATTTTGCTTTCTAGCACTCCACTGGAGCATTGCCTATTCCCACCCAAATTGGCACAACCACTTAAAAAGCGTTCTGGAAGATTAGGAAAGTAATATGATAATCTAGAAATGTTTTCGACATTCACACTACTGTGGAATCTTATATCAACACAAAACACTTTCACTCCTAGTTCTCTTAAATCCCTAAATCGAAAATGGAATCCATAATCGAGGAATGCGGGAAAAATAATATTAGTTCTATGAAAATAAATCTTGGATCAAATGAATCGAACGATCAATACTGGAATAATAGATCGAAGTTCCATGGTTTTAGATCATAAATTATAAGTTGCTCTAAAATTTCCCTTTAATTCCATACCATGTAATTAAACATTCCCCTATTGGCTCAGATTTTGTTAATAAACAAGAAATCCAATTATAAATGATGAAAAGATTATCTTTTATAATAATTATTTACTATTCTCAGGTGCATCTAACGAAATATTAATTCAATATGCTTTTTGAATCAGTCTACCCTTCTGAAAATAAACGATTTACCTGAAAGGGTACCTAAGAGTTATGTAACAGTTTATGTTTTCGATAATTTTATTTACTTTTTCCAACGCACTGTTTTCATATTCTGTTGTAAATAAGAAACCGAATGTTAATGGCAAATAATCCATCTACAATACTGGTCCCCGAATTCTCAACCAATGTCACTCTCTCAACTTTAATATTCATACCGACACTTAATTATATGGGTGTGCTGTGTATATTCATTATTCTAGTACCCAACCAGTTCGTCCTTCCCGGACTCTCACTCTTTTTCAACCAGAGAAGTCATGTTATAATACCTTCCGACTCAACTATTTATTCTCAATTCAATGTTTTTATATTTAGCCGTGAATTACAAACCAATAGTTAATAAGAAATAACCCATCTATAGCGCTGGTCTATGAATTCTCAAGCAGTCCATCGCTCAAGCTTTAATATTCATGCCGACATTTGATTACATGATGAGTGCTGAGAGTCCTCATCATTTCGGTAGCCAACTCGTTTTTCCTTTTACACTCTTTTATCCTTCGAACTCAAATTTCGACATACCATCTAATCCGATCCAACTCAACTATTTTCTCCTGATTCAACTCGATTAAGGAAGACATCGTTTTTCCACAGTTACTTGAAATAAAGCACCTAGAAGGAATGCAATAATCTATCTATGCTATCAGATATTTTTGAGATGCACTTTTTTAATATTATGTTCTAACAAAACAAGTCAACAGTTAATAACAAATAATCTATCTACAATGCTGGTCATCGAATTTTCAAACAGTGACTCAAATTTTAATATTCATACCGATACTCAATTATACGCGTTAGGGTGTGTGTTCATTATTTCGGTAGTCAACCTGTTCGTTCGTTCCGAATTCCAACTCTTAATTTATTTATTTATCTATCACCGAACGATGCCCGTATGGGATGGGCGCTGCTTTTCAGTAGGTTTGAATCCCTCTGCTACCATGGATGTTAGTAGCAGTTCGAAATCGGCTGCGAAGTCGAATTTATAGGTTCCGATCTCATTAGTAAGTAAACAAAGACTGTAGCCTTCCAACCTGCCCATATTTTTTTTATCCTGCGAAGTCAGGTTGCGTCGTACCATTTAACTTACTATGACGCGATTATTTCCCCAAGACTGAAAGCTTTCATATTCTGTTGTGAATAACAAACCTATAGGTAACATGCAGACTTGATGCCTTGTGCGGCCTTCATAAAAGCTAGCTTTCGTATTAATTAATATTTAACTATGCAAATTTCAATTTGAAAATTAATAGTATTGGATAAAGAATGGTATCAATGGAAGTTTCAGTGACTACTGGTAATAATAGTCAGTTGTATGTTTTAACTGTTGAAACGCCGCCTACTGCAAAATGGCAACTACTATATGAAGTGGCGTTTAACCCTTTAACGAACAGTGGTTTTGCAGCGAATCCACCTGCTAAAAGTTTCTTTTTTTCTACTTTTTAACGACATATGAAGGATTTTTTAAAACTTTTTTATGTATGTGATATTTTAAACTTACCGCAGATGAAAACACTACACTTAATTCATTTTTCCATTTGAAATATCTAGTTTTAAACTTGCTTTACCCAGAAAATTCAGAAATTCGATTTATCTTCCTTGTGACCCCAAATACCTATATTTATCCAAATAACACTCAAAAACTGTTTAGCTATTTTTTTATTATACACTTTTAATGATAATTATTCATTGTACTCCCATCTTAATAAAAATGTAAAAAAAAAGTATTATTTTCACACAGTACAAAGGGAGGGTTTTGCATTTCAACCAGCCATCTAAACTTTTTTCCTCTCAATGAATACACATTTTTTTCATGTAATATACATTTATAAGGTTTATAGATAACATTTATAAACTAAT